>OU342744.1:159244483-159890030 GCA_910589775.1 Avena eriantha
CATCCATGTGTGGTTTGTTTGGAAGAACACACATGTAATGACTCTAGGTGTGGTTGATGAAAAGAGCACAGATGCAATGACACTGATGGATCCATGTGTGGTTCATGAAAAGAACTGACATGCAGTGACACTGGTGGATCCTTATGTGGTTTGTCTAGAGGAACAGACATGCAATGACACTGGGTGTGGTTTGTGAAAAGAACAGACATGCAATGACAGTGGTGGATCCTTATGTGGTTTGTTTATAAGAACACACATGCAATGACACTGGTGGATCCATGTGTGGTTCATGAGAAGAACACACATGCAATGACACTGGTGGATCGTTGTGTGGTTCATGAAAAGAACAAACATGCAATGACACTGGTGGATCCTTATGTGGTTTGTTTAGAGGAACAGACATGCAATGGCACTGGGTGTGGTTTATGAAAAGAACATACATGCAATGACAATGGTGGATCCATATGTGGTTTGTTTAGAAGAACACACATGCAATGACACTGGTGGATCCATGTGTGGTTCATGAGAAGAATACACATCCAATGCCACTGGTGGATCCTCAATGACTCTAGCCATGGTTCATGAAAAGAACAGACATGCAATGACGCTGGTGGATCCATATGTGGTTTCTGGAAGTAACAGACATGCAATGACTCTAGCTGTGGTTCATGAAAAGAACAGACATGCAATGACATTGGTGGATCCTTATGTGGTTTGTCTATAAGAACACACATGCAATGACACTGGGTGTGGTTCATGAAAAGAATAGACATGCAATGACACTGGTGGATCCTTATGTGGTTTGTTTAGAGGAATAGACATGCAATGACACTAGGTGTGGTTCATGGAAAGAATAGACATGAATGACCGTGGTGGATCCTTATGTGGTTTGTTTAGAGGAACACACATGCAATGACACTGGTGGATCCATGTGTGGTTTGTGAAAAGAATAGACATGCAATCACACTAGGTGGATCCATGTGTGGTTTGTGGAAAGAACATACATGCAATGACTCCAGCTCTGGTTCATGAAAAGAACACACATGCAATGACACTGGTGGATCCATATGTGGTTTGTGAAAAGAACATACATGCAATCACACTAGGTGGATCCATGTGTGGTTTGTTTAGAAGAACACACATGCAATGACTCCAGATGTGGTTCATGAAAATAACACACATGCAATGACACTGGTGGATCCATGTGTGGTTCATGAGAAGAACATACATGCAATCACACTAGGTGGATCCATGTGTGAATTTTTTAGAAGAACACACATGCAATGATTCTAGTTGTGGTTCATGAAAAGAACACACATGCAATGACACTGGTGGATCCATGTGTAGTTCATGAAAAGAACAGCCATGCAATGACACTGGTGGATCCTTATGTGGTTTGTTTAGAGGAATAGATACGCAATGCCACTTGGTGTGGTTCATGAAAAGAATAGACAAGCAATGACAGTGGTGGATCCTTATGTGGTTTGTTTAGAAGACCACAACTGCAATGACACTGGTGGATCCATGTGTGGTTTGTGAAAAGGACAGACAAGCAATCACACTAGGTGGATCCATGTGTGGTTTGTGGAAAGAACATACATGCAATGACTCCAGCTGTGGTTCATGAAAAGAACACACATGCAATGACAGTGGTGGATCCCTCTGTTGTTCATGAAAACAACAGAGACTGGTGGATCCTTATGTGGTTTGTTAAGAGGAACAGACATGCAATGACACTGGGTGTGGTTTATGAAAAGAACAGACATGCAATGACAATGGTGGATCCTTATCTGGTTTGTTTAGAAGAACACACATGCAATGACACTGGTGGATCCATGTGTGGTTCATGAGAAGAATACACATCCAATGCCACTGGTGGATCCTCGATGACTCTAGCTATGGTTCATGAAAAGAACAGACATGCAATCATGCTGGTGGATCTATATGTGGTTTCTGGAAGTAACAGACATGCAATGACTCTAGCTGTGGTTCATGAAAAGAACAGACATGCAATGACATTGGTGGATCCTTATGTGGTTTGTCTATAAGAACACACATGCAATGACACTGGGTGTGGTTCATGAAAAGAATAGACATGCAATGACACTGGTGGATCCTCATGTGGTTTGTTTAGAGGAATAGACATGCAATGACACTAGGTGTGGTTCATGGAAAGAATAGACATGAATGACCGTGGTGGATCCTTATGTGGTTTGTTTAGAGGAACACACATGCAATGACACTGGTGGATCCATGTGTGGTTTGTGAAAAGAATAGACATGCAATCACACTAGGTGGATCCATGTGTGGTTTGTGGAAAGAACATACATGCAATGACTCCAGCTCTGGTTCATGAAAAGAACACACATGCAATGACACTGGTGGATCCATATGTGGTTTGTGAAAAGAACATACATGCAATCACACTAGGTGGATCCATGTGTGGTTTGTTTAGAAGAACACACATGCAATGACTCCAGATGTGGTTCATGAAAATAACACACATGCAATGACACTGGTGGATCCATGTGTGGTTCATGAGAAGAACATACATGCAATCACACTAGGTGGATCCATGTGTGAATTTTTTAGAAGAACACACATGCAATGATTCTAGTTGTGGTTCATGAAAAGAACACACATGCAATGACACTGGTGGATCCATGTGTAGTTCATCAAAAGAACAGACATGCAATGACACTGTTGGATCCTTATGTGGTTTGTTTAGAGGAATAGATATGCAATGCCACTTGGTGTGGTTCATGAAAAGAATAGACAAGCAATGACAGTGGTGGATCCTTATGTGGTTTGTTTAGAAGACCACAACTGCAATGACACTGGTGGATCCATGTGTGGTTTGTGAAAAGGACAGACAAGCAATCACACTAGGTGGATCCATGTGTGGTTTGTGGAAAGAACATACATGCAATGACTCCAGCTGTGGTTCATGAAAAGAACACACATGCAATGACACTGGTGGATCCCTCTGTTGTTCATGAAAACAACAGAGACTGGTGGATCCTTATGTGGTTTGTTAAGAGGAACAGACATGCAATGACACTGGGTGTGGTTTATGAAAAGAACAGACATGCAATGACAATGGTGGATCCTTATCTGGTTTGTTTAGAAGAACACACATGCAATGACACTGGTGGATCCATGTGTGGTTCATGAGAAGAATACACATCCAATGCCACTGGTGGATCCTCGATGACTCTAGCTATGGTTCATGAAAAGAACAGACATGCAATCATGCTGGTGGATCTATATGTGGTTTCTGGAAGTAACAGACATGCAATGACTCTAGCTGTGGTTCATGAAAAGAACAGACATGCAATGACACTGGTGGACCCTTATGTGGTTTGTCTATAAGAACACACATGCAATGACACTGGGTGTGGTTCATGAAAAGAATAGACATGCAATGACACTGGTGGATCCTTATGTGGTTTGTTTAGAGGAATAGACATGCAATGACACTAGGTGTGGTTCATGGAAAGAATAGACATGAATGACCGTGGTGGATCCTTATGTGGTTTGTTTAGAAGAACACACATGCAATGACACTGGTGGATCCATGTGTGGTTTGTGAAAAGAATAGACATGCAATCACACTAGGTGGATCCATGTGTGGTTTGTGGAAAGAACATACATGCAATGACTCCAGCTGTGGTTCATGAAAAGAACACACATGCAATAAAAATGGTGGATCCATATGTGGTTTGTGAAAAGAACAGACATGCAATCACACTAGGTGGATCCATGTGTGGTTTGTTTAGAAGAACACACATGCAATGACTCCAGATGTGGTTCATGAAAAGAACACACATGCAATGACACTGGTAGATCCATGTGTGGTTCATGAGAAGAACATACATGCAATCACACTAGGTGGATCCATGTGTGATTTTTTTAGAAGAACACACATGCAATGATTCTAGTTGTGGTTCATGAAAAGAACACACATGCAATGACACTGGTGGATCCATGTGTAGTTCATGAAAAGAACAGACATGCAATGACACTGGTGGATCCTTATGTGGTTTGTTTAGAGGAATAGATATGCAATGCCACTTGGTGTGGTTCATGAAAAGAATAGACATGCAATGACAGTGGTGGATCCTTATGTGGTTTGTTTAGAAGACCACACCTGCAATGACACTGGTGGATCCATGTGTGGTTTGTGAAAAGGACAGACATGCAATCACAGTAGGTGGATCCATGTGTGGTTTGTGGAAAGGACATACATGCAATGACTCCAGCTGTGGTTCATGAAAAGAACACACATGCAATGACATTGGTGGATCCCTGTGTTGTTCATGAAAACAACAGAGACTGGTGGATCCTTATGTGGTTTGTTAAGAGGAACAGACATGCAATGACACTGGGTGTGGTTTATGAAAAGAACAGACATGCAATGACAATGGTGGATCCTTATGTGGTTTGCTTAGAAGAACACACATGCAATGACACTGTTGGATCCATGTGTGGTTGATGAGAAGAACACAAATCCAATGCCACTGGTGGATCCTCAATGACTCTAGCCGTGGTTCATGAAAAGAACAGACATGCAATGACGCAGGTGGATCCATATGTGGTTTGTGGAAGTAACAGACATGCAATGACAATAGCTGTGATTCATGAAAAGAACAGACATGCAATGACATTGGTGGATCCTTACGTGGTTTTTCTAGAAGAACACACATGCAATGACACTAGGTGTGCTTCATGCAAAGAACAAACATGCAATGACACTGGTGCATCCATGTGTGGTTTGTGAAAAGAACAGACATGCAATCACACTAGGTGGGTCCATGTGTAGTTTGTGGAAAGAACATACATACAATGACTCCTGCTGTGGTTCATGAAAAGAACATACATGCAATGACACTAGTGAATCCATGAGTAGTTTTTGAAAAGAACAGACATGCAATCACACTTGGTGGATCCATGCGTGGTTTGTTTAGAAGAACACACATGCAATGACTCTAGCTCTGGTTCATGAAAAGAACACACATGCAATGACATTGGTGGATCCATGTGTGGTTCATGAGAAGAACAGATATGCAATCACACTAGGTGGATCCATGTGTGGTTTGTTTAGAAGAACACACATGCAATGACTCTAGCTGTGGTTCATGAAAAGAATACACATGCAATGGCACTGGTGGATCCATGTGTTGTTCATGAAAAGAACCGACATGCAATGACACTGGTGGATCCTTATGTGGTTTGTTTAGAGTAACAGACATGCAATGACACTGGGTGTGGTTTATGAAAAGAACATACATGCAATGATAGTGGTGGATCCTTACGTGCTTTGTTTAGAAGAACACACAAGCAATGACACTTGTGGATCCATGTATGGTTCATGAGAAGAACACACATCCAATGACACTGGTGGATCCTCAATGAATCTAGCTGTGGTTCATGAAAAGAATAGACATGCAATAACACTGGTGGATCCATATGTGGTTTGTGGAAGTAACAGACATGCAATGTCTCTAGTTGTGATTCATGAAAAGAACAGACATGCAATGACACTGGTGGATCCATGTGTGGTTCTTGAGAAGAACAGACATCCAATGACACTGGGTGTGGTTCATGAAAGAATAGACATGCAATGACACTGGTGGAACCTTATGTGGTTTGTTTAGAGGAACAGACATGCAATGACACTAGGAGTGGTTCATGAAAAGAATAGACATGCAATGACAATGGTGGATCCTTATGTGGTTTGTTTAGAAGAACACATATGCAATGACACTGGTGGATCCATGTGTTGTTCATGAAAAGAACAGACATACAATGACATTAGTGGATCCTTATGTGGTTTGTTTAGAGTAACATACATGCAATGACACTGGGTGTGGTTCATGAAAAGAACAGACATGCAATGACACTGGTGGATCCATGTGTGGTTCCTGAAAAGAACACACATGCAATGACACTGGTGGATCCATGTGTGGTTCATGAAAAGAATAGACATGCAATGACACTGGTGGATCCTTATGTGGTTCATGAAAAGAATAGACATGCAATGACGATGGTGGATCCTTATGTGGTTCATGAGAAGAACAAACATGCAAGGACACTAGTGGATCCTTATGTGGCTTGTTGAAAAGAACAGACATGCAATGACACTGGTGGATCCTTATGTGGTTTGTTTAGAGGAACAGACATGCAATGACACTAGGTGTGGTTAATGAAAAGAACATACATGCAATGACAACGGTGTATCCATGTGTGGTTTGTGAAAAGAACAGACATGCAATCACACTAGGTGGATCCATGTGTCGTTTGTTTAGAAGAACACACATGCAATTACTCTAAGTGTGGTTCATGAAAAGAACACACATGTAATCACACTGGTGGATCCATGTGTGGTTCATGAAAAGAACAGACATGCAATGACACTGGTGGATCCTTATGTGGTTTGTTTAGAAGAACACACATGCAATGACACTGGGTGTGCTTCATGCAAAGAACAGACATGCAATGACACTGGTGGATCCTTATGTGGTTTGTTTAGAGGAACATACATGCAATGACATTGGGTGTGGTTCATGGAAAGAACAGACATGCAATGACAGTTGTGGATCCTTATGTGGTTTTTTTATAAGAACACACATGCACTGACACTGGTGCATCCATGTGTGGTTTGTGAAAAGAACAGACATGCAATCACACTAGGTGGGTCCATGTGTAGTTTGTGGAAAGAACATACATGCAATGACTCCTGCTCTGGTTCATGAAAAGAACACACATGCAATGACACTAGTGAATCCATGTGTAGTTTTTGAAAAGAACAGACATGCAATCACACTTGGTGGATCCATGTGTGGTTTGTTTAGAAGAACACACATGCAATGACTCTAGCTGTGGTTCATGAAAAGAACACACATGCAATGACATTGGTGGATCCATGTGTGGTTCATGAGAAGAACAGACATGCAATCACACTAGGTGGATCCATGTGTGGTTTGTTTAGAAGAACACACATGCAATGACTCTAGCTGTGGGTCATGAAAAGAACACACATGTAATGACACTAGTGGATCCATGTGTTGTTCATGAAAAGAACAGACATGCAATGACACTGGTGGATCCTTATGTGGTTTTTTTAGAGTAACAGACATGCAATGACACTGGGTGTGGTTCATGAAAAGAACAGACATGCAATGACACTAGTGGATCCATGTGTGGTTCTTTAAAAAAAGAACACACATGAAATGACACTAGTGGATCCTTATGTGGTTCATGAAAAGAACACACATGCAATGACACCGGTGTATCCTTATGTGGTTTGTGAAAAGAACATACATGCAATGACACTGGTGGATCCTTATGTGGCTCATGAGAAGAACAAACATGAAATGACACTGGTGGATCCTTATGTGATTTGTTTAGAGGAACAGACATGCAATGACACTGGGTGTGGTTCATGAAAAGAAAAGACATGCAATGACAGTGGTGTATCCATGTGTGGTTTGTGAAAAGAACAAACATGCAATCACACTAGGTAGATCCATGTGTGGTTTATTTAGAAGAACACACATGCAATGACTCTAGGTGTGGTTCATGAAAAGAACACACATGCAATGACACTGGTGGATCCATGTGTGGTTCATGAAAAGAGTAGACATGCAATGACACTGGTGGATCCTTATGTGGTTTGTTTAGAGGAACAAACATGCAATGACACTGGGTGTGGTTCATGAAAAGAATAGACATGCAATGATAGTGGTGGATCCTTATGTGGTTTGTTTAGAAGAACACACATGCAATGACACTGGTGGATCCATGTGTGGTTCATGAGAAGAACACACATCCAATGATACTGGTGGATGCTCAATGACTCTAGTTGTGGTTCATGGAAAGAACAGACACGCAATGACGCTGGTGGATCCATATGTGGTTTGTGGAAGTAACAGACATCTAATGACTCTAGCTGTGATTCAAGAAAAAAACAGACATGCAATGACACTAGTGGATCCATGTTTGGTTCATTAGAAGAACACACATCCAATGACACTGGGTGTGGTTCATGAAAAGAATATACATGCAATGACACTGGTGGATCCTTATATGGTTTGTTTAGAGGAATATATATGCAATGACACTGGGTGTGGTTCATGAAAAGAAGAGAGATGCAATGACAGTGGTGGATCCTTATGTGGTTTGTTTAGAAGAACACACATGCAATGACACTGGTGGATCCATGTGTGTTTTGTGAAAATAAGAGACATGCAATCACACTAGGTGGATCCATGTGTGGTTTGTGGAAAGAACATACATGCAATGCATCCAGCTGTGGTTCATGAAAAGAACACACATGCAATGACACTGGTGGATCCATGTGTGGTTTGTGAAAAGAACAGACATGCAATCACACGAGGTGGATCCATGTGTGGTTTGTTTAGAAGAACACACATGCAATGACTCTATCTGTGGTTCATGAAAAGAACACACATGCAATGACACTGGTGGATCCATGTGTGGTTCATGAGAAGAACATACATGCAATCACACTAGGTGGATCCATGTGTTTTTTTAGAAGAACACGCATGCAATGACTCTAGCTGTGGTTCATGAAAAGAACACACATGAAATGACACTGGTGGATCCATGTGTTATTCATGAAAAGAACAGACATGCAATGACACTGGTGGATCCTTATGTGATTTCTTTAGAGTAATAGACATGCAATGACTCTGGGTGTGGTTCATGAACAGAACAAACATGCAATGACACTGGTGGATCCATGTGTGGTTCATGAACAGAACACACATGCAATGGCACTAGTGGATCCTTATGTGGTTCATGAAAAGAACAGACATGCAATGACACTGGTGGATCCTTATGTGATTTGTGAAAAGAGCAGACATGCAATGACACTAGTGGATGCTTATGTGGTTCATGAGAAGAACAAACATGCAATGACACTGGTGGATCGTTATGTGGTTTGTTGAAAAGAACAGACATGCAATGACACTGGTGGATCCTTATGTGGTTTGTTTAGAGGAATAGACATGCAATGACACTATGTGTGGTTCATGAAAAGAACAGACATGCAATGACAGTGGTGTATCCATGTGTGGTTTGTGAAAAGAACAGACATGTAATCACACTAGGTGGATCCATGTGTGGTTAATGAGAAGAACACACATCCAATGAGCTCTAGTGGATCTATCTTGGCATAATTTGATGTATTCCACGATCCATTTTTATACTACTCAATTTTGCCCTTGGTTTTATGTGGTACTACTCATTTTTGCCCGCTTATCTCTATCTTTCGTAGAAGCCCAAACCTGTGCTCACCCTGTCCTCTACTCCCTGATTGGTTGTAACGGTTGTCAGGCGGATCGTGCGCACCAACCGTTGATTCTGTGCGATCCAACGATGATCATTGCACACGTCGTGCCCTTCACAGTATAGCGTGAGACAGCACGGATGTCTCCCTCAACGAGACTTCTACAGGAAGGAACACGATGCCATCCATGGAAAAAGTCGACGAGCGGTCATGTCATGTTTAATCAAGTTTGAAAAGCCTACTACTTCTACTACTACGCCACAACGCATGCGTCATCGAGTGCATGGTCGTCGATGACAGCTGCAATTTATCGCCACTTGATTTTAATAAGACATATCCCATTTTTTACGCAGCGGCTCTCAATCTCACTTCCAACTGGGCCCGACCGTAGGAAACTTGCACGCGCTAGCCGGAGGCCAAAGAGCTGAGCTCGAAGAGACCTAACGTCTCTGACTTCATCGAGTCACTCGCAGTCATCAACACATCCCTCTACCCGATCTAGCACAACCCCACAAATCTCGCCGTACAGCCACCTACCTTCCCCTTTGCATTTCCACTTTTAACTATCGCCAATTTTAGGGCTGTGTCAAACTTCGTACATAGGAATTGTGTATGCACCCTTTGCATGCGGCTCAATAAAGAACTGCCATGCATGGCCCGGGAAAAAAACATGACCTACCATGCGCATGTCGCAGTGCACGGTGCAGTAGGCTGCGCGGCATGTTGCACAGTGGTGCAACGAAACGTGCCTTGCTTCCACCCACCTTTACTATAGAGCCCCTCTCCGCACACCCACTCTCACTCTCGCTCACTCTCCCCACGCAACCCTCTCCACTGTCTCACCAGCATCCGCAAACTCCCAAGAATACCCCGTCCGCGCCGGCGATGGCCGAGGAGGATAAGGTGGCCATCGTCGCCTCCGAGGCTGCCGACGAGGAGGCCCCCGTCTCCTTGCTGGTCCCCCTCAACGCGTTGAAAGCAGCCGCCATCCCTGTCCAGGCCCCAGTCAAGGCCCCCGCCAGTCACAAGCAGATCAAGCACTTCTTGGGCACCTACAATCCAGATAAGTACATCGCTCCACTGAACCCCTATGACACCGGCACTGACGACCCATGGTCGGAGGTAACTAGTGTTTGCTCCCCTCCCCTGGTTCTTCTACCATTCCTATCATTGGATGCTAGATCTTGGTTTATTAGGACTCGCTTGTTCGTATTTCGATTGCTCGATCTTCTTACATCATCTACTCCCCCATTTTCCTTTTCTTCCAATAGGTTTCCGGTAGCGACGTCTGCAGTGATGACGAGTCCATTCACACCAAGGCTCGTCAGGTGTTGAGGAGGCTATGAGCCGGCCAGTATGACGCCTTCTTCAGGGGCAGCGACTACAGTTGCCCCTTCCACAAGGGGATCGCCTACTGCTGGGTGACTCGCGCCGGCGGCACCGACTTCAACACCTTCCTGAAGCATGCAGAGGCCGCGGGCTCCGGCATCCACAAAGGCGGAAAGCGCGAGACCGTGAACATCAACGCCTACATCGCTTAACACCGGGTTCTCGGCATTCACCTCCGAAACCTCCAGCGGGTGGCCATCAAAGAGGGTTGCATGCCTCCAATCAGGCCCAAGGCCCCCAAGATCAAGGGACTGGGCAGCAAGAAGTGGTGGAGGCCCTGGAGGAAGGCAGAGGAGCTGGTGTATGAACAGGTTGGATTTGTCCTTGAATGTATCTGCACCTGCGGTGGCTGCTGCTGCTAAGCAGCTTCTTTTGATTTTCTATATTTTGCTTGTATCCTATTTCTGGCTGAATGCATCGAACCTCGTTAAGCAACCTACTTTCTATCGCTATATCCTATTTAGCTGCGCACAGCTATATCTACATTTGTTTTGTTTTCTGAATGAATGTATTCTTCCTAGTGTGATTTGCTGCTCTAGATTTGCTACCTGATCCGAGGCAAAAAGAGGTCCAAACGGGAACAAATTATCGAAGAGAGAATCTTCTCTAGATTTGCTACCAATTTAGGCTAAATGAAACATATCTGTTTAGAGAAAGAGGAAAAGGGTACTCTTTCAAACTGCCAGTTAACGAGCTACCATCTTGACGAGGCCCCATCTTGACGTCTCCGTCTACAAGAAGGAACACGATGCCGTCCATGGAAAAACTTGTCGAGCGGTCATGTCATGTTTAATCAAGTCTGAAAAGCCTACTGTTGCTAATACAATACATGCAGAGGGCAACGGGGTCATCGAGTGCACGGTTGTCGAAGGGACGCTGCAATTTATTGGCACTTGATTTTAATAAGACATATCCCATTTTTATGCAGCGCTCTCAATCTCACTTCCAATTAGGCCCTACCGTTAGTAACTTCCATGAGTCAAGGGCCCCCCTCGAGTAGATCTAATGTTGCTAGAAATTGGTTTCATGCCACTTGCATGCAGTGGAATCGAGGTCTGCCGTGAGCATGTTTTCAATGCAGCTCTAAAGTGGAGATCGTGGCTGTTTCAAAAAAAAGGGTGGATATCGTGGTAGCCCCCCGCCCGCCACACGTGTCCACTCGAGGACTACGAACGGTCCGGTGTTTATAACCCCCCTCGACCTTCTTCTTCCATGTGCTCGTGTCATTTTCCTCAGTCTGTCTAGTCCCAAGACCCCAATCTACACCTATCACGCGCGCCGAAGCTCCCTCGCTTGCACTACCTCCTTCTCTTGGTGCGCCATGAAGCGTACACGTGGAGACGAGCCGGAGGTGAAGCTAGTTGAAGGCGCAGCAGCAGATGGCTCGGTTGTCCCCAAGCAGGCAGAGGCGTCTTATCCGGGCATGAACGCCGCTCGTTGATGCGCCGTCGAGGGTGCGAGCTCATCCGTCCAGCCAGTAGCCGTCACCGCCAAGCAGCAGGTAGTAGCCGTCGTCGTCGAGCAGTAGGTGGCCGACAATGTCGTGGTGCTAGCAGCGGATCTGGATGGGGGGCAGGCGGCAAGCAGAGGCAATCCGGTGCTCTACATCAATGACCCCATCGCATAAAAGAAATCTTAGACGCAATCACGGAGAATGACGAGTTCGAGGAGGAGGTCCCAGATGAGGAGTCCGAGGTACTACATTGCTAGCTTCTCTTGCCACATCCGCAGATTTCACTGTTCATACATAGGATTTGCTGAATCGTGTACAGATTATTTTGCTCTTGAAGTAGGGTAGTATATATCTGGTTCGATCGGTCGATTGATGCATCTGCCATCTAGTCACAAAACCCCAATATGCTCACCTGCCATCTAGTTGAACTTTCTAGTTGAGTGTTGATTTTGATAACAACATGCCTATAACATTACATTTCTATTCCTTACCGAGCCCAATGATTCAATTTTTCCCCAGAATAGTGCAATGGCATCTGATGGTGTCGTTTTCTTAGGGATGGTTAGTGAAGCCGAGGCAGCAATGCACATAAACAATATAGGTTGTGTTGTTGGTATTTTGGTTCTCCGACTCCATCGCTGAAAAACATGAGGCCCTAATTTTTTTCTCATATGGAACATATATATAATCTTTGCATTGTTTCTAATCTATGAATGCATTGTATGATGCATATGTATATCCCTGAATATTGTTTTGTCCGGTTACATTTCAATTTCTTATTATGGCCAATGATTCAAATTTTCCCCAAAGAGAGGCAAACACATTGGTGTCAGATTTTTTCAGGGATGAGTGAGCGAACCTGGGGCCATGTATAAGATCAATATAAGCTGTGCAATTGTTACTTGGTTCACTTACGCCATCTCTGTAGAAACTTATGAGGCCACAATCTTTATTCTACATTCACAGAACTATGATATTTGAATTATCTATTCCATGCATTCATAGTGTATAAGAATTACATTTTACTTTGTCACCGAGGCTGATGATTGAAATTTTCCCCAAAAGAGTTCAAGGGGAGACACGTATGATGGTGTCGTGTTTTAGGGATGGGTTGGTGAACCTGAGGCAGCAATGCACACAAACAATATAGGTTGTGATGTTGGTACTTTGGTTCTCCAACTCCATCTCTGAAACAAATTATGAGGCCTCTGATTTATTCTCATATGGAACTACATATATGATCCTTGATTTGTTTCTGATCCTTTAATGATTGGTATGATGCATATGTATATGAATGGTTTTGATCAAGTATTTTTAACATGTACCTGATGATTAATTGTTTGGTTTTTATTTATAATTACAATATTTAGGCTTGTTTTTGTACCTGACTATGTATATCCCTGAATATTGTTTTGTACGATTACATTTCAATTTCTTATTGTGGCCAATGATTCAAATTTTCCCCGAAGAGAGGCAGACACATTGGTGTCAGATTTTTTCAAGGATGAGTTAGCGAACCTGGGGCCATGTACAAGATCAATATAAGCTGTGCAATTGTTACTTGGTTCACTTACGCCATCTCTATAGAAATTTATGAGGCCACAATCTTTATTCTACATTCACAGAACTATGATATTTGAATTATCTATTCCATGGATTCATAGTGTATAAGAATTACATTTTACTTTGTCACCGAGGCTGATGATTGAAATTTGCCCCAAAAGAGTTCAAGGGGAGACACGTATGATGGTGTCGTGTTTTAGGGATGGGTTGGTGAACCTGAGGCAGCAATGCACACAAACAATATAGGTTGTGATGTTAGTACTTTGGTTCTCCAACTCCATCTTTGAAACAAATTATGAGGCCTCTGATTTATTCTCATATGGAACTACATATATGATCCTTGATTTGTTTCTGATCCTTTAATGATTGGTATGATGCATATGTATATGAATGGTTTTGATCATAAGTATTTTTAACATGTACCTAATGATTAATTGTTTGGTTTTTATTTATAATTACAATATTTAGGCTTGTTTTTGTACATGACTATGTTTATCCCTGAATATTGTTTTGTACGATTACATTTCAATTTCTTATTGTGGCCAATGATTCAAATTTTCCCCGAAGAGAGGCAGACACATTGGTGCCAGATTTTTTCAAGGATGAGTTAGCGAACCTGGGGCCATGTACAAGATCAATATAAGCTGTGCAAGTGTTACTTGGTTTGCTTACGCCATCCCTGTAGAAACTTATGAGGCTGCAATCTTTATTCTACATTCATAGAACTATGATATTCGAATTATATATTCCATGCATTCATAGTGTATAAGAATTACATTTTAGTTTGTCACCGAGGACGATGATTGAAATTTTCCCCAAAAGAGTTCAAGGGGAGACACGTATGATGGTGTCGTGTTTTAGGGATGGGTTGGTGAACCTGAGGCAGCAATGCACACAAACAATATAGGTTGTGCTGTTGGTACTTTGGTTTGCCAACTCCATCTCTGAAACAAATTATGAGGCCCTAGATTTATTCTCATATAGAACTACATATATGATCCTTGAATTGTTTCTGATCTTTTAATGATTGGTATGATGCATATGTATATGAATGGTTTTGATCATAAGTATTTTTAACATGTACTTGAAGATCAATTGTTTGGTTTTTTATTTATAATTACAATATTTAGGCTTGTTTTTGTACCTGACTATGTATATCCCTGAATATTGTTTTGTACGATTACATTTCAATTTCTTATTGTTGCCAATGATTCAAATTTGTCCCAAAAGAGAGGCAGACACATTGGTGTCAGATTTTTCAGGGACGAGTTAGTGAACCTGGGGCGATGTACAAGAACAATATAGGTTGTGCAATTGTTACTTGGTTCACTCATGCCGTCCCTGAATAAACTTATGAGGCTGCAATCTTTACTCTATATACACTCTGATGCAATTATTTGTCATTGTGTTGAGATGAAATGATATATGAACCGATCAAACTATTGCTGAGATGCTTTATCTTTGATATCCATGGATATATTGTCTTACATATACATGTTGTAAATTCTTGAGTTGTAATACAATTCAATCATATGTATGAGTTCTAAGTTATGTTCTTAAAAATCAACAGGAGGATGATGATGAAGTGGACGATAACAAGGTATCCAGGGACAATAAGAGCTGCTACGTGCTGAGGCGGTTACGGTGTGGGCTAATCTGTTTCCACCGTAGGGGGGAGACTGTTTTATCCATTCCGTGGCAGAGCAATCAACGTGGAACTCGACAGCATGATGCAGCACGTGGAGGGCGTTGGCAGAGGCGGAGGCAGATGCCATAGGCCAATTTCCTTGGCGCGGCACGCAGCCTACGGCAAATTCCTCCGGTAGTATGTCAGGACTGGCCTGTATCCCATCGACTAGGTTGTCGCTGCCCCTGCCCTGCTAGGCGTCTTCATGTCCCGGCCTCCTGTTGCCGCCCCTGCTTTTATTTTGTTTTAGTTAATTATTACCTGTATGTGGCATGTAAGACAATATATCCGTGGTGTCTCTGGTGAACCTTCTATATTAATCTACTCCTTTATATGGAGTGCCTTAAAATTTCTAGTATTCAATTATATTACTGATCATGCTCATGCACACTACAAAATATTTCTAGTGCTCGATTATATTATAATTGTCAAGGAATACATCAACAAGTTAAATTGGTTGAAATTTTGTATTGAAGTGACTAAATGATCTCACACCGGTGGTGGACGTTGGCATCAGCCGAAGACCGTGGAGCGGCACGCAGTCTTCAGCAAATTCCTTGCAGGTTCAACAACGGGTTGCCGCCGCCCATCTCCGAATTCGCTTACAGGTCTAACATGTAAGAACTTGAGCTACCACAGAGACCTCGGCCAAGGTGGCAGAATTGGTGCGGGTGCAACCACGGCGACCGTGAGCTCGAATTATAGAGGAGGAAAATAGAACCGAGCATGGTCAACACGGTGACAGACGGGAACCAATTCTCGTCCCTGCACCGTGCCATGGGCGCATCCATGGTGAGGGCGAGCTCCGACTTGAGATGGGGAGGAGAGCGGGGCCGAGCAGGTTCGTCACATCCCAGCTCTGTGACATGGCCGCGACCACAGATTGCCGCTACGGGGAAGAAGAAGACGCGTAATGGATGCAGGACCAACACTGCAAGCCTACATGGAGGAGAGCTGGGCCGAGCAGGTTTGTCCATGTCCTAGCTCCACGCCATGGCTGCGACGCCCCACAGATTGCCGCTCCGGGGAAGAAGAAGACGCGTAATGGATGCAGGCGCCAACACTGCAAGCCTAATTGACACCTAAGCAACGGGAGCGACATAACAGTGAGAACTGACAGGGGGGCCCAACTTGACGGCCGTTAGCCTGATTTTTTGTATTGAAACATAAAGTTGAATTCGTGTCGAAAAAGACCCTCTGAGTATTTGGTACACCAACTGTAGTCATCCCGACTGATTTCATGGAACTTGGGTACCGCGTTGCCTGGACACCCCAACTTTCGGGCCGCAAAATGATATTCTCACCAGAGTACCACACGGGGACAAGGGGTGAAACCCTCTGCACCAGAGAGGTGGTGGCGTAGCTAGCCGAGGGCGCGAGCGACGAATCGAGCACGATAGGACGACGCAGCACCTTCGACTACACCATCCCAAACCAGGGAGGTCAGAGCTGACCAGGATCGTGCGAGGCAGAGGCGGTGACACCGAATCACCATAAAGAAGAGAGGGGGTGTCATGCACGAGAGAGAGGGTGAGATGAGGTATTGGGCTGGTTAAGGCTAGCGTAGTGCAGTGATGTGGGTTTGACCCAACCCACTAAGTCAGGTCGAGCTGGGCTAGCCCAAAGGGCCAGGCCCAGATTTGCATAAAATAAAACCTAAACAAATTATTAAAGGACAAAAATACCCCTACGGTTAAATTAGCTATATAAAATAAAATAAAAATCCTAAAAATACATGTAATATGTCTAAATGATCGCAAAATTATAATCTATCTAGGAAAAATACAAAATTGTATTTTGAGTTGTTAAATGTAAAATTAATAATTAAGAACATCTATTCTTCCCGGGATTTTTCTTAAAATTAAAATAATACCTAAAAATAAATATAAATCTTTTTAAGATCCTATATCAACACTTTATGTAAGAAAAATACTAGAAAATATCTTAGTATAATAAAACTTAAAAATAACTATTTTAATGTAATAAGTCCTTCAAGGAATTTCCTGAAAATAAAGATAATACTTAAAAATAAGTAAAAAAACATTTTTAGGATTCTCAATAAATACTAAATGGAAGAAATACTAGTTTGTACTTTCACCTAATAAAATTAGAATGAGTATTTGAAAACACTTATTTCTTTATGAAATTTTATTAAAATAAGAGTAAGACCAAAGAATACATAAATCCCACTTTTAAGAAATTAAAAATGTATATTTTACTATAAAATGCTAACCGTGCTATTTCAAAAGGTTTTAAGATTTCTAAAAGAATAAATATTTAGTTGTCTATTCTATTCAAATAAGAGACTTGTTTTATCATGAAGATAACTCTTCAACATTATTTTTTTTAAATAAGAATAACTATATATGATCCTATAAAATGTTGTATGTCTAACAAGAATCTCTGAAGTCTAAAAATACTAAAACTAAAACCATAATTATGTTCTATAATAAAAACCTAAGTGTAAATTATTAATACTCCTCTAGAGTCTTAAATCAACTATAACCAATAACTTCAATCTAACCTTTAGCATCATTCACTTACATTGATGGTAAATGATCTCATAATTTTAACCATACTTAACATAATTATAACGCCTGATAGAAGTTCAACAACTCATATAATAAGATCACCATATCCCATAATTAGATTTAACTCTATAATGTCCTCAGCATCAACTTGCTAAGTTTAGATTCCTAGATTTGTACTTAATACCTATACCAAACCGTCATCGATCATATCGAAGAAGACTTTTTAAATCGACCATGATATAAAATTATTTCATCCTAATCCATGTTATCTTTTATAGTTAACTTTGGTTTGTTACTTAACCTACGAGAAGCGTATTAACTTAAGATTATTAGGGCAATTCAAATAGCCATTGATTGTATTTTGAGAACACTCACTATAAGAATCTGGGCAGTTCATGACGATCTGATATCGTCGTGGATGAGAGGCAAAACATCGTAGATGGCCATCCGTGACAAATTCTGTGATAAAAAAAAGCTCATGAACCTCACATCATAATTGGATCGGTGACATTTTTCTGTCTAAAAATGTCATGGGCCGTCCATGACGTTCCTCCAATTTCATCATGGCCAACTGGACCAACCCGGCCCAGGCCCGATCGTTTGTGACGTTTTTTTGTCACGGTATATGCCACGTGGCTGACGGCACCGCGAGCTGCCGTCAGCGATGTTTGCTGACATCATGGTTGCCGTCTATGATGTGATTGACTTCCTGACTTTTTTCCATCACAGCTACATTCTGCTAGCGCCGTTTGCTGATGTCATGCTTTTCGTTTCTTATGTCATCCTTCCCGATTCGTCACGCTAGTGGAGACGAATTTCATTTTAGTCATGGCAATAAGCTGCTTAGCTTACGCATGGCCGATCATCAGGGCGACACGTGGACAAGTAGGAAGGAAAAACATGGTCCATCTGGAGCGCGAATCGTGGACCAATTAGAGCTGGACATGTATCTCCAACACTTGACGGACTCATTTCGTCAGGGCAATAGAGATGACATTTCTGTTTCGTCAAGGATGTTGAGGAGTGAAAGTGCGCCATGTAAGCGTCTATCGGTGACGATAATATTTTTGTCAACTAAAAAACCGTGACGTTTTTGTTTAAGTCAGAGATTGCATAGTCTAAATCAAAATTACAAAAATTGCAGGCCACATGTTTTAGGGGACATAAATAGGTTTGCACATAAGTTTCCACCAAAATAAAGAAAAGATCTTAACAAGCTTTTAGTCACACCACCAGTTCACTGACCTACGCAATAGAGCTAAGAATTGATGAAGTAATGCATATACATGGTCTGCAAAGTTCACAAGTTCTTTCCATGCTTCTTTCTCTACTTCTTTCTCCTTTTGCAATGCTACAATGTGTCTGCCCAGTGCCTCATTCACTGCTCTCTGAGTCCCAAGTTGGGCGTCAATGGGAGAATTGGTTGGTCTTGAAGGATGGATGTTTTCATCAGCGGAAACAAGGGGTTGATCCTCAATGCCATCTTCTGTAGCAGATGGCGCCACCGTGCTTCCAATGAGTGCCTCACAAATATAGAAGCACACACTTCCTACGCTTCCTTTAGGGCTTCTGCCTCGCTATCTAGTTTCCCCGTCTGCAAGCTCACAATGGCACTACACAATATCGTATTCCCTGCTCTCTGAGCTCCAAGTTGTGCTTCAAGGAGAGTCTTGGTTGGTCTGGAAGAATGGATGCTGATGTCCTGTGATAGCGCATAGTGCACAACAATAGTGGAAGGAGGTTGTTCAGCCTTAGTGATATCTTTTGTAGCATTAGGCGCCATCTTTCTTTCCATGGTTGCGTATGAGTTTTATGCATAGAATCAAACATTAGAAAAATAGCCAGCAAATTACAAGTGGGTCATACTCATTTCAGAGAAAAATTGGCATTGAAATTTTGGAAGATGAAAAGTATTCTTGAGGGTTTACTGTTGATTTTTTTACACTATGTTGGGAGAAGCCGCGACTATCACAGAAAAACACATCACTATGATAAGGTTGTTTATTTATGGTATGCCTGTTTATTAGATAAAGGGCCTACACAAAGAGAGAGCATAAGTATAAGAGGTAATCCTAGTTAAACACTAACAAGGGGAAGTTGAGTAGACAAGACTTGACCTGATTCCTAGGGCCAGTCCAAGAAACAACAAGCTTGCACCACTCTGCATTGTTGATGTGTTCAACATGAGATATCCTTGTTACTTCATTCAGTGGGAAGGGGTCAAAAAACTACTTCCTACAGAGATGCCTTTGAATTCTTGCATGCCTCATTAACTGCTGGTTGCAAGCAACCTGCACCTCTGGTCGTGATGCATCCATGACAAACCTTTTGCTAAAAAAAATCATGCATCAGCCTTTGCATAAACAATAATGAGAAAAAGGGCAGTTGAGTCACAAAACATACAGAAACTCTATCGTAGAACTCTGCTCTGACATCCGGCCTCTCCTTATATTCTTTCCAACGGGGGAAGATATGCATACCAGGCCTGACTATTTTTGCACAATCAGTGGAAAACATGGAAGCAATAGTTCTTGGAGGAATGACAATGGAAGCTTTCCTCCTCTAGACATCTTCTCAAGCTTCTTCCCCATGTTTTTCTCTCAATACAATTTGAGGATCATCATGTGTAACAGTGTCTTTAGAAGGATGATGGCTAGAATCATCTACAAACATATACTATGAAGTTAGTGTTCTACCATATAATAAGTGCCATTCAAAAAATATAATGTGCTTTCCTTGGGTAGTTGGTTGCTTGCTTGGGACAACTGTCTTCTTATCTTGGACTGCTGTCTTCCTGCCATGGAGTGCTTCCATCTCGATTTGGGCTGCTACCTTCTCTCCTTGAGCATCAGGATCTTCATGACTCTGAGTTTGTTGCGAAGGGGTCGCAACACTTGGTGGTCTTGGTGGGCGTTGTGGAGAACTTGGAGGTGGAAGTACTTTTGGCGGATGTCCCTTGGACCTGGTATGTGTCGTACTTTTTGTCGAGGTAGCCATGCTAGCCAATACACGCTTCCGAGTAGATGATCCACCACTAGCAACCATTGTTGTCATGACGACAGGTTTCTTCTTATATTTCCTCTTCTTAGTCTACACAATTCAAAGGTAGTCAATTCGGGATAATAAAAAAGCACAACATATATGGGAAATTAAGTAAGCAAATAATAACACAAAAGATGAGTAGGCAAGTAAGGAGACAACCTGCAGCTGATCCTCCTCTTTAGGATAATAGTCAGATCCAGATCCTTCATCCTTGCTCTTTTTAGGGGAGAACTCAGTGGGATATGCATAAACAAGGGGCCTAACACCCATTTATTGCATCCGTGCATTTTTTCTTGTGATGTTTTCTAGCCGTCTTTCTTCCATGGGATGCAATTGTGGTTCTATCATGAATAAACAACTCCAAGTAATATACAAAAATATAACCTATGGTATTGATTGTTCTATACTAATCATATTGTACAATAGTCCACTATGAGGAACTTCTACTCTAAATCTCATATCACAGGACTAAAGATGAAGCAGCCAAATTAATGCAAGAGACAAGATGAGGAACAAGCTGGACAATTCACCAATTTGTTACAATAAAAAGTAGAGTGGGACAATTATACATAAAGAGGGAAATGTTAGATCATGGTTGGATAATATGCATGGAACTACAATAAACATAAGCATGATAAGCATCAATAGTGCAATTAAACGGCAATATAACATACTGTACGGATTGTTCTATAAAACTCATCATGTGACAACTCACTATGAGCAATTTCTACTATGATCATAAGGCATATGATGAAGCAGCCAAACTAATGCAAAAAATCAAGATAATGCAACATTTATGACACGCAAACAGATTATAAGCCGGAATAGTATTCATGAAGTTAAAGAGGATAAGCACAATAAAACATAAGAAGGATAAGCAACTATCATCCAAATAAACAAAATATAACTTATGGTGCTGATTGTTCTATAGTAATCATCATGTAATACAGTCCACTATGAGCAATTTATACTTTGATCAAAAGACATAGGATGCCGAAGTAGCCAAACCAATGGAACAACCAAGATAATGCAAACTTTATCTGTATGTAAACTAATCATAAGTCAAACTCTCTGAATCTCACATATCAATTGGTTGGCTGGTTGCACTAATAAGCATGGCATGACAATTAAACATAGGAAGGATAAGCATCTTTCATGTAATTAAATGTGCAATTAAACAAGCCATAACATATGATGTTGATTGTTCAATAGTAATCATCATGTAAAATAGACTACAATGAACAATTTATACTCTGCTCATCAGACATGTCATGAAGTAGTCAAACTAATGTAACATACATGATAATGCAACCCTGATCACAAGACTTGTAAAATCACAAGCAATTTCACAGGCAAAACAAATAAGAGAGAATAACTACAACAAAACATGCGAATTGGTGGCGTGAATAGGATAATGAACAGTAGTTCACATGCAAACTAAAAAAACATGAGCATCGAGGATGAGCGTGTTTCCTTGCCTGCAAGTTGTAGGGCCTTTTTGATACCCGTTTCTTGCAGTGACCCGCGACACATGGCATCAAGCTGGACGACGAGGTAGCATACCTCGTCGATGAGGTGGGTGACAAGGTGGACAATGAGGTAGATGGGCTTTGTTAGTGTGGTGACGGGCCTTGTCAGCAAGGTGGACGGCGAGCTAGACGACGAGGTAGACGGAGAGCTGGCCGACTTTGCCTGTGAAGTATACACCGAGGTGGTAGACAAGGTCAGCGGCTGTCAGCGAGATGGAAGACCAGTGAGGTCGACGTACATGGTGGAAAACCGGGACGATGAGGAGGGGCTAGGGTTTGCCCTAGGGCGACAGAGATGTTATTACTAGAGGGACATACGAAGACAAGGGGATTGAAGGCAGCGGGCATACGGGCGGACAACAACGAGGGGAAAAGCGAGAGGATGACAAGGAGGGTGGGGGGGGGGAAGGGAGAGGACGGCAGGGAGGATGGTGCCGAGGGTAGTGGTGAAATTTGGATATGTCTCATTTTGGTGAGGGGATAAAAAGGTTTTCGAATAGATTACAAAAATGACCTTTGGGCCTGATTCCTAGGGCCAGTCCAAGAAACAACAAGCTTGCACCACTCTGCATTGTTCATGTGTTCAACATGAGATATCCTTGTTACTTCATTCAGTGGGAAGGGGTCAAAAAACTACTTCTTATGGAGATGCCTTTGAATTCTTGCATGCCTCATTAACTGCTGGTTGCAAGCAACCTACACCTCTGGTCGTGATGCATCCATGACAAACCTTTTGCTAAAAAAAATATCATGCATCAGCCTTTGCATGAACAATAATGAGAAAAAGGTCAGTTGAGTCACAAAACATACGGAAACTCTATCGTAGAACTCTGCTCTGACATCCGGCCTCTCCTTATATTCTTTCCAACTAGGGAAGATATGCATACCAGGCCTGACTTTTTTTGCACAATCAGTGGAAAACATGGAAGCAATAGTTCTTCCTGTTGGAATGACAATGGAAGCTTTCCTCCTCTAGAAATCTTCTCAACCTTCTTCCCCATGTTTTTCCCTCAATACAATTTGAGGATCATCATGTGTAACAGTGACTTTAGAAGGATGATGGCTAGAATCATCTACAAACATATACTGTGAAGTTAGTGTTCTACCATATAATAAGTGCCATTCAAAAAATATAAGGTGCTTTCCTTGGGTAGTTGGTTGCTTGCTTGGGACAACTGTCTTCTTATCTTGGACTACTGTCTTCCTGCCATGGAGTGCTTCCATCTCGATTTGGGCTGCTACCTTCTCTCCTTGAGCATCAGGATCTTCATGACTCTGAGTTTGTTGCGAAGGGGTCGCAACACTTGGTGGTCTTGGTGGGCGTCGTGGAGAACTTGGATGTGGAAGTACTTCTGGCAGATGTCCCTTGGACCTGGTATGTGTCGTACTTTCTGTCGAGGTAGCCATGCTAGCCAATACACGCTTCCGAGTAGATGATCCACCACTAGCAACCATTGTTGTCATGAAGACATGTTTCTTATTATATTTCCTCTTCTTAGTCTACACAATTCAAAGGTAGTCAATTTGGGATAATAAAAAAGCACAACATATATGGGAAATTAAGTAAGCAAATAATTACACAAAAGATGAGTAGGCAAGTAAGGGGACAACCTGCAGCTGATCCTCCTCTTTAGGATAATAGTCAGATCTAGATCCTTCATCCTTGCTCTTTTTAGGGGAGAACTCAGTGGGATATGCATAAACAAGGGGCCTAACACCCATTTATTGCATCCGTGCATTTTTTCTTGTGATGTTTTCTAGCCATCTTTCTTCCATGGGATGCAATTGTGGTTCTATCATGAATAAACAACTCCAAGTAATATACAAAAATATAACCTATGGTATTGATTGTTCTATACTAATCATATTGTACAATAGTCCACTATGAGGAACTTCTACTCTGAATCTCATATCACAGGACTAAAGATGAAGCAGCCAAATTAATGCAAGAGACAAGATGAGGAACAAGTTGGACAATTCACCAATTGGCTACAATAAAAAGTAGATCGGGACAATTATACATAAGGAGGGAAATGTTAGATCATGGTTGGATAATATGCATGGAACTACAATAAACATAAGCATGATAGGCATCAATAGTGCAATTAAATGGCAATATAACCTACTATACTGATTGTTCTATAAAACTCATCATGTGACAACTCACTATGAGCAATTTCTACTATGATCATAAGGCATATGATGAAGGAGCCTAACTAATGCAAAAAAGCAAGATAATGCAACATTTATCACACACAAACAGATTATAAGCTGGAATAGTATACATGAAGTTAAAGAGAATAAGCGCAATAAAACATAAGCAGGATAAGCACCTATCATGCAAATAAAGAAAATATAACTTATGGTGCTGATTGTTCTATAGTAATCATCATGTAATACAGTCCACTATGAGCAATTTATACTTTGATCAAAATACATAGGATGCCGAAGTAGCCAAACCAATGGAACAACCAAGATAATGCAAACTTTATCTGTATGTAAACTAATCATAAGTCAAACTCTCGGAATCTCACATATTAATTGGTTGGCTGGTTGCACTAATAAGCATGGCATGACAATTAAACATAGGAAGGATAAGCAGCTTTCATGTAATTAAATGTGCAATTAAACAAGCCATAACATATGATGTTGATTGTTCAATAGTAATCATCATGTAAAATAGACTACAATGAAAAATTTATACTCTGCTCATCAGACATGTCATGAAGTAGTCAAACTAATGCAACATACATGATAATGCAACCCTGATCACAAGAGTGGTAAAATCACAAGCAATTTCACAGGCAAAACAAATAAGAGAGAATAACTACAACAAAACATGCGAATTGGTGGCGTGAATAGGATAATGAATAGTAGTTCACATGCAAACTAAAAAACATGAGCATCGAGGATGAGCGTGTTTCCTTGCCTGCAAGTTGTAGGGCCTTTTTGATACCCGTTTCTTGCAGTGACCCGGGGCACATGGCATCAAGCTGGACGACGAGGTAGCATACCTCGTCGATGAGGTGGGTGACAAGGTGGACAGCGAGGTAGATGGGCCTTGTTAGTGTGGTGACGGGCCTTGTCAGCAAGGTGGACAGTGAGCTAGACGACGAGGTAGAGGGAGAGCTGGCCGACTTTGCCTATGAAGTATACACTGAGGTGGTAGACAAGGTCAGTGGGTTGTCAGCGAGATGGAAGACCAGCGAGGTCGACGTACATGGTGGAAAACCGGGACGATGAGAAGGGGCTAGGGTTTGCCCTAGGGCGACAGAGATGTTATTACTGGAGGGACATACGAAGACAAGGGGATTGAAGGCAGCGGGCATAAGGGCGGACAACAACGAGGGGGAAAGCGAGAGGATGACGGGGAGGGGGGGAGGGAGAGGACGGCAGGGAGGATGGTGCCGAGGGTAGTGGGGTAATTTGGATATGTCTCATTTCAGTGAGGTGATAAAAAGGTTTTCGAATAGATTACAAAAATGACCTTTGGGCAAATGCTTGGGCACGCTGTGCGGGTGGGCTGAAAGGTAATTGTAGTGCAAGAAATTTTCATTTGGGTAGAAACTCTCCCGCACTAGCGCCAAATTTCACGTGGGCAGGAGGACCTGACCTGGAAATTTGGGGTTGGTGTCCTGGCCGTCGGATGCATGATGGAGGGTTCAAATAAATTAACCATATTTTAAAAAGTCTTCACTAAAAGGGCCAGGTGAAGAAAACTATAAATTATTAATGAATAAATCTTGAAAAAGCAATAATCTGGACTACTACTTTATATTCCAACTTGTATGTGTAATGATCTCAAGAGAGGTAAAAGTATTTATTTTGGATACTATATTCAAATATAGATAAGATTCAAAATGCGGCTAGTCCACCTAGCGCGCTAGCTATTTATATTTCATGCGCATATATCGATATATGTGAGAACATGCTCACACTAGGAGACTAGATAAAATGTCTATCTCAACAACCAATCACACTTTTGTACATATTATAGGAACACATACTATATACATGCAAGATTTGGAGGGATTCCGACGCTCCTGTGCTCGGTTTTCAATGAAACCCTTAGGTCGTGGCCCCACCGCTCTACCTTCCCTAGATTTCTCCACATGATTATTTGAACAATAGACTTTTATCCTTATTATTTTGGTTAGTTTTAGGTCATAGCAACATGGTAGATATCAAAGTTTGAGCCCAAGAAGATGGTGGATCCCCAGCTAGCGTGTTGCATGCACATATCGATATATTTATGTGAGAACATGCATGCTCACCAGGGGGCCTAGATATGATGCCTATCACAACAACTCATGCACTTTTGTACATATTTTAGGAACACATGCAAGATCTGGAGGGGATTTGATGCTCTGATGCTCAGTTTTCAATGAAACCCAAGACCGTTGGCCCCAAACATATCTACCCCCTAGCTAGGTTTCTCCAAGTAAGGTTTGATGGACATACTTTTGTCCTAATTTTGGTTAGTTTTAGTTCATAGCATTGGTAGAGATCAAAGTTTGAGCCCAACAAGATGGTGGATCTCCAGCTAGCGCGTTGCATGCGCATATATAGATATAGATATATGTGAGAACATGTTCCCTAATTAAACCCTAAACCCTAAAACCCACCAGGTGCCTAGATGATGCCTACCTCAACAACCCATCACACTTTTGTACATGTTCTAGAAACACATGCATCTCGAGGGATTCAGACGCAACGATGGTCGACGAAACCCTAGACCATGGGCCCCACAGATGATCTACCACCTAGATTTCTCTAGATTAGGGATGAATAATGGACTTTTATCCTTATTTTGTTTATTGGTTTTAGGTCATAGAAACATGTGGTAGATATCAAATTTTTAGCCTAATATGGTCACAGAGACCAAAAACACATAGGAAAAGAAGCTTCCACATTGCATGTTGCACCAGTGTGACAGAAGTTGATGCATCACAGAATCCACTAGAGTGTGTGTGGTCATGTAGATCAATGTGGTTTTGGAAAAGAACACATGCAATGTGGTCATGTGGATCAATGACTATAGTGGATCAATGTGGTTTACGAAAAGAACACATGCAATGACTCTAGGGGAGATCCATTTGTCAAACTATATGGTCACAGAGACAACCAAAAACACATAGGAAAGCAGCTTCCGCATTTGCATGTTGCACCAGTGTGACAGAAGTTGCATATAAGATTCCACTAGAGTGTGTGTAGTCAATGTTGTTTTTGAAAAGAAGACATGCAATGACACTAGGGATCAATATGGTTTAGGAAAAGCGATCAAACACATGCAATGACTCTAGGGGATCAAAATGTTGTTTAGGAAAGAACACATGCAATGACTCTAGGGGATCCATGTGTTAGACCATGATCTCAGAGACCAAACACACATATAGGAAAGCAGCTTCCACATTGCATGTCAATAGTGAACACAAGTTGTTAGAGATATGCCCAAGAGGCAATAATAAAGTGGTTATTATTATATCTTTATGTTTATGATAAATGTTTACATCCCATGCTATAATCGTATTAACCGGAAACATTAATACTTGTGTGTTTTGTAAACATAAAAGAGTCCCTAGTAAGCCTCTTGTTAAACTAGCTTGTTGATTAATGGATGATCATGGTTTCCTGATCATGGACATTGGATGTCGTTAATAACAAGATCATATCATTAGGAGAATGATGTGATGGACACACACCCATAGTAAGCATAGCATAAGATCAAGTCATTAAGTTCGTTTGCTATAAGCTTTAAAATACATAGTAACCTAATCCTTCGACCATGAGGTTATGTTAATCACCATCACCGGATGGGTAATTTGATGACATCAAACACCGCTTCGTAACTGGGTGGTCATAAAGGTGTCATTGGGTATTCTGAAAGTATGTGTTGAAGCGCATGGACCAAGATTGGGATTTGTCCATCCATATGACGGATAGATATGCTCTGGGCCCTCTCGGTGGAATGTCATCTAGTTAGCTTGCAAGCATGTGACTGGGTCACAAGGGATGACATATCACGGAACGAGTAAAGAGTACTTGTCAGTAACGAGGTAGAACTAGGTATGGAGATACCGACGATCAAACCTCGGATAAGTATAGTATCGTGTGACAAAGGGAATTGGTTTCGTATGTAAATGGTTATATCGATCACGAAGTCATCGTTGAGTATGTGGGAGCCATTATGGATCTCCAGGTCCCGCTGATGGTTATTAATAGGAGATGTGTCTCTGTCATGTCTACATATTCACAAACCGTAGGGTGACACACTTAAGGTTCGAAGTTGTTTTAAGTAGATATGGAATGTGCGTTGGAGACCGAATGTTGTTCGGAGTCTCAGATTGGATCCGGGACATCACGAGGAGATCCGGAATTGTCCGGAGAATAAGATTCATATATTGGGGATCATTTTCTGAGTTAGGAAATGTTTCGGAGTATTTGTATGAGGATTCTAGAAGGTTTCGGAATGTTCCGAAAGCTTCTGGAAGATTTCTTGGAGTTTGCTTGAAAACCAAGAAAGGATCAAGGAGTCCTTGTGGGGCAAGACAAGGAGTCGTGGGGGAGGAGGACTCCTCCCCCCCTCCCAATCCGCCAGCCAAGGGAGAGGGGAGTCCTACAAGGACTCCACCTCCCCATGGCGCCTCCCCCTTTAAATAGAGGGGTGGGGGCGCCACCCCCTGGCCCTCCTCCACTACTCCAATCCTAGCCGCCTCTCTCCTCCTCCTTTCTTCTGCTCAGGCTTAGGCGAAGCCCTACAGAATTCTCTACTCCACCACCACCACCACGCCGTCGTGCTGCTGGGATTCCGTGGAGAAGATCTACTACCTCCGCTGCTCGCTGGAACGAGGAGAGGAAGGTCTGCTTCGACTCCGTATGTGTGACCGACTGCGGAAGCGCTGCCGGAATGCGGCGCCGGAAGGATCGTCCACTCGATCTTGAGATCGGCAAGTGATCGGCTACGTCAACCACGAGATTCAATCTCGTAACGCTTTCGGATCTACAAGGGTTAGTACAGATCTATCTCGTTGCACATGTCTAATAGATTAGATCTTGGATTTTATCTAGATTAGATCTGGGTTTTGTTCGTTCTTACGGTAGAATTTTTTTGTTTTCCATGCTACGAACCCATCAGTGGTATCAGAGCCGTATCAATGCGTAGATCTATTGCACGAGTAGAACACAATGGTTTTGTGGGCATTGGTGCTCGTGCCATCTTTTGCTTTGTGTACTTTGCATCTGACGGCATGGTGGGATGAAGCGGCTCGGGCTAACCTTACATGTCATCGCACATGAGACTTGCTCCACGCTTGACGTGTAACTTGCTTTGCACAAGTGGCTTTGTGGGTGTCTGTCTCTCCCACCATAGTATAGATCCAATTTACACTTTGCACTTGATAGCACTTGTATCAACGTTGTGGTTCAGTTTCGTAGGTAAGATCCGTTATTGTTCGAAAGCCCCAAACCATGTAAAACATGCAAAGAAAATTAGAGGCGTCTAACTTGTTTTTGCAGGGGTTTTGTGATGTGATTTGGCCATCATGTGATTGTGATTATATTTGATGTATGCAATGATCCTTGTTGTAATATGGCAACCGGCAGGAGCCTAATGGTTGTCTTTAATTCTGTTAAGACCTGGTGTCTATTCATCTTGTAATAGCTTTATTCCAAGTAGTTGTAATAGTTCCTAGTGATGATGGACAACCATGAAGCGGCGCCACTGACCTTGACGCAATGCTGGTGATGATGGAGATCATGTTCATGCTTTGGAGATGGAGATCAAAGGCGCAAGAAGAAAGGGCCATATCATATCACACTAATTATGAATTGCCTGTGATGTTAATCCTTTATACATCTTGTATTGCTTAGATCACGACGGTAGCATTATAAGATGATCCCTCTCACTAAATATCAAGTAATAAAGTGTTCACCCTTAGTTGGCACCGTTGCTAAGACTCGTCGTTTCGAAGCATCTCGTGATGATCGGCTGTGATAGACTCTACGTGTGCATACAACGGGTGCAAGCCAGATTTGCACATGTGGAAACTAAGGTTAACCTTGACGAGCCTAGCATGTACAGACATGGTCTTGGAACACGGAATACCGAAAGGTAAAGCATGAGTCATATGGATGATATGATGAACATGTTGATTGTTCGCCTTTAAAGCTACATCATCTCACGTGATGATCGGACTTGGTGTAGTGGATTTGGTTCGTGTAATCACTAAAACAACTCGAGGGATGTTGTTTTGAGTGGGAGTTCATTTGTAATTTGGATTAGTCGAACTCAATTGATCATAAACACAATCAAAGTGAATTTGCATAGTTTGTTGTAGTCATTGGCATCCGTTCACCACCTTACGCTTAGTTATAGTTGAGATAGTGGAACTATAGAAATTCTGGATATTTACTTTACGAACTGGTATCGTATTGTTTTGAATGTCAATTTAAAGTTTATAAGTCCTATTGCAAACTTTCAGCGAACTCTATTTACTCCATGAAGTTTAATAAGTAGTATTAAATCAAGAGTAAGAATTCCAATGTTAGTATCTAAAGTATCATGTTTGCCTCCATGATTCTTGATACTCAAAAGATTGTTTTTAATATCAAGTTTATCTAAGAGCGGAAAGCAATGTTTCAGAAACCATCATATGTGAAAGGTATTGCGATATCTAAAAAAATGTGTTGGTTACAACATGATAGAGTATACGTCCTCATATTTGATGAGAATTTGTGAAGGTTGGAGACGCTAGTCGTCCTAATCCTCCAAAAGGTTTTGAAAAAGAAACATTATACTCGCAATTCACCTTTATAAGCTATAGCAGCTTGATCATGAAAGTTGTCATGATAAGTATGAATAGAAGATGTAAGTAAAATGTTTACTACACTAAAAGATTACTAAAGAATGGAATTTTGAAAGAATGCCAAACATTTGATGAAGGTGATCCACTTCAAAGTGCAAGTCCAAAGGTATTGGTAATTGACTATACACACTTTGTACTATGTGTCATGTGAATGACATCACTATTGATGTTGATAGATTCTTTTAAAAGAAAAGGAATTGCTGAAAGAGAATCTATAAAATATTTGGCAGAAAATAAAAGATTGGAGATGTCCAACTTAGGCATATAGAATATATACATGTTATGGTTGTATTCCTTGCTTGTTAAACAATGTGGTTCTCCGGTATTGTATACCGAATTGGTTGGTATGAAGTGTCATACAGGACAACACAATTCATGAACTGCAATGGCCTAAGTAACTAGCAAGAGAATATGTGATGATGTTCATCGAAAACAAACAAAGGGTTGTTGTGTTGCTCGTTAACATCAAAGCTTGCCTTCAAGATTTGTTTCAATAATTGTTATTTTGATCAGGTATTATGACGACAAAATTTGTTCAAATAATTATCGTATTCCATAATAGATGGATGATATACAAGTCTGGTTGGAGAAATAACGACCATAAAACTAATGCTAAAATGTCGCAAGACAAATGATTGAAAGATCACTTGCGAAGTGACATCGCCGTTTAAATTATATTGAAAGGATATATGAAGAAACTCCATGTTGATAGATTTTTGGAGTCTTTGATTTGGATCAAATGACGCTTGTGATACTTTCCTGGAGATAATTAAAACTCCGTTCGTAGGCCAAAAGAGGAACGGACGACTAACTGATTGGAATTTGTACATATTGATGTATATAGTCCATTATGTGTAGTCGTGGGTGATGGATTTCAACTTCATATGCTTTCTCCGAAGATTTGAGTGAGTATATGTATATACTTACTCAATAAGGAAGAAGTATGAAACATTTGAAAAATGTTCAGAGACTTTCAAGATGAAGTGGAAAATCATTGTAACAAGAAAATATAAGAGTTTATGATTGGATCATAAAGAAAGATGTTTGAGTTACAAGTTTAGCAAAACACCTAAGATTTGAGGAATCGTTCCATGGATTTGCATTTCCCAAAACACCATAGGAGTATGAAGTGTTTGAGATATGTAATGAAACCTTGTTTTACATGGTAAGATCAAAGGTGTCATTTATAAAACTGTCATTATATTTTAAAGATTAAAGCTTTAGTGACTACCGCTTTTACACTGAAAAGAGCTCCATCGTGATCCGTTGAAATGACACTATATGAGTTATGGTTTGGGATAAAACCTGAATTGTCTTTTCTTAAATTTTGGTATGCTATGCATAAGTAAAATATTTACAACCAAATTTGGATAAGCACGTCTTTGTAGGTTATTCCAAAGAATTTGTTGGGAATTTCTCCATAACGCTGAGGACAAAAGAGTTTGTCGCTTGGAACGTCAAGTTTCTTGAGAAGGAATTTTTCGTGAAAAGTTAAGTGGGAGGACAATAGAACTTTGATAAGGTTGTTGAACCTTAGCTATATGTGCTAAGTAGCGCAGCGCCGAAAAGTGTCCCGATGGCGGCCACAATGCTCATGGCTCTCGTGATTACAAAAGGTGTGATCTCGGAGATTAGAGTTCCTATAGAACCGTGTGGGTCGGTAAGAATCAAATAGTAAGATTTGATAAGCAAGTCGTTATTGTTTTGACAATGATGAACCGACTACATACAAAGAAGCGATGATGGGCCCTGACCCCATAAAATGACTAGAAGTCATGGAATCCGTGATAGTATCCATACACGAGAAATCAAGTTTCTGAACTTAGAAGACCCTCCGGAAAGGCGTGAAGCCTATCGGTCGTGTTTGGATCTATAAAGAAATAGACATGGATGTTTCAAATCTATGAAATAGTCGACATGTTGGAAAGAGTTTACGACAATGTTCAAGGAATTGACTATGATAAGATTTGATCTTTCATAGCGATATTTAGTCTGGACGGATTAATGTAGCAACCACTACATATATTTTGGTATATGGTAGTTGAACAAACAAAACAAGTTCTTCTAATAGAATGGTTACCTAGGACGTGTACATGACACGATCCAAAGGGTTTTGTTAAATTAAAAGGATGCTAAAAGAGTATGCAAAACTTCAATGGTTGAAGTGAGTATCGCGGAGTTGGAATCTTCACCGTGATGAAACCGTTAAAAGGTTTAATTTCATCAGAGACGATGAAGATGTTTGCATTTTGGAAGAAATTAAGTGGGAGCGCTAAGACATATTTCTAATACATTATGTGAAAGACATATTGTTGATTAGAAATGATGTATCTTTTATTGACATAGGTTAAGAATTTCATTTCGATGAAAGACTTAGGCATAACCCAATAATTAGGCATGAATGTCTATATGAATAGATTGAGGCGCTAGTATGGTTTTGCCAAATGTACATAGATGAGATGTTGAATGAGTTCAATATGGAAACAACAAGAAAGGTTCTTGACGCACGGAAAGGACTAAATCAAGATTCAAGTGTGTTGACACGAGATTCAAGTGTTTTGACACTTGGTGAAATCACAAGAATATTTTGATCAATCATTCTTTGAGATGTACACATCCAGATATGTCCTATGCTCTAAATGTTATGAGCATATACCAGAATGATTCATAAGATGATCATTGGACAATAGTAAAGATATTCTTATGAGCTTTGGAAGAACTAAGAATATATCATGTATAAGTGACAAATAGTTAAAGGTAGTTCGTTGTAAAGTGTTACATTGATACTAGTTTTGTCACAAGATACAAATTAAATTTATCTCAATTTTGACTCTGGGTGGCACAATATAATGGAAAGGATGTTCCATAATGGATTTGGATGAGTTCCAAAGTTGAGATATTGTGACGGATACTACAACAAAAGGCTAAGTATATAACTGCTATAGTAGCAGCAAAGGAGGGCATTTGTGTTATGTAGGTTGTTATCAAACTAGGCGTGGTTCATAGCGGGATAATACTATGAAGATACATTGTACGACAATTGTATCAACATGATTTAATCCCAAGGAACTAAAGGTCTCACCAAAGGACCAAATTTATACAATGCCATCTCATTGGAGTGAGTAATGCGTAGAGACGCAAGGACATGCAAATACACACGGACCTGGAAGTGTCTGATCCGAAAATTATGTTTACCACTAGCAATAGTATCTATACAACACCAGAAAGCCATAGGTGTTGAATGCACAAGTTTTTTAACTAGATTATTGACTCTAGTGCAAGTGGGAGACTGTTAGAGATATGCCCAAGAGGCAATAATAAAGTGGTTATTATTATATCTTTATGTTTATGATAAATGTTTACATCCCATGCTATAATTGCATTAACCGGAAACATTAATACTTGTGTGTTTTGTAAACATAAAAGAGTCCCTAGTAAGCCTCTTGTTAAACTAGCTTGTTGATTAATGGATGATCATGGTTTCCTGATCATGGACATTGGATGTCGTTAATAACGAGATCATATCATTAGGAGAATGATGTGATGGACACACACCCGTAGTAAGCATTGCATAAGATCAAGTCATTAAGTTTGTTTGCTATAAGCTTTAAAATACATAGTAACCTAATCCTTTGACCATGAGGTTATGTTAATCACCATCACCGGATGGGTACTTTGATGACATCAAACACCGCTTCGTAACTGGGTGGTCATAAAGGTGTCATTGGGTATTCTGAAAGTATGTGTTGAAGCGCATGAACCAAGATTGGGATTTGTCCATCCATATGACGGATAGATATGCTCTGGGCCCTCTCGGTGGAATGTCATCTAGTTAGCTTGCAAGCATGTGACTGGGTCACAAGGGATGACATATCACGGAATGAGTAAAGAGTACTTGTCAGTAACGAGGTAGAACTAGGTATGGAGATACCGACGATCAAACCTCGGATAAGTATAGTATCGCGTGACAAAGGGAATTGGTTTCCTATGTAAATGGTTCTATCGGTCACGAATTCATCGTTGAGTATGTGGGAGCCATTATGGATCTGCAGGTCCCGCTGATGGTTATTGATAGGAGATGTGTCTCTATCATGTCTACATATTCACGAACCATAGGGTGACACACTTAAGGTTCGAAGTTGTTTTAAGTAGATATGGAATGTGCGTTGGAGACCGAATGTTGTTCAGAGTCTCGGATTGGATCCGGGACATCACGAGGAGATCCGGAATTGTCCGGAGAATAAGATTCATATATTGGGGATCATTTTCTGAGTTAGGAAATGTTCCGGAGTATTTGTATGAGGATTCTAGAAGGTTTCGGAATGTTCCGGAAGGTTCTGGAAGATTTCTTGGAGTTTGCTTGAAAACCAAGAAAGGATCAAGGAGTCCTTGTGGGGCAAGACAAGGAGTCGTGGGGGAGGAGGACTCCTCCCCCCTCCCAATCCGCCGGCCAAGGGAGAGGGGAGTCCTACAAGGACTCCACCTCCCCATGGCGCCCCCTTTAAATAGAGGGGTGGGGGCGCCACCCCCCTGGCCCTCCTCCACTACTCCAATCCTAGCCGCCTCTCTCCTCCTCCTTTATTCTGCTCAGGGTTAGGCGAAGCCCTGCAGAATTATCTACTCCACCACCACCACCACGCCGTCGTGCTGCTAGGATTCCGTGGAGAAGATCTACTACCTCCGCTGCTCGCTGGAACGAGGAGAGGAATGTCTGCTTCGACTCCGTCCGAAAGTGTGTGTGGAAACACATAGGAAAGTAGCATCCACATTGCATCACAGAATCCACTAGAGTGTGTGTGGTCATGTGGATATCAATGTGGTTTAGGAAACGAACACATGCAATGTGGTCATGTGGATCAATGGCTCTAGTGGATCAATATGGTTTAGGAAAATAACACACTACACGAATCTAGATGGTTCATGACGATCTGATATCATCGTGGATGAGGGTCAAAATGTCATAGATGGCCATCCGTGACCAAAAATAGGTCATGGACCTCATGTCATAATTGAATTTGTGACATTTTTTCTGTCTGAAAACGTCATGGGCCATCCATGATGTTCCTCAAATTTCGTCAAAAAAACTGGACCGGCCCGGCCCAGGCCTAGTCTTTCATGATGTTTTTATTTTGTCATGAACGATGCCATGTGGTGGATGGCACCACGAGCTGCCGCCAGCGATGTTTGGTGATGTCATTGGTGCTATCTATGACGTCATCGACTTCTTGACGTTTTTTCCATCACAGGTAGATTTCACTAGCGTCGTTTGCTGACGTCATCCGTTCATTTGCTTATGTCATCCTTCCCATTTTGTCATGCTAGTGGAGACAAATTTCGTTTTCATCACGTCAATAAGTTGGCCAGCTTACATGTGGCCGACCATTAGGGTAACACGTGGACCAATAGGAAGGAAATATGTGGTCCATTTGGAGCGCCAATCGTGTACCAATCAGACCTAGACGCATATCTCCAATGCATGACGAACTCATTTCATCTGGGCAGAAGAGATGATGTTTCTGTTTTGTCGAGAATGTTGACGAGTAAAAGTGCGCCACGTCGGTGTCTATTAGTGATGGAAATATTTTTGTCAACTAAACAAGCATGACATTTTCATTTACATTGGAGAAGAGTGCTGGCAACTTTGCTAAATTGTACGGTCCAGATCAAAATGACATAAATTGCAGGGCACATGTTTCAGGGGACATAAATAGGTTTGCACATAAGTTTCTACAAAAATAAATAAAAGAGCCTAACAAGCTTTTAGTCACACCGCCATTTTAGTTACGCAATAGAGCTAAGAATTGCTGAAGTGATGCATTTATAAGGTCTACAAAGTTCACATGTGCTTTCTACGCTTAATTCTTTGCTTCTTTATCCTTCAGTAATGCTGCAATGTGTCTGCCCAGTGCCTCATTCACTGCTCTCTCAGCCCCAAGTTGTGCTTCAAGGAGAGAACTGGTTAGTATTGAAGCATGGATGCTTTCATCAATGGAAGCAAGGTGTTGATCCTCAATGCCATCTTCTATAGCAAATGGCTCTACCATGCTCCAATGAGTTCCTGACAGTGATAGAAGCAAACATTAGAAAACTAGCAAGCAAATTGCAAGGACATCTTCACGGACAAACGGGTATTGAATTATACAAAGATGACAAAGATGGACCAGGTATAGCTTCTTCCACACTTCATGTGCTTCCATTAGGGCTTCTGCCTTGCCATCTGGTTTCTCCGTCTACAACCGCACAATGGCACTACATAGTATCACATTCCCCGCTTTCTGAGCCTCGAGTTGCGCTTCAAGGAGAGGCTTGGTTGGTCTTGAAGAATGGATGCTGATGTCCTGCGACAACGCATAGTGCACTATGTTGGTGGAAGGAGGTTGTTCAGCCTCAGTGATATCATCTGTAGAGTTAGGCGCCATCTTGCTTTCCATGGTTTCCTATTGAGTTTTAGGAATAGAATCAAACATTAGAAAAATAGCCAACAAATTGCAAGTTGATCATACTCATTTGAGAGACAAATATGACATTGAAATTTTGGAAGATGAGAAAGATGAAAAGTATTCTGGAGAGATTAATGTTGCTTTTTTCACACTATGATAGGAGAAGCCCCGACTATCACAGAAAAACAAGTCACTGCGATAAGGTTGTCTATTTCTTGTTTGCCTGTTTATTAGACAATGTGCCTATACAAAGAGAGAGCATAGAGTATAAGAGGCAGTCCCGGTTAAACACAAACAGGGATAAGTTGAGTAGACAAGACTTGACCTGGTTCTTGGATCAGTCTAAGAATCAACAAGATTGCACCACGCTGCATTGTTCATGTGTTCAATAGGAGATATCCTTGTTACTTCATTCAGTGGGAAGGGGTCAAAAAACTGCTTCTTCAGGAGATGCCTTTGAATTCTTGCGTGCCTCATTAACTGCTGGTTGCAAGCAACCTGCACCTCTGGTTGTGATGCATCCATGACAAACTTTTGCTTAAATAAAACATCATGCATCAGCCTTTGCATGAACAATAATGAGAAGAAAATGGTAGTTGAGTCACAAAACATACGGAAACTCTGTCGTAGAACTCTACTCTGACATCCGGCCTCTCCTTGTACTGTTTCCAGCGGGGGAAGATAGGCATACTAGTCTTGAATGTTTTTGCACACTCAGTGGCGAACTTGGAAGCAATAGTTATTCCTAGAGGAATGACAAATGGAAGCTTTCCTCCTTTGGACATGTTCTCACACTGCTTCCCCATGTTTTTTCCCTCAAGACAATTTGAGGATCATCATGTGAATAGTGTCTTCAGAAGGATGATGGCCAAAATCATATACAAACATATAATGTGGAGTTAGTGTTCTACCATATATAAGTGCCATTCAAACAATATAATGTGCTTTCCTTGGAGAGTTAGTTGCTTGCCTAGGTCAGGTGTCAGCTCGTTTTGGACAGTTGTCTTCCTGCCATGGAGTGCTGCCATCTGGATTTGGGCTGCTACCTTCTCTCCTTGAGCATCAGGATCTACAAGACTCTGAGTTTGTTGCAAAGAGATTGTAGCACTTGGCGGTCTTGGTGGGCAGCATGGAGAACTTGGAGGTGGAATTACTTCTGGCGGATTCCCCTTGGATCTGGTATGTCTCATACTTTCTGTCGAGGCAGCCATGCTAGCCAAGATGCGCTTCCGAGAAGCTGATCCACCACCAGCATCCATCCTTGTCATGAAGACATGTTTCTTCTTATATTTCCTCTTCTCAGTCTACACAATTCAATGGTAGTCAATTCGGGGTAATAAAAGGCAACAATATATGGAAAATTAAGTAAGAAAATAATTGCACAAAAGATGAGTAGGCAAGTAAGGGGACAACCTGCAGCTCATCCTCTTCTTTAGGATAATAGTTAGATCCAGAGCCTTCATCCTTGCTCTTTTTAGGGGATAATTCAGTGGGACATGCATAAACAAGGGGCCTAACACCCATTTGTTGCATCTGTGCATTGTTTCTCATGATGTTTTCCAGCCGTCTTTCTTCGATGGGATGCAATTGTGGTTCGATCATGAATAAACAACTCAGTAAGCTACAAAAATATAACCTATGGTATTGATTGTTCTATACTAATCATAATGTACAATAGACCACTGTGAGGAACTTCTACTCCGAATCTCATATCACAAGACTGACGATGAAGCAGCCAAAGCAATCCAAGAGACAAGACAATGAACAAGCTAGGGAATTCACCAATTGGTTCCAGTAATAAGCAGAGTGGGGAAATTTTACAAAAACAGGAAATGTTGCATCATGGTTGGATAATATGCATAGAAAGACAATAAAACTTAAGTAGGATAAGCATGAATAGTGCAATTAAATAGGAAACATAACCTACGGTACTGATTGTTCTATAGAACTCATCATGTGGCAGCTCACTATGAGCAATTTCTACTATTATCATACATCATATGATGAAGCAGCCAAACTAATGCAAAAAAAGCAAGATAATGCAACATTTATCACACGCAAACTGATCATAAGCCGAACTAGTATACATGCAGTTACAGAGGATAAGCACAATAAAACATAAGCAGGATAAGCAACTATCATGCAAATAAACAAAATATAACTTATGGTGCTGATTGTTCTATAGTAATCATCATGTAATATAGTCCACTATGAGCAATTTATACTCTGATCAAAAGACATAGGATGAAGCAGCCAAACCAATGGAACAACCAGGATAATGCAAACTTTATTTGTATGTAAACTAATCATAAGTCGAATACTCTGAATATCACTTATCAATGGGTTGGCTGGTTGCACTAATAAGCAAGGCATGACAATTAAACATTAGAAGGATACGCATCTTTCTCGCAATTAAATAGGCAATTAAACAAGTCATGACATATGATGTTGATTGTTCAATACTAAATCATCATGTAAAACAGACTACTATGAACACTTTTTACTATGCTCATCAGACATGTCATGAAGCAGTCAAACTAATGCAACAGATAGGATAATGCAACCCTGATCACAAGACTTGTAAATGAAGGGAATATGCCCTGAGAGGCAATAATAAAGTTATTATTATCATATTCCAAGTATATGATAGATGTTTATTTTGCATGCTATAATTGTATTAATACGGCAACCTTAATACATGTGTGTTTAATAAACAAAAAGAAAGTTCCTAGTTATGCCTCTCTATAAACTAGCTCATTGATTAACAAGATGATCAAGGTTTCCTGATCATGGACATTGGATGTTGTTAATAATGAGGTCACAACATTGGTGAAAGATGTGATGAACATTCATCCGAAGTATAGCATTATGAAAAAAATCATTGTGTTTATATTGCTATAACATTATACGAAGTAATCTTAGTCCTTACACCATGAGATCATGTTAATTGTTAACACTGGAAGAGTGACTTGATAACATCAAACATCACACCATAAAAGGGTTACTATAAAGGTGGGTTCAGATACTCCGAAGGTGTTATGTTGAGGCTCATGGATCAAGAGTGGAATTTGTCGATCCTGATGACAGATAGATATACTCTGGGCCCTCTCGGTGATATCACATTATGATAGCTTGCAAGCAAGTGATGTGATCACTAGAATGTTATATCACGGGAATGAGAAAAGAGTGCATGTTGGTAATGAGATCAAACTAGGTATTGGGGTACCAATGATCGAGTCTCGGACATGTAATATATCGCGAGACAAAGGGATTAAGTTACTAGCGTTAAAGGTTCTCACAATCACATAAGTCATCATTCTGATTATTGATCCGAGAAGGGTGTCAATCATGTCTGCATTATTTGCGAATCGTAGGGTGACACACTTAAGGGTTGCCAACACCATTTGGAGCAAATATGTTCTAGACGAAAGGATTGCAAAGCGCTAGAATTATTTCAATAGACATCAGAATTGTTCCGGGTGAAATTGCTGAAATTGGTTCTACATGTGATATTGAAATGTTGCAGGGAGTTTTATGTGAATGTTTGTGAATTAAAGTAATTAAAAAATTCTGAATAAAATAAACAAAAGAGTTTTATTCAATGAGAGTTGTATTAAATTTGGTGGAGATTTAATGCATGTGAGTGGGATTTTGAGTGGAGTCAAATTTATGTGAGTGGAGCTTCCACCCACATGAATGAGAGGAGGTGGAGGGACTCCTCCTTGGCTGCCGACCATGGGAGGAGATTCCACCCCTCCCCTATAAAAGGCCTCCCTCTCCTGCCTCACAAATCACACCTCCTCGTGAAGGATCTCTCTCCCCCTCTAGAATTATTCCCCCATGGTCTCGGATTACCGAGATACATGTTGCCAGTGGCATTTCGTCTGGAAGGAGTTGCTGCTTTCGCTGCATCGCTGGAGTGAGGTGGTAGAGGTTGTTTGGTAGCCTTATCGTGTGTGCGAGGATGGATGCGCTGCTGATTTGCGGCGCTAGGACTTCCACACGATCTTGAGATCGGCAAGCGTTCGACTACATCATCCACAAGTTCAATCTCTTTACACTTTGTTAGTCTTCGAAGGTATGTTGTCCACCCGTTGCTTGTATCTTGTAGATACATCTTGGCGTATAATAGTTCCCATCGTAGGATTTTTTTGTTTTCTATGTTGCAAACCCAACAGTGGTATTAGAGCCTGATCTATGCGTAGGTGTTTTGCACGGGTAGTACACATATGAGTATGTGGGCGATGATGATCATGTTATTGCATCTTATATGTATTTTGGATATTGGTGGCATACTGGGATGAAGCGACCTAGACTAACTTTACATATTCCTTGCACATGAGACCTGTTCCATGCTTGACATGCAACTAGTTTTGCATAAGGGGATAGCATCTGTCTATATCTCCTACTATAGTCAATATCTGATTTACGACGAGTTGCTACTAATTTGGTTATCATCATTGTGGTTTGATACATTGCAAATGTATCTATAATTTTTGATGTTCCATGCTTGGTTTTATCCACTTTCTTGTGTTTTGTCCACACTTTGGAGTACTTTTCATATGATTTCTTGGACTAACCTATTAACAAGATGCCATAGTGCCAGTTGCCTGTTTTCTGCTGTTTTTGGTTCCAGGAAGTCAGAAAATGAATATTTTCGGAATTGGACGGGACAAAAGCCAAAGTTACTATTTTCCCGGAAGACTCACGGAGCTAGAATATGAGACGGAGAGGGGCCATAGGGTGGCCACACCATGTGGTGGCGTGGGCTTGCCCTGGCCGCGCCACCAGGTGGTGTGGGCCCCCTGGCACTCCACCAACCTTGCCCTCTGGCCTATAAGAAGCCTCCCGATGCATAAACCCTAGATCATCAATCAGAAATCCACAAAAAGTTCCGCTACGCCGCCGCCACCAAAGGGGAGATTCGGGGGACAGAAAGTCTCTGTTCCGGCACCCTGCCAGGACGGGGAAGTGCCCCCGGAGCCATCTCCATTGATCTCCACCACCATCTCCATCACCATTGCTGATTGCCATGATGAGGAGGGAGTAGTTCTGTCTCGAGGCTAAGGGTTCTACCAGTAGCTATGTGTTCATCTCTCTCTCTATGCATGATCATATTGTGATCATGAGCTTTTTAATCAATTAGATCTACCTTGCTACTCAAGTGCTTAATAGATCTCCGCTCTCCCAATGTGTGTGAAAGTGACAGCGTGCTCACCATAGTGGCACTTAGGCTAGAGATTACAAATACTTGTTATGAGTTATATTTGGAGTTGGATGTCTTTATGAAATTGTGGTGTTTGTTGGACTCATCTAGTGCTCAAGGTGATAGTGTGGGGTTTTCTAGATGGGAAAGGCTTACTTTGAGGTGTGCTGTTATAGCCCTACCATCGATTAAAGTGTCCAACCGGAGAGTAGTATCATGAAGATAATATATTTATATGAGAGTGTTCACTAGTGAAAGTATGATTCCTAGGCCTTGTTTCTTAGCATTGATACACCGTTTGCAATTAGATCTGTTACATGTTTGCTTGCTTCCATCTTTATTTCAGTTTTCCTTTAGTCTCTTCCACACCATCAAGTTATTTTATTACACCGTTGTCTAATATCCATACCACTTGTATTTCACTATCTCTTTGCCGAACTAGTGCACCTATACACCTGACAAGTGTATTGGGTGTGTTGGGGACACAAGAGACTTCTTGTATCTTGATTGCAGGATTGCTTGAGAGGGAATACCTTTGACCACTTCCTTCCTGAGTTCGATAAACCTTGCGTGATCCACTTAAGGGAAAACTTGCTGCTGTTCTACAAACCTCTGCACTTGGAGGCCCAACAACAGTCTACAAGAATAGAAGTGCGTAGACATCAAGCTATTTTCTGGTGCCGTTGCCAGGGAGGAAAGGTAAAAGGTATTCACATCGGAGGATTAAAGAAGAAGAACCTCCCACGGCAAACGCCTATTTTTTGGCGCCGTTGCCGGGGAGGTAAGGTAAAGGTACTCACATCCTCCGGTGTGAGTGCTCGAAGTTATTTCCTTTAGATTCTGCAATTTTGTCGTTTTGTTTCTTGTTTTCACTAGTTAGGCTTAATGGAAAACAACAAAAAATTAGAGAGCTTTATAGTATTTATCTTGAGTTAGGACATGAAGTGTTTGAAGAGAAAATTAAAAAACCTATGGAACTTTATTTGCATGCTAATAGCAATGTTGTTAGCATGAATTCTTTGGACACCATTATTTTTAATGCTAGGGAAAAGTCTAAGCTTGGGGAAGCTGGTTTTTATGAAAATGATCTTTTTAGTTCCCCAACTTTGGAAGATAGCTATTCTATTGCTTATGATGATACCAAACCTCCAATATATGATGATTACCATGATGAGTATGATATTTTCAGTCCACCTACTATTGAGGAGGAAATTAATTAGGATTACAATATGCCTCCTATATTTGATGATTATGGTGATGAAAATAAGAATGATAGCTATTTTGTTGAATTTGCTCCCACTATAATTAATAAGAATGCCTATGCTTATGTGGAGAGTATTAATTCTTTTATGCATGTGGCTCATGATAAGAATGTTTTATGTGATAGTTATATTGTTAATTTTATTCATGATTCTACTGAAAGTTATTATGAGAGAGGGAAACATGGTTTTATGCATCTCAATAATATTAAGTTTCCCCTCTTCATGTTGAAAGTCTTGAAGTTGCACTTGTTTTGCTTTCCTATGCTTGTTACTTTGTGCTTCCATGACTTGTTTCTTTACAATATTCCTATGCATAGAAAGTGGGTTAGACTTAAATGTGCTTTGAATTTGCTTCTTGATGCTCTCTTTTACTTCAATTCATATTTCTTATGTGAGCATCTTCTCAAACTATCATGCCTAACTTAAAGGCGTTAAAGAAAAGTACTTACTGGGAGATAACCCAAAAGTTTTAGATGAGTCTTGGAAGTTATTACCTCTGTAATAACCTCTCCTTATCCTTTTTATTTGCTTTTTGTGCCAAGAGTAACCTCTAATGAGAGAGAAGTAATGATTGGGAAAGTTGCTGCCCCGAAACAGATTTCTGTGCTTCACCGTAAAAATTAGTGTAAAATCTTTGTACGTACTTTTGAGGCATGAATTTTTGTGCTTCTGCGCCAGGTTGTTATCTAACTTTCGTTAGTTCAACACTTTTATATTTGATCAACAGAAGGTCTTCGAAAAAATTCGTCTTTACCTGCTGGTCTATTTTGACAGATTTCTGCCATTTTCTGCATTTGCTTCTTGTTGGTTCCTTCTTGAGTTCTTTTGGGGAATTGAGCTTTTTGAGGGGAAGTGCTACAGTATCTAGTGTTCTATTGGAAGTTTATTTGGTGTTAGAACTGAGCCTAAAGACTTATTATCTTGAGTGCACTAATGTTGCTAATGAAGATTGTGTGAAGTTTTGTATGAAGGAAAAATTTCAGGTGTATGGAAGGAATGATTAATGAGATAAAGGATGGAATAAAGCTCAAGCTTGGGGATGCCACGCGTGTCACCCCAAGAAATATCCAAGAAGTACAAGCGTCAAAGCTTGGGATGCCCAAGGCATCCCCTTCTTTCATCAATAAAAATCTCAGGTTTCTTCCAAACACTTCATTTTTATTGTTTCATGCACATTTGTGTTGTTCTTGGAGCGTCTTTGTTTTTGTTTTTGTTTTTAGTTTTAGTTTGCTTGGTTTGCTTAGTTTGCTTGAATAAGTTGGTTGTATCCCAACACACTTCTTTTGGAGAGAGACACGTTCTGTTTTCATTGCCTAGAACACTCTAGTTTTCATTCTTATTGTTCTGCGAGTGTTCTCTTTTGCTAGCACCGTGTTTAGCTTTAGTTTTATCGTTCTTTCAGCTTAGAACTTTTTAGTTATTCTTTCTGGATTTGTGAGAAAATCTCACTGATCTTTATTTATTATCATCTTTGTGAGTTGTTTCAAATAGTTTGGTTTGGTTTGGAAAAGTGTAGGAAAGTTCGTGCTTAAGTGGTAAAGAGAGCTTGTTTTTGACTGTGGCCTATGCTTTGTCATGCCATGCTTGATATTGTTTTGGCTTTATGCTTAGTATTATTTGCTGTAGCATGACTTGTTATAAACAATTGAGATTGCTTAATGTGCCTTGGATGAATCATGCGTTGTTTTAGCATATTAAAGCATAGTATAGTGGTATTCTCCTTTGATGCTTTATTTGGGATGACTTGGCGCATGCTCACACCATGTTATGACTATCTCAAGTCACCATAGCCTTTATGATCCTTTAGTTTTCAACTTGTAGTATCACTTTATGCTTTGATTAATGATGTTTTGTCGCTCTGCATGATTATGGCCATTATTGCTCTCTTAGTTTGTCGCTCCCAGTCTTTTGCTAGCCTCCACCACCAAGCATGAGTTCCACTCATGCATCCAACTCCCTAAACCAAGTTATTCCAAAGAGTCCACCATACCTACCTACTAGCTTATGCTATTCCAAGTATAATCATGCTTTTGTTTATCTTCCACTTGTTATGAAAAAACTAGTGATTAAAGCACTCACGAACTTGATGGCACACTTTACTTTACTTGCCCTTAATAAACTTGAACCATTGTGTCTTCTATGTTGTATATGCTTGCACTTATTTGTCGGGAATTAGCAGAACCATGCTTTCATGGGGAACGCTTTCAGCATTGCACTTGGTACTTGTACCTAGTTGATATCATGCTCTTTTGTATATGGATGTCGTCGTTGTGAAATGAAAGGGGAGCTTGTAAGTCCATGGAGTTATGTATATGTGTTAGAGAAACGCCTGGGCCGCTGGTCTAATCCATGCTGACATGGTGGAAACCTACAGCGTAACCATAATGAGCTGTCTATGAAGCATTCTTCTTATAAAAAAAATAGTCCTATATTGAGAAAAAAAAGAGATAAAAGAGAAAAAAAGAGATACTATGAAAAGAGGAAAGAGAGAAAAAAGCACCATATTCCCATGGTAAATAAGAAGAATGCTGAGATGCTCGTTGTCTGCTTGCCTTGTCATTTTGATATGCGGATTCTTCCGTATCATCGGGCAAGGGGTACCCCGTTGGCGGTTCTCTATGATACGCATATACTTACAATCACAAGAACTTACCGGTGACTAAATTTGAGTAGCATGAGGAGCGGCCCTCGTATACAAGGGACATGAGATTTCTGACTTATACTTTGTCAAGCATGTACACCATAGTTTGTTCACTTTAACCTTAAACACTTCAACATGCTTATGATAGGGGCAATGAGAGCTGAAAGCTATAAGTACCATAATTTTTGGAAGCTCTTTATGAGACTTGAATCCCTACTTCCTTTTACAAAAGGCCTTTCTTCCACCATTACATTGAGTCTCCACCTTCTACCTTTATGCACCTACTTTGAGAGCATAGTGGCCATTCTTAATTCTATGTGCATTGTCCCAAGACTTGTTGATTGATGCATACCTTGATATTGCTTGTTTTAAACTATTTGTATCTAGTCACTCTTATGAACTTTGAAGGTGTCCTATGCATTTATATTTGCTACTCTATGAGGGACAAGCTGAATACTATTATGCTATGTTTTCTTTATGTGAAACAAACAAACGTCTTGCAAAGCATTGTTATTCATGAATATTTTGCTTGTGCCTTTTCATGTTGCATCATAGTTTCTTTCTTTTATTGCAAGAACTTAGTCTTTCATGTTATGATTGAAGTACTATAATCCCAACTTTGAATGTTTTACAAATACTTTGATCAAGTCTTTTATGGAGCATGCCACCTCAAAAATTATTCTTTCTTTTTATCACTTACCTACTCGAGGACGAGCAGGAGTTAAGCTTGGGGATGTTGATACATTGCAAATGTATCTATAATTTTTGATGTTCCATGCTTGGTTTTATCCACTTTCTTATGTTTTGTCCACACTTTGGAGTACTTTTCATATGATTTCTTGGACTAACCTATTAACAAGATACCACAATGCCAGTTGCCTGTTTTCTGCTGTTTTTAGTTCTAGGAAGTCAGAAAATGAATATTCTCGGAATTGGACGACACAAAAGCCAAAGTTACTATTTTCCTGAAAGACTCACGAAGCCAGAATACGAGACGGAGAGGGGCCATAGGGTGGCCACACCATGTGGTGGCGCGGGCTAGCCCTGGCCGTGCCACCAGGTGGTGTGGGCCCCCTGGCACTCCACCGACCTTGCCCTCTGGCCTATAAGAAGCCTCCCGATGCATAAACCCTAGATCGTCAATCAGAAATCCACGAAAAGTTCCGCTTCGCCGCCGCCACCGAAGGGGAGATTCGGGGGACAGAAAGTCTCTATTCCGGCACACTGCCGGGACGGGGAAGTGCCCCCGGAGCCATCTCCATTGATCTCCACCACCATCTCCATCACCATTGTTGATTCCCATGACGAGGAGGGAGTAGTTCTATCTCGAGGCTAAGGGTTCTACCGGTAGCTATGTGTTCATCTCTCTCTCTATGCATGATCATATTGTGATCATGAGCTTTGTAATCAATTAGATCTACCTTGCTACTCAAGTGCTTAATAGATCTCTGCTCTCCCCATGTGTGTGAAAGTGACAACGTGCTCACCATGGTGGCATTTAGGCTAGAGATTACAAATACTTGTTATGAGTTATATTTGGAGTTGGATGTCTTTATGAAATTGTGGTGTTTGTTGGACTCATCTAGTGCTCAAGGTGACAGTGTGGGGTTTTCTAGATGGGAAAGGCTTACTTTGAGGTGTGCTGTTATAGCCCTACATGGATTAGAGTGTCCAACCGGACAGTAGTATCATGAAGATAATATATTTATATGAGAGTGTTCACTAGTGAATGTATGATCCCTAGGCCTTGTTTCTTAGCATTGATACACCGTTTGCAATTAGATATTTTACATGTTTGCTTGCTTCCGTCTTTATTTCAGTTTGCCTTTAGTCTCTTCCACACCATCAAGTTATTTTCTTACACCGTTGTCTTATATCCATACCACTTGTATTTCACTATCTCTTCGCCAAACTAGTGCACCTATACACCTGACAAGTGTATTGGGTGTGTTGGGGACACAAGAGACTTCTTGTATCTTGATTGCAGGATTGCTTGAGAGGAATACCTTTGACCACTTCCACCCTGAGTTCGATAAACCTTGGGTGATCCACTTAAGGGAAAACTTGCTGCTGTTCTACAAACTTTTGCACTTGGAGGCCCAACAACTGTCTACAAGAATAGAAGTGCGTAGACATCATGGTTCCATTTTCGTAGGTAAGAACAGCTCTATCTCTGAAAGCCCCCAGCCACGTAAAAACTTGCAATTGATAAATTAGAAGCATCTAGTTTAGATCGTTGCTGGGCTGGTGTCATGATATGGTAATGTGTTAAGTTGATGTATAGTTGATACTCTTACAACACACCTAACGTGTAAGTTCCATAGACCTTGGCCATACACACAAAGGAATGATAAAGATCATACCACGATGCACATGATAGTGATCAAGTGCAAGAACCATATCATTTCACTTTACACATTTGATGTTTGCATCTTATATTGCTTGTTTGGCGTTTTAGTAGCATTATAATATGATCCCTCATTTAGATATCAAGATAAAACGTGTTCTCCCTTAAGTATGCACTTTTTTATGTTTCGCCGCTTCAAGACATCACGTGATGATCGGGTGTATTTGAATCCACGATCATAAACGAGTGTAAGATAGTTTTACACACGTGAGTACTAAGGTTCTTACTTGGCAAGCCTAGCTTGTACATACATAGCCTCGGAACACATACCAAAAGGTTAAGCATGAGTCATATAGTTGATATGATGCCCATATAGATGCTCGCCTTTGAAGCTACACCGACTCACATGATGATCGGACTTGGTGTAGTCGATTTGGTTCATGTAATCACCAAAAATACACGAGGCATGTTGTTTTTGAGTGGGAGTTCATTCATAATTTGGATTAGTTGAACTTGATCTACCATAAACTTAGTCTAAACTTTACAAATTCTGTTGTAGATGGCACCACCTGCTTTTAATTTCAATGTGTTCATGGAGAAAGAGAAACTTGCGGCAAATGGTAGAAACTTTACCAGCTGGTCCATGAATATGAGGATTCTCCTCACTGCTGCACAAATGAAATATGTGCTAGAAGCGACGTTGGGCCCCCCACAAGCTCCTAATGCCCCTAATGAGGAAAATAATGTCTATTTGACTCGTCAGGAGGACCACAACTTAGTTCATTGAGGCATACTGTACGGGCTAGAGCCGAAACTTCGAAAGCGTTTAAAAATGGCAATGCCTTTGATACCATGGGTGAATTGAAAATGATTTTCGATACACATGCTACCGTAGAGAGTTATAATGCTTCTGAAAAGTTCTTTAGCTGCATGATGTAAGAGAACATCCCTGTTAGTGACCATATACTCAAAATGTCTGGGTACGCCGATAAGCTTGTGTCCTTGGGAATAACGATTCCCATTGACTTAGGCATACATCATGTTCTCCAATCTCTGCCACCTAGGTACAAGAGCTTCATGATGAACTATAATATGAAGGGCATGAAGAAGTCTCTCCCCGAGCTTCTATCAATGCTTAAAACTACAGAAGTGGATATCAGGAAAGAACATCAAGTGTTGATGATCAATAAGACCATCGGTTTCAAGAAAGACAAGAAGGGTAAACATAAGGGAAAGAAGGGCGGCCAATATTTTGCCATGCCTGAAAAGAAATCCCGAGCTGGCCCTAAGTCTGATACCGAGTGCTATTATTGCAAGGGGACTAGCCATTGGAAGCGCAACTACTCCAAGTATTTGGCGGACAAGAAGGCCGGCAAGGCAAACAAAGGTATGTGTGTACATGTTATTGATGTGTACTTTACTAGTACTCGCAGTAGCACCTGGGTATTTGATACTAGATCGGTTGCTAATATATGTAACTCGAATCAGGGGCTGCGGAATTAGCGATCGCTAGCAAGGAGTGAGGTCAAGATGCGTGTCGGCAATGGATCAAGAGTTGATGTGATCGCCGTCGGAATGCTACCTCTCCACCTACCATCGGGATTAGTGATAAATCTGAATAATTGTTATTTGGTGCCTACACTGAGCATGAACATTGTATCCAGATCGTGTTTGATGCGAAATGGTTATTCATTTAAGTCTAAAAACAATGGTTGTTGGATTTATATGAATGATATATTTTATGGTCATGCACCTATGATGAATGGTTTATTTCTATTGGATCTTGATAATAGTGTTATGCATATTCATAATGTTCATGCTAAAAGGACTAAACTTGATGATGATATATATCTGCATATATGTGGCACTGCTGTCTAGGTCATATTGGCGTTAAACACATGAAGACACTCCATTCTGATGGAATTTTGGAATCTCCTGATACATGTGAGCCATGCCTTATGGGCAAAATGACTAGAACGCCGTTTTCCGGTTCAATGGAACGGGCGACAGATTTATTGGAAATCATACATACTGATATATGTGGTCCAATGAGTGTGTCGGCGCGATGTGGATATCGTTATTTTGTTACTTTCATGGATGATTTGAGTATATACGTGTATATATATTTGATGAAACTCAAATCTGAAACCTCTGAAAAGTTCAAGAAATTTCAGAGTGAAGTGGAAAACCATCGTAATAGAAAGATTAAATTTTTGCGGTCTGACCCTGAAGGTGAGTATCTTAGTTACGAGTTTAGCGCACACATGAGAGATTGTGGAATAGTTTCACAACTTACACCTGCCAGAACACCACAACGTAATGGTGTGTCAGAATGTCGTAATCGTACTTTATTGGATATGGTTCGATCTATGATGTCTCTAATGGACTTGCCACAATCATTTTGGGGTTATGCACTGGAAACTGCTGCATTCACTTTAAATAGGGCACCATATAAATTCGTTGAAACGACACCGTATGAATTGTGGTTTGGAAACAAACCTAAGATGTCATTTCTTAAAGTTTGGGGTTGTGATGTTTACGTGAAGAAATTTCGGCTTGGTAAACTCGAACCCAAAGCAGAAAAATGCGTCTTCATAGGATACCCTAAAGAAACAATTGGGTATTCCTTCTCTCACAGATCCGAGGGCAAGGTTTTCATTGCCAAGAATGGATCCATTCTAGAGAAAGAGTTTCTCGCGAAAGGCATGTGTAGTCGGAAGGTTGAACTTGAAGAGGTTATTGAACCTTCTCTTCATGAAATGGCGAGTGGCACAGCACCGGAAATTGTTTTGGAGTTAACTTCACCAAATGAAGAGGGAACTAATGATAATGATCATGAAACTCCGAAAGTGGACACTACCGAACCTTGCAGGTCAAGCAGGACACGTGGAGCTCTTAAATTGTATGGAAATCATGTTATGAATTTCATGGTTGATGAAATAGATTACCCAGTGACGTATGAAGAAGCGATGATGAGCCCAGATTCCAAAAAATGGCTAGAAGCCATGAAATCCGAGATGGAATCCATGTACGAAAACCAAGTTTGGACTTTGGTGGACTTACCTCACGATCAAAAGGCCGTTGAGAATAAATGGATTTTCAAAAGAAAACTGATGCTGATGGTAATGTAACTATAAAGCTCGACTTGTCACAGAGGGGTTTCAAAAAATTCAAGGAGTTGACTATGATGAGACATTATCTCCCGTAGCGATGCTAAAGTTGGTTAGGATTATGTTAGCAATTGCTGCATATTTCAATTATGAAATATGGTAGATGGATGTCAAGACTATGTTCCTCAATGGTAATATTAAAGAAGAGTTGTATATGATACAACCTAAGGGTTTTATCGATCCTAAGGATGCTGATAAGGTATGCGAGCTTTAGCGATCCATCTATGGACTGAAGCAAGCATCCCAGAGTTGGAATCTCCTCTTTGATAAGGTGATCAAAGAGTTTGGATTTGTCCAAACTTATGGAGAGGCTTGGATTTACAAGAAAGTGAGTGGGAGCAATGTGTCATTTCTAATATTATATGTGGATGACATATTATTGATTGGAAATCATATATATTTTTTAAATAGTTTCAAAAGTTATCTAAACAACAAATTTTCGATGAAGGACCTTGGCGAAGCATCATATATATTAGGCATTAAGATCTATAGAGATAGATCAAGGTACCTAATTGGGCTATCACAAAGTACATACCTTGATAAGATATTAAAGAGGTTTAATATGGACAAAAGTAAGAAGGGGTTCTTACCTATGTTACAAGGCAAGACATTGAGTAAGACTCAAAGTGTGCCTACGGCGGAAGAAAAAGAGATAATGAATAAAATCCCCTATGCTTCAGCCATAGGATCTATAATGTATGCCATGCTACGTACAAGACCGGATGTGGCACATGCTATTAGTTTGACTAGTAGGTACCAATCCGATCCAGGTTCGGAACACTGGATAGCGGTCAAGAATATCCTTAAGTACTTAAGAAGGACTAAGGATATGTTTCTTGTATACAGATGTGAAGAAGAGCTAGTAGCTAAGTGTTATGTCGATGCTAGCTTTGACACCTATCCGGATGACTCTAAGTTTCAATCCAGATATGTATTTCTCTTGAATAGAGCAGCAGTTAGTTGGAGGAGTTCCAAACAACCTGTGGTGGCTGGATCAACAACGGAGGTGGAATATGTTGCTGCTTCAGAAGCGGTGCAGGAAGCAGTTTGGATGTAGGAGTTCATAATGGAACTAGGTGTGGTTCCTAGTGCGTTGGACCCAATGGTGATCTACTGTGACAACAATGGATCCATATCCAATGCCAAGGAACCAAGGTCTCATAAGAATTCAAAGCATATTAAGCATCGGTTTCACTCCATCCGCGAGCATGTCAAGCATGGAGATATAAAGATTTGTAAAGTACATACTGATCTCAATTTAGCAGACCCATTGACTAAAGTTCTCCGTAGGTCAAAATATGATCAACACCAGAACTCCATGGGTGTTAGATTTATCACTATGTAAACTAGATTATTGTCTCTAGTGCAAGTGGGAGACCGAAGGGAATATGCCTGAGAGGTAATAATAAAGTTGTTATTATCGTATTCCAAGTATATGACAGATGTTTATTTTGCATGATATAATTGTATTAATAGGGAAACCTTAATACATGTGTGTTTAATAAAAAAATAGAAAATTCCTAGTTATGCCTCTCTATAAACTAGCTTGTTGATTAACAAGATGATCAAGGTTTCCTGATCATGGAAATTGGATGTTGTTAATAACGAGGTCACAACATTGGTGAATGATGTGATGAACATTCATCCGAAGTATAGCATTACGATCAAAGTCATTGTGTTTATATTGCTATAACATTATACAAAGTAATCTTAGTCCTTAGACCATCAGATCATGTTAATTGCAAACACCGGAAGAGTGACTTGATAACATCAAACGTCACACCATAAAAGGGTGACTATAAAGGTGGCTTCAGATACTCCGAAGGTGTTATATTGAGGCTCATGGATTGATGTCTACGCACTTCTATTCTTGTAGACAGTTGTTGGGCCTCCAAGTGCAGAGGTTTGTAGAATAGCAGCAAGTTTTCCCTTAAGTGGATTACCCAAGGTTTATCGAACTCAGGGAGGAAGTGGTCAAAGGTATCCCCTCTCAAGCAACCCTACAATCAAGATACAAGAAGTCTCTTGTGTCCCCAACACACGCAATACACTTGTCAGGTGTATAGGTGCACTAGTTCGGCGAAGAGATAGTGAAATACAAGTTGTATGGATAATTACAAGTGGTAACGGTGCTAGAAAATAGCTTGATGGCATGGAAAAGACTAAAGGAAAAATGAAATAAAGATGGAAGCAATCAAACATGTAACATATCTAATTGCAAACGATGTTTCAATGTTTAGAAACAAGGCCTAGGGATCATACTTTCACTAGTGAACACTCTCATGTAAATAGATTCTTCTTTATGATACTATGCTGAACTACTCTCTTGTTGGACACTCTAATCGTTGGTAGGGCTATAACAACACACCTCAAAGTTCATCTTTCCCATCTAGATAACCCCACACTGTCACCTTGAGTACTAGATGGGTCCAACAAACACCACAATTTCATAAAGACATCCAACTCCAAATATAACTCATAACAAGTATTTGTAATCTCTAGCCTAAGTGCCACCATGGTGTGCACACTGTCAACTTCACACACATGGGGAGAGCAGAGATCTATTAAAGCACTTGAGTAGAAAGGTACATATATAGATTACAAGCTCATGATCTCAATAATATCATGCATGGAGAGAGGGATGAACACATAGCTACCGGTAGAACCCTTAGCCTCGAGAGAGAACTACTCCCTCCTCATCATGGGAATCAGCAACGGTGATGGAGATGGTGGTGGAGATCGATGGAGATAGCTCCGGGGGCACTTCCCCGTCCCGGCAGGGTGTCGGAATAGAGACTTTCTGTCCCCCGAATCTCCCCTTTGGTGGCGGCGGCGTTGCGGAACTTTTCGTGGATTTCTGATTGACGATCTAGGGTTTTTGCCTCGGGGGAGATATATAGGCGAAAGAGGCAAGGTCGGTGGCCGGACAGGGGGCCCACACCATGCCCTGACGCGGCCTGGGGGTACCCTCTCCTGGGGGTGTGTGGCCACCCTATGGCCCCTCTCCGACTCTCCTTCTGGCTCTGTGAGTCTTCCAGGAAAATAGGAACTTTGGCTTTTGTCCCGTCCAATTCCGAGAATATTCATTTTCTAACTTTCCTGGAACCAGAAACAGTAGAAAACAGGCAACTGGCACTGTGGCATCTTGTTAATACGTTAGTCCAAGAAATCATATGAAAAGTACTCCAAAGTGTGGACAAAACATAAGAAACTAGATAAAACCAAGCATGGAACATCAAAAATTATGGATACGTTAGCAACATATCAACATCCCCAAGCTTAACTCTTGCTCGTCCTCGAGTAGGTAAGTGATGAAAAGAAAGAATAATTTTTGAGGTGACATGCACCATCATAAACTTGATCAAAGTATTTGTAAAACATTGATAGCCGGGATCATAGTACTTCAATCATAACATGAAAGACAAAGTTCTAACAATAAGACAACGCAACTATGTTGCAACATGAAAAGGCACAAACAAAATATTCATGAATAACAATGCTTTGCAAGACATTTGTTTGTTTCACATAAAGAAAACATAGCATAGTGGCATTCAGCTTGTCCCTCATAGAGTAGCAAACATAAATGCATAGGACACCTTCAAAGTTTATAAGGGTGACTAGATACAAATAGTTTACGAACAAGCAATATCAAAGTTATGCATCAATCAACAAGTCTTGGGACAATGCACATAGAACTAAGAATGGCCACTATGTTCTCAAAGTAGGTGCATAAAGATAGAAGTTGGAGACTCAACATAAAAGTAAAAGAAAGGACTTCATAGAAGGAAGTAGGGACTCAAGTTTCATAAAGAGCTTCCAAAAATTATGGTACTTATTAGCTTTCAGCTCTCATTGCCCCTATCATAAGCATCTTGAAGTGATTAAGGTTAAGGTGAACAAACTTTGGTGTATATGCTTGACGAAGTATAAGTTGGGAATCTCATGTCCCTTGAATACGAGGGCCGCTCCTCATGCTACTCAAGTTTAGTCACCGGTAAGTTCTTGTCATAGTAAGTACATGTGTATCATAGAGAACCGCCAACGGGGTACCCCTTGCCCGATGATACGGAAGAATCCCCATATTAAAATGACAAGGCAAGCAGACAACGAGCATCTCAGCAATCTTCTTATTTACCATGGGAATATGGAGCTTTTTTTCTCTCTTTCCTCTTTTCATAATCTTTTTTTTCTTTTTCTCTTTTTTTCTCAATATATGACTATTTTTTATAAGATAGACAGCTCATTATGGTTACGCTGCAGGTTTCCACCATGTCAGCATGGATTAAACCAGTGGCCCATACGTTTCTCTAACACATATACATAACTCCATGGACTTACAAGCTCCCCTTTCATATCACAACAACGATATCCATAGACAAAAGAGCATGATATCAACTAGGTACAAAGTACCCGTGCAATGTTGAAAGCGTTCCCCATGACAACATGGTTTTGCTAATCCCCAACAAATATGTGCAAGCATATACACCATAGACTACACAATGGTTCAAGTTTTTTAAGGGCAAGAAAAGTAAAGTGTTCCATCAAGTTCGTGAGAGCTTTATCACTAGTTTTCTCATAACAAGTTTAATTTGGAAGATAAACAAAAACATGAATATACTTGGAATAGCATATGCTAATAGGTAGGTATGGTGGACTCTTTGGAATAACTTGGTTTAGGGAGTTGGATGCATGAGTAGAACTCATACTTGGTTGTGGAGGCTAGCAAAAGACTGGGAGCGACAAACTAAGAGAGGAATAATGGCCATAATCATGCAGAGCAACAAACCATCATTGATCAAAGCATAAAGTGAAACAACAAGTTGAAAACTAAAGGATCATAAAGGCTTATGGTGACTTGAGATAGTCATAACATGGTGTGAGCATGCGCCAAGTCAACCCTAATAAAGCATCAAAGGAGAATACCACTATACAATGCTTTAATATGCTAAAACAACGCATGATTCATCCAAGGCACATTAAACAATCTCAATTGTTTATAACAAGTCATGCTACAGCAAATAATACTAAGCATAAATCCAAAACAATATCAAGCATGGCATGACAAAGCATAGGCCATAGTAAAAAACAAGCTCTCTTTACCACTTAAGCATGAACTTTCCTACTCTTTTCCAAACCATACCAAACTATTTGAAAGCCAATGTATGAAAGAGGGGGTCCAACCAATTTATTAAGCAAACTAAGAAAACCAAGCAAACGAAAAACCAAAACGAAAACGAAAAAGAAGTGCTCCAAGAACAACACAACTGTGCATGAAACAATAAAAATAAAGCGTTTGGAAGAAACCTAGGATTTTTATTGATGAAGAGGTTGATGCCTTGGGCATCCCCAAGCTTTGATGCTTGTACTTCTTAGATATTTCTTGGGGTGACACGCGTGGCATACCCAAGCTTGAGCTTTAGTCCATCATTCATCTCATTACTCATTCCTTCCATACACCTGAAATTTTTCCTTCATACAAAACTTCACACAATCTTTATTAGCAAAATTAGTGCACTCAAGATAATAGGTATTTAGGTTCAGTTCCAACACCAATAAAACTTCCATTAAAACACAAGCTACTATAGCACATCCATCAAAAAGCTCAATTCCCCAAAGAGAACTCAAAAAGGAATCAAGAAGAAGCAAATGCAGAAAATGGCAGAAATCTATCAAAATAGACCAGCAGGTAAAGACGAATTTTTTCGAAGACCTTCTGTTGCTCAAATCAAATTTTTTTGAACAAACGAAAGTTAGATAACAACCTGGGGCAGAAGCACAAAACTTCACGCCTCAAAAGGACGTACAGAGATTTTACACGAATTTTTACGGTGAAGCACATAAATTTGTTTCAGGATAGCAACTTTCCCAAGCATTACTTCCCTCTCATTAGAGGTTACTCTTGGCACAAAAAGCAAAAAAAAGGATAAGGATCGGTTATTACTGAGGTAATAACTTCCAAGACTCATCTAAAACTTTTGGGTTATCTCCCAATAAGTACTGTTCTTTAACGCCTTTAAGTTAGGCATAATAATTTCGATGATGCTCACATAAGAAATATGAATTGAAGTAAAAGAGAGCATCAAGAAGCAAATTTAAAGCACATTTAAGTCTAACCGACTTCCTATGCATAGGAATCCTGTAAAGAAACAAGTCATGAAAGCACAAAGCAACAAGCATAGTAAATCAAAACAAGTGCAACTTCAAGACTTTCAACATAAAGAGGGGAAATTTAATATTGTTGAGACACATAAAACCATGTTTCCCTCTCTCATAATAACTTTCAGTAGCATCATGAATAAAATTAACAATATAACTATCACATAAAACATTCTTATCATGAGCTACATGCATAAAATAATTATTACTCTCCCTATAAGCATAGTCATTCTTATTAATTGTAGTGCGAGCAAATTCAACAAAATAGCTATCATTTTAATTTTCATCACCATAATCATCAAATATAGGAGGCATATTGTAATCATGATTATTTTTCTCCTCAATAGTAGGTGGACTGAAAATATCATACTCATCATTGTAATCATCATATATTGGAGGCATAGTATCATCAAAGTAAATTTTCTCCTCTAAAGATTGGGGACTAAAAAGATAATTTTCATCAAAACTAGCTTCCCCAAGCTTAGACTTTTCCATAGCATTAGAAATAATGGTTTCCAAAGAATTCATACTAATAACATTGCTATTAGCATGCAAATAAAGTTCCATATGTTTTTAATTTCCTCTTCAAACACTTCATGTCCTAACTCAAGATAAATACCATAAAGCTCTCTAATTTTGTTGTTGTTTTCCATTAAGCCTAACTAGTAAAAACAAGAAACAAAGAGACAAAATTGCAAAATCTAAAGGAAATAACTTCGAGCACTCACACCGGAGGGTGTGAGTACCTTTTACCTTACCTCCCCGACAACGGCGCCAGAAAATAGCTTGATGTCTACGCACTTCTATTCTTGTAGACAGTTGTTGGGCCTCCAAGTGCAGAGGTTTGTAGAACAGCAGCAAGTTTTCCCTTAAGTGGATTACCCAAGGTTTATCAAACTCAGGAAGGAAGTGGTCAAAGGTATCCCCTCTCAAGCAACCCCGCAATCAAGATACAAGAAGTCTCTTGTGTCCCCAACACACGCAATACACTTGTCAAGTGTATAGGTGCACTAGTTCGGCAAAGAGATAGTGAAATACAAGTGGTATGGATAATTATAAGTGGTAACGGTGCTAGAAAATAGCTTGATGGCATGGAAAAGACTAAAGGAGAACTGAAATAAAGATGGAAGCAAGCAAACATGTAACAGATCTAATTGCAAACGGTGTTTCAATGTTTAGAAACAATGCCTAGGGATCATACTTTCACTAGTGAACACTCTCATATAAATAGATTCTTCTTTATGATAAGTACGCTGAAATACTCTCCGGTTGGACACTCTAATCGTTGGTAGGGCTATAACAACACACCTCAAAGTTTATCTTTCCCATCTAGATAACCCCACACTGTCACCTTGAGTACTAGATGGGTCCAACAAACACCACAATTTCATAAAGACATCCAACTACAAATATAACTCATAACAAGTATTTGTAATCTCTAGCCTAAGTGCCACCATGGTGTGCACACTATCAACTTCACACACATGGGGAGAGCAGAGATCTATTAAAGCACTTGAGTAGCAAGGTACATCTATAGATTACAAGCTCATGATCTCAATAAGATCATGCATAGAGAGAGATGAATAGTAGAACCCTTAGCCTCGAGAGAGAACTACTCCATCCTCATCATGGGAATCCGCAACGGTGATGTAGATGGTGGTGGAGATCGATGGAGATGGCTCCGGGGGCACTTCTCCATCCCAGTAGGGTGCCGGAATAGATACTTTCAGTCCCCCGAATCTTCCCTTCGGTGGCGGCGGCGCTGTGGAACTTTTCGTGGATTTCTGATTGACGATCTAGGGTTTTTGCCTCGGGGGAGATATATAGGCGAAAGAGGCAAGGTCGGTGGCCGGCCAGGGGGCCCACACCATGCCCTGGCGTGTCCTGGGGGAACCCGCGCCTACGGGGGGTGGCCACCCTATGGCCCCTCTCCGACTCTCCTTCTGGCTCCGTGAGTCTTCCGGGAAAATAGGAACTTTGGCTTTTGTCCTGTCCAATTTCGAGAATATTCATTTTCTGACTTTCCTGGAACCAAAAATAGCAGAAAACAGGCAACTCGCACTGTGGCATCTTGTTAATAGGTTAGTCGAAGAAATCATATGAAAAGTACTCCAAAGTGTGGACAAAAATAAGAAAGTAGATAAAACCAAGCATGGAACATCAAAAATTATGGATACGTTAGCAACGTATCATGGATCAAGAGTGGAAATTTTCCATCCCGATGATGGATAGATATACTCTGGGCCCTCTCCGTGATATCACATTAAGATAGCTTGCAAGCAAGTGATGTGATCACTAGATTGTTATATCACAGGAACGAGAAACGAGTACATGTCGGTAACGAGATCAAACTAGGTATTAGGATACTAATGATCGAATCTCGGACATGTAATATATCGCAAGACAAAGGGATTAATTTACTATCATTAAAGTTCTCATGATCACATAAGTCATCGTTGAATGTGTGGGAGTCAGTATGGATCTCCAAGTCCCGCTTCTCATTATTGATCCAAGAAGGGTCTCGATCATGTCTGCATTATTCGTGAACCGTAGGGTGAAACACTTAAGGGTTGCCAACACCATTTGGATGAAATATGTTCTAGATGAAAGAATTGCAAAGCGCTGGAATTATTTCAATATACACCGGAATTGTTCTGGGTGAAATTGCTGAAATTTGTTTTGCATGTGATATTGAAATGTTGCAGAGGTTTTTATGCGAATGTTTGTTAATTAATGTAATTAAAAAAATTCTTAATAAGATAAATAAAATAGTTTTATTAAATGAGAGTTGCATTAAATTTGGTGGAAATATAATGCATGTGAGTGGGATTTTGAGTGGAGTCAAATTTATGTGAGTGGAGGTTCCAGCCACATGAATGAGAGGAGGTGGAGGGGCTCCTCCTTGGCCTCCGGCCATGGGAGGGGATGCCCCCTCCCCTATAAAAGGCCTCCCTCTCCTCCCTCACAAAGCACACCTCCTCGTGAAGGATCTCTCTCCCCCTCTAGAATTATTCCCCCATGGTCTCGGATTAGCGAGATACATGTTCCTGGTGGCATTTCGTCTGTAAGGATTTACTGCTTCCACTGCATTGCTAGAGCGAGTAGGTGGAGGTTGTTCGGTGGCCTGAACGTGTGTGTGAGGACGGATGCACTACTGATTTGCGGCGCTATGACTTCCACATGATCTTGAGATCGGCAAGCGTTCAACTACATCATGACTTCAATCTCGTTACACTTTGTCGGTCTTCAAGGGTATGTTCTCTATGGATGTATATCCACCTGTTGCATGTATCTAGTAGATAGATCTTGGCATATAATAGTTCCCATCGTAGGAATTTTTTGTTTTCTATGTTGCGAACTTAATAGTAAAATCACAAGCAATTTCATTGGCAAAACAAATAAGGGAGAATAACTGCAACAAATAGGTAAATTGGTGGCATGAACAGGATAATGAACATCATTTCTCAGGCAAAGTAAAAAACATGAGCATCGAGGATGAGCGTGTTTCCTTGCCTGCAGGCTGTAGGGCCTTTTTGATACCGCGTTTCTTGTAGTGACCCAGGACACGTGGCATCGAGCTGGATGGCGAGGTAGCAGAACTCGTTGATGAGGTGGGCGACGAGGTGGACGGGCCTTGTCAGTGTGGTGACGGGCCTTGTTAGTGAGGTGGACAATGAGGTGGACGGCGAGTTGGCCGACTTTGTTGGTGAAGTGTACAACGAGGTGGTAGACAAGGTCATCCAGCTTTCAGCGAGGTGGACGACCAGCGAGGTCGACGAACGTGGTGGAAAACCGAGACGGTGAGGAGGGGCTAGGGTTTATGCTAGGGTGATAGAGAGGTTACTACTAGAGGGACAGACAAAGCCGAGGGGATTAAAGGCAAAGGGCGGAGGGATGGACATCGACAAGGGGAAAAGGGAGTGGATGTCGAGAAGGGCGAGGGGAAAAGGGAGACAACGGGAGACGACGGGAGGGAGGACGACACCGAGGATGGTGGAGAAATTTGGATCTCTATCATTTTGGCAAGGGGATATAAAGGATTTCAATTAGATTACGTAAATGACCTTTGGGCGAATTGTTGGGTGGCGCTATGCGGGTGGGTTAAAAGGTAATTGCAGAGTGACAAGTTTTCGTTTCCGTAGAAACTCTCCCGCGTTGGCGCCAAATTTCGCGTTGGCGGGAGGACTTGACCTGGAAATTTGGGTTGGTGTCCTGGCCGTCGGATGCATGATGCAGGGTTCAAATAAATTAACCATATTTTAGAAAGTCTTCACTAAAAGGGCCTGGTGAAGAAAACTATAAATTATTGACGAATAAATCTTGAAAAAAGCAATAATGTGGACTACACGTTTATATTCTAGCTTGTATAATGATCTCAAGAGAGGTAAAATTATTTTGTATAATATATTCAAATTTAGATAAGATTCAAAATGCGCGCGGTTTTGAACAATGGATTTCTCCAGATTAGGGTTGAACAATGGACTGTTATCCTTAGTTTGGTTAGTTTTAGGTAATAGCAACACATATGGTAGATATCAAAGTTTGAGCCCAAGAAGATGCATCACAGAGACCAAATACACATAGGAAAGCAGCTTCCACATCCACGTTGCATGTGTTGCACCACTAGTGTGACAGAAGTTGCATGCATATCACATAATCCCTATATGTGTGTGGTCTCATACAGATATCAATGTGGTTTTGGAAAAGAACACATGCAATGTGGTCATGTGAATGACTAGTAGTGGATATATCAATGTGGTTTAGGAAGAGAACACACGCATGACTCTAGGGAGATCCATCTGTCAGACCAAAAACATGCATATAGGAAATAAATAACTAGCTTTCAAATTTGCATGTTGCACTAGTGTGTGACAGAAGTTGCATCATAGAATCCACTACTGGAGTGTGTGTGGGCATGTAGATATATCAATGTGGTTTAGGAAAAGAACACATGCAATTTCTCCAGTGGTTCCATGTGTCAAAAACCATGGTCACAGAGACAAAAACACATACGAATTAAAGCAGCTTCGACACTACATGCATGGTTGCACCAGTGTGATAGAAGTTGCATCACATAATCCACTAGAGTATGTGTGTGGTCATCATGCATATGTAGATATCATTCTGGTTTTGGAAAAGAACAGATGCAATGTGTGGTCATGTGTGGATCAATGGATAGTGGATATCTTAGTGTGTGGTTTATTAGGAAAAGAACACATATGCAATGGTGACTACTCCAGGGGATCCATGTGTCAAGCCATGGTCACAGAGATGAAAACACATAGGAAATCAGCTTCCACATTGCATGCATGGTTGCACCAGTGTGACCGAAGTTGCATGATCACAGAATCCACTGGAGTATGCATGTGTGTGGTCATCATGCATATGTAGATATCATTGTGGTTTTGGAAAAGAACACATGCAATGCAGTCATGTGGATCAATGACTCTTGTGGATATATATCAATGTGGTTTAGGAAAAGAACACACATCATGCAATGACTCTAGGGGATCCTTGTGTCAAATTAAACCATGGCCATAAAGATCAAAAACACATAGGAAAGTAGTGTGACAGAAGTTGCATTAGATAATCCACTGGAGTATGTGTGTTGTCGTGCATGTATATGTCATTGTGGTTTTGTAAAAGGACACATGCAATGTAGTCATGTGGATCAAAGACTGTAGTGGATATCAATGTGGTTTATGGAGAGAACACACGTGCAATTAATGACTCTAGGGGATCCATGTGTCAAACCATGGTCTCATAGAGACCAAGAACACATAGGAAAGCAGCTTCCACATTGCATGTTGCACTAGTGTGTGACATAAGTTGCATCACAGAATCCACTAGAGTGTGTGTGGTCATCTAGATATCAATGTGGTTTTGGAAAAGAACACATGCAATGTGGTCATGTGGATCAATAACATCTAGTGTGGATATCAATGTGGTTTAGGAAAAGAACACATGCAATGACTCTAGGGGTTCCATGTGTCAAACCATGGTCAGAGATACCAAAACACATAGGAAAAGCAGCTTCCACATTGCATGTTGCACCAGTGTGATAGAAGTTGCATCATAGAGTGTGTGTGGTAATGTACATATCAATGTGGTATTTGAAAAGAACAAATGAAATATAGTCATGTGGATATATCAATGACTCAGGTGGATATCAATGTGGGTTACGAAAAGAACACATGCAACATATATGACTCTAGGAGATCTATGTGTCAAACCATGGTCATAGAGACCAAAAACACATAGGAATTAAAGCAGCTTCCACATTGCATGCATGGTTGCACCAGTGTGACAGAAGATGCATCACATAATCCACTAGAGTATGTGTGTGGTCATCATGCATATGTAGATATCATTGTGGTTTTGGAAAAGGACACATGCAGTGTGTGGTCATGTGTGGATCAATGACTAGTGGATATCTCAATGTGTGGTTTATTAGGAAAATAACACATATGCAATGACAACTCCATGGATCCATGTGTGAAAACATGGTCACGGAGACCCAAAACACACATAGGAAAGCAGCGTCCACATTACATGCATGGTTGCACCAGGGTGACAGAAGTTGCATCATCACAGAATCCGCTAGAGTATGTGTGTGGTCATGCATGTAGATATCATTGTGGTTTTGGAAAAGAACACATGCAATGTGGTCATCTGAATCAATGACTCTAGTATATATATATATCAATGTGGTTTAGGAAAAGAACACACAACATGCAATGACTCTAGGGGATCCATGTGTCAAATTAAACCATGGTCACAAAGACCAAAAACACATAGGAACGCAGCTTACACATTGCATCTTGCATAGTGTGACAGAAGTTGCATCATAGAATCTACTAGAGTATGTGTATGGTCATGCATGTAGATATCATTGTGGTTTTGGAAAAGAACACATGCAATGTGGTCATGTGGATCAATGACTCTAGTGGATATATATATATATATCAATGTAGTTTAGGAAAAGAACACACAACATGCAATGACTCTTGGGGATCCATGTGTCAAATTAAACCATGGTCACAAAGACCAAAAACACATAGGATAGCAGCTTCCACATTGCATGTTCTAGAAACACATGGAAGATCTGGAGGGATTCAAATGCTCCGATGCTCTGTTTTCAATGAAACCATAGACTATGGGCCACACAGAAGATTTACCCCCTAGATTATTTCTCCAGATGAGGGTTGAACAATGGATTTTTATCCTTATTCATTTTGGTTAGTTTTAGGTGATAACAACATGGTAGATATCAATACCAAAGTTTGAGCTTAAGAAGATGCTGGATCATGCACATATAGATATTTGTGAGAGACCATGCTCACCAGGGGCCTAGATAATGCCTATCTCAACAACCTATCACACTTTTGAACATATATCATATAGGAAAACACATACATGCATGCAAGTTATTCCAACGCTTAGATCCCAAACTAATTTGTACATCCCAAAATATATACTACACAAAATAAACTATAAACTAATCTAGTTCAAACACATAATTTATCACCACCACCTATTGTCATCCTTGACTTGCTTCACCTTCAACCACTTGATGTCTCCATCGTTCCAAGATCACTACTCCTCCTGATACTGCTTTCTGTCTCATCGTGCTTCTTTCCTGGGCTAGCTTTCAACTAGGGCATAGCTCTGTCACGAGAAACCCCTTAACCATCCCATCTTTCATAGTAAAGAGCTTACTGTACAACTCGTACGCGATGTAGGCATCTCTGGCTGCATACTCGAGGTGCACCTAGCTCATCGGCTTCCACTCCCAGTAGTCGGGCCCAATTCGCTTTAGTTTCTTCAGTTTTCAATAGGACCTGTCGATGATTTCTGCTACCAGATCATCCATGGCATCCTTCGCTGGGTATGGTTTGATCTTGTAGAGATTTTGGATGTCGATGTGGTACCCATGTGGGATTTTTATCAACGCATGAGAAAGCATAGTTGTGTCATTTGTGATACCCATGCCAGTGAAACTTATCCCTTTCCTACACAAGAACTCTACCAGAGCCAGACAATGCTTCTCAATTGGTTTACTCCTGTAGTTATTGGGTTTTAGGGATGTAAGGGAACAAGGGATGCAAAAGTGGTGATCTCAAATTTAAATTTCACATACCTGCAGATGTGGTAAACGAGGACCTCCTCATGTATGCCGATTTGTACGACGACGATCTCTTGTGAAGGATTTTTTTGCTAATCTACACGAGTGTACTCCAAGTCTAGCCCCACGAACTTGTACTTCTCTTTCTCAAGCAATTGCTCATACCTGGCGAGAGTTGTCTCTAAAGTCACTTCATCATTTGTGTACTCCACTGTCAAAGTCGTGGTGCCATGGGCAGGGATGAAGTGGGTCTATGTTGTGCATTTCCCATCATCCATTCCTGCAAGGAAATGAGTGAAAGGAAATGCCTGCAAGGAAGAAGAAGAAACGACGGTTCCAGAACAAAGGAATTAGGGAGGAAGAGGAAAAAGAAGCGCGCAAAGAATAACTACAGAGATCATGGATACGTGGTAGTAATGAATAACTGCAGCTTCGGTTTGAGAACTCACCGTGGTTACGTGGATATCGTGGCAGTGCTGCTGGTTCAACAAGTGGGGCCAGTCCTGCGAGAATATGGAATTAGTTGTGCATTTTTCTATGCGAAAAATTAAGAGAAATCATTTATATTTTCTCTTTCATAATTAAACATAATGAAGTTGATACAATCCAAGAGATTCGAACAAAAGATATTTGCTAGTTTAACATACAACAACACAAAAGTTTCTGAGCATGCATTTTTGAAATTTAAATTCTGATGATTTATTCAGAAGTTCTGAGCTACAATCGACATCGCAGAGCCAACACTCTCGTCTTCGTCCTCCTCCTGTTGCTCATCGCTGTCGTCTTCCACATCCCCATGTTCCTCTTCCGGACCGGTGACCACCTCAATAATCAGCTTGATATAGTGCCTCATCACCTTGACCTGGACGACAAGCAGATCATCAAGGAAAATTCTGTTTTCAGCACAAAATTCAGTCTAGGGTTCAGTGAACTCAATGCAATCGTCATATAGTTCCGATATGCAATATCACCCTAAGATTTTTAGGCCTTTGTCACAATTATTCTTCATGCATACACAATAGAACCCTTTCTTTGGGATTTGGAGTTCCCTTGTGCATCTCAAAGGAATTTCCTGAGTAATAAAAATATATAATAGATCTTAGTTAAATGGCCACCCTGATAAATTTACAAAATAAGTAGGAAAAGCATAGGAAAAAGTGATTAACTAACCATCTGATGAAGATCATCATCATCCTGCACCTGGTGCACCAAGAACTAAGGGATCTCAAAGAATTTATCTTCATCCGGGTCTCTTACACACTCCTTGTAGAATGCCCAAGATATGGAATTCATTTCAGAGCAACTGACATTACATGGGTGCTGAAATATGGATTTTTCTATTGTCACCTTGCAACAACCTTCGGTCTTATAGCACCCTGATCATGTGTATGAAACTGAAGAAGGTTTTTGTGTAAGGAACATATATAATTAAGAAACTAGTCTTGTGTGTAAGAAAAAAACAATTCAATGCAAAGAAGTCAATACATACACTGGTCTTAATCAACCCAAGGTTTGACAACATTATCAACATTTGACACTTCAACAATAAAGCACCTGTCTACTCTATCGTATGCAAATGTGAGAACATCATTCTGTTCAATGTTATAAGCTACACAGAACCCCTCCAATATGACCCACATAATGCTACCAACCTCCCAAAATTCCCACCATACAACACATAGAAGTAGTATTCATCAATTGTTCTATTTTGATCATGGCGGTCAATCCTAGCAAGGATCTAGGTCAGATATGGACCAAGAGTGAATTGTTGCATACGCTCAGCGAAACAACAATGAACACCCCGTATAAATTTGTGAAACAGAAAAAACCCATAAGATCATGAACATAAAGCAATATATATGGAAATTTAAAATAAGATATGTATATGAAAATCGAGAATACTTAAAAATCCCTTTACAAAAAAGGGTGATCTCACCCTCATTCCAAAATACATCACATGGTCTATGATTCCACTCCAACACCAGATAGGTTGCTGCTGACATGTCACACATTCGTTTTGAGCCATATTCCTTTTTTCTAAACACAAAAATAAAAAATATCAGGAAAATAAATGATATGATGTTACTAATATCATCTCTGAACACTACTACTAGTGTCAAAATATATAAATGGTATGATGTTACTAATATCACTACTAGTAGTGTAATTAAAAATCTCAAAACTAAACTCTAAATTTGCAGCAATGATCTTTTCAGGAAAAACTACATTATCCAAGCTAGGAAAATTATGGGATTTATACCCAAGCTAGGAATATTAATGATATTGATTACATTGTACTTTATCTAGTATATATACTACTAACTACAACTAGTACTATATATGTGTAGAAATATAATTAGTCTGAAGTTCTACATAGATAATCCTACAAAAATACAACTAATCATGTGCATACTGTACTAATCTGCAGTTCTGCATACATATACTAAAGATTGTTACTAACAAAATATCAGCAGAAATTGTACCAACAAAAGAATCTGCAGAAATTCAACCCAACAAAATCTGCATTTTTTTGCACATCCTAGATTTACACAAGAGATTCGATGAAGCAATCATAGAGAAAACACTGTGGATTCTATGAAGAACAAGTACTATTTACGTAGCTCTGAAAACCCTACAGATTCATCGAGCTACTACTGCTGAAGATCTTTGTCGTCGGCTATACTTCGGTGAAGGGGATTCTTACCGCTGCTGTACAGCCTTGCCACTAGTTATTCCACGGCCAATTGCATCCCTCTCTCCTCCGTCGTCATCGCGCGCTCGTGGATGCTGCAGATCCCCTGCATTCATCGAGAAAACGGGTGAGATCGGGCTACACGTTGCGCACCTACTTCTAGTGAAAGGTCCCCGGAGATTGGAGAATATATAAGTCACGCACCTACTTTCGGTGAAAGCTCGCCAGAGGCAGCGATGGGGCATGCTCTGTCTCTCTCTCTCTCTAGAAGAGATGCACATGTCTTGTCTACTCTCTCTCTCTACGTGCCTCTCGGTTCTGAGAAAATGAAGCCAAAATAAAGTCCGAAGAAATTCAATAAAATGGACACCTCTAGGTCTCGAACATGCAACCAAGAGGTCCCTGACCGGTGAACCCACCTACGATGACCCCACTATTCTTTATCATAATTTGGATAAGCTGGATAAGTGAAGATTCTTTCACTGACTTGTGGGTGATACGTCCATTTTGCATCACTATTATATATCATAATTTACTGTTATTCATTGATATATTTCATATTAAGAGATGATAATTATCTTATTTCATCTATTTTTTGCATGGTTGATGACTTTTGGAGCATGGACCGTCGCAGTCACGATTCTGATGGAAAAGGTGCTGTTTGGAGGAAAAATTCGTGAAGATCAGAAAATCCTAGAAAATACATGGAAAATCCTATTTTTCTAGAAGACGAAGAATGCCAGAAGGGGAAGTGGAGATGGGCCATAGGGGGCCCACACCACCCCTGGCGCGGGCCACCCTAGGCCGCGCCACCAGGTGGTGTGGTCGCCCTGGTCCACTCCTGACTCTCCCCTCTAGCGTATATTATCCTCCTGAAACCCTAAGAATCGGGGAGAAACCATAGAAAGATTCCGCCGCCTCTGCAGGGAGGAATACACCGAGAGAGAGAAATATCTCTCCGACAAACAGAATTTTGCCAGGGGAATTCCTTCCTAGAGAGGGGAGATCATCGCCATCAACACTGCCGCAAGCTAGACTTCATCGGGATCATCATCATGATCACCACCATCATCTCCACCAGCACCATCATCACCACTTCATACCTCTGTAATAATTGGGTTGAATCTTGCATAGTTCTTAGGGAAAACTTTCCCGGTGTTGATTACTCCTTGTAGTTGATGCTATTGAGTGAACCATTAAATTATCATTTATGTTCAGAATGTTACATATCATTATATCATCTCTGATCTTTATCCATATGATGTCTTGTGAGTAGTTTGTTTTGTTCTTGAGGACATGGGAGAATTCATGTTGTTAGTAGTGGAATTGTGTTGAGAAAGATTCAATAGTTTGATATTTAAGTTATGGTGTACTTCTTCTAGTGGTGTCATGTGAACGTCGACTACATGACACTTAACCTTTACGGGACTAGGGGAATGCATTGTGTATTTGGATACTAATCGTAGGGGTTGCCGGAGTGACAGAAACCTGAACCCCCGTGAGGAAACCTTTGCACAAGGGACGTCAGGGTCTTAGAGTTTAAAGCTATGGTTAGGTTTCTACCTTAATTTTTTTGTTGTACTTGAGGATGCTTGCAAGGGGTATAATCACAAGTATGTATTAGTCCTAGGAAGGTTGGTACATTAGCACAGGTTCACCCACACAACAATTAGCAAACTAAAGAAGGTTAATCAACTATATGAACGAAAGCACTTGACGATATTCCCATGTGTCCTCGAGAACGTTTGGTCATCTTAAGTAATAAAACCATCTTTTCCTTTGCTAAAGAAAGGATTGGGCCACTTGCTGCATTTATTCCTATTCTCTTTTATTTACTCGTACTTTATTTACCTGCATTATCAAAAACCCATAAAAATCCATTTGCTAAGTATTTACAGAGAATTCCTGCTACTAGCCATTCGCCAGCACCTTCTGGTCCTCGCTGGGTTCGACACCCTTACTTATCAAAAATACTATGATACAGCCCCTATACTTGTGGGTCATCAAGACTATTTTCTGGCGCTGTTGCCGGGGAGTGAAACGCTATTGGAGAGTGGAACTCGTAAATGAAACTTCTACTGTTAGTATTGTTTACTTCTGTTACTTGCTTTATTTTCAATATGGATAATTCGCTGAGTTTCTTATTTCGTAATGCTACTACCACTGCTAAGGTAGTAGATGAACCACCACCTGCTGAGAATGATACTTTTAAAATACCTACAAGAATTATTGATCGTGTTATGGATAACTATTATGTTGGAGATGGAACTGTCCATCCTGGTGATCATTTGCTCTTTATACACGAATTATGCGGGTTGTTCGAGTGTGCAGGTATTACAACAGATCAAGTCAAGAAGAAGTTATTCTCATTATCACTAAAAGGAAGAGCTGAGGACTGGTATAAGCTGCTGAAGAATGGTCAAGCTCTTGAATGGGAGGAAATAGTGCCTCTATTTTATTCAAAATTTTATCTCCCTAGTGAAATTCATAAAGTTTGGAATCAAATATACAACTTTTGGCCTCTTGATGGAGAGAGTACAACTCAAGCTTGGGGGAGATTAAAGTTACTAATTCTCAAATGTCCTATTCATGAGCTCCCTCACAATATTATTATCAATAACTTTTAGGCAAGGCTTTCTCTTCATGATAAAGATCTATTGGATGCCTCTTGTGCTGGATCATTCACTTCATGGAAGAAGAAGCTAAATGGGATATTCTAGACCGTATTCAAGAAAATGCTGAAGCATGAGAGAATGACAAAGGAAGAAAGTCAGGTATAAATTATGATTATGAATGCATTGAATCTTTTATGGGAACTGATGACTTTCAAAATATTAAAAATGCTTATGGTCTAGACTCTCAAGCTATTGCATCTTATTTTAAGGCTTTTGCTTCCTATATTGAAGTTCCTAAAAAGTAGTGGAATAAGTATCATGAACCATATAAAGATGTTTTTAAGTGTGTTCCTGTAAGAAATACTGAAGTTTATACTTCTAATCATGATTTACATGAACCTTACATTGAGAAAATACCTTTCCCAGTTAAGATAAAGGAACATTATATGATAGCTAGTATGGTTAATGAAAGTACAAATAAAGCTGTTGAACCTGATAAACAAATGGATGATGAACCTATAATAGCAAATGTGAAAAACTTTGTCACTAAATATGTGGAAGATGGACACACTATCCTCTATAAGGATATCCCTAATATTGTTTCACAAAGTAGTGTTATGAGAGTTAGTGTCCCTGTGTTTTCTATTAGGATAAGCGATCATTGCTACAATGGTTCTTGTGATAGCTATATCATTAAATTTATACATGATACTGAAAGTTATTATGAGAGAGGGAAGACTGTTCTTATGCATCTCAATAATATCAAGTTTCCTCGTTTTGTGCTGAAAGGTTTTATGTTGCACTTCTTTTGCCTTCCTATGCTAGTAGCCTCTGGTTTCAACAACTTGTTTGTTTACAAAATTCCCTTGCATAGGAAGTGGGTTAGACTTAAACATGTGTATTTTTGCTTCTTAATGCTCTCTTTCACTTCAATTCATATTCTTATGTGAGCATCATTGAAATTATCATGCCCATCTTAATGGCTATAAAGAAAGAGCTTTTTGGGAGACAATCCAATATATTCTTGCTTTCGGTTTGTTTTTGGTTTCTTTGAGTCTTGGAAGTTATTACTTTGGTAATAACCTCTCCCTATCCTTTTTGTTTGGTTTTTGTGTCAAGATCAGCCTCTAATGAGAGAGAAGTAAGATTTGGGGAAGTTGCTGTCCCGAAATAGATTTGTGTGCTTCACCGTTAAAATTCGTGAGAGATCTCTGTGTGTCAGATTGAGCTGTAATTTTTTGTGCTTCTACCGAAGGTTGTTATTTAACTTTCTTTAGATTTGCACTTTTTGATTTGAGCAACATAAGATTTTTGAAAAAATTGATCTTTACATGCTGGTCTGTTTTGACAGATTTTGCCACTCCTGCATTTGCTTCTTTAATTGATTTCCTTTTTGAATTCTTTTTGGGTTTTTAGAAGGAGTTGCTATGGTAGCTTATGATTTGATGGATTTCAGTTGAAATTTGACTTAAAAGGTTTATTACCTTGCTTACACTAATGTTGCTAATGAGAATTGTATGAAGTTTTGTGTGAAGAAATTTCCAGGTTATCAGAGAAAATGGTGTAATAAGAAGGAGAAAGGTTTCATGCCTCGGGCAATATGAGTATGAAGATGAAGATATTGATGTTATTCAAGTGGTGACACCGGCAGAATCTATCAAAGGCCAAATTTAGAGACCTGCAGAGTCTGTTTTTGAATAAGTAACAGATCTGGTAAGAAAAGTTCCACGAAAATTCTATCTAGTTGTATTTTAGCAGTTTTTATCCAACAAGGAAAGCTACAAAGCGAAAGAGGGACGGAAATGGAGACAGGGTGGCTCACACCACCCCCTGGCGCGGGCCCCCCTGGCCGCGCCAGCAGGTGGTGTGGCCGCCCCGGACTCCGTCGCCGACCCGTTTTCTCCTAGTACCTTCCTTTTGTTGTAAAACTTCGTAATATATAACCCCCAGATCCCTCGAGCTTCGTATATCGTGTCCTCGTCGTGTTTGCGTTTTGATCTGTTTCTGCCAGGAACTATTCTTTAAAGTTTAGAAGCACAATGGTGTCCGCCAAGGATAAGGGAAAGGAGCCTATGGAGGAAGATCTCCAAGACCCCGGGCAGGAGAAGGAGATCAAGAGTGAAGATGAAGAGGAGGCCAAACAAAGCCAACATCTGCACACCAGCACTACCATTGCAAGCATTGGAGTGTTGGCAAACCCTACCAAGATTAAAAGGACATCACAGATGTCAACTGGAGGGAAACCTCCGTGTCACTGTTTGGCTCCACGGTCACTTCCTCCACGCACCAAGAATCCCTTCCATACCCTTATCCATGAACATCAATACCAGAGTATGCCCAAGGAGAAACTACCCTCCAATTGGGATTTGCCTCGTTCTAGCCATGCAGGAAATGAAGACTTCAAGGAGGAAGAGTGGAGAAAGAATCGCAAGAGCTGGAATTTGCAACCTGACATGATCATGAGCCACATTGAGCAAAACTCAGAGTTGATTCATACTCTCACCTTCGAGATTGAGGATTTGGGGAAATTAATTAGAAAGCTCATTGAGAGAATACCACCACTACCAAAGGAGTAATTCATCATCAGGTTTTGGCATCCCCTTGGTTTGTTCCAAGCTTGGGGGAGTGCCGCGGTATCACATCACTATCTTCTATCTTTTTACCTTTTTGCTAGAGTCTTATCATGAATAGAGAAGTTATCATGTAGGATGGTTTGCATTATGGAAGTGTCCCCCCTCTCATTAAATATCTATGTATCCCTTGGTGTGAGTTGCCGTTATGGAATATTAATGAGAAGTTCTATCATTTACTCTTTTGCATATCTTATATTAGTTTTCAATTCATGGTTATATGTTTGATCTTATCGTTAGTATTGGTATCACTCTGGGATCATTGAGTTAATTTAGTTGGTTTTGGCAAACCTGGCTCGGTGAGTGGCAACACTATTTTGAGAATTGAATGAAAAAGGTAAAAGTACTCTTAAACAAATATAATTTCATTATCTTTCTTTCTTGATTTGCTCATAAATTTAGTATTCTCTAGTGTAGATCTTTTGTGCTTCCAAGGAAGATTGCATGTTTGTTTTTATCACTTGTTTGTTTGTTTGTTTCCTTCAACTCTTATGCTTGCTACCCAGCCTTGCTAGCCAAAAACCTGTACTGAGAGGGAATGCTTCTCGTGCATCCACTCCTTAAACCAAAACCTATGCCATTTGTGTCCACCATACCTACCTATTAGCATTATTGCTATTCCAAGTAAATTCATGTTTCTGTCTACCTTCCGAATTAAACTTGTTATGTGAAAATTAGGGATTAAAGCTCTCACGAACTTGATGGCACACTTTACTTTCTTACATTTAATAAACTTGAACCATTGTGCCCATCTATGTTGCGTATATGCTTGTGCTTTGTAAGTTGTGAATTAGCAGAACCATGTTGTCATGGGGAACGCTTTCAACATTGCACCGGTACTTTGTACCTAGTTGATATCATGTTCTTTTGTCTATGGATGTCGTCAGTGTGAAATGAAAGGATAACTTGTAAGTCCATGGAGTTATGTATGTGTGTTAGAGAAACGGCTGGGCCGCCGGTCTAATCCATGCTGTCATGGTGGAAACCTGCAGCATAACCATAACGAGCGTCTATGAAGCATTCTTCTTATAAAAAAAGAGATAGAGATTGAGAAAAAAGAGAAAAGAAAAAAAAGATGAGAAAGAGGAAAGAGAGAAAAAAGCACCATATTCCCATGGTAAATAAGAAGATTGCTGAGATGTTTGTTGTCTGCTTGCCTTGTCATTTTGATATGGGGATTCTTCCGTATCATCGGGCAAGGGGTACCCCTTTGGCGGTTCTCCATGATACACATGTACTTACTATGACAAGAACTTACCGGTGACTAAACTTGAGTAGCATGAGGAGCGGCCCTCGTATTTAAGGGACATGAGATTTTCAACTTACAACTTGTCAAGCATATCCTCATATTTGATCACTTTAACCTTAATCACATAAATATGCCTATGATAGGGGCAATGAGAGCTGGAAGCTAATAAGTACCATAATTTTTGGAAGCTCTTTATGAAACTTGAAATCCCTGCTTCCCTCTGCGAAGGGCCTTTCTTTTACTTTTTTAGTTGAGTCAGTAAACCTATTCCCTTCTATCCCAACAAGTATTTTGAGTTATTGTGTTTCATTCATTCATATGATGATTTATTCAATCATGTCACTTATGTTCCTTGTTTTGCACATTGCTCTTATCTTAGTGTCTACTACTTTGAAAGCTATGTTTGAAAATCAGTTATTTGTGAACTCAAGCAAATTGTCAACTATTCTTCGACCAAGAGCTAAGTTTGCCATTACCAATTCTGATTTACTTTATGCATCTTTATTGTGTTTCCTTTACTTATTGCAAGTTAATTTATATAATAGTGAGTTGTCTTCTATTATGACTTATGTATTGATGAATGTGATGCTTCTTGTCCGTATTCTTTTATCGACTCTTCACTCCATAAACCCGAGGTCATGTTTATTGAGTTCAGTTTTGCTTGGGGACAAGCAAATTCTAAGCTTGGGGGAGTTGATACGTCCATTTTGCATCACTATTATATATCATAATTTACTGTTATTCATTGATATATTTCATATTAAGAGATGATACTTATGTTATCTCATCTGTTTTTTGCATCGTTGATGACTTTTGGAGCATGGACCGCTGCAGTCAGGATTCTGATGGAAAAGGTGCCGTTTGGAGGCAAAATTCACGAAGATCATAAAATCCGGGAAAATACATGGACAATCCTATTTTTCTAGAAGACGAAGAATCCCAGAAGGGAAAGTGGAGATGGGCCACAGGGGGCCCACAACACCAGGTGGTGTGGCAGCCCTGGTCCACTCTTGACTCTCCCCTCTAGCGTATATTATCCTCCCGAAACCCTAAGACTCGGGGAGCGACCACAGAAAGATTCTGTCACCTCTGCGGGGCGAAAAACACCGAGAGAGACAAAGATCTCTTCGGCAGATATAATTCTGCCGGGGGAATTCCTTCCCGGAGAGGAGAGATCGTCGCCATCAACACCACCGTCAAGCTGGATTTCATCGGGATCATCATCATCATCATCATCATTACCACCATCATCTCCACCAGCACCATCATCAACACTTCATACCGCTGTAACAATTGTGTTGAATCTTGCATAGTTCTTAGGGGAAACTTTCCCGGTGTTGATTCCTCCTTGTAGTTGATGCTATTGAGTGAACCATTGAATTATCATCTATGTTTAGATTGTTACATATCATTATATCATCTCTAATATTGATCCATATGATGTCTTGTGAGTAGTTTGTTTTGTTCTTGAGGACATGGGAGAAGTCATCTTGTTAGTAGTGGAATTCTGTTGAGAAAGATTCAATAGTTTGATATTTAAGTTGTGTTGTACTTCTTCTAGTGGTTTCATGTGAATGTCGACTACATGACACTTCACCTATATGGGCCTAGGGGAATGCATTGTGTATTTGGCTACTAATCGTAGGGGTTGCCGGAGTGACAGAAACCTAAACCCTCGTTAGGAAACCTTTGCACAAGGGACGTCAGGGTCTTAGAGTTTAAAGTTGTGGTTAGGTTTCTACCTTAATTACTTTCTTGTACTTGCACATGCTTGCAAGGGGTATGATCACTAGTATGTATTAGTCCTAGGAAGGTCGGTACATTAGCATAGGTTCACCCACACAACACTTAGCAAACTAAAGAAGATTAATCAACTATATGCAGCAAAAGAACTTGATGATATTCCCATGTGTCCTTGAGAATGTTTGGTCATCTTAAGTAATACAACCGTTTTTTTCCTTTGCTAAAGAAAGGATTGGGCCACTTGCTGCATTTATTCCTATGGTCTTTTATTTACTCGTACTTTATTTACCTGCATTATCAAAAACCCTTAAAAATCCGTTTGCTAAGTATTTACATAGAATTCCTGCTCCTAGCCATTTGCCAGCACCTTCTGCTCCTCGTTGGGTTCGACACTCTTACTTATCGAAAATACTGCGATACACCCCCTATACTTGTGGGTCATCAGTAGGACCCACCTCTTTGCCACCCACACACTCACCTGAACTCCACCCAGGAGATTTCAAAATCAGATCTGAAATCCGGTCCACCAGACGCGATGGTGGCCGCTAGGGAACCGCTGCCTTTGCCGGTCCACCACACGCTGCAACGCCGTCTCCCTGTCCATTTCGGTGTCTCCCCATCCATTTTGGTGTCCACACTCCAAGGCTATACGCTAGGATTCCCCTTCTGGCCAACGTCTCCGCGCACCTCGGTATCTCCCCTTCCGGGCGCCATCTCCGTGCTCAACTCGCTCGTCTTTGTGTCTGCTGATGACCCACAAGTATAGGAGGTGTATCGTAGTTTTTTCGAGGCAAGTGAAACCCAATTTATTGATTTGACACAAGGGGAGCCAAAGAATATTTATAAGCCTTAACAACTGAGTTGTCAATTCAGCTGCACCTGGAAACAATCTTGCTCATAGCAGTTTATCAGTAGCAACAGTTTTGTAGTAGCAATAATAAAGTAAAGACAGTAGTAAGAATTGTAGTAAACAATAAGATTAGAGCGTGGTAGGCATAGGGATGGATGGACGGGCGTTGCATGGACAAGAAAATTCATATAGCAATCAGAACATAGGGCATTTGCAGATAAATAGGATAAAGCATCCAAGTACTAAATATTCATAGGCATGTGTTCCATATATAGTCATATGTGCTCGCAATGAGAACTTGCACACCATATTTTGTCCTGCTAGCCCGTTTGCGGCGGGGCCTCAAGGGAACAACTGGCAATTAAGCTACTCCTTTTAATAGAGCACCGTAGCAAAGCATTAACACTCCGTGAACACATGTGATCCTCACATCAAAGCCATTCCTTCCGGTTATCCCGATTTCTGTCACTTTTAGGCCTTTGGTTCTGGACAACAACGTGTGTATACGACTTGCAGGTAAGACCATAAACAATACTATCATAATGATTCAATAACATGTTCAGATCTGAAATCATGGCAATCGGGCCCTAGTGATAAGCATTAAGCATAACAAGTCGCAACAAAGTCAAAAAGCACTAATAGTAGATACTAGGCACCATGCCGTAACAATCCGATGCCATTACATGAACGATCTCATCCAATCCCTACCATCCCATAGCCTACAACGGGGGATTACTCACTCATGGATGGGGTAAACATGGATGGTCGATGGAGAAGCGATGGTGATGATGATGACGATGATCTCCTCCAGTCCCCCTCCCGACAGGGTAGCAGAACAAAGTTTCTGGTTCCGAATCGTGGAACCTTGTGGTGGCGGCGGAGCGGAACTCTTTCTAGAAAAACATCGAACCCCCCTGGGTTTTTAGGTCAAGAGGCAACTTATAGGCGAAGAGGGAGGCCGAGGGGGTGCTTGGGGCGGCCAGACCACCCCCTTGCGCGGCCAGGCCTAGCCCGCACGGCCAGGTGGTGTGGCTGGGCCCCAACCCCTCTCCGTCTTGTATTCTGGCTCCTGGTGTCCCTTGGTGAAAAACTGACTTTGGCTTTTGTCCCGTCCAATTCCAAGAATATTCATTTTCTGACTTTCCTGGAACCAAAAACAACAAGAAACAGGCAGCAGGCACTATGGCTCTTGTTAATAGGTTAGTCCAAGAAATCATATGAAAAGTACTCCAAAGTGTGGACAAAACATAAGAAAGTAGATAAAACTAAGCATGGAACATCAAAAATTATGGATACGTTTGCAATGTATCAATATCCCCAAGCTTAACTCCTGCTCGTCCTCGAGTAGGTAAGTGATAAAAAGAAAGAATAATTTTTGAGGTGACATGCACCATCATAAACTTGATCAAAGTATTTGTAGAACATTGATAGCTGGGATCATAGTACTTCAATCAAAACATGAAAGAAAAAGTTCTAGCAATAAGACAAAGCAACTAAGTTGCAACATCAAAAGGCATAAACAAAAGATTCATGAATAACAATGCTTTGCAAGACGTTTGTTTTTTCACATAAAGAAAACATAGCATAGTGGTATTCAGCTTGTCCCTCATAGAGTAGCAAACATAATGCACAGGACACCTTCAAATTTCATAAGAGTGACTAGATACAAATAGTTTAAAACAAGCAATATCAAAGCTATGCATCAATCAAAAAGTCTGGGGATAATGCACATAAAATTAAGAATGACCACTATGCTCTCAAAGTAGGTGCATAAAGATAGAAGGTGGAGACTCAACATAAAAGTAAAAGAAAGGCCTTCATAGAAGGAAGAAAGGATTCAAGTCTCATAAAGAGCTTCCAAAAATTATGGTACTTATAGATTTCAGCTCTCATTACCCCTATCATATGCTAATAGGTAGGTATGGTGGACTCTTTGGAATAACTTGGTTTCAGGAATGGGATGCATGAGTGGAACTCATACTCGGTTATGGAGGCTAGCAAAAGACTGGGAGCGGCCAACTAAGAGAGCAATAATGGCCATAATCATGTAGAGCGACAAAACATCATTAATCAAAGCATATATAAAGTGATACTAAAAGTTGAAAACTAAAGGATCATAAATGCTATGGTGACTTGGGATAGTCATAACATGGTGTGAGCATGTGCCAAGTCAACCCAAATAAAGCATCAAAGGAGAATACCACAATACTATGCTTTAATATGCTAAAACAACGCATGATTCTTCAAAGGCACATTAAGCAATCTCAATTGTTTATAACAAGTCATGCTACAGAAAAGAATACTAAGCATAAATTCAAAACAATATCAAGCATGGCATGACAAAGCATAGGCCACAGTCAAAAATAAGCTCTCTTTACCACTTAAGCATGAACTTTCCTACTCTTTTCCAATCCAAACCAAACTATTTGAAAACCAATGCATGAAAGAGAGGGTCCAACCAATTTATTCAGCGAACTAAGAAAACCAAGCAAACGAAAACGAAAACGACGCTCCAAGAACAACACAATTGTGCATGAAACAATAAAAATGAAGTGTTTGGAAGAAACCTGGGATTTTTATTGATGAAGAAGGGGATGCCTTGGGCATCCCAAGCTTTGACGCTTGTAATTCTTGGATATTTCTTGGGGTGACACGCGTGGCATCCCCAAGCTTGAGCTTTAGTCCATTATTCATCTCATTACATCATTCTCTCCATACACCTGATATTTTTCCTTCATACAAAACTCGACACAATCTTTATTAGCAACATCAGTGCATTCAAGATAATAAACCTTTGGGGTTTAGTTCCAACACCAATAAAACTTCCACTAAAACACAATCTACTGTAGCACTTCCCTCAAAAAGCTCAATTCCCCAAAAGAACTCAAAAAAGGAACCAGCAAGAAGCAAATGCAAATAATGACAGAAATCTGTCAAAACAGACCAGCAGGTAAAGACGATTTTTTTAGAAGACCTTATGTTGCTCAAATCTAAAAGTGTTGAACTAACGAAAGTTAGATAACAACTTGGGGCAGGAGCACAAAAATTCACGTCTCAAAAGGACGTACATAGATTTTACATGAATTTTTACGGTGAAGCACAGAAATCTATTTCGGGACAGCAACTTTCCCAACCATTACTTCTCTTCTCATTAGAGGTTACTCTTGGCACAAAAAGCAAATAAAAAGGAAAAGGAACGGTTATTACTGAACTAATAACTTCCAAGACTTATCTAAAACGTTTGGGTTATCTCCCGATAAGTACTTTTCTTTAACGCCTTTAAGTTAGGCATGATAGTTTGAGAGGATGCTCACATAAGAAATGTGAATTGAAGTAAAAGAGAGCATCAAGAAGCAAATTCAAAACACATTTAAGTATAACCCACTTCCTATGCATAGGAATCTTGTATGCAAATAAATTCACAAAGAACAAAGTGACAGGCATATGAAGATAAAACAAGAGTAACTTCAAAACTTTCAGCACATAGAGAGGTGTTTCAATACCATGAAAACTTCTACAACCATATTTTCCTCTCTCATAATAATCTTCAGTAGCCTCATGAATAAATTCAACAATATAACTATCACATAAAGCATGCTTTTCGTGTTCTACAAAGACATAATTTTTATCAAGCTCAGAAATACTAGGATTAAAACCTTAAAACCCACTTTTAACAATTCTATAACACGATGACTGTTCATTAAATATAGGACCATCGTCTAGAGCTTTATCATAAACAATTTCTAAGCAAAACTCTTTAGTAACATGCATCTCGAAGTTAGGCACAAATAAACGATTATCACAGATAACATGAGCATAACATTCATACTCTTTTGGTAAGCATGGGGGACAATCAAATAATGTAAGGGACAAAGAGTTACTCTCATTAGAAGGTATGCATGGGTAGCTAATCCGTTATTCCTCCTTTTGTTCATCACTCTCCTCCTCTTTTTCATCTAATGACCTTTTAGGTTCATCAATTTCTTCTTCCAGGAGATCCTGCAAGGCATTAGTCTCTTCCATTTGTGGAAAGCATCTATTAATATATTAAAGAATATAGCCATTTTATTCCTTGTAATTATCATAGCAAAATTTAACTATATCATAAACCTCATATTTATAAGGTGAATCATCAATATTTTCAAGCAAACTAGCAAGTTCAAATGGACCCTTCCAAGCAATAAATTCCTCAATTTGTTCCACATCATAAAATTCATAATTTCCCTTAACATAAGAAGATATGGTAACATCATCATTATACTCACATTGAAAAGGGAGGTGTTTGTACCTCCTACAGCAACACGATTTATCAAAGCAATAAGTAACATTATAAGTAGAGTAGATGTTTATAGCAATGGTATACAATTTATCAATTTGTTCCCATAAGTGTTTCCCTTTTTGTGACAAGCGGTGTTCCTTATAATAATATTTTTGTTCTTCCGTGTACCCACCTTGCCAATAAGATTCAGTTTCAAAGAAACAACCATTGATAGAAAGCATGATAAAGCAAGACAATAACAGACCAACGAAAATAACAACTAAAGTAGGAACTAATTTGTTTTTGTATTTTTCTTTAAGAAACAAGAAAACAAGGCGGAAATAAACTAAGCTTGAACAATAGTGATTCCAAGTGGACTTGATAAATACAGCTATGCTCCCCGGCAACGGCGCCAGAAAATAGTCTTGATGACCCACAAGTATAGGGGGTGTATCGTAGGATTTTCAAGGGAAGTGAAACCCAATTTATTGATTCGACACAAGGGGAGCCAAAGAATATTTATAAGCCTTAACAACTGAGTTGTCAATTCAGCTGCACCTGGAAATTACAATCTTGCTCACAGCAGTTTATTAGTAGCAATAGTTTTGTAGTAGCAATAGTAAAGTAAAGACAATAGTAAGAATTGTAGTAAACAATAGGATTAGAACGTAGTAGGCATAGGGATGGATGGATGGGCGTTGCATGGACAAGACAATTCATATAGCAATCAGAACATAGGGCATTTGCAGATAAATAGGATAAAGCATCCAAGTACTAAATAATCATAGGCACGTGTTCCATATATAGTCATACGGTGCTCACAATGAGAACTTGCACAACATCTTTTGTCCTACCGGCCCGTTTGTAGCCGGGCCTCAAGGGAACTACTGGCAATAAAGGTGTTCCTTTTAATAGAGCACCGGAGCAAAGCATTAACACTCTGTGAACACATGTGATCCTCACATCAAAGCCATTCCTGCCGGTTATCCCGATTTCTGTCACTTCAGGGCCTTTGGTTCTGGACAACACTATGTGTATACAACTTGCAGGTAAGACCATAAATAATACTATCATAATGAATCAATAACATGTTCAGATCTGAAATCATGGCACTTGGGCCCTAGTGACAAGCATTAAGCATAACAAGTTGCAACAAAGTCAAAAAGCACTAATAGTAGATACTAGGCACCATGCCGTAACAATCCGATGATATTACATGAACGATCTCATCCAATCCCTACCATCCCCATATCCTACAGCAGGGGATTACTCACTCATGGATGGGGGAAACATGGATGGTCGATGGAGAAGTGATGGTGATGATGATGACGATGATCTCCTCCAGTTCCCCCTCCCGACAGGGTAGCAGAACAAAGTTTCTAGTTCTGAATCGTGGAATCTGGTGGTGGCAGCGGAGTGGAACTCTTTCTGGAAAACGTCGAACCCCCCGGGTTTTTAGGTCAGGACGCAACTTATAGGCGAAGAGGGAGGCCGAGGGGGTGCCTGGGGCGGCAGACCACCCCTGGCGCGGCCAGGCCTAGCCCACGTGGCCAGGTGGTGTGGCTGGGCCCCATCCCCTCTCCATCTCGTATTAGGGCTCCTGGCGTCCCTCGGTGAAAAACTAACTTTGGCTTTTGTCTCGTCCGATTCCGAGAATATTCATTTTTTGACTTTCCTGGAACCAAAAATAGCAGAAAACAGGCAGCTGGCACTGTGGCTCTTATTAATAGGTTAGTCCAAGAAATCATATGAAAAGTACTCCAAAGTGTGGACAAAACATAATGAATTAGATAAAACCAAGCATGGAACATCAAAAATTATGGATACGTTTGTAACGTATCATCTGCCATGGTAAAAATAGTTTGTTTAATTGTTCAACTCATGGATATCACTTGGATTGTTCATCTACAGAAAAATCTTCTTAAAAAGTATTATTCTTCTCAGAAAATGTGATTACTTTGTTTAATTGTCCAACAGATGGATATGAGTTGGATTTGTTCATGGTAAAGTAAATTGTTCTAAAAAATGACTAGCATGTTCTAAAAATGTGATTTGTTGTTTTAATTGTTCAACACATGGATATGGGTTGGATTGTTCACTGTAAAGAAAAGTGTTCTAAAAAATCACTAGGATGTTCTAATAGTGTGATTTGTTTATTTAATTCTTAATAGATGGATAGGAGTTGGATTGTTCATGGCAGACAGTTTACTGAACCCTACAAAGCTAGCCTGAAACAGTTTGTCAGATTTATCGAGGACATTGTGTGTTGTCATGTGGATAGCAACGTGTTTTAGGATAATAACACATGCAATATGGTCATGTGGATCAATGACTCTAGTGGATCAATGTGGTTTAGGAAAAAGAACATATGCAATGACTCTAGGGGATCCATGTACCAAACCATGGTAACATAGACCAAAAACACATAGGAAAACAGCTTCCACATTGCATGTTGCACTAGTGTGACAAAAGTTGCATATCACAGGATCCACTAGAGTGTGTGTGGTCATGTAGATCAATGTGGTTTTGGAAAAGAACACATGAAATGACATGGGGTCAATGTGGTTTAGGAAAAGAGAACACATGCAATGACTCGAAGGGATCAATATGGTTTAGGAAAAGAACACATGCAATAATAACTCACTATAGTAGAAAGGCTTATAGCCTCCAGGTGGTAAGTGACGAGCAAAATTGTGCCAGTCACTAGTAAGTATTACCAGCGATAGGCAAAGATATGCATGCCACTAGTATGAAACACTAGTGACGGGCATCCAAAAGTGACTATCACTAGTATTCTTTGTAGAGCCTGGTTGCATGAAAAAATTACTTAGTGACAGGCATCTATAAATACCTGTCACTAGTAAATCTACAGTTAGTGACAGACTCAAAATGTGCCTATCACAAGTATTTTTCATGGAGGCTAGCTAAAAGTATGGACATCTCTAAAGATAGGATACACGTGTGAAAAAATAACTGCATGCTCTTCTGGAAGGACATTGACAATCTGGACAACTGCGTTAAGTGTGGCACCTCAAGGTGGAAATATCCGAAAGAAGGTCGTCGGTTGTCAAAATCTTGCGTCCTTTTGCTTTAGCGCTAGGGCTGTAGAGATTGTTTTCTTTGAGGAAAATAGCGGAGAACATGAAGTGGCACAAGTTAAAGAGAATGCCTAGAGATGGTATACTTAGTCATCCGGCTGATGGAGAAGCATGGAAGGATTTTGACAGAACATGCCAGGACTTTTCAGCTGACCCTAGAAGCGTAAGGCTTGGTCTTGCACCGATGGCTTCAATCCTTATGGAACCATGAGCACGAGCTACAGTATGTGGCATGTATTTTCCCTACTGTACAACCTTTCACCATGGGATTCTATGGATGCATAAAACTAATTGTGTTGCCTTCTAATCCCTATCAAATCATGTCCTGGAAAGGACTTTGATCTCTTTATGGAGCCTCTGCTGGATGATTTGCATCAACTTTGGAAGGGCGTGCATTCTTATGATGCATTTCAAAATGAAACGTTTGATCTTCGCGCAACGGTTCTTTGGTGTACCCATGACTACCCAGCTAAATCACGAAGACCGTGTCGTTATCCAGGTATGTCCACCCATCCTAAGCGCATGGCGACCACCCCACCCACCCTCTCTCTGGCGTACCCCCTGGCGAACCATGGCAAATCCTTCTAAATCCCCCATGCAATGGATCCTCGTGCTCTTGGTGATACTCTGGATTTCTCTCATGGCATGGGATTTGAATTACAGGTCCGATCTTCCTTTTCCACCCGTGTGCAATCCCCATCTCCTGGATCTGGATTTATTCTTGTGGTCTCTTTTGGCGGAGCCATCTTTCGACTCGATCTAGTCAATGTTTGCATTGCCCTTCAAATCATGCCTTGGTGGAAGTAAACTTGGTTTTCATGTCAGCTTGATTCGTGATCAGACTTTTAAGTTTGAAGTATACTCCAAAGCTATGGGTTTCATGATCTACAAACTTAGATTTTTTGAATGCCCGAAATTTAAATGCTATTTCTCTCTGTGGGGGTATGGGGGTCCGAATTGGATCAAAGAATCGTCGGATTGGAATCATGAGCAAGATTTAGACTAGACCTTGATATCTCACCGGCGATCACGTCACACCGTAGCCAATTCATCACCGATTGCTTCACATCAGAGGAGAACCTACGTGCCAAGAACGCCGGGTATCACGCTACGTGATCCGATATCCTCGGATCGGACGCCAGCTTCCCGCCCGGAGCCAGTCTCAAACCCTGGGGAAATTCAGCCCATGACTTCTCCTAGCCCAATTCTCCCACATCGCTCGACCCACGTTATCTGCTCCAGATGCCTTGCTATGGGCCACTCAAGCCCAGATTGCCCATCTCAGGTTTGGTGCAAATTTTGTTATGGATATGGACACATTAGGAAATATTGTTATACCCGTCTGAGAAAATCTCAGGTTTATCGCATTAAACAAAAACAACCTAAGCATTTCATCTCCTCAGAAAGTGGGCTTGTCGTTACAACTTCAGGAACAGTACTCCTTGACCCCTCCGCTCTCCTGGAAAACCTCGTTTCTTCCTCGCCATCGTCGCCATTGGAATCTCACACCTGCAACCTCCCCCTCTCCTCCACTATAATGGCGAACTACCCTTGCGACCCCATCCCCCACCTCCCACCTGGTGCTAAAGGCATCCAACCCTGCATTCATTGACGACGACGAGGTTTTCACATTTTTAGTGGAGATGCTCTGCTTCGATGCGACGACATGGCCATTGTCATCCTTGAGCCTCCATCTGATCTTGAGCAGTTCGCCGCGGATGCACATCTCATTAGGAACTACTTCAACGACCGCGGCCTCAACATTCGGAATTTTTCTAGGTCTGCCATGGGTGCCGCTCTAGTACAGTTCACTGATTCATGTGCTAGGGATACTGCTATTGAGCATAGTCGTTTCTTTGTTGGAGACAACATTCTTAGGGTGATCCCCCATAATAGAGGTCTGAACCATAGAAACATGACTTTTACACGTGGTGTCTGGTTGATGATGGTCAATTTCCCGCAAGATGCATGGCTAGTTGATAAAGTTAGAGAATCTGTCAGTGAATTTGGAAAATTCTTAGTCTGGAACAGAGATTTTTCAAATAGAGCTAGAGTTCTGGTTAAAGTCAGAGTGCCAGATATGCTTGAAATCCCTATTAGCCTGGTCCTTGGAGACAATACTAGTGATGAAGGACATGGTCATTCCTGGACTGTGGTGATTTATGTGCTGTAGGCTAGAGTGATTGGTGGACTTGGTGGTGATGAGGACCCTCTTCCACCTGATGGTGGCAACCCACATCCCATGCCCCAACGATTTGGTGCACATTGGGATGATATGGTACATGACCATGCTCCTAAAGAACTAGCTAATGCTGCACCTATGATACCCAATGTTGTAATACCATTTGGAAATGCTGCACCTGTTGCTGACATTGAACCAATGATTGCTACCCCTCCCCAGCTCAGTCCTGCACATGCTGACCATATGGCTGAACTTGAACCTATGATGGAAGTTGTGGATTCTTTCAATGCCATCCATGATCTGCTTACTGACATGGTTAAGAATGCACACACTATTCTGGGCAATGCTGATATCACTTGTATCCATGGTGCTGGATTCCAAATTCTTGATGTTGATACTGAACATGGAAAACAGAGGAAGTGTCTCCTAAAACTTTATGCAACTGCACCTCATGTACCAGCTTCATCATCTGTTTGCATCACTAAAATCTCTGACAATATTGTGCAAAACCCTCTGGATACATCTATTGGTGGATCTTCGGATGCTAATGAAGACTACACCTCTCTGCTGACCAAACGCAAATTATTGGCTCCAAAGGATGTGACCACTGTCAGACGCAGTAAAGGATTGCCAGCCAATCAGAGGGGCTCAAGAACAAAGATGCTGCAGATAAAGCCCAGGAGAAAGAATATTCATCACTAGTCAATACCTCAGGCAAATCCAGGAAGGTGGCCAAGAGCAAAGCTCATCCTCATGAAGTGATGATCATGGATCAAGATGCCCCACCTCCACCTGTACTCCCTATTGACACCATCCAGTCTATTGGTATCAATCAATGCCTGATATCTCCTAGTGAGATCTCAGAGGACAAGCTCTTCTCAGAAAGTGGCTAATGTTACTACACCCCTCTGCATGTAATAATGTGTGTCATATATATTTAATGACACACAGTTTTATGTTTCTGGAACTACATCTATTTGATACTATCTGGCATGTAATGAGCACTTCCATAATGCTCATGATGAGCAGAACCATATCCCTATATCTGCTTATGTACCTGGATGTCTATTTATCACCTCTTGTGTTATTTTCATCATCAACACCTTTGTGGGATTTTCAATCTGGGGCCAAGATGATTTTTTTACTTCCATTTGATCAGCCAGCTATTCCCATTTTATACCTGATTAACTATGTTGATCAGATGCTGTGGTACCCTCATATTATGAATTATGAATAGGAACTGGATGATTCTTGACTGGAATGTTAGAGGCATCAATTTTGATCCGAGGCATGACCAACTTAGAGAAAAAGTTAACTCTTGCAATTGTGATATTATCTGCCTCCAAGAAACTAAAAGGGAAGAATTTGAACACTCATATTTAAGGAAGTTTTGTCCTAGGAGATTTTCTCACTTTACATTTTCTCCTTCACTTGGCAATTCTGGAGGATTAATTACTATTTGGAATGGTAGCCTTTTTTCTGGGGAGCTTCTTAGTCAATCGAAATTTCACCTAACTATGGCTTTTACATGTAAACACTCTGGTATTACCTGGATCCTGACCAATATTTATGGGCCTGCACACAATGAACACAGAGCTGAATTTCTCAATTGGATGCATAATATTGATACCTCCAATTACCCTTTCTGGATGCTAGTGGGTGATTTCAACCTCATTAGAAGCCCTGAAGATAGAAACAGAGAGGGTGGTGATGCCCATAATATGATTCTTTTCAATAATGTGATTCAATCTCATGATCTTATGGAAGTCCCACTTAAAGGAAGAACATTCACCTAGAGCAACATGCAAGACCCCCCTCTTCTTGAAAAGCTGGATTGGATTTTTACATGTCCTCTATGGACCACAACTTTCCCCAACACTATGGCTCACCCACTCTCCAGAAATGGATCTGATCATACTCCCATCAGTATCCAAGTGGGCACTTCCATACCTAAAGCTCAATTATTCAGATTTGAGAACCATTGGCTGGAGTTTGATGGTTTTTATGATACTGTGAATACCCTCTGGAACTCAGCTCCATATTTAAGTGATTCTGCCCTTGCTATCAACTGCAAATTCAAACATCTTAGAGCTGGACTTAAAAAATGGTGCAAGAAGTTTTCAAATTTAAATCAGACTATTGAAAACTACACATTTATCTTGGCATTACTTGATGGAATTGAGGATTAGAGACCACTTGCTCTACATGAGAAGAATTTTAAAAAGATTTTAATGGATCACACCAATAAGCTCCTGGAGGCTAAAAGAATATATTGGAAAAGTAGAGCCAAAATCAAATGGGTCAAATTGGGAGATGAAAACACCAAATTTTTCCATGCTATGGCTACTCAGAGCTTCCGAAGAAATCTCATCACCCATATCAAATCTGATGATAATTTGATCCTAACTGAGCATGAACTTAAAGCTGCAGCAATATGGCAATCTTACAAACTCAGACTTGGCACAAGTGAAAATATTACTAATGACATCAACCTTGATGAATTGATTGCACCTGGAAGTAACCTTCTTCACCTGGATGATCCTTTCACATACGATGAGATTGAATCTGTGATCAAAGACTTTCCCTCCAATAAAGCACCTGGTCCCGATGGATTCAATGGTAAATTCCTCAAGAAATGCTGGCATATTATCAAAGATGATTTTGTAAAACTGGTACAGGAGTTCTATGCTGAATCTGTAAATTTGAGTGCCATCAACACTGCTTTTATTACTCTCATCCCCAAGATAAATGATCCTGAGACCATGAATGACTACAGACCCATATCTCTGGTTAGTCTTCCTCTTAAATTCATCACCAAGATAATGGCTAATAGACTCTAGAAGGTTATCAAACCCATTATACATAATAATCAATATGGATTTATTAAAGGGAAAAATATCCATGATTGCCTGGGATGAGCTTTTGAATATCTCCACATCTGCCATGTGTCAAAGAAGCCAATTATTATTCTAAAGATCGATTATGAGAAAGCATTTGATAAGTTTGAATATAATGCAATTATCAATATGCTGAATGCCAAAGGTTTTGGCCCCAAATGGATCTCCCTGGTAAGATCCATATTGTACTCTACATCCACCTCAGTACTACTGAACGGTGTCCCAGGGAAAAAAAATTTGCTGTAAAAGAGGGGTCAGACAAGGAGATCCCCTGTCCCCCTTCTATTTGTTTGCACTGCTGAATTACTTCAGGAAATTGTCAATGATGCCTGGCACAGAAATGAAATCAGCCTACCTCTTGATAATGACTATGGGCAGAAATTTCCAATTATTCAATATGCTGATGACACCCTGTTGATTATGCCTGCTGATAGTCTACAAATTAATAACCTCAAGATTAGACTACAACAATTCAGCAACATGACAGGGCTTAAGGTAAATTATGAAAAATCTACTCTGGTGCCTATCAATATAAAAGTGGAATTTGCATCCCAACTGGCTTCTGATTTTGGATGTAAATTGGAGAAATTGCCTTTCACCTACCTGGGTCTCCCTCTTGGTACCACAAGACCATCTATTGATAGCCTGATGCCCATTGTTTCCAAATTTGACAGAAGAATATCTGGACTATCTTCTCTCATGTCATATACAGGAAGACTCACATTACTGAATTCTGTATTAAATTCTATGCCCATCCATGCCATGTGCGCTTTCAAAGTTCCATTAACAATTTTTACCCATTTTGAAAAGGGTGGCAGACAGTTCCTCTGGGTAGGAAAAGATATCAACAAACATGGAAAATGTCTTGCTAAATGGGACTTGATATGTATACCAAAAGATCAAGGAGGTTTAGGAGTCATAAACCTCAGAGTACAGAACCAAGCTCTCTTATTGAAGAATATTCATAAATTCTACAACAGGGCTGATATACCATGGGTTGATCTTATATGGAAAGCTTACTATCAAGTTGACTCTGCCCCACATTCATTGAATCATATTGGTTCTTTCTGGTGGAGAGACTATATGAATTATGTGGATATTTACAGAGACTTGACTCACTGCAAAATTGGTAATGGAAAATCTATGCTACTATGGAAGGATCTATGGAAAGGTGAATGCTTTGAAGATAGATACCCACACTTACACTCTTTCTGCCACAATGATACTATGACCATGGCCAAGGCAATCACTGCAGCTAAAAATGATTTCTATGAACTTTTTCAACTCCCCTTATCCATCATTGCTCATGAGGAGTTTACTGCTATGTTGGAAAATATCAGAAGCATAAACCACACAGACGACCATGATTCATGGTACTTTTCCTGGGGAGAGTCTTTCAAAACCAGTAATATCTACAGAGCACTCATTGGGGCACACCCAACACCAAAACCCATTCTAGATATTTGGAAATCATGCTGTCTTCCAAGACACAAATTTTTTGCTTGGCTGCTACTGAATAAGAGGCTGAACACCAAGGATCTAATGACAAGAAAAAACTTCTTTGTGGAATTCAATGATTGTGTTATATGTGACAACTGTCCTCAGGAAACTCTCCTGCATCTGTTTTTTTGAATGTAGTTTCAGCCAATGGTTCTGGTGGGCCTTGGGACTTGAATGGAACACAGATATGGAGATTCATCAGATGATCAATGATGCTAGAAGTAGATTCAGTCCCAATTTTCTTATGGAAATTATCATCACTGGATGCTGGAGTATATGGGAGAAAAGAAATGGTTATATTTTTAGGGACCTAAATCCCTCAATCACTAGATGTATTTCTTCTTTTAAAGCAACTTTTACCTTGACTATGCATAGAGCTAAACCTAGTCTCAAGGAAGGTATGCAAGAGTGGCTTGACACACTATGAATGTAAACATCTGTAATAGCTTTATTGATTGAGCCTGGCTCAATCTTTTGTACATTATAAAATTTAGAAAATGACACAGTAGGGGACTTCCCTCCTGTTTTTGTCGAAAAATGACTACCCAGCTTGCAGCACTATGTCTGGGCATACAACAAAAGGATATCATGCATGCCTACATTGTGACAAAATTCCTCTGTCCAAATGCATAAAGAGCAAAATATGCTACATTGGGCACCATCGTTTCCTCCCGAAGTGCCACCGCTTGCGATGAGAGACAGTGCTTGACGGCCTTCATGATGACCACTCGAAGCAAAGAAAGAGGAAGCTGAGCTGGAGAAGGTTAGGCATCTTAAACCAGGAGCAAAAATAGGAAGCTAACATATCCTTCATCAATCTGGAACTGGCAACATAGTTTCCGGGACTTGCCTTACAGGGCATCGTTGAAACTTTAGCACAATCTCGACGTGATGCACATCGAGAAAAACATCTGCGACAACTGGATTAGCACACTACTTGAACTTGACAAGAAGAATAAGGACACCTTGAAGGATAGGTATGATTGTGAAGCCCTAGGCATTAGGAGAGATCTACAGGTGCAACCCACATACATAGAGAAGGACCTTCTCTATCCAATGCACCGTATTACCTGAATAAGGAGCAGAAGATGGGTTTCTGTCAATATCTGTGGGACTGCACTTTTCCTGATGGGTTTTATTCAAACATGGGAAAATGTGTTAGCATTTCTACACGTAAGATCATAGGACTTAAAACCCATGACTGCCACATCCTATTGCAGGGAATATTGGCTACTAGAATGCGAGGGTATTTGCATCTCGATATCTACACAGCACTTGGAGAGCTAGGAAGATTTTTTAGGCAATTGTGTAGTAAAAACTTTAAACTGTTGGTGTTGGAAAATCTCAAAGATGAAATCCCAGTAATTCTATGATAACTTGAACACATCATTCCGCCGTTATTTTTTGTGTGATGGTCCACCTGGATGTGCATTTACCTGATGAGGCGATCCTCCGAGGCCCTGTGAACTATGGGGGATGTATCCAATAGAGAGGTTGTTGTGTACTTTGAAGAGATATGCCAGGAACATGTCACGTCCATAAGGTTCAATGGAAGAGGCCTACATTGCTACCGTGTGTGTGAATTTTTTCTCTAGATACATTTATGATATTGTCACATGTAACATCCCAAATCTTTAATCAATGTTATCAAGTTCAAATCACCCACTTTGGGGTTAAGAAAAACTTTTTATTTTTAAAATATTTATGAATGCATGTGTTTGTGCATTAGTATAGAATTGTGTGTAATTGCCATGTTTGTTTGCTCTAATGGTTGTGAAATGACTCAAAGGTGAATGCCACATCATCTAGATCAGTCCCAAAAAAAATCCAAAGAAAAAGAAATCAAATAAAATTAATAAATGCAAATGGTCATTTGTGCCATTTTAATCTACTAGGCCACTTTCGGTGTTCCTAGAAGTTAAGAGTTTCTAGTTCTGAATCGTAGAATCTGGGTGTGGCGGCGGCGCGGAACTCTTTCTGGAAAACATCGAACCCCCTGGGTTTTTAGGTCAGGAGGTAACTTATAGTCGAACAGGGAGGCCAAGGGGGTGCCTGGGGCGGCCATACCACCCCCTCGCGCGGCCAGGCCTAGCCCGCGTGGCCAAGTGGTGTGGCTGGGCTCCATCCCCTCTCCATCTCGTATTAGGGCTCCTGGCGTCCCTCGGTGAAAAACTGACTTTGGCTTTTGTCTCGTCCGATTCCGAGAATATTCATTTTTTGACTTTCCTAGAACCAAAAATAGCAGAAAACAGGCAGCTGGCACTGTGGCTCTTATTAATAGGTTAGTCCAAGAAATCATATGAAAAGTACTCCAAAGTGTGGACAAAACATAATGAATTAGATAAAACCAAGCATGGAACATCAAAAATTATGGATACGTTTGTAACGTATCATCTACCATGGTAAAAATAGTTTGTTTAATTGTTCAACACATGGATATCACTTGGATTTTTCATCTACAAAAAAATCTTCTTAAAAAGTATTATTCTTCTCAGAAAATGTGATTAGTTGGATTTGTTCATGGTAAAGTAAATTGTTCTAAAAAATGACTAGCATGTTCTAAAAATGTGATTTGTTGTTTTAATTGTTCAACACATGGATATGGGTTGGATTGTTCACTGTAAATAAAATTGTTCTAAAAAATCACTAGGATGTTCTAAAAGTGTGATTTGTTTATTTAATCCTTAATAGATGGATAGGAGTTGGATTGTTCATGGCAGATAGTTTACTGAACCCTACAAAGCTAGCCTGAAACAGTTTGTCAGATTTATCGAGGACATTGTGTGTTGTCATGTGGATAGCAACGTGTTTTAGGATAATAACACATGCAATATGGTCATGTGGATCAATGACTCTAGTGGATCAATGTGGTTTAGGAAAAAGAACACATGCAATGACTCTAGGGGATCCATGTATCAAACCATGGTAACATAGACCAAAAACACATAGGAAAACAGCTTCCACATTGCATGTTGCACTAGTGTGACAAAAGTTGCATATCACAGGATCCACTAGAGTGTGTGTGGTCATGTAGATCAATGTAGTTTTGGAAAAGAACACATGAAATGACATGGGGTCAATGTGGTTTAGGAAAAGAGAACACATGCAATGACTCGAAGGGATCAATATGGTTTAGGAAAAGAACACATGCAATAATAACTCACTATAGTAGAAAGGCTTATAGCCTCCAGGTGGTTAGTGACGAGCAAAATTGTGCCAGTCACTAGTAAGTATTACCAGCGATAGGCAAAGATATGCATGCCACTAGTATGAAACACTAGTGACGGGCATCCAAAAGTGACTATCACTAGTATTCTTTGTAGAGCCTGGTTGCATGAAAAAATTACTTAGTGACAGGCGTCTATAAATACCTGTCACTAGTAAATCTACAGTTAGTGACAGACTCAAAATGTGCCTATCACAAGTATTTTTCATGGAGGCTAGCTAAAAGTATGGACATCTCTAAACATAGCATGCACGTGTGAAAAAACAACTGCATGCTCTTCTGGAAGGACATTGACAATCTGGACAACTGCGTTAAGTGTGGCACCTCAAGGTGGAAATATCCAAAAGAAGGTCGTCGGTTGTCAAAGTCTTGCGTCCTTTTGCTTTAGCGCTAGGGCTGTAGATATTGTTCTCTTTGAGGAAAATAGCGGAGAACATGAAGTGGCACAAGTTAAAGAGAATGCCCAGAGATGGTACTTAGTCATCCGGCTGATGGAGAAGCCTGGAAAGATTTTGACAGAACATGCCAGGACTTTTCAGCTGACCCTAGAAGCGTAAGGCTTGGTCTTGCACCGATGGCTTCAATCCTTATGGAATCATGAGCACGAACTACAGTATGTGGCATGTATTTTCCCTGCCGTACAACCTTCCACCATGGGATTCTATGGATGCATAAAACTACATGTGTTGCCTTCTAATCCCTATCAAATCATGTCCCGGAAAAGACTTTGATCTCTTTATGGAGCCTCTGCTGGATGATTTGCATCAACTTTGGAAGGGCGTGCATTCTTATAATGCATTTCAAAATGAAACGTTTGATCTTCGCGCATCGGTTCTTTGGTGTACCCATGACTACCCAGCTTGCAGCACTATGTCTAGGCATACAACAAAAGGATATCATGCATGCCTACATTGTGACAAAATTCCTCTGTCCAAATGCATAAAGAGCAAAATATGCTACATTGGGCACCATCGTTTCCTCCCGAAGTGCCACCGCTTGCGATGAGAGACAGTGCTTGACGGCCTTCATGATGACCACTCGAAGCAAAGAATGAGGAAGCTGAGCTGGAGAAGGTTAGACATCTTAAACCAGGAGCAAAAAGAGGAAGCTAACATATCCTTCATCAATCTGGAACCGGCAACATAGTTTCTGGGACTTGCCTTATAGGGCATCGTTGAAACTTTAGCACAATCTCGACGTGATGCACATCGAGAAAAACATCTGCGACAACTGGATTAGCACACTACTTGAACTTGACAAGAAGAATAAGGACACCTTGAAGGCTAGGTATGATTGTGAAGCCCTAGGCATTAGGAGAGATCTGCAGGTGCAACCCACATACATAGAGAAGGACCTTCTCTATCCAATGCACCGTATTACCTGAATAAGGAGCAGAAGATGGGTTTTCGTCAATATCTGTGGGACTGCACTTTTCCTGATGGGTTTTATTCAAACATGGGCAAATGTGTTAGCATTTCTACACGGAAGATCATAGGACTTAAAACCCATGACTGCCACATCCTATTGCAGGGAATATTGGCTACTAGAATGCGAGGGTATTTGCATCTCGATATCTACACAACACTTGGAGAGCTAGGAAGATTTTTAAGGCAATTGTGTAGTAAAAACTTTAAACTGTCGGTGTTGGAAAATCTCAAAGATGAAATCCCAATAATTCTATGATAACTTGAACACATCATTCCTCCGGTATTTTTTTGTGTGATGGTCCACCTAGATGTGCATTTACCTGATGAGGCGATGCTCCGAGGCCCTGTGAACTATGGGTGGATGTATCCAATAGAGAGGTTATTGTGTACTTTGAAGAGATATGCCAGGAACATGTCACGTCCATAAGGTTCAATGGAAGAGGCCTACATTGCTACCGTGTGTGTGAATTTTTTCTCTAGATACATTGATGATATTGTCACATGTAACATCCCAAATCTTTAATCAATGTTATCAAGTTCAAATCACCCACTTTGGGGTTAAGGAAAACTTTTTATTTTTAAAATATTTATGAATGCATGTGTTTGTGCATTAGTATAGAATTGTGTGTAATTGCCATGTTTGTTTGCTCTAATGGTTGTGAAATGACTCAAAGGTGAATGCCACATCATCTAGATCAGTCCCAAAAAAAATCCAAAGAAAAAGAAAACAAATAAGATTAATAAATGCAAATGGTCATTTGTGCCATTTTAATCTACTAGGCCACTTTCGGTGTTCCTAGAAGTCAATTCTTAACATAAATAAAGGTGTTTTCACCCCTTGCTAGTAAGGGCCCAAAGGTGTTTGCCGCCGGTCGACCATGCCCTAGTCGTAGCAAACCGCCCCTCTCGCTCTCGCTAATCTCAAGTCAACTCTTTTCACCCCTTGCTAGTACAAGTAAAGATCTACCAAGGCCCACTTTACAATTTTACAAAAACCCTTAGCCACTAATTTGAAGTGGAATTTGAAATTTGAATCCACTTCATATGCATAGATCCCACTTTTTCAAAAACCACTCAAATGAACTCCACTTAACAATCCCAAGCAACCATAGACTACCAAGCATGAGATCATGTCACACACCAAAAATCTTTTCAAAATTCTTTCTTGCGGCCATTTTGTCGAACACTTGGCAGGCAAAAATAATCTGGCCTAACTAACACTGTTCTTCATCAATGCATTGTCCACCCAATTGCCCCATTCCACTCCCCTTGTCTCCCTAGCATCCAACCTAGCCCAGACAACACCCCCTTCACTGCTAGTAGCAGTGCCGCACCGCCCAAAGGTGTTTGCCGCCGGTCAACCATGCCCCAGTCATAGCAGACCGCCCCTCTCGCTCTCGCCGTGCCTAGAAGGATCGCCGCACCCTACCGCACCTCTTTTTCCCTTCCCCGAGCTCAGCCATGTCGTGGAATACTCTCCAGCATGCCGCGCCCACCGCCTCTGTGCCATGCCGAGCACGTGCCAGTGCGTCGTGCCCGACAAGGAAGCACACGCCACCCCTCGACCGTAGCCAGCGCTCACCGCTTCGCCATGACTCCAGCAACCGCCCGGACATGCCCATTTTCCGCCACACAACCAGCAGCCACCGTGCGCTGCATCAAAATCTCACTGCCTCCGTCCAGAGCACGGACACACCCGACCATTTGCCACTGCCACTAGCCACGCCATTACGCCGTATATGACCGCCATCAGACTGCGCACCGTCCGCCTAGCTCAGCCCCGACCATAGCTGCATGTACCGTCGTCCCCGACGAGCCGTGCCCATACCGCACTGCCTCACCGTCGAGCCTATAAATGGAGGCCTCCTCCGTCCAAATTCTACACACCACTCACCTCCCCTCTCACCACTGAGCCTTCCCCACTTCTCCCTTAGCCGCCGAAATTTCGCTGGAGCTCGCCGCATCAGAGGAGGAAGGGGACCGTTGATTGCGACCAATCCAGGAGCCGCCGCGACCATGCCTGAGACCGATGTCATCCACCAGTTCGATCGCCCCCATCGCCACACTTAGCTGGAGCCCTGGTAAGCCCCAATGCACCCCCACCGAGCCGCTAGGGTTCATCCTTGCCGGCTACCTATTCGTCATGAACCACGACCGTCGATTTCTACTGTAATCGCACGGCTGATATCGCCCCGTACCGCTTCGCGTTAGATACGCCACTGACATGCGGGACCCCTTGTCAGTTTCCCTATGCGCCGTGGAGTGCCACTGGACCGGCCCGATTAGTTTCCCGCGCTGGCCCTAAAATTCAAATGAATGTTTTTCTAATTAAGCTTAAACTAGGTTTTGTCCACTAGTTTAAAAATCAATTTAGAGAGTTCTACTAAACCAAAATGAATGATTCAAATTTTGTTAGAAAGATAATTAAAATATCTATCCAAGCTCGTTGGATTTAAATCAATTGGAGTTATAGATCACATATAGTAAAACTAACAAAACAGAGACTTTTCTACATTCAAACATTTTTCGAAAATCAACCATCATAGCTTTTGAGTTGATTCCAACTCTCAAAAATCACATTTGATAATACCTATCTGAATATATAATAATATTTAGGTTTGCATGCAGTGACTTTGGACTAGTACCAAAATAATGCTATATAGGCATGTCTAGTCACTTTAAATCATTTAAATATTAAACTTAAACTTTATAAAATGTGACCAAACCCTTAAATCACATTCCCATGCATTAGAATATGTGGTGATGACATGTCTCCACATGATCCCATATTGTAATTGGAGAATATTAAATCTTAATTAATTTCAACGACTAGAAATTACTTTTCTCAAATAAAATAAATGAAACTAGTTCATTAAATCTTGCGATGATTGTGATGATACTAGATCATCAATTATGTACCTTAGTGTGCTAAATAGACTAGTTAAGTATTTTTTGGTGATTGTGTATCCGTATTGTATTTATAGACGATAGTACCGACCAAGTCTACGAGGAGGAGGAGTTCTACCCCGAAGAAGACGAGGAGAATTTCAACCACTGCACCAACCAAGGCAAGCTAACACTTGCAAGTTTCTTAACTATGCAAGCTATCATTGGCAAGCTATTGTTAGCAAGCTAGATCTATGCAAGCCATCACTTTGCAAGATGCACTAGTCATGCTTAGTGATGCAACTTTGATTATAACCATGGCAAGTTTACTTACAAGCCTTACTTTCTTTTACCATACTAAAGTTCCTTACTTTTAAAATAGATAGCATAAAGAGTATAAAACTAGGCCTATATAGTTACACTTAGATGTCATTCTATGGCATGAGATTGAAGATTAACATCCCACCTTAGTGAACACTCTTAACTTAGTAGCTAGTGCTAAGCATAAAACTTGATCACTTTAGATGGGAATACTTGGTGAAAATGCTTATGAAAACCTTGCAATGATGAGTCATTCTATTGAGATGTTTTGGCAAGTGTTGAGAAACACAAATGGTTTATGATGGTGAAAATGTTGAGGCATGAGCCTTAGCCCTTTATTAAAACTGATGGTTGGGTTCGGATGCGATACCATTCCAATTTTACCGTACAACCACAATACCTGAATTGGGTAAGGCTTAGCCAGAAGTTTATATGCATTAGTATTTGTTCCCTCGCGTGAGAGGTTTGACCTGAGGCTACCTCTTGATGTTGTCCACCTATGTAGTACCCAGGATGGCAGACGGCCATGGCTGGGAGGCCAAGCTCATAGGAGAGGTGCTTATACTAGAGTGTGTAAAGGAAATGTTATGTTTGATTATCCGCATACTAAGTATGATGATTCAGGGTTATCCCTGACCGATGTATCGAATTTTTTGAAAGTGTACCACATCTACAGAGTGTCAAACTATTCGAATAGCCGCGTCCACAGTCATGGACAGTTGGAGTGGCCATACTGTTCCGTCGTCAGATGTTTTCCAAATGACTTATGAAATGAATTGTGACATGACTTGACCACAACAGGGTTGTGACTATGAAAACTAAGTTCCCACTTAGGTGATTTAGAACTTTATTTTATCTTTCTTTATTTCTGAAATCAGCTTAGGTTTCAAACTTAACTTTGCAAATAAACTTAGAGTTTAGCATTCCCACTAGAACTACCTTATTTGTTAGTGATAGTTTGTGAGTACTTAAAGAGTACTCATGGATTTGTCCCTGGCTATTCCCATGGCCAGACTATGAGGAGGACTATCCGGAAGAAGGACAACAGGACGGCTATGACAACTAGGGTCATCTCCCATCGTCAGCATTGCCTGTGACACTGAAGATGGAGCCCACAGCTATGCTTATTATTCCGCTACTTGTTTGTATTAAGTTTGGATCATGAGATCCTTTATTTGTGTAAGACCATATTATGGTTTGTAATGGATGATGTACTATGATATCCAATATGTTATATCTCGCAAAAATGGTAATCCTAGGATTGCGATGTATGGCATAACAGGCATCTGGGATTAAAAATTCGGGTGTTGACAAGTTGGTATCAGAGCCATCCTGACCATAGGAGACCCTAGTTAGAATGGACGTCCAAACAAAAAAACTTAGTTTCAGAACCAAAGAAGTGAGTATTTATGAAAACCTATTTCCACTCTTACCCTTGGGATTCTTTCAAAAAAGTCATGTTCCTCCAAAGTTCTTACATTACTACATAAAATTTGACACACTTGATCACCTCACTAACTTACTCATCCTAAATTCTTATAGATGGAAGTTCAGTACTACAAGTTCTACCAGTTGGGCAACGGAGGCCAACTAATCTTTGAGAGGGATCTTGATGGACTATCGGAGTATCTTGAGCGCCTACATTCGGAATTCTTAAGAGCCCAACTCAAGGATTTTCTAGGAGGAGATTTACAATGGCTGATAGTTGCTCATCTTCGAGGCAAGATGGAGGCACCTCTTTCCGAGAAGATTCAATTCACTGTGAGAGAGAACAACTGGCTAGATGGATTAGCTAGGGCTATGCATGAAGCTCTCGACCGTCTTTGTGGGCAGAACATCAACTTGATCCAGGGAACTCGCTTTGCTCACTATGCAAGGCGTGATTCTATGGGAATGCCACTAGAGATGCCAAGTCACCCGGAGTTGAAGCGCCAAGTGGGGAACCTTGACTTCCTACTGTATGATAGACAGAAGGAATTGGACAATGCTTGAGCCTACGCCAACCACAACCTTGTCATTGCTGCCCAGAAGGCCCAAACTTTCTCACTGCTTGTCAAGGATCGTCAATCACTTCACTGGCAACGCGAGAAGAAGGATCGCACCATCACTCGTCTTCGCAAGAAGGTGGACAGCCTCGAGAAGACCATCCAGGAGCAAGAAGCTCTGCTTGTAGCAAAAGAAGAAGAAGAAGAAGAAGAAGAAGGTGAATACATCTAGGGGATATTCACTCATACTTTAGTGATGACAATGACTATCTGGAGGATGATGCCATGGACTTCTACACCGACAATGATGACTCCGACTTCATCGATGATGAGTAATAGAGCACTATCATAGGAGTGAGAAGTATTGGTCCCATTGTATCTTAGCTTATAGAATGGTTCTTAAAACCATCTGTTTTTCCTTTCATGTTATGGTGTGTGTGTTTGTACCGTGTGCTTTGATTGAGTGAATGAATGAGAAGGAGTTAGTTGCAAAACCTGAGTTCAAACTCAAAGTTTTAGCTTTGAAAACAAAACCATGAACCTTAGAACTTTCCCTCTTACCCCATTATCTATCTCAATCTTCAGATGAATCGTGGAAACCAAGGAGGGAGCAGCTCATCGCAGGACCCGATGCTACAAATTCTACAGATGCTAGTTTCAGACCGCGAAGCTAGTAGAGTAGAGCGCTAAGCCAACCTAGCCACCTTGCAATAGATCGCCTATGTGGCCCACAATAATCAAGGCCATGGAAATTAGGATCATCATGGATCCAAACTCAAAAACTTCCAGAATACCAATCCCCCTATCTTTAGCAAGTCTGAAGACCCACTGGATGCTGATGATTGGTAACAGAAAATGGAGAATAACTTAGAAGTCGCAAGAGTGGATGCCAACGAGAAAGTTCTGTTTGCCACCCACTATCTGGCAGGAGATGCAAGAGCATGGTGGAACAGCACCCGCACGATGAACCACGGTCAAGTGATGACGTGGGAAGCTTTCAAGGTAAAGTTCAGCCGCACCCATGTGCCGCAGGGTTTAGTCACCAGAATGAGAGATGAATTCAGAGAACTAAAGCAAAGGAGAATGACTGTAGTGGAGTACCGTGACAGATTTTTGTCTCGTCAGGTATGCACCTGATGAGATCAACACTAAAGCCAAGAAAAAGGAGAGATTCCTGAACGGACTGCATGATGAGATGCAGACGGTGCTAGTCAACATCCGTTTTGATGATCTCGAAGAGCTAGTCGACTCTGCCATCCAGATGGATGGGAAGATCAACCAAGCGAATGACAACCGCAAACGTGTGATGATACGCCAAGCTAGGTCCCACAGTACCCAAAAGTATCGCCCCAACTCGTCTACAGGATATGCCCCGCAGAACAATAGACCCCCAATGTCTCGTCCAAGCTACCCCAACCATAAAGGAGGAAATGTGAAGACCAGAGGAAACAACAACAACAACCCTGGCAACTCCAACAACTTCAACCATGCACCGCCCAAGTCCACCAACAACAACAACAACAACAACAATACTGCCCCAAGGACTGGAAGCAATGCCGTGCCTATTGCAGCCAAAGACAAGTCCCATATTACTTATTTTGAGTGTGGAGTGAAGGGTCACTACTCCAATGAGTGTCCCAAGAAGATTGCAGCCACTGCCAATGTGAATGCCCTAGCTCAGCAGCAGCGCCGTGTTCAGCCTAGAAGAAAATTCGCCCCCGGAAATTCGCTCAACCGTAACGGCTGTCTCTTCCACATAAATGCCAAAAGAAGCCCAAGAAGCGATTGATGTCGTGCTGGGTATGTTTTCTGTTAACTCAGTATTAGCAAGAGTGTTGTTTGATTCTGGAGCATCGCACTCATTTGTTACCAAAGAATTTGCATGCACTAGTAAGATTCACCCAACCAACTTGAAGCATGTTATGATAGTTCAAATACCCGCTTCAACCACCAAAGCTAGAAAAATTTGCAAGGTTGTGCCTATCAGAATACATGGAATAGATTTTTATGCCAATCTAATAGTACTTGGAACCAAAGGTTTGGAAGTAGTACTAGGAATGGATTGGATGTCAAAACATAAAGGATTGATCGACTGTGCCAAGAAATCCATCACCATGACCAGTAGCTCTAGAGTATCAGTAGAGCATATATCTAAAACCATGCCCCGTCAATTCAAATGCAACAAGAATCTAGCCCTACCCACCATAGACCAAGTCAGAGTAGTTTGTGAATACCCCGACGTATTCCCTAATGAATTGCCCGGTATGCCCCCCAGATCGGGATATTGAGTTCATTATTGAACTAATTCCTGGAACCGTACGCATAGCTTAGAGACCCTATAGCATGAACCCACCAGAGTTAGTGGAGCTGAAGAAGCAACTATGCTGGAGAAAGGCTTGATTCAACCAAGCGCATCGCCATGGAGATCGCTCGTTCTGTTTGTCGACAAGAAAGATGGAGGCAACTGTTTGTGCACGGATTACGGGAAGCTGAATGATGTCACCATAAAGAACAAGTACCCATTGCCAAAGATAGAGGATATGTTTGATTAGTCGACTAGTGTCGTAGTGTTCTCTAAGATTGATCTTAGGACTGGTTATCATCAACTCAAGATTCGTGCAACGGATATTCCAAAGGCCGCCTATACCTCCAGATATGGATTGTATGAGTATACGGTCATGTCTTTTGGATTAACCAATGCCCCCGCTTATTTCATGAATCTCATGAATAAGATCTTTATGAACTTTCTGGATAAGTTTGTCGTTGTGTTTACCGACAATATTCTTATCTACTCCAAGTCAGAAGAAGACCATGAGTAACACCTGAGAATCATCCTTGAAACCCTTAGAGAGCATCAGTTGTATGCCGAGTTCAGCAAATGTGAGTTTTGCCAAGTAGGATTCCTCAGACATATTGTGTCTGCCAGAGGAGTCGCCGTTGATCCCGCTAAGATCAAAGATGTTGAAGAATGGGAAGCCCCAGCCACTCAAACCCAAGTCCGTGCATTTCTCAGATTAGTGGGATATTACCGCAAGTTTGTAGAAGGATTTTCGAGCATCGCTAGACCCATGACCCAATTGTTGAAGAAGGACAAGAAGTTTGAATGGACCGACAAATGTGAAGCAAGTTTCCAAGAGCTCAAGAAGAGATTTATTTCAGCTCCAATATTGATTATGCCAGATATCAAGAAGCCATTTGACGTGTATTGTGATGCATCCAAGATTGGTCTCGGATGTGTGTTGATGCAAGAAGGCAAAGTCATAGCATATCTGTCCAGACAACTCAAGCAGCATGAACAAAACTACCCCACCCATGATACTGAATTAGCAGCTGTAGTTTTAGCCTTGAAGACATGGCGTCATTACCTTATGGGTAATCGCTGTGAGATTTATTCAGATCACAAGAGTTTGAAGTATATTTTCACCTAGCAGGAGCTGAATATGAGGCAAAGCAGATGGATAGAGTTAATCAAGGATTATGACCTTGACATTCACAATCACCCCGGCAAAGCCAATGTGGTAGCGGATGCTCTTAGCAGATTGCCGTGTAGGTTAAACACCATGATTAAAGAAGCCCAGCCAAGTTTGCATGAAGAGTTGGAGTAGTTTAGAACTGAGCTAGTTAGCAAAGGATTTTTAGCTAGCTTTGAACTTCAACCCACTTTGATCAGTCAGATCAAGGAAGCCTAGAAGGGAAATGCAAGTATCGACGGAATCAAACGTCATATTGGTACACGAATGGTGCCTGGATTCACCAAAGACGAAGAAGGAGTTCTGTGGTACAAAGAACGTATCTGTGTGCCCGCAGATTCGGAACTAAAGCAAGTTATCATGCAAGAAGCTCATGATACCCTTTATTCTATCCACCCCGGAGGAACAAAGATGTATCAGGATTTGAAGGAGCAATTTTGGTGGCACAAGATGAAGAGAGAAATCGGAAGCTACATCGCCAAGTGTGATATCTGTCAGAGAGTCAATGCAGAACATCAGAGACTCGCAGGGCTGTTGTAACCATTGCAGATTCTGGAATGGAAACGGGATTCCATCGGAATGGACTTTATCACCGATTTTCCTACTTCTAGTAGGGGAAATGACTCAATCTGGGTCATAGTTGATAGACTGTCCAAGGTAGCCCATTTTATACCTGTCAAGACAACCTACCAGAGTTCGAAGCTAGCAGAGCTCTATATTGCTAGAATCGTCAGTTTGCATGGAACCCCCAAGACCATAGTGTCGGATCGAGGAACCCAATTTACCTCGAGATTTAGGCAGAAAGTCCAAGAAGGATTAGGAACCAAGTTGAATTTCAGCACAGCTTATCACCCGCAGACCGACGGATAGACTAAAAGAGTCAACCAAATCTTAGAAGATATGTTGAGACCTTGTGTGTTAGAGTATGGATCAAAATGGGAAGATTGCCTGCCTTTCACAGAATTCTCATACAACAACAGTTATCAAGCCAGTTTGCAAATGGCCCCATTTGAGTTCTTAGATGGAAGGAAGTGATGTACACCTTTGAATTGGTCAATAGCAGGAGAGAGTCAGAATTTCGGACCCGAGATCCTATGAGAAGCCAAAGAGAAGGTTCACAAAGTCCGTGAGCATCTCAAGACCGCCTAATCCAGACAGAAGAGTTATGTTGATAAGAGACGTAGATACTTGACTTTCAATGTTAGAGATTTTGTGTATCTCAAGGTTTTGTCATTGAAGGGAACACAACGTTTTAGTCTGAAAGGAAAGTTGGCCCCCAGATATTTCAGACCCTTCAAGATTCTGAATAGTCGAGGAGAAGTATCGTATCAGCTGGAACTGCCAGAAGAGATGTCAGCCATCCATAATGTGTCCCATATCTCGTTACTTCGCAAATGCTTGGAAGTGTCGGAGAAGACCGAAGTTTTCAAGAACATCAATCACCGAGCTGTTGATATCAACAAGTATCGGATGTATCGTGAAGTGCACATTCGTATCTTGGAAGAAGCCTTCAGAACCACCAGGACCCGGAGTATCAATTTTCTCAAGATCCAATGGAGCAACCACACCGAAGAAGAAGCCACCTGGGAGAGAGAAGATTACATTAGGACTGAGTTTCCAGATCTCTTTAGTTCCTAGTTTTTCTTAAATCTCGGGACGAGATTTTGTTTAAGGGGGAGGCTTGTAATATCCCAAATCTTTAATCAATGTTATCAAGTTCAAATCACCCAATTTGGGGTTAACAAAAAAATTTATTTTTAAAATGTTTATGAATGCATGTGTTTGTGCATTAGTATAGAATTGTGTGTAATTGCCATGTTTGTTTGCTCTAATGGTTGTGAAATGATTCAAAGGTGAATGCCACATCATCTAGATGAGTACCAAACAAAATCCAAAGAAAAAGAAATCAAATAAGATTAATAAATGCAAATGGTCATTTGTGCCATTTTAATCTACTAGGCCACTTTAGGTGTTCCTAGAAGTCAATTCTTAACAGAAATAATTCTAACTTTTTTCACCCCTTGCTAGTACAAGTAAAGATCTACCAAGGGCCACTTTACAATTTTACAAAAACCCTTAGCCACTAATTTTTAAGTGGCATTTGAAATTTGAATCCACTTCATATGCATAGATCCCACTTCTTCAAAAACCACTCAAATGCACTCCACTTAACAATCCCAAGAAACCACAGACTACCAAGCATGAGATCAAGTCACACACCAAAAATCTTTTAAAAATTCAAAATTAAATTTCTTGCGGCCATTTTGTCGAACACTTGGTAGGAAAAAATAATCTGGCCTAACTAACACTGTTCTTGATCAATGCATTGTCCACCCAATTGCCCCATTCCACTCCCCTTGTCTCCCTAGCATCTAACCCAACCCAGACAGCACCCCCCTTCACCGCTAGCAGCAGTGTCGCGCTGCCCAAAGGTGGTCTCCACCGGTCGACCATGCCCCAGTGGCAGTAGACCGCCCCTCTCTCTCGTCGTGCCTAGAAGGATCGTCGCACCCTACCGCCCCTCTCTTTCCCTTCCCTGAGCTCAGCCACGCCGTGGACCACTCCCCAGCACGCCGCGCCCACCGCCTCTGTGCCATGCCGAGCACGCGCCAATGCACCGCGCCCGACAAGACAGCACACGCCGCCCCTCGACCGCAACCCGCGCTCACCGCTCCGCCATGACTCCAACAACCGCCCGGACATGCCCATTTCCTGCCGCACAATTAGCAGCCACCGTACGCTGCATCGAACACTCACTGCCTCTGCCCAAAGCTGTGATGTGCCCGACCATTTGCCACAGCCCCTAGCCACGCCATTACGCCGTAAATGACCATCAGTAGACTGCACACCATTCGCCTAGCTCATCCCTGACCATAGCTGCATGTACCATCGTCTCCGACGAGCCGTGCCCATACCACACTTCCTCACCGTCGAGCCTATAAAAGAAGGCCTCCTCCGTCCAAATTCTACACACCACTCACCTCCCCTCTCACCACTGAGCCTTCCCTACTTCTCCCTGGAGCCACTTGAGCGCTCAGCCGCCGGAATTTCGCCGGAGCTCGCCGCAGCAGAGGAGGAAGGGGGTCATTGATTGTGACCACCCCAGGGAGCCGCCGCGACCACGCCTAAGACCGCCATCGTCCACCCGTTTGATCACCCCCACCGCCACGCTTAGCTGGAGCCCTGGTAAGCCCCAATGCACCACCACCGAGCCGCTAGGGTTCATCCTCACCGGCGACCTGTTCGTCATCGATGATGAACCACGGCCGTCGATTTTTACTCTAATCGCACGGCTGATATCGCCCCGTACCGCTTCGCGTTAGATGCACCGCTGACATGCGGGACCCCGTTGTCAGTTGCCCTCTGCACCGTGGAGCGCCACTGGGCCGGCCTGTTTAGTTTCTCGCGCTGGCCCTAAAATTCAAATGAATGTTTTTCTAATTAAGCTTAAACTAGGTTCTGTCCACTAGTTTAAAAATCCATTTAGAGAGTTCTACTAAACCAAAATGAATGATTCAAATTTTGTTAGAAAGATAATTCAAATATCTATCCAAGACCGTTGGATTTAAATCAATTGGAGTTATAGATCACATATAGTAAAACTAACAAAACAGAGACTTTTCTACATTCAAACATTTTTCAAAAATCAACCATAATAGATTTTGAGTTGATTCCAACTCTCAAAAATCACATTTGATAATACCTATCTGAATATATAATAATATTTAGGTTTGCATGCAGTGAGTTTGGACTAGAACCAAAATAATGTTATATAGGCATTTCTAGTCACTTTAAATCATTTAAATATTGAACTCAAACTTTATAAAATGTGACCAAACCCTTAAATCACATTCCCATGCATTAGAATATGTGGTGATGACATGTGTCCACATGATCCCATATTGTAATTGGAGAATATTAAATCTTAATTAATTTCAATGAGTAGAAATTACTTTTCTCAAATAAAATAATTGAAACTAGTTCATTAAATCTTGTGATGATTATGATGATACTACATCATCGAGTATGCGCCTTAGTGTGCTAAATAGACTAGTTAAGTATTTTTTGGTGATTGTGTATCCGTATTGTATTTATAGATGATAGTACCGACCAAGTCTACGAGGAGGAGGAGTTCTACCCCGAAGAAGACGAGGAGAATTTCAACCACTTCAAGTTTCTTAACTATGCAAGCTATCATTGGCAAGCTATTGTTAGCAAGCTAGATCTATGCAAGCCATCACTTTGCAAGATGCACTAGGCATGCTTAGTGATGCAACTTTGATTATAACCATGCCAAGTTTACTTACAAGCCTTACTCTCTTTTTTTACTAAAGTTCCTTACTTTTAAAATAGATAGCATAAAGAGTATAAAACTAGGCATATATAGTTACACTTAGATGTCATTCTATGGCATGAGATTGAAGATTAACATCCCAACTTAGTGAACACTCTTAACTTAGTAGCTAGTGCTAAGCATAAAACTTGATCACTTTAGATGGGAATACTTGGTGAAAATGCTTATGAAAACCTTGCAATGATGAGTCATTCTATTGAGATGTTTTGGCAAGTGTTGAGAAACACAAATGGTTTATGATGGTGAAAATGTTGAGGCATGAGCCTTAGCCCTTTATTAAAACTGATGGTTGGGTTCGGATGCGATACCATTCCAATTTTACCGTACAACCAGAATACCTGAATTGGGTAAGGCTTAGCCAGAAGTTTATATGCATTAGTATTGGTTCCCTCGCGGGAGAGGTTTGAGCTGAGGCTGCCTCTTTATGTTGTCCACCTATGTAGTGCCCAGGATGGCAGATGGCCATGGCTGGGAGGCCAAGCTCATAGGAGAGGTGCTTATACTAGAGTGTGTAAAGGAAAGGTTATGTTTGATTATCCGCATACTAAGTATGATGATGTAGGGTTATCCCTGACAGATCTATCAAATTTTGTGGTGAAAGTATACCACCTCTGCAGAGTGTCAAACTATTTGAATAGCCGCGTCCGTGGTCATGGACATTTGGAGTGGCCATACTGTTCCGTCGTCAGATGTTTTCCAAATGACTTATGAAATGAATTGTGACATGACTTGACCACAACAGGGTTGTTACTATGAAAACTAAGTTCCCACTTAGGTTATTTAGAACTTTATTTTATCTTTCTTTGTTTCTGAACTCAGCTTAGGTTTCAAACTTAACTTTGCAAATAAACGTAGAGTTTAGCATTCCCACTAGAACTACCTTACCTGTTAGTGATAGTTTGCGAGTACTTAAGGAGTACTCATGGCTTTGTCCCTGGCTATTCCCGTGGCCAGACTATGAGGAGGACTATCCGGAAGAAGGACAGCAGGACGGCTACGAAAACTAGGATCATCTCCAATCGTCAGCATTGCCTGTGACACTAAAGATTGAGCCCACCGCTACGCTTATTATTCCGCTACTTGTTTGTATAAGACTGGATCATGAGATCCTTTATTTGTGTAAGACCTTATTATGGTTTGTAATGGATGATGTACTATGATATCTAATCTGTTATGTCTCACAAAAATTGTAATCCTGGGATTGCGATGTATGGCATAATAGGCATCTGGGATTAAAAATCCGGGTGTTGACATCACAAGATTCAATCAGCTTGTGATAAATGTGTTTGGCCACGGTGTGAATTTGATTGGAGGAAGCCATGTCACCTGCTATGGAGGAAGCAATGATACTGATTTGACCCTCCAAAGGGAGCTAAACAAGATGAATTGCTATGTCCTAAACAACTGAAAGGAGGTTTATCCATATATCATGTATGTTCCGATCTCCCATACTTATGAATCCAATATTGCCATTAACATAAATATTTTATTTCCAAGTTACTCTCTAGATTGCAGTCTTTGTTGTGACAAGCTGGTGAACGATGGGATGACGAATGTGGAAAGAAGGCTTGAGCGGGGATTTGAAAGATGGTTTAAGAACCATATTAGTTTCCTTTTGCATTTATATATGTCCTTCATGTATAGCATTTCAGTGCATGATTTGACCATATTGTATTTTTACTGTGATACATACAGATCACGAAAAAGCGACAAGAGAATCCAGAAGCTGTGGATGAAGATCTTTTTGCATTGGCATGTGGCCCAGACTTCCGAGTAAGTACATATTCAGCTTGTATTGTGGATGGTGTTTAGTTCCTCACCACTGGCCGTGAGAAGGGCAAGAAAACACAAAACAATGGAGTAATGACTGAAGGTCATCACTTGGAGAAGGATATCCATTTTTATGGTGTCCTCAAGGATATCAAGGTGTTGTATTTTAACTCTGATTTGGAACACCAATTATCAGTTGTGTTATTGCACTATGATTGGTGTGGGGCCCCAGATTAATCCTCCGAGAATCCCTGTTATGCATACACGACGATCCCATGATCAATATGTCATGGCACATAACCGACAAGTATCAAAGTAAACATCCATTACTTAAGTAGATAAAAGCCATACCTCAATTACCCTTATGGCTACATTAGTCATCATCAACGGAACTTCATCAAGCGTAGAGCTCGAGTCATGCCTTAACCTATAGCCAGCTGACTAGGAGAATGTCCTAGCTCGCATAGTCGTCAAATTCACCTACTTCTTCACCTTACTTCTCGAATCTTACCAAGTTAATAGCCAGGGACAATGCTAGTGAGTATTTTGAATGTAATGGCAAACCACCTTATGCGAATAATAATAAAAAGGATATGCAATATGGCTGTGGTACTAGGAGGGCTCCATGAGAGGTTCTTTTCTAAAACATTTTGGAAACCTTTTGAAAAGTTTTGGATAACACTAGGATTGGGTCACTCTATTTCATCTCACGGTTCTTAGTCGACCAGACTTTCCATCTTCCGTGATCCTTCAGATCACCTCACCTTCCTCCGTGGTCACGCTGGACTACCCTTTTTAGAAATCACTTTCTTTTCCGAAATCCTTTTTGATAATCAAAACCAACACCACTCTACCATAGTTTGTCCAACCCGTCCATAACCTCGGACACTGCTATTCAAATAGATTTACACTCTGTAGAGGTTGTACACTTTACCCACACCATCCGGTTACCCTGCACTAATCACCTACGGATCATGGGTCGAATAACCGATCAAGACTCTCTGGATGCCACTCTAGCATAGGCCATACCCTATGAGTTATTCCTCTCAACCCTGGGACGTCTGGGCCAAATACCAACCAGAGCACATCGGAATCCTCGAGAGTGGGCACTTTCAATGAGAGGCTCATAGTATCGATCGATCGCTCACATGGGCAATCCTACTTCCTCGAGGTGACTGTCTAACAGTTGACCCTTTTTGTAAAGGAAGCCCGGAATTAGAGGGAGCTGATCCCTTATAAGCAGTTATGAGAATTCCCATACCAGAGTAGCAAACTTCAAGTCCACCCTGTCCCATTCTAGAGTAATGTGGTTGCACGGGTTAAGTTGTTATAGCTAAAATTGCAAAGAACCGGGTGCGTTTTCGAAAACAATTTCCTCCTCTATCCTTTGTAAAACAAAACCCTTTTTCTTTTCTCAAACTTCTCTTGGTAGGTCAAGCCTCACTAAGGTTTTACCATAAAACATTTTGTAAAACTTTTCCGGGGTCTTCCCATCATATAGTTTTGCTTCGGCTAAAACGGGGTCTCCAAAGGGGTATGGTGTTGTACACCATATACCATACTAGGGACAAGTAGGTGTCATGAAGGAGTTATACTTAGTAGTACCAATGTGTAATGGTTTGGAGGATCCAAGCCACTACCAGATATAGATCATCATATAATAAAACAATGCAGTTTTCATAAACAGTAGGTAAAACATGCATAAGTAAAAAAAATAGGACAAGCCTTATGAGAAAGAAGGTGGCTTGCCTATGATCATCAATATGGAAATATTTCCCTAGACTTCTTCTTATAAGACCATAACATCCAATTAATAATCATGTTCATAGGGTCTGCGATATTATCGCAACTATCATCGTCAAAGAGAATACATGCAAACAAACAAAGGCCACAATAAACATAAGGCATACAATCATAAATACAATGCAGAAAACAAACGTACAACTCATTACTAACTTCTGTAGGTTTTGATAGATTGAGTTCATAGCATTTGGAATTACTATAATTGCCTTGGAGGAAATTTCCTTTGTGGTTTAATTGTCATAAACCACCTAATGAAAGGGTTTTAACTAAGGCCTGGGTCTATATGATAACAATGTGCAAAAATGATATCATCGGATAAGTATTGAAATAACAAGGCCAGCAAAAGTGGTTTCATGATATTATCACTTTTCCTCAATTAGTTATGATTATTTTAGTGGAATTAACCTTAGTTTGGGTGAATAAATCAACAGAAAAGTTCTGTAACTCAAATTAATCAGAGGGTTTTGCAGATCTTTGAGTTTGTGATTTTTGAGAGTTGGAATCACTTCAAAATATTTACCAGAATGCCCTTGGGAAAATCCCAAAGTTACTTCTGGAAGAAAATTTTCTTTTTCACTAGATTTATTTCTACGGAAGCTTTTGATATGAGTCCAAAGTCACATTGTAGGTGTTTAAATACCTTTATGTAGAAATTGGACTCATCAATTTAGGAGTTGTATATCTACAAATGTTATTTATTTGGTGGAATAAACCCACATAGAGGATTTTAATTCACCAAAATTCACAAGAGGATCAATAAATCTTGATCTCCTGGTTATGGTTAGGTATTGATGTACCACTGTGCTAGGAGTTGTAATAAACTCAATATCTAGAGTAGATTTACTGAGAGAAATTCTATAATTCATTTATGGGTTGATTTTGTTATTTTTGTTACAGGCAAAATATGGCTCTACTTTACATGGGACCAAGGTTGAATGATAGGTATATGAATTAGCTACCAAGGAAATTGGATTAACCCCATTTGGGTTTACCAAACTTCTAGAAGAAATTATTTAGTGACATAAACCCACTTTGGTATTTTAATTACTAGGAAAATAACTGGAGATTATTATGATGTAAAACTTGTTCTACATGTTGTACAAAACATGTAGGATCCTGTAGGAAAATAGATCTGGCCAAAATATGGGGTTTTCCAATTTTCTTTGTATTGAAATTAAACTGCAAAATAGTAGAGCTGAAATCTTATAAAAAACAAAGAAAAGGAAATAGGGGCTCAAGGGTCGGATCTGCACGGCCGTGAGTCGGAGGGGAGGGGTTTCGGCCCACCAGAGGCGAGCTCCGCGTGGAAGAAAATTTACACGCCCGCGGGGCAAGGCCCGCTAATTGGCGGCAGCGGCTGGCGAACAGGTACCAGCAGATCTAGGTCGTTGGGCTAAGGATGATCGGACGATGCCGGTACGTCGTCAACCTTTGCCACAGAAACAACTCGCCAGAACCCTAGGCTGCAGGATAAAGGGTCAGGGCTCACCTAGGTCTTTGGAAGGCGACGAGGAGAGGTGGAGATGAGGCAGTCGACTATGGCGACCAAGAAGAGGGGCAACACAGTAGGGTTCGTCATCTGGAGCACTCTCGTGCGGAGCTATTCAAGGCGAGCTCGTTGAACTCGGTGGCGAAGCAGAGCCAGAGTTCCCTAGGAAAGGTAAAGAGGAAGGTCACATGGAGTGGAGAATGAGGGTTTAGAAATCTTGGGAAATGGCCAAAAGGGCGAACCCTTCCTCTCAAGTGAAATACAGGGACAAGCGCTTGGTGGGAAGGTGCAGGGGATCTGAGGTGCAAGGGAGGGTCGAGGTGGACCACACTTGTGCATGCAATAAATAATCTAAGGAGGTTTGTCCTTCTCCTCCCAAGCAACAGAACAAGAGAGAGCTCTCAAGGCTCTAGGGGAAGAGAGTAGTGAGGCAGGGAGTGGAATGGAGGGCCCAAGGCAAGCTCCAAGGTCCTCTGGCCTTTTATTTAGAAGGGAGGGGTCCATGGTGGACATAGTCCATGGTGAGGGCAATGGGGATGTGCTTGCCAGTGATGGGTAAGGAAGGCAGTGTTGGTGATGGTGTGGAGTCTTAGTCGATGCAGAGGAGCAGGGAGGCGGGCTGCAGATTTGGTCATCGACAGGGACGGGATTTGGTCGTCGGCACGGAGGGGGAGGGTTTTCTCTAGCGCAGATTTGTGGGAAGTGGTGTGGGATTTGGGAGTGGCATGGAGTGGAGAGGGTTTTTCTAGTTGCTATGATAGGTGGGTCCCATGCGTGAGCAGTTTTGGTTTCACACTGGCATCGTCTGCTAGACTGACGAATGGGTCCCACAAGACTGAATAACATCACATTTTTTTCTCCCAAAAAATAGCTTTTGTTCAGCCAAGTTTGACAGACAAAATAACAGCACAATGTTTTGGCTAACTTTCCCAATGAATAACTATTAATTCCATGAACTGAAGGACATTCATATTGATTAGTTCAAAGGCATGCGCATAACCATTAGTTCAACATAATGCAACACAGGCATGCAGACAACCATTAGTTCAAGAATGCACCACAAAGTATCCACACACGATCATGAGTTCAACACAAGCATGCACACAAGCATGCACACATCCATCAGTTCAAGCATGCAACATAAAGCATCCAACACTCCACCACCATAAGCTAGAACTACTCTTCGTGAGTATCATCTTGTACTTCATCTTCTTTGTCACTGTAGTACTCCTCAATGATGTCGTCTACTTCAGGCTCACTGTAAACTTCCTCCTCTTCAACAACTTTCCTTTTACCTGTGATATGCTCGAACACTGATGCATCTATGATGCTGCCTCCGTTGACAGAGGGTTGACCTTTCCTGAAAGGAAGATCCTCAGATATAGTCTCATTTGTGAGAGCCTACAAACTCTTGGTATGCTACATCAGTATGCACCACCTCCTCGTCCTCTCCTTCGGCAACATCAAACTCATGTCTTATGAAATCAGTATCATTGCTTCGGCAATATTGGAATCATAAGTTTGGGAGATCAGAACATACATGATATATGGCTTAACCTCCTTGCAGTTTTTTAGGACATACCAAGTCATCTTGTTTAACTCCCTTTGGAGGGTCAAATCAGTATCATTGCTTCCTCCATAGCAAATGACATGGCTTCCTCCAATCAAATTCACACCATGGCCAAACACATCACAAGATGATCATGTTGGTCACCTACATTTATCGCTAGCCGATTGAATCTTGTCACAATAATCAAGGTATATAGGGGGAAAAGTCATGCACACGGTAGCAATGTAGGCCTCTGCCATTGAACCTTATGGACATGACATGTTCCTGACATATCTGTTTAGAGTACACAACAACCTCTCTATTGGATACAGCCACCCATAGTTCACATGGCCTCGGAGCATCGCCTCAACAGGTAAATGCACAGCTAGGTGGACCATCACATCAAAAAATGTCGGCGGAGTGATGTGTTCAAGTTATCATAGAATTACTAGGATTTCATCTTTGAGCCTTTCCAACACTGACTGTTTCATGTTTTTACTACACAATTTCCTAAAAAATCTTCCTAGCTCTCCAAGTGCCATGTAAATATTGGGATGCAAATACCCTTGCATTCCAGCAGCCAATATTCCCTAAATAGGATGTGGCAGTCATGGTTTTTAAGTCCCGTGATCTTGCATGTAGAAATGCTGACACATTTGCCCATGTTTGAACAAAACCCATCAGGAAAATGCAGTCCCACAGATATTGATAGAAACCCACCTTGTGCTCCTTATTCAGGTAATACGGTGCATATGGATAGAGAAGGTCCTTCTCTATGTATGTGGGTTGCACCTGTAGATCTCACCTAATCCCTAGGGCTTCACAATCATACCTAGCCTTCAAGGTGTCCTTATTCTTCTCGTCAAGTTCAAGTAGTGTGCCAATCAAGTTGTTGCAGATGTTTTTATTGATGTGCATCATGTCAAGATTGTGCCAAAGTTTCAATGATACCCAGAAGGCAAGTCCCAGAAACCATGTTGCTGGTTCCAGATCGGTGAAGGATCTGTTAGCTTCCTATTTTTGCTCCCAATATCACCTCCAGCTCCTGGTTTAAGATGCCTAACCTTCTCCATATCAGCTTGTAACTCAACTGCAATAAATTTTCCTAGCTTCGAGTGGTCATCATGAATGCCATCAAGCTCTATCTCTCACCACAAGTGGTGGCACTTCGGGAGGAAACGGTGGTGCCCAATGTAGCACACTTTTCTCTATATGGATTTGGACAGAGGATTTTTGTCACAATGCAGGCATGCATGATATCCTTTTTTTGTATGCCTAGACATACTACTACAAGCTGGGTAGTCATGGGTACACCAAAGAACCGCTGCTCGAAGATCAAAAGTTTCATTTTGAAATGCATCGTAAGAATCCACGCCCTTCCAAAGCTGATGCAAATCGTCCAGCAGAGGCTCCATAAAGAGATCAAAGTCCTTTCCGGGACATGATTTGATAGGGATTAGAAGACAAATCATGTATTTTGATGCATCCATAAATACCATGGTGGAAGGTTGTACGGCAACGCAAATACAGGCCACATACTATAGCTCATGCTCATGGTTCCATAAGGATTGAAGCCATCGGTGGCAAGGCCAAGCCTTATGTTTCTAGGGTCAGGTGAAAAGTACTGCCATGTTCTGTCAAAATCCTTCCATGCTTCGCCATCAGCCAGATTACTAAGTATACAATCTCTGGGCATTCTCTTTAACTTGTGCCACTGCATGTTCTCCGCTGTTTTCCTCGAAGAGATGAATCTCTACAGGCGTGGCGACAAAGGAAAATGATGTAAGACTTTGACAGCCGACGACCTTCTTTCTGGAATATTTTCACTTGAGGCGCTACACTTAACACAGTTGTCTAGCTTGTCATTATCCTTCCGAAGACCATGCTGTTGTTTTTGCACACGTGTATGCTGTCATAGGAAAGTCCAAGCTGCTCCAGATAAGTTTTTGCTTCAAGGTATGATCTCGGCAGGGTATTGGGCTCTGGCTGTGCATCAGCAAATAACTTCATCAAATCATCGAAAGTAGTGTTGGTGATCCGGTGATATGACTTGTGATGAAGGAGCTTCACAACAAATGCAAACCTAGAGTGTTTACTTCCTGGGTAAAGCTTGTGCTTTGCCTCTTCCAACAACTTTGCAAACAATTTCTCATGTTTACCGTCAGTTGGGACATTTGCAGCAATCTACTCTCCAGTTAATGCATCTTATGTGTGCTTAAGGTCTTGCAATATATCTGGAACGCTGTGACCTCCATCATCATCGCCTTCATCGTCCATATGCATATTGTCATTGTCATCACCGACTTGACCACCATTGTTACCACCATTGGGTGCATCTTCAATAATAGAAAAAAAATGGCTATCCATGTTGTATCCACCACATATACGTGTGCGACATGCCAATGAGGAGTAAGTGGTGATAAATAATCTCTACATGTACCATTCTCTAGTTCAAGCACTTACGACATGGGCATGGAACCTCAGCATTCTCGCCATATCCCTCCTTGACAAATCTAACATACTGTCTGAGGTCAGCTTTGTAGGGTTAGTAAACTGTGTGCCATGAACAATCCAACTCCTATCCATCTGTTAAAAATTAAATAAACAAATCACACTTGCAGCACATGCTAGTGATTTTTTAGATCAATTTTATTTACAATGAACAATCCCACACATATCCATGTATTGAACAATTAAAACATCAAATCTCATTTTTAGAACAGACTAGTCATTTTTTAGAACAATTTACCTTACCGTGAGAAAATCCAACTCCTATCAATCTGTTGGACAATTAAACAAACTAATCACATTTTCTAAGTAGAATAATCCTTTTTAAGAAAAATTTATGTACCATGAACAATCCAAGTGATATCCATGTGTTGAACAATTAAACAAACTATTTTTTACCTTGGCAGACATGGAGACGAGTGATTTGAGCACGGAGATGGCGTCCAGAAGGGGAGCTACCGAGGTGCGCGGAGACGTCAATCGGAAGGGGAGTTCTAGTGGTCAGCCTTGGAGTGCGGACTATGAGATGGACAAGGAGACGGTGAACGAACGGGAGCTCCGGTGCCATAGCGTATGGTAGAATGGCAAAGCCAGCAGTGCACTAGCCGCCGCCACGTGTGGTAGACAGGATTTCAGATCTGATTTCAAAATCTCCTGGGTGGAGTTCAGGTGAGTGTGTGGACGCCAAAGAGGTGGGTCCCATAAGTTAGGGAAAGAAACTTCTCTTGTTCATCTGACACGTGGGGTTCATCGTAGGTGGGTCCACCGGTCAGGGACCTCTTGGTTGCGTGTTCGAAACCTAGAGGTGTCCATTTTATTGAATTTCTTCGGACTTTATTTTGGATCCATTTTGTCGGAATCAAAGAGGCACGTAGAGAGAGAGAGAGTGGACAAGACATGTATAGCTCTTCTAGAGAGAGAGAGAGACAAAGCGTGTACCATAGCTGCCTCCGGCGAGATTTCACCAAAAGCAGGTGTGGGAATTATATATTCTCCAATCTCTGGCGAGCTTCCTTCGCGTGTAGGTGCGCGACGTGTTGTCCGATCTCACATGTTTTATTGATGAATGTAGGGGAGCTGCAGCATCCACAGGCGTGTGCGACAACAGCAGAGTGAGGGACGTAATCGACTGTGGACTAACCGGCGGGAAGGCCCTAAAGCAGCGGCAAGAATCCCCTTCACCGAAGTATAACCGGTGGCAAAGATCTTCATCAGCAACTCAATGAATCTATAGAGTTTTCAGAGTTGCGTAAATAGTACTTGTTCTTCATCGAATCCGTAGTGTTTTCTCTATGATTGCTTCATTGAATCTGTAGCATTTTCTCTAAGATTGCTTCATCGAATCTATTGAGTAAATCTAGGATCTGCAAAAAAATATTGTAGATTTTGTTGGGTTGAATTTCTGCAGATTTTTTTGTTGGTACAATTTCTGCTGATATTTTGTTAATAACAATCTTGAGTATATGTATGCACAAGTGCAATGCACATCATTAGTTGTATTTTTGCAGGATTATCTATGTAGAACTGCAGACTTGTTTATTTCTGCATATATATAGTACTAGTTGTAGTTAGTAGTATATATATACTAGATAAAGTACAATGTAATATGTATCATTAATATTCCTAGCTTGGATAATGTAGTTTTTCCTCAAAAGATCATTGCTGCAAATTTAGAGTTCAGTTTTGATATTTTGAATTACACTAGTAGTCTTGATATTAGTAACATCATACCATTTATATATTTTGACACTATTAGTAGTGTTCAGAGATGATATTAGTAACATCATATCATTTATTTTCCTAATATTTTGTAATTTTTGTGTTCAGAAAAAAGGAATATGGCTCAAAACGAATGTGTGACATGTCTACAGCAACGTGCCTAGTGTGGGAGTGGAAACCTGGACCATGTGATGTATTTTGGAATGAGGGTGAGATCACCTTTTTTTGCTGAGCAATTTGTAAGTATTCTCGATTTTCATATACATATCTTATTTTAAATTTCCACATATATTGCTTTATGTTAATGATCTTATGGGTTTTTTCTGTTTCACAAATTTATGTAGTGTATTCCTTGTTGTTTTGCTGAGCGTATGCGAAAATTCCCTCTTAGTCCACATCTGAACTGGATCCTTGCTCGAAGTGACCGCGATGAACAAAACAGAACAATTGTTGAATACTACTTCTTTGTGATGTATGGTGAGAATTTTGGGAGGTCAATAGCATTATGTGGAACATATTGGTGAGGGTTTTGTGCAGCTTATGACATTGAACAGAATGATGTTCTCACATTTGCATACGATAGAGTAGATATGTGCTTTATTGTTGAAGTGTCAAATGTTGATAATGTTGTTAATCCTTGGGTTGATCAAGACTAGTGTATGTATTGACCTCTTTGCATTGACTTGGTTTTTTCTTACACACATGACTAGTTTCTTAATTATGTTCCATACACACAAACCTTCTTCAATTTCATATGCATGATTAGGGTGTTATAAGACCGAAGATTGTTGTAAAGTGACACTAGAGAAATCCATATTTCAGCACCCATGTAATGTCAGTTGCTCTGAAATGAATTCCATATCTTGGGCATTCTACAAGAAGTTTGTACCAGACCTGGATGAAGGTGAGGTCTTTGAGATCCCTTAGTTCTTGGTGCACTGGGTGCAGGATGAAGATGATCTTCATCAGATGGTTAGTTAATCACTTTTTCCTATTCTTTTCCTTCTTATTTTGTAAATTTATCAGGTTGGTCAGTTAACTAAGATCTGTTATATATTTTTGTTACTCAAAAAATTCCTTTGTAATGCATAAGGGAACACCAAATCCCAAAGAAAGGGTTCTATTGTGTGTGCATGAATAATAATTGTGATGAAGGACTGAAAATCTTGGGGCAATACCGCATATCGGAAGTATATGATGATTGCATTGAGTTCACTGTCCCCTGGCCTGAATTATGTACTAAAAACAAAATTTGCCTTGATGATCTTCTCGTCATCCAGGTTAAGGTGGCGAGGCACTATATCAAGCTGATTATTGAGGTGGTCACCGGTCCAGCAGAGGAACATGAGCATGTTGAAGATGACAACGACGAGCAGCAGGTGGAGGATGAAGACGAGAGCATTGGCTCTGTGATGTCGGTTGTAGCTCAAAACTTTTGAATAAACCATCAGAATTTAAATTTCAAGAATGCATGCTCAGAGACTTTTGTGTTGTTGTATGTTAAACTAGCAAATCTCTTTTGTTCAAATCTCTTGGGTTGTACCAACTTCATTTTGTTTAATTATGAAAGAGAAAATATAAATGATTTCTATCAATTTGTCGTATAGAAAAATGCACAACTAATTCCATATTCTCGTAGGAACCGAACCCACTTGTTGAACCGGCGACAGTACCACTATCTCCACGTAACCATGGTGAGTTCTCGAACCAAAGCTACATTTATTCATTATTACCACGTATTCACGATCTCTATGATTATTCCTGGCGCGCTTCTTTTTCCTCTTCCTCGCTCATTCCTCTATTCTTGAACCATCGGTTCTTCTTCCTCATAGGCATTTCCTTGTAGGAATTTCCTTCAACCTATTTCCTTGCAGCCATGGATGATGGGAAACGCACAATAGAGACCCACTTTGTCCCTGCCCATGGCACCACGACTTTGACGGTGGTTTACACAAATGATGAAGCGACTATGGAGACAACTCTCGCCAGGTATGAGTAATTGCTTGAGAAAGAGAAGTACAAGTTCTTGGGGATAGACTTGGAGTACATCCGTGCAGATAAGACAAAAAATCCTTCACAAGATATCGCCGTCGTGCAAATCGCCATACATGAGGAGGTCCTTGTTTACCACTTCTGTAGGTATGTGAAATTTAAATTTGAGATCACCACTTCTGCATCCCTTGTTCCCTTAAATCCCTAAAACCCTCTAACTGTAGGAGTAAACCAACTAAGAAGCATTGTCTGGCTCTGGTCGAGTTCTTGTGTAGGAAAGGGATAACTTTCACTAGCGTGAATTTCACAAATGACACAACTATGCTTTTTCGTGCGTTGATAAAAACCCCACATGGGTACCACATCGACATCTAAAATCTGTACAAGATCAAACCATACCCAGAGAAGGATGGAATGGGTGATCTGGTAGCGGAAATCATCGACATATCCTATGTAGAATGTGAGAAATTGAAAAGAAGCAAGCACAAGTACTGGGAGTGGAAGCCGATGAGCTAGATGTGCCTTGAGTATGCAGCCAGATACACCTACATGGTGTACAAGTTGTGCAGTAGGCTTATTACCACGAAAGATGGGTTGGTTGAGGGGTTTTTCGCGACAAAGCTATGCCCTAGTTGCAAGCGATCCTAGCAGAAGAAGAATGAGGAAGACATAAAGCGGTATCAAGAGGAGCAGGAATCTTTGAACGGTGGTGACAATAAGTGGTTGAAGGGGAAGCAAGTCAAGGATGACAACGAGTGGTGATAAATTATGTGTTTGAACTAGATTAGTTTATAGTTTATTTTGTGTAGTATATATTTTGGGATGTATAGATCAGTTTGGGATCTAAGCGTTGGAAGAACTTGCATGTATGTGTTCCTATGATATATATGTACAAAAGTGTGATGGGTTGTTGAGATAGACATTATCTAGGCCCGTAGTGAGCATGGTATCTAACATATGCGCATGATCCAACATCTTCTTGGGCTAAAACTTTGATATCTACCATGTTGCTATCACCTAAAACTAACCAAAATAAGGATAAAAATCCATTGTTCAACCCTCATTTGGAGAACTCTAGGGGGTAGATTGTTTGTGGGGCCCATGGTCTAGGATTTCGTTGAAAACCGAGCATCGGAGCATCTGAGTCCCTCCAGATCTTGCATGTGTTTCTAGAATATGTACAAAAGTTTAAATAGGCATCATCTAGGCCCCCTGGTGGGTTTTAGGGTTTATGGTCTAGGTTTTAATTAGGGAGCATGTTCTAACATATATCAATATGTGCATGCAACACACTATCAAAAAAAATGTGCATGCAACGCGCTAGCTGAGGATTGCATATGTTGTTTTCCTAATAATTATAGAGTCATTGCATGTGATCCACTAGTGTCCTTATTGCATGTGTTCTTTTCCTAAACCACATTGATCCACATGACCACACACACTCCACTGGATTATGTGATGCACAACTTCTACCACACTGGTGCAACATGCAATGTGGAAGCTGCGTATTTCCTATATGTGTTTTTGGTCTCCATGACCATGGTTTGACATGGATCCCCTAGAGTCATTACATGTTTTCTTTTCCTAAACCACATTGATCCACTAGAGTCATTGATCCACATGACCACATTGCATGTGTTCTTTTCCAAAACCACATTGATATCACCATGACCACACACACTCCAGTGGATTCTATGATGCAACTTCTATCACACACTAGTGCAACATACAATGTGGAATATGCTTATTTCCTATAAGTTTTGGTCTCTGTGACCATGGTTTGACACATGGATCACCTAGAGTCATTGCATGTGTTCTTTTCCTAAACCACATTGGTATCCACTAGAGTCATTGATCCACATGACCACATTGCATGTGTTCTTTTCCTAAAGCACATTGATATCCACATGAGCACACACACTCTAGTAGATTCTGTGATGCAACTTCTTTCACACTGGTGCAACATGCAATGTGGAAGCTTCTTTCCTATGTGTTTTTGGTCTCTGTGACCATGGTTTAAAACATGGACCATGGTTTAAAACATGGATCCCCTAGAGTCATTGCATGCTATGTTATTTTCCTAAACCACATTGATATCCACTAGAGTCATTGATCCACATGACCACACTACATGTGGGATTTTCTAAAACCACATTGAATCCACATGACCACGCACACTCTAGTTGATTATTTTGCGATGCAACTTCTGTCACACTAGTGCAACATGCCATGTGGAAGCTGTTTATTTCCTATATGTATTTTTGGACTATCTGACTGTGGTTTGACCATGAATCCCCTAGAGTCATTTCATGTGTTCTCTTCCTAAACCACATTGATATCCACTAGAGTCATTGAACCACATGACCACATTGCATGTGTTATTTTCAAAACCACATTGATATCTACATGACCATACACACTCTAGTGGATTCTGTGATGCAACTTCTATCACGACTGGTGCAACATGCAATGTGGAAGCTGTTATTTATTTCATATATGTTTTTGGTCTCTATGACCATGGTTTGACACATGGATCCCCTAGAGTCATTGCATGTGTTCGCTTCCTAAACCACATTGATATCCACTAGAGTCATTGATCCACATGACCACATTGCATGCGTTCTTTTCCAAAACCACTGTAATATCTACATGATCACACACAGTCGAGTGGATTATATGATGCAACTTCTATCACACAGTGGTGCAACATGGAATGTGGAAGCTACTTATTTAATTATTTCCTAGATGATGTTGGTCTCTTTGACCATGGTTTGACACATGGATACCCTAGAGTCATTTCATGTGTTCTCTTCCTAAACCACATTGATATCCACTAGAGTCATTCATCCACATGACCACATTGCGTGTTTTATTTTCTAGAACCACATTGATATCTACATGACCACACACACACTCTAGTGGATTCTGTGATACAAATTGTATCACACACTGGTGAAACGTGTAGTGTGGATGCTGCTTATTTATTTCCTATATTGTTTTGATCTATTTGACCATGGTTTGACACATGGATCCCCTAGAGTCATTGCATTTGTTCTTTACCAAAACTACATTGATATCCACTAGAGTCATTGATCCACATGACCACATTTCATGTGTTATTTTCCAAAACCACATTGATATCTATATGACCACACACACTCTAGTGGATTCTGTGATGTAACTTCTGTCACACTGGTGCAACATGGAATGTGGAAGCTGCTTTCCTATGTGTTTTTGGTCTCTGTACACCATGGTTTGACACATGGATCCCCTAGAGTCATTGCATGTGTTCTTTTCCTAAACCACATTGATATCCACTAGAGTCATTGATCCACATGACCACATTGCGTGTATTCTTTTCCAAAACCACATTGATATCTACATGACCACACACACTCAAGTGGATTATGTGATGCAACTTCTGTCACACTGGTGCAACATGCAATGTGGAAGCTGCTTTCCTATGTGTTTTTGGTCTCTATACAACATGGTTTGACACATGGATCCCCTAGAGTCATTGCATGTTTTCTTTTCCTAAAATACATTGATATCCATTAGAGTCATTGATCCCTGTGACCACATTGCATGTATTTTTTCCTAAAACACATTGATATCCACATGACCACACATACTCCAGTGGTTTCTGTGATGCAACTTTGATACGTCCATAACGTATCTATAATTTTTCATGGTTTTATGCTAATAATATGCTTTTGATACTCCTTTTTGTATAAAGTTTATGATTTATTTGGACTAACCTACTAATAGTTGCAAAAGTGCACAATGTTCTTGTTTTACACTTTAATGTGTACCAATTACCAAGAATACAAGTGGAAACCTTGTTGGAGTCAAATTGGGATTTTTCCAGAAATCTGTCTCCAATATCTTTTTCAAGATGGTCACGGTTTGGGTCGAAGATGGTGTTAAACGGAAAACTCTTCATCTACAAAGTTGTTGGAAATTTTGCGACCAACATTCTGGACATAAATTTAGCTGATTCCGAGTCCGGACAGGCCTTTTATGCCCGATTTACTACAACCCAAGATGGGGTGACGGGAATCCGAGAAGCAAGGGAGGAACCCTAATTCGCCCAGGGCATCTCCACCCACGAATTTGCAGCCACCAAAGCCATGTTTTTGCCTCCCCCATGGATCCCATCTCCATCGGGGAGGGCTCCCAAGAAGCCATGAAGGAAGGGGCTAAGGGGCGGTGCTCCCCCATGATACCGGAGGCGGGGAAGGAGTCCCCCGCACCGCCGCCGCCCTCTTAACCATCTTCACCGCCATCTCCATCACCTAATCCTCTTAGTATGCAGTGGTTCATACTCCCACAAACCTCTGTACCGTCCTATGTAAACATGGTGTTTGATGCTATAAGTTATAATCCTATGATCTATGTCATGTTTGCGTAGTTTCTTTGTTCTTATTGGTGTTCAAACTGAACCCACAGACTTATTATCTTGAGTAGACTAATGTTGCTAATGAAGATTATGTATAGTTTTGTATGAAGGAAAAATTTCAGGTGTTAAGGAAAGAATGATGTAATGAGATGAAGAATTGACTAAAGCTCAAGCTTGGGGATGCCACCCCGTGTCACCCCAACAAATATCCAAGAAGTACAAGCGTCAAAGCTTGGGGATGCCCAAGCCATCCCCTTCTTCATCAATAAAAATCTCAGGTTCTTCCAAACACTTCATTTTTATTGTTTCATGCACAATTGTGTTGTTCTTGGAGCGTCTTTGTTTTCGTTTTTGGTTTTTGTTTGCTTGGTTTGCTTAGTTTTCTTGAATAAATTGGTTGGACCCCCTCTTTCATACATTAGTTTTCAAATAAGTGTGGTTTGGATTGGAAAAGAGTAGGAAAAGTTCATGCTTAAGTGGTAAAAGGAGCTCGTTTTTTACGGTGGCCTATGCTTTGTCATGTCATGCTTGATATTGCTTTGGATTTATGCTTAGTGATTTTTGCTGTAGCATGACGTGTTATAAACAATTGAGATTGCTTAATGTGCCTTGAAAGAATCATGAGTTGTTTTAGCATATTAAAGCATAGTATTGTGGTATTCGTTGTTGATGCTTTATTTGGGTTGACTTGGCGCATGCTCACACCATGGTATGAGTATCCCAAGTCACCATAGCCTTTATGATCCTTTATTTTTTGACTTGTAATATCACTTTATGTTTTAATTAATGATGTTTTGTCGCTTTGTATGATTATGGCCATTATTGCTCTTTTAGTTGGTCGCTCCCAGTCTTTTGCTAGACTCCATAACCAACTATGAGTTCCACTCGTGCATCCAACTCCAAATAAAACCAAGTTATCCCAAAGAGTCCACCATAACTACCTATTAGGATTTGCTATTCCAAGTATATTCATGCTTTTATCTACCTTCCGAATTAAACTTGTTATGAGAAAACTAGTGATTAAAGCTCTCACGAACTTGATGGCACACTTTACTTTTCTTGCCCCTAATAAACTTGAACCATTGGGTCATCTATGTTGTATATGCTTGCACTTATATGTTGGGATTAGCAGAACCATGTTGTCATGGGGAACGCTTTCAACATTGCACTTGTACATTGTACCTAGTTGATATCATGCTCTTTTGTCTATGGATGTCGTCGGTGTGAAATGAAAGGGGAGCTTGTAAGTCCATGGAGTTATGTATGTGTGTTAGAGAAACGCCTAGGCCGCCGGTCTAATCCATGCCTAATCATGGTGGAAACCTGCAGCGTAACCATAATGAGCAATCTATGAAGCACTCTTCTTATAAAAAAGAGATAGAGATTGAGAAAAAAGAAAAAAAAAGAGACGAGAAAAGTGGAAAGAGAGAAAAAAGCACCATTTTCCCATGGTAAATAAGAAGATTGCTGAGATGCTCGTTGTCTGCTTGCCTTGTCATTTTTATATGGGGATTCTTCCGTATCATCGGGCAAGGGGTACCCCGTTGGCGGTTCTCTATGATACACATGTACTTACTATGACAAGAACTTATCGGTAACTAAACTTGAGTAGCATGAGGAGCGGCCCTCATATTCAAGGGACATGAGATTTCCAACTTATACTTTGTCAAGCATATACACCATAGTTTATTCACTTTATCCTTAATCACTTCAAGGTGCTCATGATAGGGTCAATGAGAGCTGAAAGTTAATAAGTACCATAATTTTTGGAAGCTCTTTATGAGACTTGAATCCTTTCTTCCTTCTATGAAGGCCTTTCTTCCAATTTTATATTGAGTCTCCACCTTCTATCTTTATGCACCAATTAAGAGAGCATAGTTGTCATTCTTAGTTCTATGTACATTGTCCCTAGACTTGTTGATTGATGCATAACTTTGATATTGCTTGTTCCTAAACTATTTGTATCTAGTCACCCTTATGAACTCTGAAGGTGTCATATGCATTTATGTTTTGTTACTCTATGAGGGACAAGCTGAATACCATTCTGATTATGCTTTCTTTATGTGAAACAAACAAACGTCTTGCAAAGCATTGTTATTCATGAATCTTTTTTTTGTGCCTTTTCATGCTACAACATAATGCTATGTCTTATTGTTAGAACTCTATCTTTCATGATTCATGTTTAGAGTACCTTAATCCCAGCTATCTATACTTTTACAATAATGATGATCAAGATTGTGTTGTCTGCATGTCACCTCAAAAAAATTATATTATTTTGATCGTTGACCTATTCGACGACGAGCAGGAACTAAGCTTGGGGATGTTGATACGTCCATAACGTATCTATAATTTTTGATGGTTTTATGCTAATAATATGCTTTTGACACTCCGTTTTGTATAAAGTTTCTGATTTATTTGGACTAACCTACTAGTAGTTGCAAAAGTGCACAATCTTCTTGTTTTACACTTTGATGTGTACCAATTACCAAGAATACAGGTGGAAACCTTGTTGGAGTCAAATTGGGATTTTTCCAGAAATCTGTCTTAGAACTCTTTTTGAAGATGGTCACGTTTCGGGTCGAAGACGGTGTTAAAAAGAAAACTCTTCATCTACAAAGTTGTTGAAAATTTCGCGACAAATGTTCTGGACATAAAATTTAGCCGATTCCAAGTCCGGACGAGCCTTTTAGGCCAGATTTACTGCAGCCAAAGATGGGGTGACGGGAATCCGAGAAGCTATATAAAGGGAGGAAACCTAATTCGCCCAGGGCATCTCCACCCACGAATTTGTAGCCACCAAAGCCACGTTTTTCCCTCCCCCATGGATCCCATCTCCATGGGGTAGGGCTCCCAAGAAGCCATGAAGGAAGGGGGCTAAGGGGCGGTGCTCCCCCATGATACCGGCAGCGGGGAAGGAGTCCCCCGCGCCGCTGCCGGCGCCGCCGCCGCCCTCTTAACCATCTTCACCGCCATCTCCATCACCTAATCCTCCTAGTATGCAGTGGTTCATCCTCCCAAAAACCTCTGTACCGTACTATGTAAACATGGTGTTTGATGCTATAAGTTATAATCCTATGATCTATGTCATGTTTGCATAGTTTCTTTGTTCTTACATTGAATGGTTGAACATCTTTGGTTCATTAGAGTTGTATGTTGATATGGTACAGTCCTTTGGTGTCCATTATATTTGTGCGTGCATGGATTAAACATCATAGGGTTTGTAGTATGTGTAAGAGGAAGGGAGGAAGTTCTGCCGGAGTGACAGAAACCTGAGGACGTGAACCAGAACGTTGCACATATGGGAGTAAGAGGACCATTGAAGTTAAGGCTATGGTTGAGGAAACCTTAATGCATTGATTAGTACTTACGGATGTTTGCTAACAATCCAATCATATAGTACATGTAATTCCAAGTAGTGAAGCGCATGTATATTTAGCCTCTCTCACATAGAAAACTACATCGAAGACAATGAACCCGATCTATTTGCTATTTAAACTTGGACAAAACCACCACAATTACCACCACTATTCCATACTCATGGTTCTATTAGTTTAGTGTATTTTATTGCTGCAGCAACTAGCTTTACTTTCTTGTTATTTATTATCATGCAAAGCTATCTCTATTACTCGTATTGTTGCTCTAGTTTTATTTCCTAGATAATGCAAATATTTAGTGTGCGTAGAGTTATATAAGTGGTTGATAGAACTTGAGAGAATATTTATCCTACCTTTAGCTCCTCGTTGGGTCCGACACTCTTACTTATCGAAAAGGCTACACACGATCCCCTATACTTGTGGGTTATCAAACTTCTGTTAGACTAGTGCTACATGCAATATCGTGTGTGTTCTTGGTCTTTGTGACAATGGTTTGACACATGGATCCCCTAGAGTCTTTGCATGTTGTGTTCTTTTCCTAAACCACATTGATATCCCCTAGAGTCATTGATCCACATGACCACATTGCATGTGTTCTTTTCTAAAACCACATTGATATCCACATGACCACACACACTCCAACGGATTATTCTGTGATGCAACTTCTGTCACACAAGTGCAACATGCAATGTGGAACCTGCTTACTTATGTGTTTTTGGTCTCTATGACTATGGTTTGACATGGATCCCCTAGATTCATTGCATGTATTCTTTTCCTAAACCACATTGATCCACTAGGGTCATTGATCCACATGACCATATTGCATGTGTTTTTTTCCAAAACCACATTGATATTTACATGACCACACACACTCAACTGTATTCTGTGATGCAAATTCTATCACACTGGTGCAACATGCAATGTGGAAGCTACTTATTTCCTACATGTGTTTTTGGTCTCTATGACCATGGCTTGACAAATGGATCCCCTAGAGTCATTGCATGTGTTCTTTTCCTAGATCACATTGATATCCACTAGAGTCATTGATCCACATGACCACATTGCATGTGTTCTTTTATATCCTAAATAATCACATTGATATCCACATGACCACACACTCTAGTGGATCATGTGATGCAACTTCTGTCACACTGGTGCAACATGCAATGTGCAACCTTCTTACCTATGTATTTTTGGTCTATGTGGCCATGGTTTGACACATGGATCCCCTAGAGTCATTGCATGTGTTCTTTTCCTAAACCACATTGATATCCACGCTAGATGTCACTGATCCAAGTGACCACGTTTCATGCGTTCTTTTCCTAAACCACATTGATATCCACATGACCACACACACTCTAGAAGTGGATTCTGTGATGCAACTTCTGTCACACTGGTGCAAACATGCAATGTGGAAGCTGCTTTCCTATGGACCATGGTTTGACACATGGGTCCCCTAGAGTCATTGCATGTGTTATTTTCCTAAACCACATTGATATCCACTAGTCATTGATCCACACATGACCACATTGCATGTGTTCTTTTCCAAAACCATATTGATCTACATGACCACACACATACTCTAGTGGATTCTGTGATGCAACTTCTGTCACACTGGTGAAACACATGCAATGCGGAAGCTGCTTTCCTATGTATTTTTGGTCTCTGTGATGCATCTTCTTGGGCTCAAACTTTGATATCTACCATATGTGTTGCTATGACCTAAAACTAACCAAAATAGGGATAAAAGTCCATTGTTCAACCATAATCTAGGGAAATCCATTTTTTAAAACCGCATTTTGAATCTTATCTAAATTTGAATATATTATCCAAAATAATTTTACGTCTCTTGAGATCATTATACAAGTCTGAATATAAAGTAGTAGTCCACATTATTGCTTTTTTCAAGATTTATTCGTCAACAATTCATAGTTTTCTTCACTAGGCCCTTTTAGTGAAGACTTTCTAAAATATGGTTAATTTATTTGAACCAGCCATCATGCATCCGACGGCCTGGACACCAACCCCAAATTTCTAGGCCAGGTCCTCCTGCCCATGCGAAATTTGGTGTCAGCGCGGAAGAGTTTCTACGCAAACGAAAATTTCTCGCGCTGCAATTACCTTTTAGCCCACCCGCATAGTGCCACCCAAGCATTCGCCCAAAGCTAATTTACGTAATCTAATCGAAACCCTTTTTATCCCTTCGCCGAAATGAGAGATCCAAATTTCCCCACCACCCTCAGCACCATCCTCTCCACCGTCCTCTCCCTTTTCCCTCGCGTCCCTATGCCCTCTACCTTTAATCCCCCCGTCTCCGTCCATCCCTCTAGTAGTAAACTCTCCATCACCCTAGCACAAAACCTAGCCCCTCCTCACCATCCCAGTTTTCCACCTCGTCCTTCGACCTCGCCGGTCATCCACCTCACTGACAGCCCACTGACCTTGTCTACCACCTCGCTGTACACTTTACCCATAAAGTCGGCCAGCTCACCATCTAGCTCTTCGTCCACCTCGCCGACAAGGCCCGTCAACACACTGACAAGGCACGTCTACATTGTTGTCCACCTCATTGTCCATCTCAATGCCACGTGCCCCGGGTCACTGCAAGAAACGTGGAATCAAAAAGGCCCTATAGCATGTAGGCAAGGAAACACGCTCATCCTCGATGCTCTTTTTTTACTTTGCCTGTGAAATGTTGTTCATTATCCTGTTCATGCCACCATTTTGCCTATTCTCTTGCAGTTATTCTCTCTTATTTGTTTTTCCTGTGAAATTGCTTGTGATTTTACAAGTCTTGTGATCAGGGTTGCAGTATCCTGTTTAATGCATTAGTTTTACTACTTCATGACAGGTCTGATGTGCAGAGTATAAATTGTTCATAATAGTATGTTTTACATGATGATTATTATTGAACAATCAACATCATATGTTATGGCTTGTTTATTTGCCTATTTAATTGCATGAAAGATGCCTATCCTTCTGATGTTTAATTGTCATGCCCTGCTTATTAGTGGAACCATCCAACCAATTGATAAGTGAGATTCAGAGTATTCGACTTATGATTAGTTTACATACAGATAAAGTTTGCATTATCTTGGTTGTTCCGTTTGGCTACTTCATCCTATGTCTTTTGATTAGAGTATAAATTGCTCATAGTGGACTGTATTACATGATGATTAATATAGAACAATCAGCACCATAAGTTATATTTTGTTTATTTGCATGATAGTTTCTTATCATGCTTATGTTTTATTGTGCTTAACCTCTTTAACTACATGTATACTATTTTGGCTTATGATCTGTTTGCATGTGATAAAAGTTGCATTATCTTGCTTTTTTGCATTAGTTTGGTTGCTTCATCATATGACTTATGATCACAATAGAAATTGCTCATACTAAACTGTCACATGATGAGTTTTATAGAACAATCAGTACCGTAGGTTATATTGTTGGGCCACATAGAGAAAAACAAAACTTTTTCCTACGCGGTCCAAGATCTAGCTGAGGTAGTAGGCCACGAGAATTACCACTAGACGCGCAGTTGCGGAATCGATGAAGCATGTCGCTTGATGCAGTGCAGTCCTCACGATCTGTCCCGATCCACGATCGTCGAAGGGCTGAACGTACAACACCTCCGCCAGTATCAACACGTACGAGGAGGAGCGCTGGTGATGGACTGCTAGGTCCGGTACGGCGGCGACACGACTGGACTGGAGCTAGGGTTTCCAACACATGGATTGACCTAACCGTGTGCTCTAAGCACCTGCGCCGCAGCTTATATAGGGAGTGAAAGTGGGCTCCACTCACTTGTGGCCCATTCACTAAAAGGCCTATATTAGTCACTGCGAGTCCAACTCACTGACTCTGTCCGTTTCCTTTTTGGGTCCAACACAAATATGCTCCCGCTCTTAAGTGTGTGACCCGATAGGATCATGGTGACCCGGACACGATCCGAGTATCACTCGTGACCGATCAGTTGGTAGCGGCTCCTAGCAGAACGTGCCAACTCCCAAGTACCAAAGAGTCATGACGACATATCTTCCAATGTGACTTTCGTCTGAGTCCCTTTTGCCTCACGATATACCTTGTCAAACTATAGGCGAATAATCGTCATCCCTTAAATAGTTCGACTATCTTTCTCTATCCGAGATAAGTGATTCATCCGACTAACTCTTAGTCGGTCGCCTCGGTTAACACTTAACCGAGTCACGCATGGCCATGCTTTCTGAATCATATCTTCCGAGAGGGCCTAGAGAATATCTCTCTAGACGAAGGGGCAAAATCCCATCTCAATTATTCACATCACGCAGCTTGATTCTCGGTCGACCCGAAATCTGCCTTTATAACTGCCCAGTAACAGAACAACGTTTGACAGAACCTAAGTCGGTGATCGTCAACTCGAATTGTGCAATAACCTCAGGTCTAAGGATTACATTGATTGAGATACACAAATGACGACTTATTCGTTGTATCTCAATATGGGTCAGTCCGACTCGCTAAACTCTTTAGTCGAATCCGTGTAAGTCGGAATAGCATCTCTATGCCCATGACAAGTGGAACCGAGTCATCAGCCGACTTTCACATTAGTCTAAGTTGTATGTCCAGCACAACCTCAACAACCAAGGACAATTAGTATAAACAACATGAATATATAGTTCCACAATCGAATCACATATTCAATGATATATATCAGTAGTTCATACATGGACAATAACTTTATGAATACATTGGAAATAACATCATACATGATTGCCTCTAGGGCATATTCCCAACAGTCTCCCACTTGCACTAGAGTCAATCATCCTACATCACATGTCTAGGCATCTAATGCCCATAGCTATCAGGTGCGCCTCATGCTTCGGCTGTGGAAGTGGCTTTGTCAATGGATCCGCAATGTTTGCATCCATGTGTACCTTGCATAACTTGATATCACCTTGATCCACGAACTGACGAATAAGGTGGTACCGCATGAGTATATGTTTGTTCATCTGGTGTTTTCTAGGTTCCTTGGCTTGTGCAATAGCACCATTGTTGTCACAATACACATCTAATGGATCAGACGAGCCCTGAACAACACCAAGATCCATGAAGAAATTCCTCATCCAAACGGCTTCCTTTACCGCCTCTGAGGCAGCAATATACTCAGCCTCTGTCATAGACGCAGACACTGTCTCTTGCTTTGAACTCTTCCAGCTCACAACCCCTCCGTTTATTAAAAACGCATATTCGGATTGCGAACGAGAATCATCTGAGTCAGTGAGATAACTCGCATCCGTTTAACCCCTTACACTGAGTTCATCCTCACCTCCATAAACCAGGAACATATCCTTAGTCCTTCTCAAGTACTTGAGGATATTTTTAGCCACTGCCCAGTGGATTTCTCCAGGGTCAGCCTGGTACCTGCTCACAACACTCAGAGCATAGGAAACATCCGGCCTAGTACAAATCATAGCGTACATGATGGATCCGACTACAGAAAATCGCACTCATCCGACTTCGCTCATCAGTTGTCGAAGGACACTAAGTCTTGCTAAGTTTCACGCCATGGGACATCGGTAAGAACCCCTTCTTAGATGATTCCATGTTGAACTTCTTCAATACTTTATCCAAATATGTACTTTGACTCAATCCAATGAGCTGCTTTGATCTATCTCTATAGATCCGGATTCCTAGTATGTAAGTCGCCTCACCCAAGTCTTTCATCGAAAAACTCCTTTCCAATGATTCCTTGGTCTCTTGCAACATCTGGACATCATTTCCAATCAGTAATATGTCATCCACATATAAGATCAGAAAGTTTACTTTGCTCCCACTAAACTTCTTGTATAAACAAGAATCATGATCACTCTTGATGAAGCGAAACGATTTGACTACCTCATCAAAGCGAATGTTCCAACTCCGAGATGCTTGCGTCAACCCATAAATGGATTTCCGAAGTTTGCGTACCTTGTCAGCATTGCCGGATTGACAAAACCCTCGGGCTGTATCATATACACGTCATCGGTTAAATTTCCTTAAGGAAGCCGTCTTGACATCCATCTGCCATATCTCATAGTCGAAATAGGCTGCTATAGCTAACATGATCCAAACTGAGTTAAGCATTGCCACGGGAGAGAAAGTCTCATCGTAGTCAACTCCTTGAACGTGTCGGAACCCCTTCGCGACAAGCCGTGCCTTATAGATAGAAACATTTCCATCCATATAAGTTTTCTTCTTAAAGACCCATTTGCACTCGAAGGGTCTTGCACCGTCTGGCAGATCAACCAAGTTCCAAACTTGATTTTCATCCATGGACTTTAACTCGGATCTCATGGCTCCAAGCCATGACTTAGAATCAGAACCCACCATCACTTCCGACTAAGTTGCTGGCTCATCACTGTCTAACAGTAACACATCATGAACACTTCGCAATCTGGCCGATCTTCGCAGTGTCGGTGCTGTTTCTGGCTCAGGTACCACGACCGGCTCAACCTCCAAGGCTTTTGCCGACTCGCTACTGGCCGGTACCTCTCGAATTTCTTCGATTTGCACCGTGCTCCCACTGACTCCTCGACCGAGAAACTCTTTCTCAAGGAAGACACTGTTCCGAGCGACAAACACTTTGCCCTCTTCTCGGTTGTAGAAGTAGTAACCCAAGGTTTCCCTCGAATGTCCTACGAAAATACACTTATCCGACTTAGCAGTAAGCTTGTCCGAATGAAGTCGCTTGACAAAAGATTCACAACCCCAAATCTTAAGAAAAGATAAATTCGGCTTCTTGCCAGTCCACATCTCATGCGATGTCTTCTCTACCGACTTTGATGGTACTCTGCTTAGTGTGAACACTGCTGTTTCTAGACAATAACCCCAAAATGATAAAGGCAGATTTGTCCGACTCATCATTGATTGTACCATGTCCAACAAGGTCCGATTTCTCCTTTCCGACACACCGTTTCTCTGTGGCGTTCCTGGAGGAGTGAGCTGGCGAACTATTCCACAACTCTTTAGATGGTCATCAAACTCATGGCTCATGTACTCACCTCCTTGGTCCAACCGAAGAAACTTTATTTTCTTGCCGAGTTGATTATGAACCTCATTCTGGAATTCCTTGAACTTTTCAAAGGCATCCGACTTATGTTTCATCAAGTAGATATATCCATACCTACTCAAATCATCAGCGATTGTAATGAAGTACTCATAACCACCTCTGGCTGTCGTGCTCATCGGGCCACATACATCACTGTGTACTAGTCCCAATAAGTTGGACGCCCTTTCACAACTCTTTGCAAAAGGTGTCTTGGTCATCTTGCCGAGTAGGCAGGATTCACATGTCTCGAATGACTCCAAGACGAACGAAGTTAGGAGTCCATCATCATGGAGCTTCTTCATGCGTTTTCTAGCTTGTATGACCAAGCCGACAATGCCAAAAGTAAGTCATATTCAGATCATTTGGTTTCAACCTTTTCACATTTATCTTATAGATAGATTCACCTTCAAGATTCAAAATAAATAACCCGTCCTAACTGGTGCAAAGCCGTGAAACATATCATTCAAATACAAAGAACAACCATTATTCTTAATATTCTACTCATAGCCTTGTCTCATCAAACATGAGGTAGAAATAATGTTTTGACTAAGCACTGGAACATAATAACAATTATTCAGTCCATTAAGAATCCAGAAGGTAAATGAAGTTGCATTGTGCCAAATTCCAATGCAGCAACTCTCGCTTTGTTGCCGACTCGAATGTCAACCTCACCTCTCGCCACGCTCCTAGTTCTTACTAGTCCCTGCAACGAGTTGCAGATGTGAATAACTGATCCGGTATCATATACCCAGGAACTACCAGGTGCATCAGCAAGATAAATGTCTATAACATTGCAAACAAGCATACCTGAGCCGGAAGTCACACCTCCACTCTTGGCTTTGTCAGCCAGATACTTGTTGCAATTCCTCTTCCAGTGCTCATTCGCCTTGCAGTAGAAGCAAGTGGATCCAGCTACAGGAGATGGCTTAGTCCCTGAGGAAGTGCTTTGGACCGGGTCCTCAGCCTTACCTCTCGAGTTAGCCTTGTTCTTCTTAGTCCAAGAACTCTTCTTGAACTTAGCCTTATTCTGTACCATCAACACTTGACTAGCACCTTTCTTGAGATCTGCCTTAGCCTGCTTGAGCATCCCATGTAATTCAGTGAGCTTCTTATCCATACCATGCATGTGGTAGTTCGATATGAACTGACCATACGCACTAGGAAGAGAGTTCAAAATTATGTCCGTAGCAAACTCTTCGCTAATGGGGTAGCCCAGCCTTTCCAGAGACTGCACGCAACCGACCATCTTGATCACATGCGGACTTAGTGGATCACCATCCTTTAGCTTGCAGCTCAACAAGGCCTAAGAAACTTGATACCTCTCAGTCTTTGCTTGAGTCTGGAACATACTTTTGAGGCTTTCGATCATATCATAGGCCTCAACATTCTCGAACTGCTGTTGCAAGTCCGAGTCCATGTGAGCAAGCATAAGACAGCTAATCTCTGTGGATTCATCACAAATCCGACGGTAGGCATTGGTGGATGCGATAGTCGCATTCTCATTCGGCTCATCTAGCAGTGGGTTGTCTAGGACATGGTCCCTCTTTTCTTGCTTGAGAACAATTCTCAGATTACGATACCAGTTGGTGAAGTTAGTTCAATTTAGCTTATCTTTCTCTAAGATGGTTCTCAAAGAAAAACTAGAAATCTGAGGGAGACTGCTAGGTGCCATTGATCTACAACAGAAAAATATGCAAAACACTTAAGACATGTATCCATAAAAGAGCCCATTCACTAAAAGGCCTATATTAGTCACTACGAGTCCAACTCACTGACTCTGTCCATTTCCTTTTTGGGTCCAACCCAAATATGCTCCCGCTCTTAATTGTGTGACCCGATAGGATCATGGTGACCCGGACACGATCCGAGTATCACTCGTGACCAATCAGTTGGTAGTGGCTCCTAGCAGAACGTGCCAACTCCCAAGTACCAAAGAGTCATGACGACATATCTTCCAATGTGACTTTCGTCTGAGTCCCTTTTGCCTCACGATATACCTTGTCAAACTATAGGCGAATAATCGTCATCCCTTAAATAGTTCGACTATCTTTCTCTATCCGAGATAAGTGATTCATCCGACTAACTCTTAGTCGGTCGCCTCGGTTAACACTTAACCGATTCACGCATGGCCATGCTTTCCGAATCATATCTTCCGAGAGGGCCCAGAGAATATCTCTCCAAACGAAGGGGCTGTCATGGTGGTGTCACGGCAGATGCCATGGATAGGCTAAAGGTGGGGACTAAATGCACTAGGGGAATCCAGGGAGGGATAGTGTGGTGATTCCACACACAGAAGTTTTATATTTGATTCACCTTCACAAATTACAAGTGCTCCTAGAGCTGTATTGGGGATAGGAGGAAGAAGGAACTCTCTTACTCTCGCCACTAGCTAGCCCTCAGAGCAATCTCTCCTGTATCAACCAGTAGAACCCAACCCGTTCAAGACCAACCCCTTCTATAGAGGCCCTAGCCCTCCTTATATAGGGGTGGCTAGGTCTCCACTTAGGGCATACGTGGAGGCATATTCCAGGGAATATGCCTCCTCCCAAAATAGTAAGCAGACCGGGTCACTTTTCCCCCGTGTCACCCATGCAGAGGCTACGTGAGTCTCTACGGTGCCTGCGTCACCCAACATTGGCTTCATCACCTTTGTCGGCCTCGCCTCGGTGGTTCGGCCTCTACCTACCTCGCTCACTCTCTGCGTACAGTTGCCACCTTTGACCAGCGAGATACCTTCCTTCTCTTACAAGCTTGATATAACTCGGATCCTACATAGTTGATCCGGCCACACCTGTTCCTGCATACAAGTTAGATATATTTTACCGACTTACGGCTTAAGTCGGTTGAGACCAAGTTAGGTGGACGTCCCCTGGTCTGGGTTACCCCGTGATTCGTCCTGCCTTGAGGTGACCCGGCTAACATCCGCTTTGGCCTTGCCGAACCTCGGCTAACTCGGCCTTTATACCCTGACGCGACCCTACCCGGGGGTATCCCCCCAACATTAGTCCTCGAAGCTAGTGCGGTCTTAGCTGCCTTGGCTGCTAAGGCCACAACAGGTTCAATTTCACTGAGCTCTGGGCTTTATTTCCGAGTTACCTCCTTATCTTGGATTCTATGGATTTACTTTCCCTTGGCACATTCCAAGTTTTCACTTGCTGGCCGGGTTACCACATTCTCATCCGGGTTGTTCTTCCTTCTCTCGTACGCTTCCCCACGTGGAGGCTAATCATCACATCGCCTCATTTTAAGGGCCAGCCATAGTAACCGCCGCAGTAATTGTCAGTTATCACTGTAGCGCACGTCACATCGTGCCTGCCTCCTCATTAACTGCATCATAACGTCACGTCATGGGATCCGCTGTGCCTTGTGGCCTTCCGTGTGGCTCGATGCTTATTGGTCGATCCGGTCTGTACACGGCCACACGATGTGGCCTGCCCACAAACGTGACCCCACTACCTCCCTGAGGGAGCGGTTAAATAGGGGAGGGGTGCGCTGCTTGTGTCCTTTCCCCAGTTCCGCGCCCCTCTGCCCTTTTTTCTTCCTCGTCTTCCCCCGCGACAGTGCCGCCGCCACCGCGTTTGAGTAGCAGCGCCGCCGCCGCACTGCTTCCATGCCCATCTGCGTCGCCGCCGCCGGTGCGCACCTCCTCCGCCACGGGTCCTCGTCAGTCTAGGCCGCTGCCACCCTCCGCCGCTAGCGCCAGTGAGGGCAGCAACCTCGAGATGACAGAAGAAGAACTCATCATCGCCGAGCAGAAGATGGAAGAAGATGTTGCGACGGCGGACCGCGGTGCGTGGGCCGGATCCTGGGTCTGCCAGGATGACCTGGACTGGCTCTACCGCACCGGGCGCATCCCCGCAGGCGTCACGGTACGCCTCGCCTCCGCCGAACTTGCCCCCTCACCCAATCCGGGTGAGTATGTGGTGTTCCTGTCACACTTCCAGCGGGGATTTGGCTTGCTAGTTAGCGATTTCTTCCATGACTGGTTGAACACCTATGAACTCCAGCTGCACCACCTTCCTGCCAATGCTATCACATCTCTCTCTGCTTTCGCCTCCACGGTCGAAGGCTATGCCGGATTATGGCCCACAAAGGATCTATGGATCCGGTTCTTTGGCCTTCGTCGGAACGTAATTACGAACATCCAGCTTGATCCGGAGGACAAGCAGCTTACGCAGTTCGGGGCTGCGTCAATCTCTCCTTGGAGGCTATCCGTCTTCCCCCGAGTTACCGGGCTGGACTCCTGCAAGGGATGGGCCCAGACTTTCTTTTATGTTCGGAACGACAACACCAAAGACCTGATCCAGCTGCGCCCCTATACTCCGGGTCCTCCTAACCCGGAGTTGTGGGACGTTATCCCCAAGAAGCCCACGGTCTTAGCCAACCAGGTCAACAAAAGGTTCGCAGAGCTGAAGGAGCTCGGGTTGCGCAACGAGGATGCCATGATCACATTTGTCCGCAACCGGATCTCCCCCCTCCAAAAGCGCACTCATGAAGTGTGTCACATGAGCTGGGGCCGCGACCCCAACCGGACCTCGTCTTTTGAGTTGAGCAACACAGAGATTTACCGCCGGGTCAAGGCCCTCTTTACTACTCATAAGGATTTCTCCTCTGAGTGGACGTGGGGAATAGAACATTTTTGCCGAGATAGGCTTCCTCCTTTGGTAAGTCTCGTGCTTCAAACCTTTTCTGAGTTAAATCATATTCCGGTATTGTTGTCGATTTTAATCACGTTGATTTTTCTTTTCCTTAGCGGTTTCTTCAGTAGACCATCGAGGATGGCACTGATCCCACCCTCAAATGGGCGCCTGACCGGGAGACTTCGGACCCGGAAGAGCCAGATCAGGAGATGTTCCTTCCAATGACCGATGCGACAAAGCGACCCACCGGTAAACTCTCTTCCATTAGAGACTGGCCCGACGATGAAGATGACTCGGATGTCGAGGTGATGGAAGCATTTGACACTGTCCCCCTTTCTTATGCTTTTCCAGCATCAGCTAACCCCGGTGGGTAGATCCATGAGGACCCTCCCCTTGCCGTGGGTGACCCTATTCTGGTTGCACCGAAGAAGAAGCGGGGAGTTGCATCAACTTTTTCCTCCGGACCTTCTTAGCCAGCCAAAAGGCGGAAGAAATCCGGGGACAAAACTGCCTCCAAGCCTGCAACCAAGGCCCCAGCACGAAGGGCTCGGAAGCCCAAGGAGCCCCTGACCTCAGATGAGTAAGCCTCTTTTCCCTTTGCCACTTACTTGTTCTTGCATTGTTATAGTTTCTCATCTGACACTATTTGATTCGGTAGGGCCACGGTGGAGGTCCTCCAGAGTGGATCTAGCATTGCTTCGCCGCTCCGACACAACCCTTCTCCCCCTCGTGGCGACGAGTCACGCCCGCTGAGCCCTATTCCGGAGGGTTCAGCGGCTGCTCCGGGTTCCACTTCACCTCGTCAAGAGGGGGGCAACCTTGGAGCGGGGGAGACTGGCCCAGCCGAGGCAGCGACATCCACCACTTCAGCTTCACCGTAACCAGCTACTACCGAGGCTACCTCACCACCTCCATCGAAGAAGAAACCAGCACCAACACCAGCAACAACTCTAGCACCAGCAGCAGCACCAACACCAACTCCAGCAGCAAGAGCAACAGCAGCAACACCAAGAGCAACAGCAGCAACGCCAAGCCCCTCTGCCTCGTCCGAGACTTCCCAGTCTTGGCGAGAAAGTACCCAGGCAGCTCCCAAGGGTAAATCTGCGGCAACCACTTCCTCCTCTCAGCAGGCCAAGGGCAAAAAGGCCCCTGACGCCACCAGGGCAGTGTCCGTCCAGGCCGGACAACGCACTCTCGCGTCCATGCTTTCGAAGAAGCCTCCAGCACCGAAGGACGCCCCTGCCGAGCCAGCTAATGCGCAACAACTTGTTTTGCACACCAGCCCAGCCCTTGCCCTGGTTGAGAGGAGGGAGGCGCATGCGAAGGGCTTAGTGGCGCCCCATATGCTCAGCGGCGAGCGATACCCTCTGACCCTGATTGAATTTGTCAATAATTGGAACAAGGTGGAGTTCGTCCACAACGACGATCTTCCGGAGAAGTTCGGCCCTGCTGAATTTTCTGCTCAAATGAACATAGCCGCTCAGGCAATTAACCTCGTGGGTCGGATGATGGAGGTACGTTACTTCCCCTTTTCCTTAGCATGTTATAGATATTAGTGATATAACCATTAGTCCCTGAGCCTCCGGGGGAGTAACTTGTTACTCGGCCGGATGCTCCTTAGAAAACTAACGTAGCTCCTTGATAACTTCGAATATGCACACACCTAGAGCTGGGTTAAGTTCCACTTGGCCCGGATTTTGTACACTTTGAATATGCACATACCTAGAGCCGGGTTAAGTTCCACTTGGCCCGGATTTTGTACACTTCGAATATGCACACACCTAGAGCCGGGTTAAGTTCCACTTGGCCCGAATTTTGTACACTTCGAATATGCACACACCTAGAGCCGGGTTAAGTTCCACTTGGCCCGGATTTTGTACACTTCGAATATGCACACACCTAGAGCCGGGTAAAGTTCCACTTGGCCCGGATTTTGTACACTTCGAATATGCACACACCTAGAGCCGGGTTAAGTTCCACTTGGCCCGGATTTTGTACACTTCGAATATGCACACACCTAGAGCCGGGTTAAGTTCCACTTGGCCCAGATTTTGTACACTTCGAATATACACAAGGCTAAGTTGTATTTTTGTACTCTTTTCAGGTGACCACCAACCGCCGGAGCGCTGAGTTCCAGCGTCTCCTGGACACTCATAAGATGCTGCGCGCCAAGCATAACGCACTTGTCGCTGATCATGATAAGAGGGGTAAGTTTCTTCCTCAGCATTTTTCCATTTTCCTTCATCTTCTTCTGCCGAACTAATCCATCATTCGGTTTTCGCAGCTGGGGTGGAGGCTGAGAACAGGCTTATGAGGAAGCATCTGGATCAAATCAAGGGTAAGTTATGTTTGCTCAACCTTTCTATGCTTTCCATCTCCTTTCCTCCTTGGCTCGGCGAACATTCATACCTCGGATCTGCCGGGTCAATAAACTATTTCAGCATCTCTTGAAGATAGTGTGCCCGTGCCTGATATGATGCTGCATTTTCTCGAACAAGCAGGACAGCATCAGGCCGAGAGCAAAAAGAAAGATGATGAGCTCGCCCTCCTTCGGACCAAGGATGATGAGATCGCCAAGCTTAAGGCCGAGATGAAGAAATTGAAAGCACAGCACCAATCCGAGCTCCAAAAAGCCGACTAGGACTATACTGAAGAGCGCGAGCGCCTCAATCTTCAGATTGCCAAGGACCAGGACTTACTCAAGGAGGCTGACATCAAGCTTGAGTCGGCGAATGCTGAGCTTGTGCAACTCCAGGAGAGGCGTGACAACTGCATCAAGGAGTTGTCCCGGGTTCACAGCCATATCTCCAGTAAGTTCTTTTCCTTCAACCAACATTGATCTCTCCGGGTCTGCTTCCTTTATTCATTCCACATGTGTTATTTTTTCCAGACAAGTTCCCAGAGAGCGATGTTATTGCATCCAATGCTGTTACCAAGTTCCGCCAGCAGAGGGGTACTCCGTCTGGTCATGGCTCCATTCCTCTTGATCTCGAAGGTCTGATAGTCAGCTTGTCCTCCAGAGTTGAGACCGTGAGGAACTATGGCAAGGATGTTATGGACGTGCCAATCCGGATCTTCAACGCCTTTTGGCCTGAAGAGGATACTCCAGAGAATCTTTCTGTTCTCTTTGCCAGGCTTATGGACTGCGAGACTCAGCTCGATCTCTGGAGAGAATCTGCTGGGCGCGCTGGAGCTGATATCGTTCTCCACTACGTGCTCATGTGGTACGAGAAGATTGAACTCAATATCCTTGCACGCATGCGCACGGGATCAAAGTGGTCTACTGACCCAGATTGGGTGGCTCGGTGCAAGGCTTGTGCTCACAGCTTCATCCAATATGCCCACATTCACCAGTGGAACGTAGGACCGAGCTTTCTAGATGCTGCCGATGATGAGAATGCTGAAAATGTCGAAGATGGCTCGGATGAAGGCGAAGATGACGAGGCCTCGGACGTTGAGGAGGGCGAAGATGACGCCGAACTTCCTCCTGCTGCCCCTTGATCGAAAAAACTTTTAAATTTCATCAGATCCCTGGTATGCCGGGTGCAGTTGTATCAAGTGCACAAGTATTATTTTGCTACTAAGTTTCTATGCTGGATTGACTTGGGCGTAGTCCCCGAGTTTCGTTTTCTCGTTTTTCCAATCTTTTGGCTCGGCTCGCATCTACCTTGGTTCGGTTTTATGACTTACGAGTCCGAGTTTCAAAAATTGTCTTAACAATACTTGGAAACTTTAGGATTAGCTCAAAGTAACTCAGCATAGTAAATTTAAAGTACACATAAGGTTAGGTCGAAAAACAAACGTCGGCTCAATTAAGTTCTTTTCCTTAGTCGTTTTTCATGTGCTACGCAATTCCAAACTTGTTCTCTTGCTTGCCATGAAGCCAATTCTTGTTGGACAGCAGCAAGTCGAAGAGTTGGGTTCTTGGTGCTCACACATTACTAATCCGGCCTAAGTAGAATAACTTATGCCAGCCGACGTATAAATAACAAATACAGAAGACAATACTCATTATTAAGGCAGTCCCCGAGTTACTGCTCGAGGTGCCAACACTTCATTGATAAGCTCATTGCCAGCATACATACCGACATATGAGAAGATTCGGATACATACACTTCTTTGCTAAGTGTAGAAAGGATGAAGTAGAGCTACATTCCATGGACGCTTAGATTCCTCGCCGGACCTGTCCGCCTTGTTCTTTTCCTGTGGCTTTGCATCAATAAGATAATAAGAATCATTGTGCAATGCTTTGCTCACAATGAATGGCCCTTCCCATGGGGGGGATAACTTGTGCATTCTAGTAGTACGTTGTACCAACCGAAGTACGAGATCGCCTTCCCAAAAAACTCGGGGGCTTATTTTCTGGCTATGATAGCGTCGGAGATTTTGCTGATATATGGTGGATCTGGACAATGACAATTCTCTTGCTTCTTCCAGCAGATCAACATCATTTTGCCGGGCCTCTTGCACTTTGGCTTCTGTGTATTGGGTGACCCTAGGCGAGTATGCTCTATGTCGGCTGGTAATACAGCTTCTGCCCCATATACCAGAAAGAATGGCATATAGCCTGTTGATCGATTCGGAGTTGTTCTTAAACTCCACAGTATTGCTGGTAGTTCTTCTATCCAGCACCCCGCTGATCTTTGCAGCGGCTCAATGAGCCGGGGTTTTATCCCGGATAATACCAATCCGTTGGATCTTTCCACTTGTCCGTTCGAAGCGGGATGGGCTAGCGATGCAACGTCCAGCCGGATCTTCTTATCTCGGCAGAAACGCGCAAATGCTCCTTCCGCCAAATTTGTGCCATTATCAGTTATGATACTGTGAGGATAACCGTATCTCAAGATGATGTCTTTGAGAAATTTCACGGCCGTAGCTCCATCACATTTCCTTATTGGCTTCACCTCGATCCACTTTGTAAATTTGTCCACCATGACCAAAATGTGAGTCATATTTCCCCTTGCTGGTTTAAACGGGCCAACCATGTCCAAACACCACACGACAAATGGCCAGGTGATTGGTATGGTCTTGAGCTCCGACATTGGCATATGTGTCTTGGTAGCATACCTCTGACAACCATTGCACTTTCTCACCAGATCTTCTGCTTGTTCTAAGGCACTTGGCCACTAGAATCCATGCCGGAAAGCTTTTGCCACCAAGGCTCGGGATGAGGCATGATGCCCGCACTCCCCTTGATGTATATCTCGGAGGATGTCAAGCCCCTCTTCCGGGTCAACACATCGCTGAAGGACATTATTCACACTCCTTTTATATAGCTCGAAATTGATGATCGTGTATGGTGAAATTTACAACCCTGTCGGGTTGATCCGAGCTTCGACAGTACGTCGACGGCCTCGTTTTCCACCTAGGGTACATGGTGAAATTTACAACCCTCAAAGTAACCAGATATCTTCTGCACATGAAATCTGTACAGCGCCATATTTGGATCAAGGGCGTCCCACAGTCCCGACACTTGTTGTACTACCAAATCCGAGTCACCAAAGCATAGGATCCAACGTATCCCAATTTCTTATGCCACTTTGAGCCCATGCACAAGTGCTTCATACTCAGCGACATTGTTTGATGCCGCGAAATGGATCTGCAACACATATTTCAGCTGGTCCTTCTTTGGTGAGGTAAGTACAACTCCGGCACCTAGCCCGGTTTTTGTTTTCAACCCGTCAAAGTGCATTCTCCAGTAGTTTGGATCTGGCAGTGGCGGGTCATATTGCACCTCGGCCCAATCCACAAAAAAGTTAGCTACAGCCTGAGACTTGATTGCTTCCCTTCTGTCATATTGTGGTGCATAGGGAGCTAGTTCAATTGCCCATTTTGCAATCCTACCACTCGCATCCTTGTTACTCATTATCTCGGATATGGGAGCCTCACATATTACCTTGATGGGATGCTCCTCAAAATAGTGCTTCAGCTTCTTAGCTCCCATATACACCCCATACGCCACTTCCTGATAGTGTGGGTAGTTCTGCTTTGAGGCATATAATACCTCGCTCAGATAATACACTGGCCTTTGCACCGACTTACCCTCTTCGTCACGCTCTACCACCATCACTGCACTTACAACTCGGTTGGTTGCGGCTATGTAGAGCAACATTGGCTCCTTTGATAGTGGAGAGGCTAACACTGGTGCAGTGGCTAACATCTTCTTTAAGTGGGCAAAGGCTTCATTGGCCTACGGCGTCTAAATGAACTTATCCGACTTTTTCATGAGTTGATAGAGAGGCAATGCCTTTTCTCCCAACCGGCACACAAACCTACTTAACGATGCCAGGCAACCAGTGAACTTCTAGACATCGTTAAGACACTTCGGCAGTTCCATTCGCTCAATGGCCCGGATTTTAGTTGGATTAACTTCGATACCTTAGCTGGAGACAAGAAATCCGAGTAACTTTCCAGCCGGGACACCGAAGGTACATTTTTCTGGGTTAAGCTTCATCCGGAACCTTCTTAGGTTCACGAATGTCTGCCTGATATCGTCAAGGAGCGTTTTGCTTTCCTTGGTCTTGATAACCACATCATCCACATACACTTGTACATTTTGACCAATTTGGTCGTGCAAACATTTTTGCATACATCTTTGGTACGTTGCCCCTGCATTACGTAAACCAAAGGGCATGGTGCGATAACAATAAGCCCCATACGGGGTGATAAATGCAGTCTTTATTTGATCATCCGGATTCAGAGGTAGCTGGTGGAAACCAGAATATGCATCAATGAATGACAATAGTTCACATCCAGCAGTTGAGTCTATGACCTGATCTATTCTAGGCAGTGGAAATGGATCTTTTGGACACGCCTTATTCAGGTTCGTGTAATTGATACACATACGCCAAACCACTGCCACATTCGGATCATCTTTCTTCTTTTCCACCAGCACCGGATTAGACAGCCAATCTGGGTTAAGAACTTCCATGATAAATCCTGCAGCCAACAACTGAGCTATCTCATCTCCGATGACTTTCCTCCTATCTTCGGCGAAGCGGCGGAGAGGTTGCTTCACCGGCTTTGCTCCGGGTCTCACATTCAAAGAGTGCTCGGCCAACTCCCTCGGAACACCTTGCAAGTCCTGTGTGGACCAAGCAAAAATGTCCCGATTCTCACGGAGGAAGTTGATGAGCTCACTTTCCTATTTGTCATTTAACCCGGCACCAATTTTTACGGTGCGCTCTGGGAACATATCATCAACAGGCACCTTCTTGGTATCTTTTGTAGCTTGAAATGAGACACTTCCATGCGGGTTACTTAGCGTCAGCATATACTGCTACGCGGACTGAGCCAATGCCGCCACCTCTTGGATTTTCCTTTTCTCTTGCGCAATCACGAGTGACTCGGCTAGGTTAGACCCGGCTGACGCACACTCAATGGAACGTCAGAAATCTCCAGCAATGGTAATCACTCCGTTTGGCCCGGGCAACTTCATCTTCAAGTAACTAATGTGACAACTTTGCCATGAACTTGTTTAGTGCTGGTCTTCTGAGTAACGCGTGATACGCACTTTCTAAGTTCACCACTTCAAACTCCAAATTCTCAGTTCGGCAATTATCTCTCGTGCTGAACAAGATGTCAACCTGGACCTTGCCTATGGGCTCACAAGAAATGCCTGGCACAATACCATGGAAAGTTGTCCTTGTATCCTGGAGCATGTTCTCCGAGATACCCAACTTGCGCATTGTATCTACATACATGATGTTAATGCTACTGCCATTATCAATCAGTACCTTTGAGAACCTCACATTGATGTTTGGCCCAATGAATGTCGGATCCAGCACTAACGCATATGAACTAGGACTGGGCATAAGCTTGGGATGATCTTTGATGCTCCAGGTAATTTCCTGGTCCGACCAAGGCATATACCTCGTCACTGCTGGCATTACCGCATTTACCTCCATATGTCGGCGCTGCAAGCTCTTTGTGTCTGTTTCTTCAGTGGTAAACACACAGTAACTCTGATGATGCTCTCTATACTCATTTCTCCCCTCATTTCCGAGGTACCTCTGATCCGGCTGATGGTGGTCTTCTACCTGATGCACTGCATTCCATCTCTCATGGTTATCATACCTCGGCGGAGGGGGAGGCAACATTAGCTGCTGCGTGTTCGCTCCGGAGAGCAATTGCTGCCGGGGTAACTCCTGTCGAGGTTGATCATTCCGGGGTGCCTGAGCATTCCCCGAACCACCTTGTTCTATTTTATGCATCCATTCACATTGCCTTGTTGTATGACCCGCTGGGTTACTTGGATTTGGCGTGTGAAATTTACACGGCTGATCCAACATTGACTCGTAAGTATACCTCGGACGGTCCTTCTTTTCTTTCCATTGTTTCTTTTGCTCTGGTGTCCAAGTTTTCTTGCCATCATTTCTCGGTGTCCATTGTTTCCCTCCAGTTTTCTGACGTTGACTGCTCCCTGCTCCGGGTTGATCTTGATTCACAGCAGCAACTTGTTGCGAACTGTACCGGTGATCCGGTCTATCATCTATTCTTTTACCTCTGTAATCATTCCTCCGGGATGATCCGGCTCCATCTCTCTGGTAGTACTCCTCACTTTACTCGTTTGACACGAGCCTGGGTTGAGTCGGATCACCCAAAGCATACAAATCAGCAATCCGGATCATCTCTGCCAATGTAGTTAGCATTTTTCTTTGCAACTTCTGCCACAGCTCGCTTGCATATCTACACCCTTGCGCAAACCATGCTATGGCATGTGACTCTATCACACCCTCACACGAGTTTCTCACAGTACACCACCGGGTTAAAAACTCCCCGTCCGTCTCGTTCGGTCTCTGCTTACACATAGCTAGGGTCTGTGGCCTATTTGGCCTCTGGTACGTACTTGAGAAATTGCTGATAAACATTTCCTCAAAATCGATCCAGCAGTTAATACTTCCGGGTGGAAAATTGTTTAACCATACCCTCGTTGGCCCCTCCAACATCTGAGGTACGTATCTCACATCCCATCTCAAGTTGCCTGTAGCAATTTTCACAGCTGTAGCATAGTTTATCAACCAATCCTCCGGCTTAGTACTGCCGTCGTATGTCTTTGTGCCTCTGGGTAACTGGAAGTTAGGTACCGGCGGCTCCTTCATGATCCGGGGCCCAAAACACGCAGAACCCGGTGGACCTTGACATTCAATCTGTTCTGACCTATACAGCCGATCCAGTTTTAATCTGGCATCATCAGGCATCAAATCCCTATTTCCCAATCTTGACCCTATCACATGATAGTCTGGCCTTGGGTATCCCGCGTACACCATTTCCGAATCTCCATCGTTATACCGATCCTGCTCTCGTGGAGCACCTCTCTGTTGCATACCTCGGCCGGCACTTTGCTCTTGCCTTGGTATATTCCGCTACTGCGATTGTCCTGCTCCTGCCGAGTTTCGCTGTCCGGCATTGCCATTTATAGTATTTCTTTGACCGGCGTTGCCTTGGTCAAGGTTACCTCGGCTAGCTTCTCCTCGGCTCACACTTCGTCGATCGTCATTTCTCTGCACTTCTTTTCCTTTCCCTGCCCTTGTGGGGTCATACGGGACGATCTGTTTGTTCCTCCTGGCCGAGGTTACTACCTCTTCTCTCCTAGGACCACCATGAGGAGACGATGCGGCTCTAGCGGATTTCTCCGGGTTACCTACCGCTGAATGTACGATCTTGGAGGCCCAGCTCTTTCCGGGTTTGCCCTGAGCAATTCCTCGTTTTGCCTGTTCGCGATCCGAACCAACTCATTAACCCTATCTTGCTGTCTCTGACGGGCTTCACCCGTTAGTCCCTCTAACTCGGATGCAGCTGCATCTGCTGCCCTAAGGTTCTTTGCCGGGGTACTATACTTCGGCAGCCCCACGGACAAACAGTTCTCTGACTCCTCAATCCTAGTATCTCCCTCTTTGTTCATTTCACTCATGAGTTTTCTCCCCTTTACTTTTACAGCATCAACTTAATTTGCCTTTGCGTACTCACGCAGCGTCATGTTCAACGACTGCTGAGCCACGGCTATCTTTTTCGCACCCTCTAGTATTTTTTGCGTAGTTTCCTCTAGCTCGGCCTGTGCCTGAGTCGGATCTACTGCTGTTGCTACAGGGTTTGCCAAGCTATCCATCGCTTCCCGCAACACATTCTCTGGCCTCTCTAGTGGAGGACCTCTACCTTTCCTCGGTGCCTTGGGCGTTGCTTCCAGATCTGGTGCCGGATCTTTGCTTGTGCCAGCGCCAGGCGCAGTCATCATCACCTCTGCGCGGTCCAAGGAGCGAGTGGTACGTGCGCCGTGAACCACGCTAAGGGGTGGCTCGCCTGCTTCGACGACGTGCCGCGGATGAATGCATTACACATCCACAGCAACGTAGACCTTGTGCGCGCCGAGCTTGACGAAGAGGCCGTTGCGTGGAAGAGGGCGCGTGCCGAAGCAGCCAGCATTGTCGCTGACGAAATCCAGCGCTCCAAAGTGTTGAACGAGCCCGGAGACGATGCGTTCGCCGGTGCCGATGAGGTTTCCCATCCGGATCTTGACCCCTGCTAGCGCTGCTAGCCCCATGGTGGGCGCCAACTATCGTGGTGGTGTCACAGCAGATGCCATGGATAGGCTAAAGGTGGGGACTAAATGCACTAGGGGAATCCAGGGAGGGATAGTGTGGTGATTCCACACACAGAAGTTTTATATTTGATTCACCTTCACAAATTACAAGTGCTCCTAGGGCTGTATTGGGGAGAGGAGGAAGAAGGAACTCTCTTACTCTCGCCACTAGCTAGCCCTCAGACCAATCTCTCATGTATCAACCAGTAGAACCCAACCCGTTCAAGACCAACCCCTTCTACAGAGGCCCTAGCCCTCCTTATATAGGGGTGGCTAGGTCTCCACTTAGGGCATACGTGGAGGCCTATTCCAGGGAATATGCCTCCTCCCAAAATAGTAAGCAGACCGGGTCACTTTTCCCCCGTGTCACCCATGCAGACGCTAAGTGAACCTCTGCTGCGCCTACGTCACCCGACATTGGCTTCGTCACCTTTGTCGGCCACGCCTCGATGGTTCGGCCTCTGTCTGCCTCGCTCACTCTCTGCGTACAGTTGCCACCTTTGACCAGCGAGATACCTTCCTTCTCTTACAAGCTTGATATAACCCGGATCCTACATAGTTGATCCGGCCACACCTATTCCTGCATACAAGTTAGATATATTTTACCGACTTACGGCTTAAGTCGGTTGAGACCAAGTTAGGTGGACGTCCCTTGGTCCGAGTTACCCCGTTATTCGGCCTGCCTTGAGGTGACCCGGCCAGCATCCGCTTTGGCCTTGCCGAACCTCGGCTAACTCGGCCTTTATACCCCGGCGCGACCCTACCCGGGGGTATCCCCCCAACAGGGGCAAAATCCCATATCGGTTATTCACATCACACAACTTGATTCTCAGTCAACCCGAACTCCGCCTTTATAAATGCCCAGTAACAGAACAACGTTTGACAGAACCTAAGTTGGTGATCCTCAACTCGGATTGTGCAATAACCTCAGGTCTAAGGATTACATTGATTGAGATACACAAATGACGACTTATTCGTTGTATCTCAATATGGGTCAGTCCGACTCGCTAAACTCTTTAGTCGAATCCGTGTAAGTCGGAATAGGATCTCTATGCCCATGACAAGTGGAACCGAGTCATCAGCCGACTTTCACATTAGTCTAAGTTCTATGTCCATCACAACCTGAACGACCAAGGACGATCAGTATAAACAACATGAATATATAGTTCCACAATCGAATCACATATTTAATGATATATATCAGTAGTTCATACATGGACAATAACTTTATGAATACATTGGAAATAACATCATACATGATTGCCTCTAGGGCATATTCCCAACATATATTTCCTATTTAATTGCACTATTGATGCTTATCATGCTTATGTTTTATTGTCATTCCGTGCATATTATCCAACCATGATCCAACATTTCCCTGCTTTTGTAAAATTGTCCCACTCTTCTTATTATTGCAACCAATTGGTGAATTGTCCAGCTTGTTCATCGTCTTGTCTCTTGCATTGCTTTGGATGCTTCATCGTTAGTCTTGTGACATGAGATTCAGAGTAGAAGTTCCTCATAGTGGAATTGCGTGACAGTTGCGAAGTCCCACTCCTAAAGTACGTCAGGAGTACTCAAGTACTATAGCTAGTAGTACTGTACTACTAGCTATAAAAAGCCATTATTAATCGAGTTGCTCATGGCCAGCATCATTGGCGATGCATGCCTAGATACTAGAGTAAATATTCATGTACTACTAGAGTACGACTATTACTCTGTGAAGTTTCAAAAACCAATCCAAAAGGGATTTTCCACTTCCTCCGATCCAGATTTTTGTAAAATATCTCGACAAGTTTTAACAAAAAAAACCCCAAAAAACAAGAAATTTCCCATAAGAAGGAAATGGAGAAGAGAAAAGAAAGAGCTAGAAGAGACAAGCATATAGACTAAAATGCAGGTAAGAGTTGAAGCAGACAGGCATGATGCCCTCTATCTCTCTCCCCCACATCACTGTATACTCTACACCAGGCCTCGGACTCCTTTATCTCTCTCTAGGTATATTCTTGCCCCTCTCACAGGTGGGAAGGATCCATTTGTCTGCTACAGTACCGTGTGACATCTGCTTTACGGACTCACCTGTCAACTTTCTGTAGCCTTTTTTTGATCGAGAAGTGTGAACTTTCCTTGTACTCAAGGCAGAGGCACGAACTACAATGTAGTAAAGTGCACATCAGCATCCACCGCTGATGCCTGTACTACTCGTAGGAGTACTCATGTAAACTTCTCTTACCAAACCCAACCTAGGATTCTGGTCGACTGGTAGTATGTCGGCGAGCTGAGCTTCCCTAACCACTTCCACAAGTTCTGGTATAGCATCGACGGATTCCACCATGAGATGACTATGGAAAATGTCGAGTCAACATCGATGATTGAGTGCCCCTACGACAGCTGCTCCATCTGGGTCACCTTCAACAAGCTCGATGACCACAAGATGGTCTACCTGTATGGCCCGTGCTCCTGCTCGGATCTCGATAGTGAGTTCATCACCTCACTCGCATGGCTCCTTGCCACATTGTGGAGGCCCACGATGTCAAAGCAACCAATGTCTTGTATGGAAAGCCCTTCTGGCGCATGTTGTCGATGCTGCCACCAAGAATGATGGAATTCATGTGCATCATCTATGGGGCTCAACATGGTTGCCGTCTTATCCTCAATATTGAGACTTGCATTTTGTATCATCATAATATCCACATATATGACTAGTTTATATTGTTATTTTCATCAATATATCATTGTCTATGCAATTGAAGGATAATTTATGGGACTTTATTACAAAGTTCCATCCTTTGGTACTAAATTTTTGGGAGGCAGGAAACCTCCTTTTTCATATTTTATTGTTTTCAAGGACTTTATAGACACAAATTAATTCGAAGAAAAATACCATAGAAGTTTTCCATCACAAGAAGGATAATGGACATTGGAAGCACACGATAGGAATGACAGGGGCCAAACGAGCCAGGTGGCACAGACCCACCTGTAGGTCGAGCCACCTAGGCCTGTTCAGGCGTCGAACGTAACCACAACTCCCTATTTTTACAGAAAACTCCGTATCACTCGAAAACCTAAGCGATATTTTTTCCATGATTTATAGAGGTGACGGTGGTGACGAAAGTCATCCCCACTTGGGAGAGGGAAAATCCTGCTACTCCGAGTCCTTCGGAGAGGGGGAAATCTATTCCATTGTAATCGGCACTCCTACTTGGCATAGGGGGAGGCATATCCATCATCCCCAACATCAGCACCATCTCCATCTTGAAGATTCTTCTTCTTCCCCTCGCAGTTTGTGATAACATTGAACCCTAGATATTTTTTTAGTGATTTGTTAATGATTGTGCTTGGTAACTTGTCATTATTTGCTAGTGAAGTTATAATTTCAGATTGTGTTGTACTCCATATTCCTATAATCTATAATGTTTCTCCTTTGTGAGTAGTTCCCCATGTTCCTGAGGGGATATGATGAATTGTCTATGATTTTCATATAGTATGGAATGAGTATTTGGTTAAGTTTCAATCTATTATGTGTTTCTATGATGGTAATATACGAACATTGACTGCATATTACTTCACCTATATGGGCACATACGGCTGCACCTTAGTGTAATGAAGAGAGTAAGGAGGGACAAAATGACAAAAACCGTGTCATGAGTCTTGAAGTTCTATTAAGGTTTTTTATAGTGGGGACCTTAGAACTTTATGCCATGGTTGCACTTTACATCTTAATGAATCCTTTGTTTGCTCATAAAATGGCCTTAGGACCAACCATAACGGGTGGACTTGCTCATGTATATGGCTGCACCTATTTTAGGCTCCGTCTAAAGAGAATAAAACTTGACAAGATACTTACATATTGCTATAGAAATATTTATGTTAATAAAATACATTCCGCCCTCATTACCGTTTGTCACATATAAGAAAGAAACTTGAGCTTGTCCTCTTCTGCATAAAGGATTCGGCTTTCTCTGAATAGATCATTTACTTGACTTGAAATTTACTTTACTTGCCATTTACTTTATAGATATTTACTTTTTTGCAAACTATAAACCCAAAAACTCCAAACCTTTGGATATTTTATTGTTTTACTTATCATACTTACTAACCAATACCATTTGATCCCCGTGGGTTCGACAAACTTTTCTTATTGAAAGGTACTACAATAGATCTCCTGTACTTGGGAGAAATCAAGATACTATTCTAGCGCCATTGTCGGGGAGCGTCGTGCTATTGGTAGGTTTGTTTGGTAAGGGAACTTGAAAGTTGGTTTTACTATTTACTATTTTTCTTTATTGTTTCTACTATGGATTTTGAATTTATGAAGCTCTCTTTATATAATCATGTTCACTTTGTTAAGAATAAAGTTCATAAACCTCCTAACCCAGAAACGGAGTATCAAATTCCTATTGGTGGTCATGTTAAAAGGGTTAGGAAACAAGATTTTTCAACTGATGGAAGAAAAACTGCCTAGGATCATGTGCAAATGATTGAGGATATATGTTATTTATTTAATATTTATGGTATCTCTCAAGGCGAAGCTAAAAGGAAGCTATTATATTTATATCTTTCGGGTGATGCTCGCAAATGGTTTATATCACTTGATGAAGAATACCGCCTTGATTGGGAATATCTCAAGAAGGCTTTCTATCTTAAATACTATACTCTTAAGGAGGTTGGTAATGATCATTGTCATATTTATAATTTTTTCCTCAGAAAAAGTATTACTCAATCTTGGGGGAGATTAAAGGAACTCCTTTGTCAGAATCCTTGTCATGGTCTTTCTAAAAAACATCATATTGATCAATTTTTATGTGAGATTACCTCAGCATCAGAAGGACTTTCTACATAATTCCTATGGAGGAAGTTTTACTCATAAAGTGAAGAAGAAGCATGGGATTTATTAAATATAACCTCTAAGAATAATGATAATTGGGATCTTTACAAAGGTTACAAACCCCGTTTAGAATATGAGTACTTATGTCTAGATAATTTATCTACCTCTATCTTGTTTGAAGAATTGAGTAATAAGTTTGGTCTTGATCCATATGTATTATTAAAAGTTGCTAAATCTTTTTCTAATCATATTTTTATTCCTAAAAAAGGGTTTGATGTATATGTTGAACCTATTAAGCATTATATTGTTGTGCCTAAACTAATTAAGCATCTATTCAACCAAGTATCTCTATGAAAATTAAAGAATATGTTGAAACCCCTCCATATACAAAAGGGATTTCTATTTTCGTGCCCCTGGTTTGTTAGTTGTTCTGAGTTTTCCCCAGCCTCTTACTTTTTCCTCACTTTTCTGCTTCCTCCATTCCGAAACCCTCACATGTGCTCGGACGGGTGGATACCGTCAGGTCAAAGGCTTGACCGTTATATGCTGGCATGTGGGACTACATTGGGCGGGTCCTGCGTTGAGCGTTACGTTACGTCGCCTTGACCATTACATGCTGACATGTGGGCTGTGTTGGGACGGGTCCTGCATACGTGGTGAAGGGTGGGGCCATGTTGGGCCAGGTCTTGCATACGTGGTGAAGGGTGGGGCCACATGGAGACACGTCGGACCGGCCATTCTTGCTCCGAGCTTGGACCAGCTCCCACACCGCCCCTCTGCTCCGCTCCCCCGCCGTCGTGCCCTCCTACCTGAGAGCCCCTCCTGCCTTATGTCATCCTCGGCCCCCCGAGCCGCCCCTCCCCCTAGCCATAGAGCCTACTCCGGCTCCACTTCCTCCCCCGCTAGATCTACCCCTTTCGCGGAACAGTATGTGACACCGGCTGGTGTACCGGTCCTCCCCGTCGAGCGTGCAGAACATTGGGTGGAATCGGAGGGATCTAACACATGGATTCCATCTGGGTAAGTATTGTTTCTCTTTGTGGATTGATTATAGGAAGTAATTGAGTACGAATCGCCGGTGCTCAGCTAACTGCCTTGCTTTTCGAATAGGATTGATCCAACGCTGGCATTTTGGTTGGCGGTTAAACTGGATACTAGCGTAATTTGTGGTTGTGAATGGTATCTCTCCGGATTTTACTTCCCAGTGGTGGTTGCAACCTCCATAACTCTCAGAGATTTGAAAGATAAAATATATTCTAAATTCCCCTAAAGCAATGGCGATTCAGTTGATTTGCAATATTTCAACATTAGCGAGCAAAGATTGCTCCCACTAACTAGTGAAGCTGATCTGGTAATGTTTTTCTCTTTGAATGCTTCCGAACGGATTGGTCGAATTCATCTTCATGTGCAACCTAAAGTTGAACACACGGGAAAGAGGGCTAAAGCATCACCTAGTGGTCAGGCATCATCAGGTGGTCCAACATCATGTGTCTCTGCTGTTTCTGCTAATAGTGTGTGCCCCCGCACTCCTTGTAGGTCCACAATAGTACCATCTGTTTGCACTACGAGTGTAAGCCAAATTTCTCGTGCGGCTGATGTGGAGGTCGGAGAAGAGCTTGCCGAGGGAGCGCCTTCACTAGATGATGAGGATGAGTTGATGTTTCCTGAATTGGTAGATAGATTCACTAAACAGGCGCTAGACGATCAATACATAGAGGAATTGTCCCATGGTGCCAGATTTGATGACACTGATGAAGAAGAGAACAAGGAGAATAATGATAGTCTCGTTTTAGCCAAGTACGATGGTGAGGACTTGCCGGTAATTGAGTGGGACAGGAACGATCCTAAGATTTCAGAAGGCACCATATTTGAAACGATGCAGGACTATCGTAATGCCCTTACTACATATTGCATCTGCACCAATAATGATTATGTTCTTATTAAGAGTGAGCCAGTAAGGTTCATAGTGAGTGCCCATACAAGAGGTTGATACGTCCATTTTGCATCACTATTCTATATCATAATTTACTGTTATTCATTGATATATTTCATATTAAGAGATGATACTTATGTTATTTCATTTGTTTTTGCATGGTTGATGACTTTTGGAGTATGGACCGCTGTAGTCAGGATTCTGATGGAAAAGGTGCTGTTTGGAGGCAAAATTCACGAAGATAAAAAAATCCGGGAAAATACATGGAAAATCCTATTTTTCCAGAAGACGAAGGAAGCCATAAGGGGAGGCTGAGATGGGCCACAGGGGGCCCACACCACCCCCTGGCGCGGGCCGCCCCAGGCTGTGCCACCAGGTGGTGTCGCCGCCCTGGTCCACCCCTGGCTCTCCCCTCTAGCGTATATTATCCTCCCAAAACCCTAAGACTCGGGGAGCGACCACAGAAAGATTCAGCCACCTCTACAGGGCAGAAAACACCGAGAGAGAAAGATCTCTCTAGCAGACAGAATTCTGCCAGGGCAATTCCTTCCCGGAGAGGGGAGATCGTCGCCATCAACACCACCATCAAGCTGGACTTCATTGGGATCATCATCATCATCACCACCATCATCTCCACCAGAACCATCATCACCACCTCATACCGCTGTAACAATTGGGTTGAATCTTACATAGTTCTTAGGGGAAACTTTCCTGGTGTTGATTACTCTTTGTAGTTGATGCTATTGAGTGAACCGTTGAATTATTGTTTATGTTCAGATTGTTATACATCATTATTCCATCTCTGATCATGATCCATATGATGTCTCGTGAGTAGTTCATTTGTTCTTGAGGACATGGGAGAAGTCATGTTGTTAGTAGTGGAATTGTGTTGAGAAAGATTCAATAGTTTGATATTTAAGTTGTGGTTTACTTCTTCTAGTGGTGTCATGTGAACGTTGACTACATGACACTTCACCTATATGGGCCTAGGGGAATGCATTGTGTATTTTGCTCGTAGGGGTTGCCAGAGTGACAGAAACCTGAACCCCCGTTAGGAAACCATTACACAAGGGACGTCAGGGTCTTAGAGTTTAAAGCTGTGGTTAGGTTTCTAACTTAATTACTTTCTTGTACTTGAGGATGCTTGCAAGGGGTATAATCACAAGTATGTATTAGTCCTAGGAAGGTCGGTACATTTGCACAGGTTCACCCACACAACACATAGCAAACTAAAGAAGATTAATCAACTATATGAAGCAAAAGCACTTGACGATATTGTGGCATCCCGCAAAATCCACTACTAGAAAATCGCGATGTTTTTGTGCATTGCATCATCATGACCGCATGCTCATGTCATCATGCCACATTGCATTTGAGCATCGTCATCATCATGCATGGTTTTGTCTAAACTATTTTCGAAACGCCTAGTTTTGTTTTCTGAATATTCCCGTCTTTATTCAAATTAAAACCCAGGTCTCTGGAATATTTTGATTTGTCTAAATATGATTTGCAAAAGCCTCGTTTTAAATAATAAAATATTTATTTTATTTTTAGGAGGCAGCCCGCCAGGCCCGAAAGCCTAGCCGGCTACCTCCACGCCCTTAAATAAAACCTAAGCTAAATCCCAAACCCTTTTCTACCAAATACCCTACCCCTAATCCTACACAGCCCCCCTCCACCTCACCCCGCCCAATAGCAGCGCGCCACCTCACCAACCCTCTCCCTTTTCCCTCCACCTCACCCCACACACACGCAACACACACAGCAGCACGCACCCATCGCGCTGGTCACACCCCCGCACGCACGCACCAGGCCACCAACCACGTGCGGGCCCCACCTCTCTCTGGTGGACAGCCGACCGACCCCTCCCCCTGACCCCACCACCGACCAGGTGTCCTCGGGAATTCCCCCGTCCCCCAGGCCCGCGTCTGCCTTTTTCTCCCTCCTCTCTCTCTCCCTAATCTCCACCGCCTCCCTCACCCTATTTCGCAGCTGCCCTACCACGAGCCCCGTCTTCTCTGCGGCGCCCCGGCCAAAGCTCCCCGCTTCCCGCGCCTCTCCTGCACCAACCACCGCCGCCGCGACGACGGAGAGGGCTCCCCTGTCGCCGCCCCCTCGAGCTCGCCGCCTCCCGGCGCGGCACCGCATCTCCGCCGTGACCTCGGTCCCCGCCTCCCCTTCAAGCGAAGCTCGCCGTCGTCCGAGCGACCGCGCCGCCACAATCTTCTCTGTGCTCTTGGGGGCCCTCTGCCGTTCTCCCTCACCCCCGCAAGCAAGCTCTGTGGGCGCCCTTCACCCCATCGACCCCGCGCACCGGCGTCTCCCCTGCTCATCTCCGCGCCTCCGAGCTCCCCGGTCGTGGCCTCCCTCCTTCTCACCGGCCGACGCCGCATGCGGCCTCCTCGCCCCTAGTGGTCGCTCGCTCCCCTTCGAGCCGGCAAGTCCCGACCCCGCCATGGCCGCATGTAGGTGCTCCCGGCCGCGCCTCCTTGTGCGGTCTGCATCCGACGCCTGTGCTGCTATGTCTCTACGTGCACGTGCATCGCCGTCCATCTTGCCGCTCGCCGCGTGCCTCCTCTGTAGGTAAAGACCAGTACGGGGGAATGTTGGCTCTGTCCGAAGACCACGAGGCCCATGTATGCGTTGATCCCCTTCACCAAGAGCTACTCCAATTCGTGTCAACCGACGCTGCAACCGATGATCGAGATGAGACGAATACCGACCAGGTGGAATCCAAGTTCGCCGTCAGTAATCGAAGCCGAGATCCAAGCTCTCCGACCTGTTATCCGAAGAACGCCGACATTGAATCCAAGTTCGACACCCGAACTAGAAGACGACGAGACCCCAGACACCAAGACCTCCTTCACGGGCGAATCCGAAGCACCTCGTCGAACCCTCGGAGCGCCAAGTCCTTCTTCCCGCTGAGACCCTGTGCGACAAGTTCTCCATCCTAGAACGGCAAGATCGACCGCACGGAACACCAAGAGCTCCCAGCGCCGAGACCCGAGTCCGACACCGACAATCGAAACCACGGACCCGACAAGATCTTCGCGACGACAAGATCGACACTGACCAGGGCGAATCCGATGTGCCCCTGATGAAAACCAAGTCCTTCTTCCCGGAATGCCAAGATCCACTCCGTTGTCCGAGAACGTTCCCGCCGAGACCGATCCCCGTCGAACCTCGGATCCGAACCCCCCTAATGTGTGAGCCTGATCCATTCTCCTATTTTTATAATATATGATACCAACTTGCTGCATTAAATCATTCATGATCGCATACATATTCAGTGGGTTGGGGGCATTATGCCGATTCACCTCATAATTAAATATGGAGTCAATATGCGGGATACCTTTGTCTTATTCCGGACTCCATTTAAATTTGTGTAGCGAACCGATGCCATGTTTCACCCTGTTAATACAACATTTAAATTGCAGGGTAGCTAAACAACTTGAACCCTCTAAGTAATTGTTGGGACCCCGGTTCCGCTTAATATTGCATAATTGCACCGCATCTACATCATATCATAATCATGCCGGATCTTCTGCCATAGTATTAAATATTGCATCCGGTGTTTCTAGTGTTTGCTTCTTCGCGGATTAGGCCGATGAGTTGATGCGAGTATCGACAAGTTCTCCGGATGTGAACCTTCGGCAGTGTTTCCTAGGCGAGCATCTCTTCCCCTTCTACCTATTTTGCATTTATAGTCTTTATTTCCTCCTGTTGATCTATTGCTATCCGTGTCGCGATGCTTTAGTTTCCGTACACCAGTTATACCCCGTGCAGCCTCTATATTTCCTTGGACACCTCCTACTACCTGTGTTTGGTAGATAGCTGGCCTTGCGAGTCGTAGTCGCTTGCTCAGGTGTGATCTCGTGTTGTCAAGTACCACAGCTGTTGGGATGCTGGAAGATGTTTGTGGTGGAGATGATCATGACTTTAAATACAACTATTAAAAAATGCTAGATATAACTAATGCAGAGGCATCGGTGGGCAATAGATGTTATTTGCTTCTTCCACGCTCACTTGTGTCCCGTAGTCCCCGAGTACTTGATACCAGTTCCTTGATTTGTCGCACTATCCACATCCGGGAGGCCGTGGACCCCCCTGAGCCAGAGCTTGATTCATTTCTATTTCTTAGGGCCACAAAGTAGTTTTGGGCTTTATTACTATCTTGTACCTATGCCATGCTTTACTGCTTTATTTAAGATTGTGTGTGGAGCACCTGTACTATTTAGGATTGTGGAGTGTTTTCGCGGTATCGACAAGCCCAGTCACACTTTCGGGTTCCCAGTCGTTTACAGCCATTGGCGCAAACGTTGGGTCCGTCTCGGAGCCGGCCAACTTCGTTGCGGGTAGCTTAATGGGGTGGCCCCCTGAAATAATTTATGAATCATGTGATTGCTTTGTCGTGAAAGCCTCGTTGGGTTTTGAGTTGGTTTTTCCGAGGTTGATCGAGTGTATGTTGCTATTTGTGCACCCCTGCAGGGTAAAACTTTCTGAAAGCCGTGTCCGTGGTTATGGACGACTTGGAGCACATTATCTCGATCATAGACAAGCATAACTGAAGTAGTGCTATAAACTTCACTTAATATGTGACTAGTAATCAGCTCAATTATAACGGAATGGATATTAAAAATGCCAACAACTGGTGGATCTATGGTGATCTGTGTGATGCTACACCTACCTAGTAAGTATTGCAACTCCAATGGAATGTGATAAAAGTGTCAACCAATGCTAGGTTTTGGGATTCCTTAGGACAATTATATCTGACTAGTAAATGTTCCAACTACAATGGAATGGTAATTAAACTGCCCACTACTTATGCTTCAAGATGACTCATGCTGTCTATATCTGTTTAGTAATTGCTGCAACTATAATGGAATGAGTAAAATTGCCAACTGTGTGGGTTCCTTGGTCCGACTTCCTCGTTTGGTCTCCAAGGGGAAATACCAGGATGGGTTTGTTTGGTGTTAGCTTCAGGTTGGATCCGAATAGTTCTTTCTTATCCCTCTCTGATAACCGCCAGTTGTACCGAGTCTCTATAGGTTGTTTAGTGCCGCTGCGCTGCTGCTTCAGTTTGACATACCTATGTAGGAGAGAGCCGCCGAATTCTAGCCTCGCCGTGTACTGGCCTCAGTACTGATGCTCCTCTTTTTCCCTCGCCCTTTGTCGGCACCTCTTTTGTTTTAGCAGGTTTGAGATCGACGTCATTAGCAGGGTTACCCTTCCGGCTTGGCCTGGGCAGGGTTATGGACGCCATTGGTTATTCTTCAGGGCTCTTAGCCCCATTTGCATCTTGTCCGTAGTCGGACGCTCTATCGTTTTCAAGGTGATTTGGATCTTTGTACTGTATATCGGTATTCTTGATTCATGGAGCCGTGTTGTATATATATCTGTTCTGTGGGTCCCATCGAGGACTGTTGTATAATGGTATTACTTTGTTTTCCACCTACACAAAAGTGCCTGGTGGGCGTCCTTGAATCGTTTCTATGCAGGTTTGGCGGAAAGGGCTAAAACTTGCATAGGGCCGATTAGAGGGTGTTACAGAGTGGTATCAGAGCTCAGTAGTTGCGATACCCCACAAGTCCAGCCTATAGGATAACCTAGCTAACGGCCGAAGTAGAGTGTCAAAACTATTTTTGTAAAATCGGTTGGATAGATCTGATTAGGACTATTTTACTCCTTACCCATCTGCTATTCTCCTCTTACCTCTGCGTGTTTTGAATCTGTTCTCTTCCTTTCTTCGAGTCTAGGAATTCTCGTGGTTGGGTTTCTGTCGTACCTTCAGGGTTTCGCTTCCTCCTTTGGTAACGGTGCTTGTACATCCGGTCTTCGTGCTATCTAAGTAATCCTTCACCTGTTGGACTTCTCTCTGTTCCTTGTTGTGCTTTCCGGTGTTTTCTGACGCGACAACATCATCTATGCTAGACCCGACGAAGATCCTGCATCGCTCCTTTATTTCTGAATCTCGCTTGTCGAGATCTTTAGTCTAATTCCGAGAGTTGGTTGTATAATTCCCCGATTCATGTGCAGAGTAATGGTTTGGGTGCGCGATGGACTGATCACCATCCGACTACTCTTATCATTCGCTTTTGTATATTGAAACGGTGAATCCAGCAATTTTACTCCATCCACGGAAGCTGGAGGTGGCTTTATTTGTTGATACTTCTACCTTCCCCTTTGTTCCCGGAGTGTTCTCTCGACGATCACGGACAACGACCTCTTGTTAGTGGTGTCGCGAGCATCTACATGAAGCAAGAAGATTCAGATCACTAACCTTCTTCCCGATACTATGAGGCGGATCTCGAGGGCGAGATCATTGTTAGTGGTGTCGAATTGTGGCATCCCGCAAAAACCACTACAAGAAAATCGCGATGTTTTTGTGCATTGCATCATCATGACCGCATGCTCATGTCATCATGCCACATTGCATTTGAGCATCGTCATCATCATGCATGGTTTTGTCTAAACTATTTTCGAAACGCCTAGTTTTGTTTTCTAAATATTCCCGTCTTTATTCAAATTAAAACCCGGGTCTCCGGAATATTTTGATTTGTCTAAATATGGTTTGCAAAAGCCCCGTTATAAATAATAAAATATTTATTTTAATTTTCGGAGGCAGCTCGCCAGGCCCGAAAGCCCAGCCGACCATCTCCACGCCCTAAAATAAAACCTAAGCTAAATCCCAAACCCTTTTCTACCAAATACCCTACCCCTAATCCTACACAGCCCCCCTCCACCTCACCCCGCCCAATAGCAGCGCGCCACCTCACCAACCCTCTCCCTTTTCCCTCCACCTCACCCCACACACACGCAACACACACAGCAGTACGCACCCATCGCGCTGGCCACACCCCCGCACGCACACACGAGGCCACCAACCACGCGCGGGCCCCACCTCTCTCTGGTGGACAGCCGACCGACCCCTCCCCCTGACCCCACCACCGACCAGGCGTCCTCGGGAATTCCCCTGTCCCCCAGGCCCGCGTCTGCCTTTTTCTCCCTCCTCTCTCTCCCCAATCTCTGCCGCCTCCCTCACCCTCTTTCGCGGCCGCCCTACCACGAGCCCCGTCTTCTCCTCCGCGCCCTGCCGCCAGCTCACTGCGGCGCCCCAGCCGAAGCTCCCCGCGCCTCTCCCGCACCAACCGCCACCGCTGCGATGATGGCGAGGGCTCCCCCGTCGCTGCCCCCTCGAGCTCGCCGTCTCCCGGCGCGGCACCGCATCTCCGCTGTGACCTCGGTCCCCGCCTCCCCTTCAAGCGAAGCTCGCCGCCGTCTGAGCGACCGCGTCGCCACAATCTTCTCTGTGCTGCTAGGGGCCCTCTGCCATTCTCCCTCACCCCCGCAAGCAAGCCTCTGTGGGCGCCCTTCACCCCATCGACCCCGCGCGCCGGCGTCTCCCCTGCTCATCTCCGCGCCTCCGAGCTCCCCGACCGTGGCCTCCCTCCTTCTCACCGGCCGGCGCTGCATGCGGCCTCCTCGCCCCTGGTGGTCGCTCGCTCCCTATCGAGCCGAAAAGTCCCGACCCTGCCATGGCTGCATGTAGGTGCTCCCAGCCGCGCCTCCCTGTGTGGTCTGCATCCGACGCCTATGCTGCTACGTCTCTACGTGCACGTGCATCGCCGTCCATCTCACCGCTCGCCCCGTGCCTCCTCTATAGGTAAAGACCAGTACGGGGGAATGTTGGCTCTATCCGAAGACCACGAGGCCCATGTATGCATTGATCCCCTTCACCAAGAGCTACTCCCGTTCGTGTCAACCGACGCTGCAATCGATGATCGAGATGAGACGAATACCCACCAGGTGGAATCAAGTTCACCGTCAGTAATCGAAGCCGAGATCCAAGCTCTCCGACCTGTTATCCGAAGAACGCTGATATTGAATCCAAGTTCGCCACCCGGACTAGAAGACGACGAGACCCCGGACACCAAGACCTCCTTCACGGGTGAATCCGAAGCACCTCGTCGAACCCTCGGAGCGCCAAGTCCTTCTTCCCGCCGAGACCCTGTGCGACAAGTTCTCCATCCCGGAACGGCAAGATCGACCGCACGGAACACCAAGAGCTCCCAGCGCCGAGACCCGAGTCCGACACCGACAATCGAAACCACGGACCCGACAAGATCTTCGCGACGACAAGATCGACACTGACCAGGGCGAATCCGATGTGCCCCCGACGCCAAACCAAGTCCTTCTTCCCGGAATGCCAAGATCCACTCCGTTGTCCGAGAACGTTCCCGCCGAGACCGATCCCCGTCGAACCTCGGATCCAAACCCCCCTAATGTGTGAGCCTGATCCATTCTCCTATTTTTATAATATATGATACCAACTTGCTGCATTAAATCATTCATGATCGCATACATATTCAGTGGGTTGGGGCATTATGCCGATTCACCTCATAATTAAATATGGAGTCAATATGCGGGATACCTTTGTCTTATTCCGGACTCCATTTAAATTTGTGTAGCGAACCGATGCCATGTTTCACCCTATTAATACAACATTTAAATTGCAGGGTAGCTAAACAACTTGAACCCTCTAAGTAATTGTCGGGACCCCGGTTCCGCTTAATATTGCCTAATTGCACCGCATCTGCATCATATCATAATCATGCCGGATGTTCTGCCGTAGTATTAAATATTGCATCCGGTGTTTCTAGTGTTTGCTTCTTCGCGGATTAGGCCGATGAGTTGATGCAAGTATCGACAAGTTCTCCGGATGTGAACCTTCGGCAGTGTTTCCCAGGCGAGCATCTCTTCCCCTTCTACCTATTTTGCATTTATAGTCTTTATTTCCTCCTGTTGATCTATTGCTATCCGTGTCGCGATGCTTTAGTTTCCGTACACCAGTTATACCTCGTGCAGCCTCTATATTGCCTTGGACACCTCCTACTACCTGTGTTTGGTAGATAGCTGGCCTTGCGAGTCGTAGTCGCTTGCTCAGGTGTGATCTCGTGTTGTCAAGTACCACAGCTGTTGGGATGCTGGAAGATGTTTGTGGTGGAGATGATCATGACTTTAAATACAACTATTAAAAAAATGCTAGATGTAACTAATGCAGAGGCATCGGTGGGCAATAGATGTTATTTGGTTCTTCCACGCTCACTTGTGTCCCGTAGTCCCCGAGTACTTGATACCTGTTCCTTGATTTTTTGCACTATCCACATCTGGGAGACCGTGGACCCCCCCTGAGCCAAAGCTTGATTCATTTCTATTTCTTGGGGCCACAAAGTAGTTTGGGGGTTTATTACTATCTTGTACCTATGCCATGCTTTACTGCTTTATTTAAGATTGTGCGTGGAGCACCTGTACTGTTTAGGTTTGCGGAGTGTTTTCGCGGTATCGACAAGCCCAGTCACACTTTCGGGTTCCCAGTCGTTTACAGCCATTGGCGCAAACCTTGGGTCCGCCTCGGAGTCGGCCAACTTCGTTGCGGGTAGCTTAATGGGGTGGCCCCCTGAAATATTTTATGAATCCTGTGATTGCTTTGTCGTGAAAGCCTCGTTGGGTTTTGAGTTGGTTTTTCCGAGGTTGATCGAGTGTGTGTTGCTATTTGTGCACCCCTGTAGGGTAAAACTTTCTGAAAGCCGTGTCCGTGGTTATGGACGACTTGGAGCACAGTATCTCGATCATAGACAAGCATAACTAAAGTAGTGCTATAAACTTCACTTAATATGTGACTAGTAATCAGCTCAAGTATAACGGAATGGATATTAAAAATGCCAACAACTGGTGGATCTATGGTGATCTGTGTTATGCTACACCTACCTAGTAAGTATTGCAACTCCAATGGAATGTGATAAAAGTGTCAACCAATGCTAGGTTTTGGGATTCCTCAGGACAATTATATCTGACTAGTAAATGTTCCAACTACAATGGAATGGTAATTAAACTGCCCACTACTTATGCTTCAAGATGACTCATGTTGTCTATATATGTTTAGTAATTGCAGCAACTATAATGGAATGAGTAAAATTGCCAACTGTGTGGGTTCCTTGGTCCGACTTCCTCGTTTGGTCTCCAGGGGGAAATACCAGGATGGGTTTGTTTGGTGTTAGCTTCAGGTTGGATCCGAATAGGTCTTTCTTATCCCTCTCTGATGACCCCCAGTTGTACCGAGTCTCTATAGGTTGTTTAGTGCCCCTGCGCTGCCGCTTCAGTCCACCATACCTATGTAGGCGAGAGCCGCCGAATTCTAGCCTCGCCGTGTACTGGCCTCAGTACTGACGCTCCTCTTTTTCCCTCGCCCTTTGTCGGCACCTCTTTTGTTTTAGCAGGTTTGAGATCGATGTTGTTAGCAGGGTTACCCTTCCGGCTTGGCCTGGGCAAGGTTATGGACGCCATTGGTTATTCTTTAGGGCTCTTAGCCCCATTTGCATCTTGTCCGTAGTCGGACGCTCTATCATTTTCAAGGTGATTTGGATCTTTGTACTGTATATCGGTATTCTTGACTCATGGAGCCGTGTTGTATATATATGTGTTCTGTGGGTCCCATCGAGGACTGTTGTATAATGGTATTACTTCGTTTTCCACCTACACGAAAGTGCCTGGTGGGCATCCTTAATTGTTTCTATGTGGGTTTGGCGGAAAGGGCTAAAACTTGCATAGGGTCGATTTGAGGGTGTTACAGAGTGGTATCAGAGCTCAGCAGTTGCGATACCCCACAAGTCCAGCCTATAGGATAACCTAGCTAACGGCCGAAGTAGAGTGTCAAAACTATTTTTGTAAAATCGGTTGGATATATCTGATTAGGACTATTTTACTCCTTACCCCTCTGCTATTCTCCTCTTACCTCTGCGTGTTTTGAATCTGTTCTCTTCCTTTCTTCGAGTCTAGGAATTCTCGTGGTTGGGTTTCCGTCGTACCTTCAGGGTTTCGCTTCCTCCTTTGGTAACGGTGCTTGTACATCCGGTCTTCGTGCTATCTAAGTAATCCTTCACCTGTTGGACTTCTCTCTGTTCCTTGTTGTGCTTTCCGGTGTTTTCCGACGCGACAACATCATCTACACCAGACCCGACGAAGATCCTGCATCGCTCCTTTGTTTCTGAATCTCGCTTGTCGAGATCTTCAGTCTAATTCCGAGAGTTGGTTGTATAATTCCCCGATTCATGTGCAGAGTATGGTTTGGGTGCGCGATGGACTGATCACCATCCGACTACTCTTATCATTTGCTTTTGTATATTGAAACGGTGAATCCAGCAATTTTACTCCATCCACGGAAGCTGGAGGTGGCTTTATTTGTTGATACCTCTACCTTCCCCTTTGTTCCCGGAGTGTTCTCTCGACGATCATGGACAACGACCTCTTGTTAGTGGTGTCGCGAGCATCTACATGAAGCGAGAAGATTCAGATCGCCGACCTTCTTCCCGGTACTATGAGGCGGATCTCGAGGGCGAGATCCATTGTTAGTGGTGTCGAATTGTGGCATCCTGCAAAAACCACTACAAGAAAATCGCGATGTTTTTGTGCATTGCATCATCATGACCGCATGCTCATGTCATCATGCCACATTGCATTTCAGCATCGTCATCATCATGCATGGTTTTGTCTAAACTATTTTCGAAACGCCTAGTTTTGTTTTCTAAATATTCCCGTCTTTATTCAAATTAAAACCCGGGTCTCCGGAATATTTTGATTTGTCTAAATACGGTTTGCAAAAGCCCCGTTTTAAATAATAAAATATTATTTTATTTTTAGGAGGCAGCCCGCCAGGCCCGAAAGCCCAGCCGGCCACCTCCACGCCCTAAAATAAAACCTAAGCTAAATCCCAAACCCTTTTATCCCAAATACCCTACCCCTAATCCTACACAGCCCCCCTCCACCTGACCCCGCCCAATAGCAGCGCGCCACCTCACCAACCCTCTCCCTTTTCCCTCCACCTCACCCCGCACACACGCAACACACACAACAGCACGCACCCATCACGCTGGCCACACCCCCGCACGCACGCACCAGGCCACCAACCACGCGCGGGCCCCACCTCTCTCTGGTGGACAGCCGACCGACCCCTCCTTCTGACCCCACCACCAACCAGGCGTCCTCGGGAATTCCCCCATCCCCCAGGCCCGCGTCTGCCTTTTTCTCCCTCCTCTCTCTCCCCAATCTCCGCCGCCTCCCTCACCCTCTTTCGCGGCAGCCCTACCACAAGCCCTGTCTTCTCCTCCGCGCCCCGCCGCCAGCTCCTCTCTGTGGCGCCTCGGCCGCGGCTCCCCGCTCCCCGCGCCTCTCCCGCACCATCCACCGCCGCCGCGACGACGACGCGGGCTCCCCCATCATTGCCCCCTCGAGCTCGCCGCCTCTCGGCCCGGCACCGCATCTCCGCCGTGACCTCGATCCCCGCCTCCCCTTCAAGCGAAGCTCGCCCCCGACCGAGCGACCGCGCTGCCACAATCTTCTCTGTGCTGCTGGGGGCCCTCTGCCGTTCTCCCTCACCCCCGCAAGCAAGCCTCGGTGGGCGCCCTTCACCCCATCGACCCCGCGCACCGGCGTCTCCCCTGCTCATCTCTGCGCCTCCGAGCTTCCGGGTTGTGGCCTCCCTCCTCCTCACCGGCCGACGCCGCCTGCGGCCTCCTCGGCCCTGGTGGTCGCTCGCTCCCCATCGAGCCGGCAAGTCCCGACCCCGCCATGGCCGCATGTAGGTGCTCCCGGCCGCGCCTCCATCGAGGACTGTTGTATAATGGTATTACTTCGTTTTCCACCCGCACGAAAGTGCCTGGTGGGCGTCCTTGAATCGTTTCTATGCGGGTTTGGCGGAAAGGGCTAAAACTTGCATAGGGCCGATTTGAGGGTGTTATAGATATTCCCGTGTGTCCTCGAGAACGTTTGGTCATCTTAAGTAATATAACCGGCTTGTCCTTTGCTAAAGAAAGGATTGGGCCACTTGCTACATTTATTATTTTTGTATTTTATTTACTTGTACTTTATTTACCTGCATTATCAAAAACTCCTAAAAATCGGTTTGCTAAGTATTTACAGAGAATTCCTGCTCCAAGCCACTAGACAGCACCTTCTGCTCCTCGTTGGGTTCGACACTCTTATCAAAAATACTGCGATACACCCCCTTTACTTGTGGTTGATCAAGACTATTTTCTAGCGCCGTTGCCGGGGAGTGAAGCGCTATTGGAGAGTGGAACTGGTAAAGGAAACTTCTACTGTGAGTATTGTTTATTTCTGTTAGTTGCTTTATTTTCAATATGGATAATTCGCTGAGTTTCTTATTTCATAATGCTACTACCACTGCTAAGGTAGTAGATGAACCACCACCTGCTGAGAATGATACTTTTAAAATACCTACAAGAATTATTGATCGTGTTATGGATAACTATTATGTTGGAGATGGAACTATCCATCCTGGTGATCATTTTATCTTTATACACGAATTATGTGGGTTGTTCAAGAGTGCTGACATTACTATAGATCAAGTCAAGAAGAAGTTATTCTCAATATCACTAAAAGGAAGAGCTGAGGACTGGTATAAGCTGCTGAAGAATGGCCAAGCTCTTGAATGGGAGGAAATAGTACCTCTCTTTTATTCAAAGTTTTATCCTCCTAGTGAGATTCATAAAGATCGGAATCAAATATAGAACTTTTGGCCTCTTGATGGAGAGAGTACAGCTCAAGCTTGGGGGAGACTGAAGTTACTAATGCTCAAATGTCCCATTCATGAGCTCCCCAAAAATATTATTATCAATAACTTTTATGCAAGGCTCCATCTACATGATAAGGATTTATTGGATGCTTCTTGTGCTAGATCATTTACACGCATGGAAGAAGAAGCTAAATGGGATCTTCTAGACCGTAGTCAAGATAATGCTGAAGCATGGGAGAATGACAAAGGAAGAAAGTCAGGTATAAATTATGATTATGAATGCATTGAATCTTTTATGGGAACTGATGACTTTCAAAGTATTAAAAATGCTTATGGTTTAGACTCTCAAGTTATTGCAAATTGTTTTAAGGCTTTTGCTTCCTATATTGAAATTCTTAAAAAGGGATGGGACAAGTACCATGCACCATATAAAGATATTGTTGATTGTGTTCCTATTGGGAGTACTGAGTTTAACACTATTGACCACATCTTCCCTGAACCTTATATCGAGAAAATACCCTTCCCGGATAAGGTAAAGGATCATCCTATGATAACTAGTGTAATCAATAAAAGTGCAAAGAGAACTGTAAAACCTGATGAACAAATAAACATTGAACCTGTTGTAGCAATTGTGAAAGATCTTGTCACTAAAAGTATAGAAGATGGACACATAGTATTTTGTGAGGATGCTTCTAATATTATCTCACATCCTAATACAACTAAAAAGTCTAGTGTCCCTGTGCTTTCTGTTAGAATTTGTGACCATTGCTATTATGGTTTATGTGATATTGGTGCAAGTTCAAGTGCTATTCCTTATGAGATTTAACAAATAAATTATGCATGAAATCAGTCCCTATGAACTGGAAGAGATTGATGTGGTCATTCATCTTGCTAATAGAGAGACCATCTCTCCAATTGGTATTGTGTGGGATGTAGAAGTTCTTTGTGGTAAGATTAAATATCCTGCTGATTTTCTAGTACTTGGTTCAGCTGCTAGTAAAACTTATCCCATCATTTTTGGTAGACCTTTCTTGAGTACTTGTGGAGCTATTATAGATTGCAAAAGGGAGAAAATCTTGACAAAATTTGATGGGGAATCTTATGAGTTTAATTTTTCGAGATTTTCTAAAGAACCTTGTGAAAATGAAACCCATAATGAGGATTTTAGAGTTGAACAACTTGCTTCTATTTCTCTTGCTCCTAACAATGCTTTGCAGCAATTTATGGAAGACCACGAAAGTGAGATCATCATGGAAGAAAGAAATGAGATTGACGAGATTCTCTGTCGTCAACCTAAGATGCTTAAGCATAACTTGCCTGTGGAAGATTTGGGTACCACGTTGCCACCCAAAAAGGATCCGGTTTTTGATCTAAAACCTTTACCTGACGATCTTAAGTATGCTTACATTGATGATAATAAAATATATCCTGTTATTATTACCTGTAAACTTTCAGGGAAGGAACAGGAAAGATTATTGGAGGTATGGAAGAAACACCGAGGGGCTATGGGCTATACTCTAGATGATTTAAAAAGGATTGCTCCTACTATATATCAGCATGCTATCAATATAGAACCAAATGCAAAGCCAGTAGTAGAGCACCAATGGCGTCTAAATCCTAAGATGAAGGAAGTGGTAAGAAATGAGGTATTGAAAATCCTTGATGATGGTATTATTTACCCTATTGATGATAGTGAATGGGTTAGTCCTGTTCATTGTGTTCCTAAAAAAGGGGGAATTACCATCGTCCCTAATGATAATGATGAGCTTATTCCCCAAAGAATAGTAGCAGGTTATAGGATGTGCATTGATTTCAGGAAAGTTAACAAAGTTATTAAGAAAGATCATTACCCACTTCCTTTTATTGATCAAATGTTAGAAAGGTTGTCTAAAAAGACCCATTTTTGTTTTCTTGATGGATATTCTGGTTTCTCTCAAATTGCTGTTAAACAACAAGATCAAGAAAAAACTACCTTTACATGCCCTTACGGAACCTATGCTTATAGATGTATGCCTTTTGGTTTATGTAATGCTCCCGCTACTTTTCAAAGATGCATGTCTACTATCTTTCATGGTTTTTGTGAGGAAATTGTGGAAGTATTCATGCATGACTTCTTCGTCTATGGAACTTCTTTTAATAATTGTCTGCACAACCTCGATAAAGTTTTGTAGAGATGTGAAGAAACTAATCTTGTTCTCAATTGGGAGAAATTCCACTTCATGGTAAATGAAGGTGTTGTACTTGGACATAAGGTTTCTAAAAGAGGCATAGAAGTTGATAGAGCTAAAGTTGAGGAAATTGAGAAGATGCCCTGTCCAACAGACATCAAAGGTATTCATAGTATCCTTGGTCACGCTGGTTTCTATAGAAGGTTTATTAAAGATTTCTCTAAGATATCAAAACCCCTCACTAATCTTCTTCAAAAAGATGTACCATTTGTCTTTGATGATGATTGTAAGGAAGCTTTTGAAACTCTAAAGAATGCTTTAACTACAGCTCCTATCGTTCAACCACCTGATTGGAGTTTACCCTTTGAAATAATGTGTGATGCTAGTGATTTTGCTGTAGGTGTTATCCTTGGGCAACGAATTGAGAAAAAGTTAAATGTTATTCATTATGCTAGTAAGACTCTTGATGCTGCTCAAAGGAATTATGCTACTACTGAAAAAGAATTCCTAGCCGTCGTCTTTGCTTGTGATAAGTTTAGACCTTATATTGTTGACTCAAAAGTTACCATTCATACTGATCATGCTGCTATTAAGTACCTTATGACGAAGAAAGATGCTAAGCCTAGGCTTATCAGATGGGTGTTACTCTTACAAGAGTTTGACCTACATATTGTGGATAGGAAAGGTGCTGAAAATCCTGTAGTTGATAATTTATCCCGATTGGAAAACATCTCTTTTGATCCTATGCCTGTTAATGACAGTTTCCCAAACAAACAGTTGGCTGCAATAGGGGTAAGCTCACGAGGGAGCCCTTGGTATGTTGATTTTTCTAACTTTATTGTCTCCAAGTATTTGCCTCCAACTTTCATAGCTCAGGAAAGAAGGGAGTTCTTTTACAATTTGAGGCATTATTTTTTGGGATGACCCACATTTATATAAAGAGGGAGTGGATGGTATTATGCGAAGAAGTGTCCCAGGATATGAAGAAAAGGAGATATTGCGTAAATGTCATGGTAGTGCTTATGGAGGGCATCATGCAGGAGATAGAACTGCGCAAAAGGTGCTACAATCAGGTTTCTACTAGCCTACCCTTTTTAAAGATGCAAGAAAATTTGTTTTATCTTGTGATGAGTGTCAGCGTGTTGGTAATGTTTCTAGACGCAATGAAATGCCTATGAATTACTCTCTAGTTATTGAACCCTTTGATTGTTGAGGATTTGACTTTATGGGTCCTTCTCCTCCCTCAAAAGGTTATACTCATATTCTTGTTGCTGTTGATTATGTCACTAAGTGGGTAGAAGCTATACCTACGAAGAGTGCTGATGGGGAGACCTCTCTAAAAATGCTTAAGGATGTTATTTTTCCTAGGTTTGGAGTGCCTAGGTATCTTATGACTGATGGAGGTTCTCATTTCATTCATGGTGGTTTCACAAAGACCCTTGCTAAGTATGATGTTAATCATAGAATCGCTTCAGTTTATCATCCCCAAACTACTGGGCAAGTAAAGTTATCAAATAGAGAAATTAAATCCATCTTGCAAAAGACTGTTAATAGATCTAGAAAAAACTGGGCTAAAGAGTTGAACGATGCTTTATGGGCTTATAGGACTGCCTATAAAAACCCTATGGGGATGTCTCCTTATAAAATGGTTTATGGGAAAGCTTGTAACCTACCTCTAGAATTATAACACAAAGCTTATTGGGCAGTTAAAGAACTTAATAGAGATTGTAAGCTTGCTGGTGAAAAAAGATTATTTGACTTAAGTTCTTTGGATGATGGAGGAGTGAAGCATATGAGAATGCTAGGCTTTTTTAAGGAAAAAGTTAAAAGATGGCATGACAAGCGAATACTTAAGAGAGAATTCCATGTCGGTGAGGAAGTTCTATTGTATAGGTCTCGTCTCAGATTTTTTAAAGGGAAATTACTGTCAAAATGGGAAGGACCTTTCGTTATTGAAGAAGTGTAAAGTTCAGGAGCAATAAAAATTTCTTCTTTAAAAGATAACACTACCCAAGTGGTGAATGGGCAGCGACTCAAGCACTATATTGCTGGAGATTCTTACAACGAAGAGGTTGATGCTATTCCAGTGGTAACTCCGGAAAAATTTAGCAAAGACCAAACTCAGAGACCCGCAGAGTCCGTTTTCGAATAGGTAACAGATATGGTAAGAAAAGTTCTGCAAAAAATCTTTCCAATTATGTTTTTACAGTTTTTATCCAACAAGGAAAGTTACAAAGTGAAAGAGAGATGGATATGGAGCCAGGGTGGCTCACACCACCCCTTAGCGCGGCCCCCTGGCCGCGCCAGCAGGTGGTGTGGCCACCTCGGCCTCCGTCTCCGACCCGTTTTCTCCTAGTACCTTCCTTTTGTTGTGAAACTTCGTAATATATAATCCCCCAGATCCCCCGAGGTTCGTATATCGTGTTCTCGTCGTGTTTTCGTTTTGGTCTGTTTCTGACAGGTAGAGTCCTAGATTTGGAGACACAATGTCTTCCTCTGGGATATCATCAACCCATACATGAAAGAGTTGAAGATTCATCCCAAGGAGTTGTTGCTTAAAGATGGAGAGGTATGGATAAAGGAGGTTCAAGGACCTAAAGGTGAAGGAAGTCTAGAAGACAGGATGGAAGCACCGGAGCAAGCAGTCTTTAGGTACAAGAAGATGGCAGAGCGCGAAGTGGATATCATCCATAAGATTTGTTCCGAACTCATCGCCGAGCACCAAAAGGAGACTGCTGAGCTCAAGGATGAAGTCCTCTCACTCCACCAAACAACCAACCAACTGCAAGCACAACTCTACGACGTTCAAAATCAAAACTGTGAGTACGAGGTTAGGTTTAAACGCATAAGTGCTGCTGCAAGTTTCAAGATGCTGGAGACCATGATGTCCTTTGTTGATGGTGAGCCCTTACCCTGGAAGTCGGACGATGACGAGAGAACACCACCACCACCGAAGGAGTAATTCGTCATCAGGTTTTGGCATCCCCTTGGTTTGCTCCAAGCTTGGGGGAGTGCCGCGGTATCACATCACTATCTTCTATCTTTTTACCTTTTTAGTAGAGTCATATCATGAATAGAGAAGTTATCATGTAGGATGGTTTGCATTATGGAAGTGTCCCCCCTCTCGCTAGATATCTATGTATCCCTTGGTGTGAGTTGCCGTTATGGAATATTAATGAGAAGTTCTATCATTTACTCTTGTGCATATCTCATTTTAGTTTTCAATTCATGGTTATATGATTGATCTTGTCATTAGTATTAGTATCACTTTGGGATCATTGAGTTAATTTAGTTGGTTTTGGCAAACCTGGCTCGGTCAGTAGCAACACTATTTTGAGAGATGAATGAAAAGATAAAAGTACTCTAAAGAAATATAATTTCATCATCTTTCTTTCTTGATTTGCTCTTTAGTTTAGTATTCTCTAGTTAAGACCTTTTGTGCATCCGAGTAAGATTGCATGTTTGTTTTTATCACTTGTATGCTTGTTTGTTTCCTTCAACTCTTATGCTTGCTACCCAGCCTTGCTAGCCAAAAACCTGTACTTAGAGGGAATGCTTCTCGTGCATCCATTCCTTAAACCAAAGCCTATGCCATTTGTGTCCACCATACCTACCTATTAGCACTATTTCTATTCCAAGTAAATTCATGTTTTTATCTACCTTACAAATTAAACTTGTTATGAGAAATTTAGTGATTAAAGCTCTCACGAACTTGATGGCACACCTTATTTTCTTGCACTTAATAAACATGAACCATTGTGTCCATCTATGTTGTGTATATGCTTGTGCTTTATAAGTTGGAGTTAGCAGAACCATGCATCATGGGGAACGCTTTCAACATTGCACTGGTACTTTGTACCTAATTGATATCATGATTCTTTTGCCCATGGATCCCGGTGATGTGAAATAAAAGGGGAAGTTGTAAGATCATGGAGTTTATATGTGTGTTAGAGAAACACTTGGGCCGCTAGCCTAAGCCATGCCTAATCATGGTGGAAACTTGCAGCATAACCATAATGAGCACTCTATGAAGCATACTCAATAAAAACCTATGCAAATAGCAAATAAAAGGATCGCTGCGATGCTCATTGTCTGCTTGCCTTGTCATTTTGATTATGGGATAGCTCATGTATCATGTGCAAGGGGTACCCCGTTGGCGGTTCTTTATGATACATATGTATTTACGATGACAAGAGCTTACTGGTGACTGAAGTTGAGTAGCATGATGTTTGGTACTCGTAAGTAAGGGTCATGAGATTTCAACTTATAACTTGTCAAGCATATCCTCTTAGTTGTGTCACTTTAACCTTAATCACCTAAAGATGCCTATGATAGGGGCAATTAGAGATGAAAGCTAATAAGTACCATAATTTTTGGAAGCTCTTTATGAAACTTGAAATCCCTTCTTCCCTCTGCGAAGGGCCTTTCTTTTACTTTTTAGTTGAGTTAGTAAACTCCCCTCTACCTCAGCAAGCATTTTGAGTTGTTGTGTTCCATTCATTCATATGATGATTTATTCAATCATGTTTCTTATGTTCCTTGTTTTGCACTTTGCTCTTATCCTAGCGTTTACTACTTTGAAAGCTATCTTTGAAAACCAGTTATTTGTGAACTCCAGCAAATTATCAACTATTCTTCGACCAAGAGCTAAGTTTGCCATTACCAATTATGATTTACTTAATGCATCTTTATTGTGTTTCCTTTACTTATTGCAAGTTAAGTTATATAATAGTGAGTTGTCTTCTAGTATGACTTATGTATTGATGAATGTGATGCTTCTTGTCCGTATTCTTTTATCGACTCTTCACTCCATAAACCTGAGGTCATGTTTATTGAGCTCAGTTTTTGCTTGGGGACAAGCGAAGTCTAAGCTTGGGGGGAGTTGATACGTCCATTTTGCATCACTATTCTATATCATAATTTACTGTTATTCATTGATATATTTCATATTAATAGATGATACTTATGTTATTTCATCTGTTTTTGCATGGTTGATGACTTTTGGAGTATGGACCGCTGTAATCAGGATTCTGATGGAAAAGGTGCTGTTTGGAGGCAAAATTCGCGAAGATCATAAAATCCGGGAAAATACATGGAAATTCCTATTTTTCTAGAAGACGAAGGAAGCCAGAAGGGGAGGCTGAGATGGGCCACAGGGGGCCCACACCACCCCAAGCTTGGCGGGGCGGAAAACACCGAGAGAGAAAGATCTCTCCGGTAGACAGAATTCTGCCGGGGGAATTCCTTCCCGAAGAGGGGAGATTGTCGCCATCAAAACCACCATCAAGCTGGACTTCATCGGGATCATAATCATCACCACCATCATCTCCACCAGCACCATCATCACCACCTCATACCGCTGTAACAATTGGGTTGAATCTTGCATAGTTCTTAGGGGAAACTTTCCCGGTGTTGATTACTCTTTGTAGTTGATGCTATTGAGTGAACTGTTGAATTATTGTTTATGTTCAGATTGTTATACATCATTATTCCATCTCTGATCATGATCCATATGATGTCTCGTGAGTAGTTCGTTTGTTCTTGAGGACATGGCAGAAGTCATGTTGTTAGTAGTGGAATTGTGTTGAGAAAGATTCAATAGTTTGATATTTAAGTTGTGGTGTACTTCTTCTAGTGGTGTCATGTGAACGTCGATTACATGACACGTCACCTATATGGGCCTAGGGGAATGCATTGTGTATTTGGCTACTAATCGTAGGGGTTGCCGGAGTGACAGAAACCTGAACCCCCGTTAGGAAACCATTGCACAAGGGACGTCAGGGTCTTAGAGTTTAAAGTTGTGGTTAAGTTTCTACCTTAATTACTTTCTTGTACTTGCGGATGCTTGCAAGGGGTATAATCAAAAGTATATATTAGTCGTAGTAAGGTTGGTACATTAGCACAGGTTCACCCACACAACACTTAGCAAACTAAAGAAGATTAATCAACTATATGAAGCGAAAGCACTTGACGATATTCCTGTGTGTCCTTGAGAACGTTTGGTCATCTTAAGTAATACAACCGGCTTGTCCTTTTCTAAATAAAGGATTGGGCCACTTGTTGCATTTATTCTTTTTGTCTTTTATTTACTCGTACTTTGTTTACCTGCATTATCAAAAACTCCTAAAAATCCGTTTGCTAAGTATTTATAGAGAATTCCTGCTCCAAGCCACTAGCCAGCACGTTCTGCTCCTCGTTGGGTTTGAACTCTTACTTATCAAAAATACTACGATACACCCCCTATACTTGTGGGTCATTAGAGGTGTAGGTGGAGGATGCATGCATCCATTATGCTCAGGAGCATTTTGGTTCAGGTATTACAACTAGTTGTGTATTTTAGATCATTGTGTAGAATTTGTTAACTATACCTGGCATTTTCATTATGTTTCAGATAAAAGGTAACCAGTTCGAACATTCTTGTCCACTTCAAGGGGTACAACAAAAGTACAAAACAAAACTAGCAAATACTAGGTGGTTGGCAGATGCAATCATGGATTGGATGAGAGCGAACCCATAACCTAGTGCAACAACGCTCATAAAAAAGTTTCTAAAAAGTTTAATATTATAGTACCTTACATGAGGATGTTCTATGGAAAGGAAATGGCTCTTGATGGGATCAATGGTCCATGGAATGAAAGTTTTCAGTTGCTTTACATCTTCAAAGCTGAAGTGGAGACGGCTAGTCCAGGTAGTGTTGTACATATAGACAGGCATATAGTTCAGTACAAAATAAGAGGGAAGACAATGGAGAAGGAGTGCTTTAGAAGGGATTTTGTTTGTTTCAAAGCTTGCCGGCAAGAGTTTCTGGATGGTTGCAGGCCTTATTTGGTCGTGGATGCAACAGCTCTTCATGGCAGATTTGAAGGACAACTAGTAGCTGCTACTGCAGTTGATGGCCACAATTGGATGTTCCATGTTGCTTTTGGAGTTTTGGAGATTGAGTCAGAGGAAAGTTGGACTTGGTTTCTGGAGAATTTGCGCGACCTTATAGGTCATCCACCAGAACTTACTATCCACACGGACGCTTGCAAAGGTTTGGGGAAAGATGTAGAAGCAGTATTCCCCAGAGTGGAGCATAGGGAATGTATGCGACACTTAGTGTAGAATTTTACAAAGAAATTCAAGGGTAGAGTTTATACTGACAACCTATGACCAGCTTCATACACATGCAGTTTGAGGAAGCATCTGTATCATTTGGAAGTGTTGTATAAACAAAAACATGCGGTGAAGGAGTACCTAGATTCACATCATGGAATGGTGTGGTCAAGAATCCAATTCAATGAAATTTGCAAGGTAGACTATGTGACAAGTAACCTTGTAGAGAGTTTCAATGCAAAGGTCAAGTCATTGAAAGAGATTATGTTGTGGCAAATATTTGATAAGATTAGGAAGATGATCATGATAAAGATCGATTTGCGTCAAAGAATTGCATCAACAGTAATATGTTGGCCATCTCATCCTCCCATCTTTGATTAAGGCATTGCATGCCAGGGCAAAACAATTGAAGTGAAATGCATTATATAAGGAATGGAGGCTAAGGTAACATACACTAATAGTAAAGATAGGCAATGGAGGTATCCAGTGAGTTTGGCTGACAGGACATGCCATTGCAAGCAATGGCAGCTCCGTGGGAAACCCTGCATACATGCATTGTTTTTCATGGGTGTTCTAGGAGGTGAAGTGGGTGAAGTTGATCAGTACGTGTCAGAGTATTTCTCCGTTGCCAAATTTAGGGCAACATATGCTCAGAATGTCCCAGTCTTGTTGGGAAAAGACCAATGGATGGAAGTGAATCCATACTTCAAGCTATACCCTCCAGTTTTAACTAGACCAGCAGGTAGGCCAAGGAATAATAGGATGAGAGCTAGTGTAGAGGGTGGTGCACCACATCGATGATGTAAGTGCAAACATTGTGGGATCCTAGGGCACATTGCTAGGCTTTGTAAAACTGCAGTGGACCCAGCTTATGGAATGGATGATCAGGCGGGAGCAGCAAATGCAGATGAGAATGAAGTATCTGAACGAGAGGAGAATGAAGCAGCGGATACATTTCAGATTGAACCAATGGATCGAGAGGAGATTGAACCAAATGCAGGGGAGATTGAACCAGATGCAAGGACATTGAACCAGATACAGGGGAGATTGAACCAAATGCAGGGGAGATTGAACCATATGCAGGGGCGATTGAACCAATGAATCGAGAGGAGATCGAACCAAATGAAGGGAAGATTGCACCAAATGCATGGGAGATTGAAGCCATTTATTCATTGGAAGCAGAGTTCAAAAGTAAAGGAATTACACAAGAGGATATTGAATAAATGTTGCCAATGCGTTTTGAACCATATGAACCAATGAATCGAAACGTGGTTGAACCAATTGTACGATAGACTCAAGCACTTGATTCATTTGATGTAGTGAAAAAGAACAAAGGGAACAAACGGAAGAAGCTGATGGTGGACTCCGAGAATATTCCAGCCAGGATCACCCAGAGCAAGGTGGTGAACTCCAAGAATATTCCAGCGAAAAACACTAGGAGTAAGAAAAAATGAATTTGAATTTGTATGATGAATTTGAACTATTGTCAATGTTTGTATTGAATTTGAACTATTGTCAATGTTTGTGACGCTTCCAAGTTTGTATTATGGATAACCCCATAATGTATGTGTTATTGCAAGTTTCTATTGTCATGCACCTAGTTTCTTAGCATTGCTTAGTTTTGCCCTTGACATGTGGTCAACACATGGGGTTTAGCTAGTTCATAGCTTAAACCTTATCAAATGTTGACCAATTAGTCCAAAATTTGGCACACTTGTGTATCCTGGATTGATTTACCATATGAAATTGGAAATTTTGGATTTACTTATAATTAGCCACATTTTTCTTTTTTCTAAGTGATTAAATTCAAATAAATGGTTTTAGGGTTAGTTTAATTCAAAAAAGAAGTCAAAACATAGTGCAACCTTCACATGGAGTCTTGTTATGTTAACTAAAACCTAGCATGAATAATAAAGGAAAAGGAAATAAAGAGAAATGGACTTCTCCCCTAAACCACTTCTTGGAATGAGCTATTAGCTACGAAGTTACATGGCTTTCTACTCAGTCAACCTCCAAGATAACCCATCCCAAAACATACTTTGTCTAAATGAGGCCAAATTTGGCACACATGTGTATCTTTGAGTTGGAAACAATATAATGTCAGCCAAGATGGATTATTTTGTTCAAATAACACATTTTCCATTTGTTATGCCAAAAGCTTGAATTTCCCTTAGTCATTTTTTTATCTGAGCGCCCTTGTCTTCCTTAGCTCTACTTAGTTTTCCCCTCCTGCTAAAGTTTTCCTCAGTTTTCCCCTCCCACTAAAGTTTTCCTCACTTTTCCCCTCTCTCATGTCTCACTCTGGCTAGCGCTCTAATTGGTCGAGATGTATGTCACATGGATCATGGCCAACCACCGTTGGATACATCATGATCCGACGAGCTGGAGGTCTCTCTCTCCTGATGGGCGCACCTAACCTTGTACGGCGAGGAGATCCCGATAGGCTAGATGTCTCTCCCTCCATTTCCTTGTCGCACGTATACCAGCCGCATCAACTAGCGCTCAGTTTGGCTGCAATCTGATTGGTCAAGATGTATGTCACATGGATCTTGGACAACCACTATTGGATACATCATGATTCGACGGGATGGAGGTCTCTCCCTACCTTTTCATGTCGCATGTATTCCAATGGCATCTTCCTCCCCTCCTATCGACGTACGGTTTGCGGTGGTGCGGATCTAAGCGTGTGGGGGTCGGAACGGCTTGCGGTAGCGCGGATCTAAGCGCGACTGCTAGAACGGCATACGGCGATGAGGATCTAACCGTCTGAAAGACATCGATGGAAGCCCTCATCCGCAACATCAGTGTGCGGCGGTGGTGCCGATAGTGGCCATCGATGAAAGACACCGATGGAAGCAATCATCCATTCACATCTATGGCTATGGTGCTGACAGTGGTCATCGATGCGATGACCGATGGAAGCCATCATCCGTTCACATCTACGGCTGTGGTGCTGACAGTGGTCATCGATGCGAAGACGATTGAAGCCATCATCCGCAACATCACTGCGATGGTGCAGATCAAGCCCTCGTGATCTGAAGCTATGGGAGGCAGGTGGCAACGGCTGGCACGTCGACGGTGAAGGACGGATGGGAGCACTTTGCCCGTACTTCTTGGAGTACACATATAGCAGGGAGGGCAGCTAGCTCACCGTCCACTTAAAATTGGGACAAAATTAAACCCAATTTGAACCAAAATTCCATGACTTAAATTATATGTATGATTTGAATAAATTTGACATGTATTTGAGCTGTGAGACCGGTGGATATGCTCTAAAGCTGATTCATAAGTAGTAGTACTTTCTTTCACAATCTCCGGTGGGCTTGTAGAAATTTGATCGAAATATGTATGATTTGAATCAAAATTGATATGTATTTGAGCAGTGAGGACGGTGGATATGCTCTAAAGCCGATTCATAAGTAGTACTCCCTCCGACCCAAATTAGTTGATTTTGATTTGACTAGATTTGATTGTATCTTGACGAAGTTGAGTCAACTAACTTGGATTGACAATCTCAGCCAATAATTTGGAACGGGCAATGGATGCTGCCGCCAATGCTGCAACTCTACATGGGAGCCATGATGGCAGCGACAGAACAGTCAAAACGGATAGGCCTCAACTTGACACTCTAGGCATTGGCACGCCAACTATGGGCCTCTAGATCCAATGGCAAGCAACTCGGGTACCGCAGTGTATTCTCTCGACTACTTTGGGACCGCTAGATCCAATGGCAAGCAACTTGGGTACCGCAATGCATTTTGTCGACCACTTTGGACCGCTAGATCCAAGGGCAAGCAACTCGGGCACTGCAATGCATTCTCTCGACAACATTGGGACCGCAAAGTGACTAAATTAGTAGGAACTCACAACCATCTATTGAATAACAATTCTACTCTCTAAATTAGCTATCTATTCAACTAATCATTACACGTGGCACCCTTCACCACAAACCGCATACTATAACTGCTAGGACATGGATGACAACTACTACCCCCCCCCCCCACTTTAAGGTCATGTTTTAGATTTTCTACGACTTGATCAGATACGGCAAGATCAACCTCAGGTGTCAACTTCTCTTTGCGAATAAGCTCTGAATTCTTCCTCGATAGTACGCTTCAGCTCGAATATCAACAGGATTTTATGGGCCAATTCATCACCTAACTTGGCAAAAATCTCATCCAAATCCATCATATGGCTAGACCACTGAGTTGATTCATCTTTGTATGCAATGTACCATGGATCATCGGCCTGCATAGCACACTGTAACAATCCCAAAACAAACTAAATTGGAATCAGTCCAACAGGCCATGTTAGAACTTCAAATTCAATGGTCGTACAAAGAGAAGGAGCTACATGCACTTCCGACGTGGTGGGAGAAGGAGAATGTGTCCACCACATGATCGATTACCCACCCACGCCAGTGTACCCACTACGACCAGACATTGAGGACTAATTTGTACCTACAATATCGAGGAAATTATAGGAACCGAATCGATTAGGGTGGGCGGAGCAGGAGCGGAGGTCTTAGCAAGCACTACTAGCAATTGCTAGGACTGTTCGTCAAGTTATGGCGGTGGAACCAAATCCCGGTCGTCGTGGGTGGCGCACCTGCCTGCGGTCGGTACTGCCCCAACATAAAATGCGTGCGGACAAAATAGGTGCCATAGTCGTGGTTGAGGTGCAGTGTGGCATTCGTTTGATGCCGCCGTAGGACAGATCCGGTGACACGTCGACGATGGCTGCTCTGTCCGCCGGTGGGATAGGAGCTGCTCGGGGCTAGGGGCTAGGAGCGGATGAGAGAGAGAGAGCCGACGTGTCATACATGACCCCACCTGTCCATTATTTCATATTTGCCAATTTTGCATATCTGCCAAAAAATTTCTTTAAAATTTGCATATTTGCCACATGACCACCACATGTCAGTGACACACAAAATAGCAAATATGCAAGTTGCAAAGTAAAACGTGGCAAATTTGCAAATCTCCCCTCTAGACCCACATGAAGGCCCCACCGGTCATTGGCTACGACGGTCCCACAGAACGGCTCCACATAGCAGCCCCATCATTCATTGTCTTCGACGGCCCATTTGTCATTGGTGCACCGGCCACACAATCAGGAAAAACGGGGCCCACAAGTCAGCGAGAGATGGATGGTTGGTCCGCCGTGTATCCTGGCCCCACCCGTCAGCATGTAACGGTCGAGGCGACGTAACATAATGCTCGATGCAGGACCCGCCCAACGCGGTCCCACCTGTTAGCATGTAATAGTCAAGCCTTTGACCTAACGGCATCCACCCATCCGAGCGCATGTTAGGTTTTCAGAATGGAGGGAAGGGAAAAGTGAGGAAAAACTAAGTGGCTGGGGAAAACTGAGTACAGCTAACGAACTAGGGGCACGAAAATCGAAATCCCTATACAAATAAAGTGCAGGAGAATTTACTCACCCCTATTGCAAACAAGAGTTATGGAATATCTTGTGAGCCATATGAACAAATAGAAGTTCAACATCAAATCTCTGCTATTAAATAATTACTGTAAATGAAGAAGACCCTTGTGATGTTTATTTATAGGAAGATTCCACCAAGGTAATTGAACGAAAAACCACTAAAGTGGGTAAAACTATTATATCATGTGCCATTAGAACTTCATGTTATCATGGTCTTTGTGATATTAGAGAAAGCATAAGTGTTATACCATATTATCGATATCTTGAAATTAAACCCGACATTTATCCTATACACATGGAACATGTAGGTATGACTATCCAACTTACAAATAAATAATATATGTGTCCTCTTAGTATGGTTAGAAATGTTGAAGTACTTGTAAGGATGATTAAATATTCTTCAGATTTTATAGTACTTGTTTGTTCTGAAGATTCATTTTTTCCTATTATATTTGGCAGACCTTTCTTACATATAGTTTGTGCTGAAATTACTTTACCTAAAGAGGAAGTGTTCATTAAAGATGTTGGTGAAAAGCTAGAGTTTAATTTTTTTGAAAAATAAAGGTTTGCTAAATATGAAGTATAGACTCTTGCTTATGTTGTTGCTGCTTCGTCATACACGATGGAGCGATATGTACTTAACCAAGATGAACTCTTCACATATGAAGAAAAGGAAGCTTTACAACAAATATTATCTCAACGTCCTCCTCAATTGCAATTACATATTCCCCAGATGATTTAGGAGAACTAACTCCACCTAAACAAGATCTTAGTTTTGAACTAAAACCTTTACCTGAGGATATGAAATATGCATACCTTGATGAAAATAATATATATGATGTTATTATTAGGACTAAACTTTTAGCTGAAGAAGAATCAAAGCTACTTGATGTACTACGTATTCATAGACCAGCTATTGGTTATTCACTTGATAATTTGAAAGGTATAGTCCAGCTTTATGTATGCATAAAATTAATCTGGAGGAGGATGCAAAACATGTTGATTATCAATGTCGTCTTCATCCAAGAATGAAAGAAGTGGTAAGGAAATAGGTAATAAAGCTCATTGAAGCTGGTATTATTTATCCCATAGCTAATAGTAAATGGGTTATTCATGTTCTTTTTGTACCTAGGAAAGGTGGAATCACTGTTGTTCTAAATGATGAAAATGAACTTGTAGCTCAACACACTATTATTGGTTATAGAATGCGCATTGATTATCAAAAACTGAATAAAGCTACTCGTAAATATCGTTATCCTTTACCATTTATTGATCAAGTTCTAGAAAGGTTGTTAGAACATTCACACTTTTTTTACTTCGACGGTTATTCAGGTTTCTCAAATTCTTGTGCAAAAGGATAATCAGGAAAAGATAACTTTCACTTGTCCATTTGGAACTTTTTCTTATACGATAATGGCTTTTGGTTTATGTAATGCACCTGCTACTTTTCAAAGATGCATGAATGCTATATTTCCTGATTATATTAAGAAAATATGGAGGTAATCATGGATGACTTTTCTATGTATGGTACCTATTTCGGTAATTCCATGGTCAACCTTAACAAAGTTTTACAGAGATGTGATAACCAACACTTGGTCTTTAATTGGGAGAAGTGACACTTCTTAGTTATAGAAGGTTTTCTTCTTGGACACCGTGTTTTAGGAAGAGGGATTGAAGTGGACCATGCCAAGATAAAAGCTATATAGCAGCTACCATATCCCAAAGACATGAGAGGTATAAGAAGCTTTCTTGGACATGCACATTCCTACAGAAGGTTTATTAAATATTTTTCTAGAATATCAACGCCTCTAACTAATATTTTGCAAAAGGATGTTCCTTTTTATTTTAATGATGAATGTGTAGATTCACTTAATGTTTTAAAGAATGCTGTAATAAGTGCTCATATAATTCAACCTGCTAATTGGAATTTACTTTTTGAAATTATATGTGATCCTAGTTATTATGTAGTTCATGTTTTTTAGGCCAAGGAGTTAATAAGAAATTAAATGTTATTTACTATGCTATACAAATACTTCATAGTGCTCAAATAAACTATGCTACTACTAAAAACGAATTCATATTTGTGATGCATGTTATAAGTTTAGACCTTACATTGTTGATTCAAGTTATTGTTTACTATGATTATTCATTTATTAAATATCTCATGAGTAAGAAAGATGCTAAGCCTAGATTAATAAGAGGGTTCTTCTACTTCAAGAATTTGATTTGCATATTGTTGATAAGAAAGGTGGACATAATCCTATAGCTGACCATTTATCTATAATGGAAAATATTCTAGATGATCCTATGCCTATTAATGATTGTTTTGTTAATGAACAACTTGCAAACATTAATGTTTCTAGTGCTAGAGTTGCATCTCCTAGGTTTGTTGATTATAAAAACATTATTATTTGGAAAAGTTGTGCCACCACATTTTAGTTCACAACAGAGAAATAAATTCTTTTATGATCTCAGACATTAATTTTTGGATGATCCATTCCTTTATAAGAAAAGTGTGCATGGTATTATTAGACATTGTGTGCCTGGATTTTAGCAATGTTGTTTGCCTAAATTTGAGCAATGTTGTGTTCCTAAAATTGAAATTTGTGTGTCTAAGAACGTTGTGTGCCTAAATTTGAAATTTTCAAGCTTCCTAGCTAAATTCATGCAACAAAATGACTTTATGGCAGATTACTAAAATTATATCAAATTTTGAAGTACAAGTGCATGACAGCATGCTCTTGAGTTTTTCTAAAATTCATTTGAAGGTAATCAAGGACTTAAATATGGGAGAACCACCAAGAGTTTAGCAAGATTCAACTTCTTGATATGAATGGTAATGCCTCAAAGTTTGGGCCTTATTTCAAAAAATTCAAGGAATATAAATTGGAATATGTCATTATTCGGCATGGTCTCTTACTATGTGTATTAGTTTCCATGTGAATATGATCAACCTGAAATCTGACAACTTTTGAAAAAACTTGTTTCATAATAGCCTTGGCATGTATCAACATGCATAGATTTCAAACCAGATGACCAATGTCACGACTATATATTTTCCATAGTTTATGACAACATTTCTATGTTTGGTAGATTGTTGCATCTTGGCATTTCATGCAATGTTTACAAAGGGAGTTTCCAAATTTAGTGTTATTTTAAAATTTCCAAGTGACAACAATATTTTTACCGTGAAGCAACTACAAAGAGTATGGCTCAAAATGGCACTATCCGAGTTTTCGCATAGAGTATAGCTTATTTAATGGATAAATCCCAAGTTCAGTGATAGCTTTCTCTTATTGTTTAAAAAAATCCATTTGGAGGTAACCAAGTACTAAAATATAGGAGAACAACGAAGAGTGTTGCAAGATTGAAATTATTGATATGGATGGTAATGCCCCCAAATTTGGGCCCTTTCTGAAAAAATTCAAGGAAATTAAATATAAATTAAAAATGTCATTCTTTTGCATGGTATTTTACTAAGTATACTAGTTTCCATGTGAAAAATGATAAACTTGAAATTTAAAAACTTTTTAAAAAACTTGCATCACAATATGGCCTACCATGTACGAACATTCATGACTTTCAAACCATATGACTAAGGTCACGACCATATATATGCCATAGTTTATGAAAACATGTCCATATTTGGTACATTATTGTATCTTGGCGTTTCAAGGAATGTTTACAAAGGGAGCTTCCAAATTTGAAGTTATTTTCAATTTTGCAAGTGACAACAACGTTTTTTCTGAAGCTACTACAAAGAGTATCGCTCAAAGTACCATTGCCCCCAATTTGCAAAAGAGTATAGCGTATTTAATGGATAATTGTCGGGTTTTAGGAATTTTCAAGCTTCCTAGCTTAATTCGTGCAAATGACTTTATGCAAATTTGCTCAAAGTATGTTAAAATTTGAAATACAAGTGTGTGATAGCTTGCTCTTCATTTAAAAAAATCATATGAAGGTAACCAAGTAATAAAATATGGAATAACAACCGAGAGTTTTGCAAGATTGAACTCCTTGATATGAATGGTAATGTCTCTAAATTTAGACCTTTTGGATAAAGTCAAGGAAATTAATATAAATCTAAAAATGTCATTCTTTTGCATGGTGTCTTTTACTAAGTATACTAATTTCCATTTGACAATGTTAAACTTCAAATTTTAAAACTTTTTTAAAACTTGCATCAATATATGTCCTACCATGTACAGATATTCATGGCTTTCAAACCATATGGCAAAGGTAGCGTCCATATCTTTGCCATAGTCTATGATAACCTGTCTATATTTGGTAGATTGTTGCATCTTTCCATTTAAGCAATGTTTACAAGGGGGTTTCAAATTTTAAGTCATTTTCAATATTCCATGTAATAAAAATAGTTTTGTTGTTGTGAAGAAACTACAAACAATATGGCTGAAAATACCAGCATCCCAATTTCACACAAAGTATCGCCTATTTAACGGATAATGTCCAGGTTTCATGAATTTTCAAGCTTCCTAGATATGCAATTTAGTGAAAATATGTAAAATTTTGGACTAAAAGTGCATAACAGATTTTCTTGAGTTTTTTGAAGATAACCAAGCACTAAAATATCGGAGAACCACTAAGAGTTTTGAAAGATTCAACTTCTTGATATGAATGGTAATGCCTCAAAATTTGGACCTTTTTAAAAAAGTCAAGGAAATTAAATATAAATAGAAAAAGGCATTTTTTGCAAGATCTCTTACTATGTGTACAAGTTTCTATGTGAAAAATTATAAACTTAAAATTTGACAACCTTTGAAAAACATTTCACCACAATATGGCCAACCATGTATGGAATTCATTGCTTTCAAACCAGATGACCAAGGTCATGACCATATATTTGCCATAGTTCATGATAACAAGTCAAAATTTGTTAGATTGGTGCATTTGACATTTCAAGCAATGTTTACAAAGGGAGCTTCCAAATTTGAAGTTATTTCAATTTTTCCAAGTGATAAAGTTTTTGTTGTTGTGAAGCAACTACAAAGAATATGGCTCAAAATGCCACCACCCTAATTTTTACACAAAGTATATCCTATTTAATGTATAATGCCTAGGTTTCGTCAATATTCAAGATTCCTACCTAAATTCATATAATAAAATTATTTTATGGCAATTTACTAAAAGTATGTCAAATATTGGAGTACAAGTGTGTGATATCATTCTCTTGAGTTTTTAAAAAATCATTTGAAGGTAACCGAGTACTAAAATATGGGAGAACCACCGAGAGTTCTGCAAGATTCAAATTCTTGAAATGAATGATAATGCCTTCAAATTTAGGACCTTTTCAAAAAAATCAATAAATTAAATAAAAAATTCCATTTTTTCTCATCGACTCTTTTTATATTTACTAGTTTCCATGAAAATGATATACTTGAAATTTGAAAACTTTTGAAAAAACTTCCATCACAATATGGCTTACCATGTATGAACATTCATTGTTTTCAAACTAGATGACCAAGGTCACCATCATATCTTTGCCATACTTTATGATAACATTTCAATATTTGGTAGATTGTTGCATCTTGGCATTTCAAGCAATTTTTACAAAGGAAACTTCCAAATTTGAACTTATTTTCAATCTTCAAAGTGATAACAATGATTTTTGGTGTGAAGAAACTACAAAGAATGTGGCTCACCCCCCCACCATTTTCACACAAAGTATAGCCTATTTAAAGGATAATGGCCAAGTTTCGTGTATTTGTAAGATTCCTAGCTAATTACACCGATTTAAATGAGTCCATCTCTGTTCAACGAAAATAGGTCTATTTTCAACTCCAAGCTCGGGAATTCCTACTTAGTATAACTTTGAGTCACTAACAGGCTGTTCACTCATACGATGGAGCCCAAAACTTAGTTTAAGTCAGAATTTCAAAAGTTATCCCGCCTCACCCCCTTCGGGCAGCAATTTGATGACCCACCACTGCTTTCAACACCCATGCACGGTGAAACACCCACCCTTCGCCTCTCCTCATCCCCAAACCACCCAGACCTCATTCCATGGCCTATGAAATAGATGCACCCATCATCGCTCCTCATCACGGCCATTCATGAGAATAAGCTTCCCTTGCCCTTCATTCTTCTAAAGATGCTCCGGTGGACACATCAATCCCATGGTAGTCCTTCTATCTTTAGCTCAATATGGTTGGCATTTTATTGCCCTTTCACTCGATCTTCCTCCTCAAATATTTAGTCCAATTTGTTTGTTCGAATCCATGCATGCGCACAGTTAATTCTACGCTCAATTTGTTTGTTGAAATGCATATATGGGCATTATAGTTTTGTACTCCATATATATGTTTCCTGCTTTTCCTTTGACTAAGAACCAATCATGCATGTCATAATCAAATAGATGGCAGGACATGGATAGTCCATGGATAATTATGCACCCCTTCACATGTGCATGATGTTCTACGGTGGAGTTGGTAAGAACATGTGCGTGATGTTCTACGATGTGCTTTGCCCCTGCCACAAATGAACAAATAATAGGAAGCTGCCTCAAAGTATAATGGCAGACCATTTATTTATTCTTGGGATGAAAAACACACATATATTAGGTGGGTTTTTCATGGTCATGCATATGAACAGGGGAAGAATATCTTGGTCATTTAGATCAACTAGGAGAATAAGATCCTAAGTATCTAGATCAAGTGGGAGAAGGGTAGGAGAGAAAAAGTGCAAGCTGCATGAAACGAGTTTCATTTCTAGTACTATGGCTATCCCAGATGACAAGGTATATATGTAGACCGAAAAATGTTCAGGTTGTGTCCCTTAGATGTTTCACTATATTATCTATTAATCTACTAATTGTAGAAGAAGAGAGTTGAAGAGGACGTTGATGGTAATGACCATGACATGTTCATTGATGAGCCTGTAATGACGAGGTTATGGGTTTTTCAGGAGGCTTTGGATCGGGTACACTAAATTTAGATGGAGTTGATGTAGGGTTGCTGATTATCAAGGGTGTACCTTATATGGAGCTACCTTATGATTTGTAATATGGTGCTACCTTATGATTTATAATATGGAGCTACCTTATGATTTACATGCGTTTGTTAGTAGAAATGTAATATGAAACTGTTCCTTATATATGTGTGTGTTTCTAGTCTAAAATCCTAGATTAACTATGACAATTCTAATACTCCCTCCATTTTTGTATACAAGTCTAATATAAAAATACATTTTTCTTTTATATAAGGCCTATACCACTTATTTTTAACTACAAGCGTGAAATCCTACTTACCATAAATTTGGGTCACTGACTGGCAGGCCACACATCTTGTGTAGCTGAAGCGTAAGTGAACAAAAATTATGGTAAGCGTGGAATCCTCAATTACAATAACTTTGGGTCACTAATAGGTGGGTCACATTTCTAGAGTATCCCGTGTCACTGAACCAAAGTCGATTTCCAAAGTAGTATCCCGCGATCTAGCCTCACGCCTTTGACCTCAAGACATAAATAGCCATCTGCCACTAGGCGAGCTGGGTAAAATAGACACCAAAAAACTTACCTGTGCCCCCCCTTAAAATTTTTGTGCCCATTGTTTGTGACCCTACATGATAGTAAATGAAAGGTAAGAAAATTATACCCCCACTCTTTTATGAGTCGACTTTGCATGCCCTTACTTGAACCAAAACCACACTCTTGGCCACCACAAACTTCCTCCTCGAGCAAAGGAAGCATGAAGGTAAGTTTCATGAACTGGTGAAACTTGTGTTCATTCTTTCCTGATTTGTTTCCTTAATATTGCTCTTTATTTGATCATCCAGGGATTGAGGGTATTTTATCACGTCGAATATCAATGCAATTTGTCACCTCTACTCCAATTGTTCCATTGGGGGTATTCGTTTTCCTTAGGTTGGGAGTTCTTGCTTATATCTGATCAGTGGGGGTATTTTCTCACCTCGGAATCCGGTATTTCCTCCTCTTCTCTGATTGGGCCAATTGGGGAATTTGGTATGCTTGGATTTCAGAGTTCTTTCTTATCTCAGATAGGTGATGGCTCAGTGTCGGCGCTAGAAAAATGCTGGTGCGATGTTGATGTAGAGCTTGTTGGGAACCCCAAGAGGAAGGTATGATGAGCACAGCAGCAAGTTTTCCTCTGTTATGAAACCAAGGTTTAATCGAACCAGTAGGAGAAAGGAAACACCCCAAAGGTGTTGCTAGCTAAGCCTTGGCAGGGCGCACTACCGGTGCTAGTAGCAACGTGGAGACCTGCACAACACAACCACAGAACTTTGTCCCCAACTTGCGATGAGGTTGTCAATCTCACCGTGTTTTGCTGAAAACATAGGATTAAACGTATCGAATGGAAGGAAGTAATAGTTTGCGGAAAGTAAACACAAAGCAGTAAACAACTTGTAGATTGTATGTAAAAGAAAGGACCAGGATCCATAGTTCACTAGAGGTGGCTCTCCTTAAGATAGATAACATGCTGGGTGAACAAATTACCGCGGGGCAATTGACAAACATCGAGAAAGCAATACATGCATATACTAATCATCTTGACTCCTTTGAGACTTGATTGGGCATTACAACATTATACATAGACCGCCATCCAACTGCATCTATCACTAATAATCCACCTTCAGGTTATCATCTGAACCCCCTCCAGTATTAAGTTGCAAGGAACAGATTATTCCTTTACGAACTGCGTATAAAGTAAACAATACGATTGTTCTATGAACAAAGGATTGTTGTTTTCTCCCTAGTAGCAACAGCACATCTGGTACCTTAGAGATTTTTTTCACTTCCCCAGATTACTAGAGGCATGAACCCACTATCGATCATAAATACTAACTCTTGGAGTTACTAGCATCTACTTGACCAAGATAGCTACTAACAACGGAAAGCATGCAAGATCACAAATAACAAAGACATGATAGAATCAATAATCAATCTGAAATAGCATCTCAATATCCATCGTATCCCCGCAAACACAACATGCAGAATGACAAATAGATGATCTTGATCATGAACGGAGCTCACAAGATCTAGACATGAAAGCACAAAGGAGGAGAATCTGCCATCTAGCTACTACATGGATCCGTAGTCCAAGGATGAACTACTCACGCATCACACCGGAGGCTTGCATAGTGATGAAGAAGGCCTCCAGGGTGAATTCCCCTATCCGACAGGGTGCCGGGAAGAGCTTCAGATCCCTCTTGATCTAGGGATGGAGATGACGGCGGCTACATACTCTTTCATGGATTTTTGATCAGGTACTTAGGGTTTTCGTCCCGAGGGCATCTTATAGGCGGAAGGGGAGGCCGAGGGGGTGCCGGAGGCGGCCAGACCACCCCCTGGCGCGGGCCAGGCTGGGCCGCGCGGCCAGGTGGTGTCGGGCCCCTGGCCCCTCTCCGTCTCGTACTCTCGCATCTGATGACTTCCGGAAAAATAGGCACTTTGGCTTTTGTCCCGTCCAATTCCGAGAATATTCATTTTCAGACTTTCCTGGAACCAAAAATAGTAGAAAACAGGCAGCTACACTGTGGCTCTTGTTAATAGGTTAGTCTGATAAATCATATGAAAAGTACTCCAAAGTTTGGACAAAACACAAGAAAGTGGATAAAACCAAGCATGGAACTTCAAAAATTATAGATACATTTGCAATGTATCAATAGGTCAGGTTATTATCTCGCCTCAAAATTGGGGTATGGTCACCTCTTCTCGGATTGGGGCATTTGGTCTACTTCACTTTGGGTCTTCTTTCTCTCCTCACTAACTTCGGTAATCTTTAATTTCTTGTAATGTGCAATGCATTCTGCGTCACATTCTATATTGGGAACTCGGTGTCAGTGGCGTGCATGACCACTATAGACAGTGATAGTCTCGTCAGTTGGCTAAAATAGGCATGATTGTTTTTCCAATCTTTTCCACGCTAAAAGTGACTTTCTCCAATAATCTGGATGTACTGATGTGCTTGTGTAATGATAAAAGTTGTCTCTGTCTGCATCCTCGATGACTCCACTTGTTTGTGTGTATGCCTTTGTGATGACATATTATTTATTTACTGTATCAGGTTGGTACATACCTGAGAACATGCGGTCCTACTATAACAAAGAGGAATGAGGGGATGAGACCTCCACCTACTACAGGATTTGACCAGTACTCACCAAATAAGCAAAAGGCCATTGCCTAACTAGGAGGGGCCAACATAAACATAAAGGTATTATTTCTTAATCCACTTACCATGGTCTAGTATGATATTATTATCCGCCTATTTTCATGCGTGCTTATCAGAAGTTTAGAAACATATGTGCGACTTCATTAATTCTAGCATTATGTTTATGTGAATCCACATCTAGATTATTCTCTCTCTAACAGTCGCATACAGTCATATGACTAGTACTATATAAACTTTTGAGATCTATTGCTATTTATGAAGATGGAAACTAGTGTTGTAGAGGTTGAGGCTGATGTAGAGGCTAAACTTCTGATGTCCCCACAAAAGTTAGGATTCATCTATACGTCAAATAAGGGAAAAGAGTTAGTACCCATTTGGACAGTGGAAACCTCTTCAAAAGGACGATGTAATTTTAAAATCGACAATTTCATATTCCATAATTGTGTGTGATATTATTATCAGATATGCCTTATGATGCTCTATGTTTTAAACTAATGTAAACATTTGTGGTTTGCCCCTTTGAAAATTCAAAAAAATCCATGCTATTTACATAACTTAACCCTTCCACTTAATTTCATTAAGTACCACGCACTAGCTAGTCAACCATTTCCTCTACATCTTATTGTCCATCTTATGGGGTGAAATGGGGGCCATGTATGGCCTCCCACAAGAAGAGGAAAAAATGGTGCATGTTCCCCTTCACCAGGGGTACCCATGGTATCAGGTATGGATTCCAAATGGTTTAGAATGACTTGGTGTAAGATCTTGGATCTCACTTATCCTACCGTTGTCTTACTTCTCTAAAAAATTTATCATGAAGATTGTACCTTGTGTATCTCACCCCATAATAAACAAGATGTTCGGAAACAACAAGACTCTGACTCTATATAGCCTGAAGGCATTTGCCAATTGTATGAAGTGGATGTAACCTAGACGCTGGTCACCACCATTTTAGGTGGATGCGGTTATGTTAAGTACTTGGGTGAGTACAATTTGAAGCAATGTGACGAGGTGGAATTTGATTATAGCAAGCCTAGGAAGATAGTTGAAACTTATCTTACACCTGATGACTTAAGGAGAAATAATAAGGGTAGGAACTTAATTTGCTTCTATACTCATCATATCCTGTGATTGATGTCTTACAAGTAACTATCTAAATCATTTTCTTGTAGTGATCATATGCATCTGATAACTACTACCATCCGCTTTTCTACCCCCAATAAGAAATCCAACATCAAGATGCTAGGGCATTGACACTGGTACTATTCCTGGTTCTTACACTGGCACTGGCTCCTGCAACATCCATGGTTCCTACATCAACACCAGCTCCTGCACCATCCCACCAGATCCTACACTAGCCCCGACACATGAACTGGTACCCGCATCAGCCCCGAGACCGCCTTGTTATATATTAGCATTCTATACATGTGTGATCACTAGGTCGCATTATAGGTCTATGTTTGTGAGTATATGAAAGCAAATAAACCGCTTTGGATATCTTCTAAATGATTCCGTGCATTTATCTTGTTAATTGTGAAGCTATCTCTTGCTTTGACTCAAAAATTCCTAGGAGTATATCACAAATCAACTCCAAGCCAGACAAAAGGGAAAAATATCCCTCATCATGTAGCACGAAGGAGTTCAAGTCCATGAATGTCGTTCCATTAATCCAACTGATGGGCACATGGCAGTTACTTCTAGATGGACCAACATCATGACATCAACCAACCTTTCCACTGGAACGATGGTCAAGGTCGATGTTTCTCGCTGCTCTTGCTAATGTATACTGGTCATGATGTTCTTTTATTTTTAGTTATTTTGTCACATGCTATCATAATTAATTATGTGGTTGTATTATCTCCATTGAACATATGGGTGGTAAAATTGTGACAAGATTTTGCTAGATTAGAGCTATGACTAGCAGTATGGTATGAGTTTATATGTATATATATATATATATATGATTAATTATTATGACATCTAGACTTCTCTCTGCGCCCCCTAGGCGTAGCTATAAAGTAGAACATGTGATGTCTATGTAAGACAAAGCACAACTATATTGCACTATATTTACTCATGTAAGAGGATAAAAAAGCTCAACCAAAAAAGACCCATGCAAAATTCACTCGAGAAGTGGAAGTGTGTCGTAGTTAATATCATGTTTAGTAAAACTTCCTAATAAGAGTTCACACCATTCACATTACTCCAAAGGAGATAAGCAGACATTACACAAATAAATGTTTGTAATTTTAGATCGCAATGGATGAACAAACTTGAAGAACCAAAGCACGCAAGACTCGGCCATTTATTCTTCTTTCCACCCATGGGATTCTTGTTATCAGGGTCACCAAAAGAAAGATGCTTCCTCGTGGTAGAGGTAGAGTTCTCTGTTTCTGTCTCCCCCCATGTGAGAGAGCATAATAGATGTTGTACAAAGATGTAGGACCAAAGAGGCATAAAAGGTGGACATTTTTACCCTTCTTGTTTCTGTAGGTTTGAGGGACTCATAACAGATTACTTAAACATAATGATTGGTAAGAAGACACATAAAACTCTCATGACCTCCGCATAGATTATGTACAGGGTAGATGTTGTATCTAACCTCAACGTCTTCGTGTGTGGTGGCTGAAGAATCACGACCTGAGAGTTTGTGGTAAGAATATAAAATGAAGAAGACGATGTTGAAGGGAAAACTGGTGGCACTGCATGAATCATGGTCTATTGCTTAAGGGAGATGTCGATGCTCTCCACATGGAAGCATTTCCTCCTATTGAAGAAGCCACTACAAAAATCTGGGTGGTTCATGACAATCTGATATTGTCGTGGATAGGGGTCAAAACGCCGTAGATGGCCATCCGCGATGAATTCTTTGATGAAAAAAATAGTTCACGGACCTCACGTCATTATTCAATCCGTGACGTTTTTTCTATCTGAAACCATCGCGGGCCGTCCGTGATGTTCCTCTAACTTCGTCGTGACAAACTGGACCGGCCTGGCCCAGGCCTGGTCTTCCATGATGTTTTTATTTCGTCATGAATGATGCCACGTGGCGGACGGCATCGCGAGCTACTGTCAGCGAGGTTTGCTAACATCATTGTTGTTGTCAGTGATGTCATCCCTATTGGGACGTTTATTTTTCGTCATGACTTGATTCTGTAACCGCCACTTCCTTACGTCATCATGTTGTCTATGATGTCATGCCAGCCATGACGAATTTCATTTCGTCGAGGCCTGCCACCGACATGTAGACACGTGGTCCATTCAAATGATAACACGTGGGTCAATTGCAGGACAAGACATGGACCAATCAGCGCCAGACACGTATCCTCTAAAAGAAATGATGATGTCATCACTCTCGTGACGTTACTAACCATGATGGAAATATTTCGTAAAGAAACATTCAAGACATTTATATGATTACAATACATAATTTGATAGAAAATTCCAGGACAAATGTTTCACTATAGAGAAATGAATACTAGATTCGAATAAGATATAAGAAGGTTCAACTCATGCCAGACACAATTCCACAAATTCACCAAATTGCGTATTGTGGTTCAGACAGATGAGCTAACACTTGTTGTATTAATGCATTTGCCTCTCCTTGTTTCTTCCTTATGTCTTCTTGTTTCTTCTGCATTGCTTGTAGGTCTTCCAAATACTTTAGCCTCTCTGCCTCGCTAGATTCGTTCACCTGCTGCAACTCCTCAATGGCATAGTGATGTTCCATATTACCTGCTTTATGAGCCTCGAGTTGAGCTTCTAGCTGAGACTTGGTTGGTTTCGAAGTACTTGCAAGGATGTTGATGTTCTTCAGGACATTTGGCTTTCTCTTGTTCTGAGACAGCACAAAGTGCACATCATCGGTGGAAGGAATTGTTTCATCCTCTATGCCATCTTCTCGAGGATATGGCACCAACTTTCTTTCGACAACTGCCTACAAGTTTTAGGAATAGAATAGAATATGAGAAACCTAGCGAGCAAATAATAAGCACATCGTATATGTGAGGTAAGAAAATGGCATTGAATTTTATGAAGATGGAAAGTATTATGGAGGACTTACAGTTGCTTCTTTCATATTGCCAGTCAAGCCATTTTCGAGCAGTTCACTGGGGCCTTCCTCCATGTCGCACAAAACCTCGTAGCTACGAGCACTAGTGGCATGAGGGTACTTGACAAGGTGTCTGTTGTTCATGTTTTTTTAGACAGGGCCTAGACAAACAAGGAGCATACAGTTAGTCCATCTTAAACAATTCAAACAAGAGAAGTTTAGTAAACAAGACGTGACCTTGTTTCTGGGGTCAAACCAAAAATCGACAATCCTGCACCACTCCTCATTGCTCATGTGTTCCACGGGAGATATCCTTGTAACTTCATTCGCTAGTAAATTGTCAAAAAACTATTTCTTTAGATAATGTCGTTGATTTCTTGCGTGCCTCATTAACAACTTGTTACAAGCAAACTGCACATCGGTAGACATGGGTCCATGATTTTTTTTGCTGAAATAAAACAAAGATTATCAGACTTCCATTAACAACAAAGGAAGAAAGGGACGTCTGAGTGTTACCAAACATACAGAAACTTTGCCATAGAAGTCTTCTCTGACATCCGGCCTCTCCATGTACTCTTTCCACTAGGGAAGATAGGCCTCTGAGTCCTGGCTGTTACTGCACACTTAGTGGCAAACTTGCAGCTATCATTGGTGACACTACTCTCGTTCTTCTTGGAGGAACGACAAGTTGAAGTATTTTTGTGGGAATGTTGCACCAACTTAGGATCATCATGCGTAACAGTGTCTCTAAAATGATTATGGTCAAATTCATCGACAAGAATATAATGGGTATGCGTTAGTGTTCTATAATAGTAAAATGCAATAAGTATGATTCACAAAATATAATGTTAATGGGTTACTATAGAGCAAGAAATTTGTTCAACATGTTACCTTCTTGATCTCATTCAAAACGGTCAAATAACCATCCATCACGTTTCACATTAGGCCCCTCGCCTTGGGAAGCTGACACTTTAACTTGGGTAGCTGAACCCTCAGATGCACAGTCCCTTTGGAGAGGTGCATAGTCACTTTGGAGAGGCTCCCGTGCATGGCCAGGCGGGGGCTGCTACTTGCCTTGGGGACGTGCATAGTTGCTTTGGAGAGGCGCCCGTGCATGGCCAGGCGGGGGCTGCTGCTTTCCTTGGGAACGTGCACAGTTGCTTTGGAGAAGCGCCCGTGCATGGCCAGGCGGGGGCTACTGCTTGCCTTGGGGAGGTGCCCACGGATGGTAGGGAGCGGGCTGCTAGCCTAGGGGAGCTTCCCATGGACACCACGGATCTGGCTGCTGCCCTTGGGGAGGTGTGTGCTCGTCTTGGGCAGCTTCCCAGCCGCCTTGGGCAACTGGTTGCTTCCCCTTGGACCTGATATTTCTGGAAGTTTCTGTGCCTGCACCTTGGCCCGCCAAGACGCGCTTCCGAGCAGATGCTACACTAGCAAGAGCCAACGATGTCCTGACGACAACTGTCTTGTTGCATTTCCTCTTCTGTGGCTAGAAATTCCATTTGTATCGATCAATTTGGTATAATAAAGAAGCAACAGATATATGTCAAAATCAGTAAGCAAACAAGTCAACACAAGATGAGGAAGAAGGTAAGGGGTCGACCTGCAACTTATTCTCCTCACTGACATCATCTAGGTCTCCTTCAGTGATATCTTCCTCCTCTCCAGGATCATAGTCAGAACCAGAGCAGTCATTTTTTGTCTTTTTAGGAGAGAGTACAGTTGGCGATGCGAAAAGACTTGCAAAGGTCCTAACACCCAGTTGTTGCAAGCACTCATTGTTTCTCATGATGTTTTTCAGCCGACTTTCTTCCATGGGATGCATTTGAGGATCTAACATTAATAAAGAAATCCAAGTCAGCTACAAATTAAACAGGCAGTTAAACAAATATAACGTATGGTGTTCATTGCCCGATAGCAAACATGAGCAGGAAAATGTACCTATTGCCTCTCAAACAAGCAATTTCACAGGCATGGAAAATGAAACACATGAACATCGAGCAGGCTTAAAAGAGCAGAAAATTCACAGGCAAGGAGGCTGTTTACTTCCTTGTAGGCGCTACAGCCTTTTACTTTTTGTGGTTCTTGCCGGGAAATTTGCTGGCCTTCCTTGTCGGCGAGTAGGACGATGATTTGGCATGCCTTGAAGACATGGTGGAGGGTGAGGTGGATGGCGAGGAGACAAGCATGGTTGGTGGGGTGGACGGCAAGGTAGAAGACCTTGACGCCGAGGTACACGGAGATGGGGAGGACCTTATTGGTGACTTGGAAGATGGGGAGGACGTCCAGATGGTAGTGCTTCACAGCAAGGTGGCAGATCCACGAGCTCGACGACATGGTCGGAAACTGGTAAGGTGAGGACAGGCTACGGTTTTGGCTAGGTCGATGGTTAGATGATTAATAGGGCAGACATCAACGAGCGAGGGTACGACCATGACCGTGCTACGATGGACGGGCGGCGGCTACGGCAGGCGTAGGAGATTTGGATCTGTCTCCTACGGCTACAATTACGTAAATTCCCTCATGCCAACACATTAGCTACGCTATGCGGATGGGCCGAACGGCAATATCAGCGCGCGATAGTTTCAGCGCACGAGAATTTGGGTGCCCGAAATTTTGATCGGCGGGAGGACCGAACCCGAAATTTTGGATTGGTAGGAAGACGGAGCCACAGATTATTGGCCGTTGGATGAGTGATGTGTGGCTGAAATAAATCAACATTTAGGTTTCAAAAATGCGAGGAAGATTGCGGCAATTAGGGTTCTTAATCTAGGTGACCGGTCTTGACAATATCTTACTGGATCTCAGAATAAATGTCTTTGTTTTGTACCTAGAAATGAATTATTAAAAATGGGGTGAAGCATCTTGGAATGTGTGTGGTCATGTGGATCATCAAGGTGTGGTTTTGAGAATAACACGTGTATTGATCTCTAGAGACTCCATCTTTGTCAAACCATGGTGGTTAGAAAGCCCAAAGAGCCCCTAGAATATGCAACTTCCACATGGAGATGGTGAACTAGTGTGACAGAAGCAGTTGCATCACAACAGCCAACTAGAGTGTGTGTGCTCATGTGGATCATCAAGGTGTGGTTTTGAGAATATATAACACATGCATTGATCTCTAGAAACTCCAGGTGTGTCAAACCATGGTGGTAAGAAAGCCCAAAGAGCCCTTGGAATGCAACTGCCACATGAGCATGGTGAACCAGTGTGACAAAAGTTGAATCACCAGACACACTGAAGTGTGTGTGTGGTCATGTGGATCATCAAGGTGTGGTTCTAAGAATAACACATGCATTGATCTCTACATACTCCATGTGTGTCAACCCATGGTGGTAAGTGATGTCCAAAATATATCGAGCTCGTTGGGGAACCCTAAGAGGATGGTATGATGAGCACAGCAGCCAGTCTTCCCTCAGTTATGAAACCAAGGTTATCGAACCAGTAGGAGCAAGGAAACACCTCCAAGGTGCTGGTTCCAACTTCGAATCCGGCACAACACAAACACAGAACTTTTCCCCCAACTTATAGTGAGGTTGTCAATCTCACCGGTTTTGCTGAAAACAAAGGATTAAACGTATTGTGTGGAAAAAAGTAAAAGTTTGCAGAAAGTAAACAGTAAACAGTTGTAGATTGATGGTAAAAGAAAGGTCTGGGTCATGGTTCACAAGTGGTGGTTCACCTTAAGATAGATGACATGTCGGGTGAACAAATTACAGCGAGGCAATTGACAAACATCGAGAAAGCATACATGCATATACTAATCATCTTTACTCCTATGAGATTTGATTGGGCATTACAACATTATACATAGACCGTAATCCAACTGCATCTATGACTAATAATCCACCTTCAGGTTATCAATCCGAACCCCCTCCAGTATTAAGTTGCAAGCAACAGATAATTACATTACACATTGCGTGTAAAGTAAACAATACGATTGTTCTATGAATAAAGGATTGTTGTTTTCTCCCTAGTAGCAATAACACATCTAGTACCTTAGAGATTTCTGTCACTTCCCCAGATTACTAGAGGCATGAACCCACTATCGAGCATAAATACTCCCTCTTGGAGTTGCTAGCATCTACTCGGCCAAGATATCTACTAACAACGGAGAGCATGCAAGATCACAAATAACAAAGACATGATAGAATCAATAATCAATCTGAAATAGCATCTTAATATCCATCGGATCCCTGCAAACACAACATGTAGGATTACAAATAGATGATCTTGATCATTAACGGAGCTCACAATATCTAGACATGGTAGCACAAAGGAGAAGAACCAACCATCTAGCTACTACATGGACCCGTAGTCCAAGGATGAACTACTCACGCATCACACCGGAGGCTTGCATGGTGATGAAGAAGGCCTCCAGGGTGATCTCTCCCCTCCGACAGGGTGCCGGAAAGAGCTTCAGATCCCTCCCGATCTAGGGATGGAGATGACAGTGGCTACAGACTCTTTCGTGGAATCTTTGATCGGGTTCTTAGGGTTTCTGTATCGGAGGCAATATATAGGCGAAAGGGGAGGCCGAGGGGGTGTCTTAGGCGGCTGCACCACCCCCTAGCGCGGGCTAGGCCTGGTCGTGCGGCCAGGTCGTGTGGCCGGCCCCAGGCCCCTCTCCGTCTCGTATTCTATCTCCGTGTCCCCCTCGGTGAAATATTGACTTTGGCTTTTGTCCCGTCCAATTTCGAGAATATTCATTTTCTGACTTTCCTGGAACCAAAAATAGCAAAAAACAGGCAGCTGGCACTGTGGCATCTTGTTAATAGGTTAGTCCAAGAAAGTGTATAAAAATTACTCCAAAGTGTGGACAAAACATAAGAAAGTAGATATAAAACAAGCATGGAACATCAAAAATTATAGATACGTTTGCAACGTATCAACATCCTAAAGCTTAACTCCTGCTCGTCCTTGAGTAGGTAAGTGATAAAAAGAAAGAATAATTTTTTAGGTGACATGCACCATAATAAACTTGATCAAAGTATTTGTAAAACATTGATAGCTGGGATGATAGTACTTCAACATAGCATGAAAGATAAAGTTCTAACAATAAGACATAACAACTATGTTGTAACATGAAAAGGCACAAACAAAAGATTCATGAATAATAATGCTTTGCAATATGTTTGTTTGTTTCACATAAAAAAAACATAGAATAGTGGCATTCAGCTTGTCCCTCATAATGGAGCAAATCATAATTTCATATGACACCTTCAAAGTTCATAAGGGTGACTAGATACAAATAGTTTAAGAACAAGCAATATCAAAGTTATGCATCAATCAACAAGTCTTGGGACAATGCACATTAAACTAAGAATGGGCACTATGCTATCTCAATAGGTGCATAAAGATAGAAGGTGGAGACTCATTATAAAAGTGGAAGAAAGGCCTTCATAGAAAGAAGCATGGTTTCAAGTTTCATAAAGAGCTTCCAAAAATTATGGTACTTATTAGCTTTTAGCTCTCATTGCCCCTATCATAAGCATATTGAAGTGATTAAGGTTAAAGGGAACAAACTATGGAGTATATGCTTGACAAAGTATAAGTTGGAAATCTCATGTCCCTTGAATAAGAGGGCCGCTCCTCATGCTACTCAAGTTTATTTACCGGTAAGTTCTTGTCATAGTAAGTACATGTGTATCATAGAAAACCTCCAACGGGGTACCCCTTGCCCGATGATACGGAAGAATCCCCATATCAAAATGATAAGGCAAGCAGACAACGAGCATCTCAACAATCTTCTTATTTACCATGGGAAAATGGTGCTTTTTTCTCTCTTTCCTCTTTTCTCATATCTCTTTTTTTTCTCTTTTTCTCAATCTCTATCTCTTTTTTTATAAGAAGAATGCTTCATAGATTGTTCATTATGGTTACGCTGCAGGTTTCCACCATGATTAGGCATGGATTAGACCAGCGGCCCAGGCGTTTCTCTAACACATATACATAACTCCATGGACTTACAAGCTCCCCTTTCATTTCACACAGACGACATCCATAGACAAAAGAGCATGATATCAACTAGGTACAATGTACAAGTGCAATGTTGAAAGCGTTCCCCATGACATCATGGTTCTGCTAATCCCCAACATATAAGTGCAAGCATATACAACATAGACGACACACTGGTTCAAGTTTATTAGGGCTAGAAAAGTAAAGTGTGCCATCAAGTTTGTGAGAGATTTAATCACTAGTTTTCTCATAACAAGTTTAATTCGGAAGGTAGATAAAAACATGAATATACTTGGAATAGCAAATGCTAATAGGTAGGTATGGTGGACTCTTTGGAATAACTTGGTTTTATTTGCAGTTGGATGCATGAGTGGAACTCATACTTGGTTATGGAGGCTAGCAAAAGACTGGGAGCGACCAACTAAGAGAGCAATAATGGCCATAATCATGCAAAGCGACAAAACATCATTAATTAAAGCATAAAGTGATATTACAAGTCGAAAACTAAAGGATCATAGAGGCTATGCGACTTGGGATAGTCTTAACATGGTGTGAGCATGCGCCAAGTCAATCGAAATAAAGCATCAAAGGAGAATACCACAATACTATGCTTTAATATGCTAAAACAACGCATGATTCTTTCAAGGCACATTAGGCAGTATCAATTGTTTATAACATGTCATGCTACAGCAAAAATCACTAAGCATAAAGCCAAAACAATATCAAGCATGACATGAGAAAGCATAGGCCACAGTAAAAACAAGCTATCTTTACCACTTAAGCATGAACTTTCCTACTCTTTTCCAATCCAAACCAAACTATTTGAAAACTAATGTATGAAAGAGGGGGTCCAACCAATTTATTCAAGCAAACTAAGAAAACCAAGCAAACGAAAGCCAAAAAGAAAAACAAAGACGCTCCAGGAACAACACAACTGTGCATGAAATAATAAAAATGAAGTGTTTGGAAGAACCTAAGATTTTGATGAAGAAGGGGATGCCTTGGGCATCCCCAAGATTTGAAACTTGTACTTCTTGGATATTTCTTGGGGTGACACGCGTGGCATCCCCAAACTTGAGATTTAGTCCATTCTTCATCTCATTACATCATTCTCTCCATACACATGAAATTCTTCCTTCATACAAAACTTCACACAATCTTTATTAGCAACATTAGTGTACTCAAGATAATAAGTCTTTGGGTTTATTTCAACACCAATAAAACTTACATTAAAACACAAGCTACTTTAGCACTTCCCTTGAAAAGCTCAATTCCCCAAAGAGAACCCAAAAAGGAACCAACAATAAGCAAATGCAAATAATGGCAGAAATCTGTCAAAATAGACCAGCAAGTAAAAACCATTTTTTCGAAGACCTTATGTTGTTCAAATCGAAAAGTGTTGAACTAACGAAAGTTAGATAACAACCTGGGGCAGAAGCAGAAAAATTCACGCCTCAAAACGACGTACAGAGATTTTACACGAATGTTTACAGTGAAGCACAAAAATCTGTTTTGGAACAGCAACTTTCCCAAGCATTACTTCTCTCTCGTTAGAGGTTACTCTTGGCACAAAAAGAAAATAAAAAGGATAAGGAGCGGTTATTACAGAGGTAACAACTTCCAATAACTTCCAAGACTCCAAGATTCATGTAAATCATAGATTCTAGACCAAGCTTCTTTGAAACTGACATGGGTATACCTTATAGGTACTCGAGCTTGGTATATACGGTCTAAATACGTACAGGACCACGGTGTCGCCAAGGCCCAGATGAAAGGACTCGAGTAACCTGCGGACTCTCGATTGCTTGAGAGACAAGAAGAAGCTAAAAGATAGAAAGTTTGAACGGAAAAACCCTAACTTGTAACCGACTCGACCTGCTACCCGAGACCTAGCCTATCTATATAAATGCTAGGAGGGGCGGCGAAGAGGACACACGCAACCCTAGTTTCCACAACTCTCGCCAGATTGCATCTGCGCACCATTGTAACTTTCGACTCCTTTGATAATTCCACGAGCAGACAAGCAGGAGTAGGGACCTCTACGAGGCCTGAACCTGGGTAAATCCTTTGTCCCCTGTGTGCTTGTTTGCTAGCCGATAGATGTCTCCAGCACTCCCTCCTGCTCCAAAACCCAAGTCCATAACAATGGGCATTGATGAGTTAAACCCTCGTCAATTGGCGCCGTCTGTGGGAATTGGGAGTGTTGATGTTGCGGCTTCTTCGGCCCCATCAACTGCGATCTACAACTCCGCAACAGTGGAGATTCGCCAGCTCTTCGGCGCCTTCGACTTCACCATCCGTGGGCGACGGAATCAACCTGGCGATTGGGAACTTCCGCTTCCAAGTTGGTCAGATGGGCACGCTTCGCATGCCTGATCAACCGACGACACCGGCGATTGCCCCAGCATCATGGTTCCCTCCATCAATCGGCACCCTCAGTGAGCTCAATGCTCCGGTGGCAGTCGGGAACACGATCAGCGACAGCAGTCGCGACTCCGATCTGAGCGATCTGGCCACAGAAGATGGAACCTATGGTTCTGAATCTGAAAGTTGTGGAAGCAGCAGCCTCCCCAATCACTTCATGTGCGCCGTCATTAACGCAGGCGACACCTCCGCCAATCACGGCAAGGGCGGCAACGGCGGTAACGGCGCCAACGGGGGAGCAGTCGAACCTCCCAGTATAATCAATGAACAAACCGGCAAACGCGTCGTAATCAAGCTCAACGAGCAAGAGTGGGAGCGCTGCCGCGAGGCCCTACGAGGTACACCGCTACCCCTCGGGTCCCTGTAGGAACTACTGATGGGCTACCACTGGCTCCTAAAAGAGGAGTTCACGCGCCAAAAACAAGCAGTCGCGCAACTTGAGGCGCGTAAAAAAGCGGAGGACGAGTCGAGCCTTCGCCACGCTAGGCTCTCCTCCTAGGGAGGATCCTCCTCACAAGGCAACGAGTACATCGCCAAGAAGAGGCAGTCGCGAATGGCTCATCTCATCGAACAAGAGCGCATAGACGCCGCGAAATTCCTCGACTTTGGCTCTATGACAGTCGACACGAGAGGCAACGTGGTCCCCAGGACGCCGCAGGCTGCGGTGACAGCAGCCACCATGTACCTCCTCAACAACCAGCCACCGGCTGGAGATCCCCGAACCGCCATGCACCGATCTACGATCGCACGTTTGGAGCTAATCGAGGCCGCCCTCGACAAGGAGCCGGTACCAGACCCAAAAAAGGGCAAAGCGCTAGCAAAACGCTACTCCTCACCCTCATCCGGCGATGACAGTCACGACCTGTCTCGACGCCGTCGTTCACGGCGACACGATCGCGACTACGATGCGCGCAACGACCTCACACAACGCAAGATCGACAAGTCAAGAGCACGACATGCTCGATCGACTGACTCGGACGAGGAAGACGGGGAACTCTGCGGCGCCATATGCTTCAGCAGATCCATTAGGCAGAAGCGAATGCCTAAGGAGTTTAAACTTGCGTCAGAAAATCCGAAGTTCGACGGTCTATAGGACCCTAAAATCTGGCTAGAGGATCACATATCCTCCGTCAGGCTCCACGGAGGCAGTCGAAGTTCTGCGATGCAATGCTTGCAGCTACAGCTGCAGGGCGCCGCCCGAGCATGGCTCAAGAGCCTCCACGCGGATCCATTCGCAGTTGGGATGAGCTGGTCTACAGCTTCGTGCGCAACTTTAAAGGCACGTACAAACGGCCCGCATCAATCGAAGAACTGAGATGCTGCCAGCAAAGATCTGGTGAATCGCTGTGCTCATACATACGAAGGTGATCCATCATCAAGAACTCCGTGGAAAACATCTCGGAAGACCGTGCGATTGATGCATTCAACGGTGGCGTCCGTCGTCTAGAGCTCAGGGAGGAGCTGGGCCGCTCAAAGCCCCAGACCATCGACCACCTGATGGAGATCGCGAAAATCGGTGGGCTGATGGAGAAGATTCGGTGAAGAACCGTGCTCACTCCAACGAGGAGGCAGAACTCGAACGCAGACGCGACCGCCGAGGCAAACGCCGCATGCGCATCTACGACGACCATGACAACGTCAACATGGTCGCAGCCGGCTACGCCGATAGACGCGACGACAACCGCAATAGCGGATACCGCAGCGGTGGATACTGTGACTCTGGGAAAACCATGCAAGTATGGCAATGCCACACTCGCGACGAGGCACCCGCGACCTCCATCAAGGAAAAACTATCCGGACCATGCATGGTACACTTCTACATCGACAAGCATGACGGCAAGAAAAAGTCCAGCCACCTCCTCAAGAACTGCCACGAGTTCCTCAAACTACACGAGGGATTGGTTTGGATAAACCGCAACGCAGTCGAAAGAGGCTATGGGGCCGCTCCAGGCGCCGTGGCACATGGCGCACCGCCACCTCCACCGGGGCCACCACCGAACGGAGCTGCACCGGACCAACACCACGGAGGAGAACCGTACCCACGGGCCATGGGTACCATGATGATCCAAAAGGGGCGCCCCTCCAACAGGGTGCAGAAAGCCATCACTCGCCAAGTCAACTTGGCCACGCACTCACCACCATCCACCACTGAGTACCTCAGTGGCAGTGAGTCGTGCATCACCTTCGATAAACGAGACCACCCGCCTCAAGTACCTCGCCCAGGCCATTGCCCCCTCGTACTCGAGGCGCAAATTGGAGGCTTTGACATGAATCGCGTCTTCATGGATGGCGGAAGCAGCATCAACCTCATATTCGCGAGTACCTTGCGAGCAATGAGGATCCCTCTAACTTGCTTGGAGGCATCGGACACAACGTTCCACGGCATCGTCCCAGGGAAAGGCGTATAGCCCCTGGGCAAAATCAACCTCGACGTCATATTCGGCACGCCAAGGAACTTCCGGCGCGAGCACATCGATTTTGAGGTCATCGACTGGCCCTCACAATACCACTGCATCCTCGGACGCGTCGCGTTCGCTAGGTTCATGGCGGTACCCCACTACGCCTACCTGCAGATGAAAATGCCAGGTCCCAACGGCGTCATCACGATCAACGGAAGCTTTGAGCGATCTGACAGTTGCGACAGGGAATTCAACAGAATCTCCCAGTCCTTCGGCATGCAGGAGGAGCTCGCGATATTGAAGGAAACGACAGACAACAGCGTGCCTCCCTCGAGCAGGCCAAGCTCACCTGATCTCTCCTTCGACTCATTTGTGCACACAAAGAAGGTGCAGGTCCATCCGACAGATCCTGCCAAAACGGCCCTCATCGCCAACAACTTGAGTCCTACATAGGAACTCGCGCTCGTCGAATTCCTCCGTAAGCACTGGGAATTTTTTGCCTGGTGTCCTGCGGACATGCCAGGAGTTCCTAGGGAATTCGCGGAGCACGCACTCAACGTCAACCCCGACGCAAGGCCAGTCAAGCAAACAATCAGGCGATTGTCTGAGCCACGAGCGCAGGCAGTTGGCATGGAGATCAACAGACTCCTCGAGGCCAAATTCATACGCGAGATCAAGGAAAGCACTTGGCTCGCCAATACGGTGCTGGTGCCAAAAAAGGACACGGCTATCCTACGGATGTGCGTGGACTTCACTTCTTTAAACAAGCACTGCCCAAAAGATCACTTCCCGCTACCACGGATCGATCAAATCATCGACTCCACCGCTGGATGCGAGCGCCTCTGCTTCCTCGATGCCTACTCAGGCTATAACCAAATTAGAATGAAGGAGGAAGACTAGGAGAAGACCGCATTTACAACGCCCTTCGGTGTGTTCTGCTACAACACAATGCCCTTCGGGCTAAAAAACGCGGGAGCCACCTACTAGCGGTGCATGCAGGCTTGCCTCAAGGAGCAATTGGGTCGCAACATCCAAGTCCTATGTCGACGACATAGTAATCAAAACCAAGGAGGAAGCCTCTCTAATCGACGACTTGCGTGAAACATTCGCCAACCTCGATCGTTACCGGATTAAGCTCAATCCGGACAAATGCGCCTTTGGTGTACCATCTGGGCAGCTGCTCGGGTATCTCATCTCCGCGAGAGGGATTGAGGCAAACCCGAAAAAGATAAAGGCCATACTGGCCATTGAGAAGCCAAAGAACATAAGAGGCGTCCAGCAACTAGCCGGATGAATCGCAGCCCTCAGTCTATTTATCAGTCGAATGGGGGAAAATGCACTGCCCTTCTATCAGCTCCTCCGCAAAGCTGACAAATTCGAGTGGACCAAGGAAGTGCAAGAAGCATTCGAAGATCTCAAGCGCCTGTTATCCACCTCGCCAGTACTGGTGACTCCACGAGAAAGGGATCCACTACTGCTATACATCTCCGCTACCAACCAAGTGGTTAGTCCAATGCTCGTCGTCGAGCGGGCCGAGGAAAACAAGGTCCATGTCGTACAACGTCCTGTATACTACCTCAGCGAGGTCCTCACGCCAACAAAACAGCGGTACCCGCACTACCAGAAGCTGGCGTACGGCGTCTTCATGACCGCCCGGCGACTGCGCCATTACTTCCAGGAACACCCAATCGTGGTAGTCAGCGACGCCCCATTGGGACATATCCTCAATAACCCCGACGCCACGGGACGAGTCGCACTTTGGGGAATCGAACTGTCTCCACGAGACATCACATACGAAAAGCGCGACGCAATCAAGTCGCAAGTTCTCCCTGACTTTCTCGTGCATTGGATGGAAAACCAATTCCCGGACAAGCCAGATATGTCCTACCTCTGGAGAATGCACTTCGATGGATCCAAGCAGAAAGACGGAGCAGGAGCAGGTGTCATATTGACGTCACCTCAAGGAGACAAACTGAAATACATCCTGCGAATGCAGTTCACAGCCTCAAACAATGAGGCTGAATACGAGGCCCTGTTGCACGGGATGAGGATGGCAAAAGCCTGCGGCGCAAAGAGGCTCATCATATATGGCGACTCCAAGCTGGTCGTCAACCAAACAATGCATGAGTGCGACGCACTCAATGGCAATACGATCGCATACCGCGACCTCTACGATACACTCGAGGGAGACTTCGATGGTTGCGAGTTGCGACATGTAGGTCGCGAAAGCAACGAGGAGGCGGACACACTCGCCAACATAGGCTCTACCTGCGCCCCCATACCACCTGGGGTATTTCTCGAGCGCATCTGCGAACGCTCCATCAAGCCAAAGGCCGCTGAGAAGAAAACAAGCGTAGCAACAGACTCGAGGGCTACGCCACCCAATGAACCAATGGCACTCGAAAACTTGGAGCCAGACACAGGACTCGAAGGGCCAATGAGCGTCATGATGATCGAACAATCCTGGACGCAGCCATACATTACATTTCTCCTCAGCAAGCGCCTACCGGACGACCCGACAGACGCAGGGCACATCGCGCGACGCTCTAAGGCATTTGCCGTTATCAACGGCGAACTGTATAAACGCAGCATCACAGGCGTGTTACAACGATGCGTCTCCCTGGCCGATGGAAAAGCAGTCCTCCTCGACATACATGAGGGAACTTGCGGACACCACGCCGGCAGTTGCGCCCTCGTTGCCAAAGCTCTACGAGCTGGATTTTACTGGCCCACGGCCATGCGCGATGCCAAGGACATAGTCCAAAAATGCAACGCTTGCCAACGATTCTCCGACAAGCCACACGCACCAGGCGCAGAACTACGGCCTATTCCATTGGCCTGGCCCTTTGCCCAGTGGGGTCTCGACATGGTTGGCAAACTCCCAAGGTCCTCGCAAGGAGGATGCGTCTACCTCTTGGTCGCAGTCGACAAATTCACCAAGTGGATCGAGGCCATGCCAATAACCAAGCAATCAGGGCACAACGCAGTCAAGTTCTTCGAGTCCATCGTCTACGGCTTCGGCGTGCCGCACAACGTCATCACTGACAACGGCACGAACTTCACATCCAATGAGTTCCAAGAATTCTGCGGAAACCTAGGGATCAACATCAGTTACGCCTCACTCACGCATCCACAGACCAATGGTCAGGTGGAAAAAGCAAACGGGCTCGTCTGCAGCGGCATCAAGAAGCGACTCCTTCCACCACTCGAACAAGCCGCGGGTTGCTGGCCAGATGAGCTCTAATCCGTACTCTGGAGCCTACGTACAACTCCAAACAGCGCCACAGGCTACACGCCATTCTTTATGGTGCACGGGGCAGAAGCGGTACTACCCGCCGAAGTAAGGTACAAGGCGCCGCGCATAGTCGCTTACAGCGAACAAGAGTCATATCTTGCACTGGAAGACTCCGTCGACCTCCTCGACGAGGCGAGAGAAATCACCGCAGAAAGATCCACGATTTACCAGCAGAACTTGCGCAACTACCACAGTAGAAGGGTTCGCCCCAGATCCTTCATCGAAGGTGACCTGGTCCTACGACTGAAGCAGCAGGGGCATCTCAAGCTCGAGTCCCCCTGGGAAGGACCATACTTGGTTACAGAAGTAATCCCAGGTGGCGCCTATCGCCTTCAAGACCTAGAAACAAGAGTCGCATACTCCAACCCTTGGAACGTCGCACAACTGTGACGCTTCTACCCCTAGCCGTTTTTACTTTTACATCGCAAATAAGGCTACCCAGCCAAGGCTACTTAGCCACACATTGTACCTCGTACTGTTCTCCAAATAAATAAAAGCTAAGTGCCCCAAAACTCTGTGTTTTTTTTTCTTTTCACTTCTGTTACTATTGTACTCGGGGGCTACGCCACCCTACACACATTTGTTCTTTGAACTAATAAACGCGACATCCTGAGTAGCTGGCACATCAATCAAACCCCTTAACGCAAACTCAACCCAGCTGCAACGCACTTGGCCGGTTGATAAAAGGGATGGCCAGGCTAACGAAAAGGAATTACATAAAGCTATTTGTACGCGTTCAAAAATAAATTACATACAAATATATATATGAACTTTACAACGCAAATACACTTATGTGCAGGATACAAATCTGGTTACTGCTACAACAGAAGAACATTGGTTTGCTCCTCGAAGAAGTCGACAATCTCCTCTGCTGGACGGTCCACCGCTTGATAATGCGGCACCATATTCCAAGCAGATCCGGCGTGCGGCGCTGGAAGACCGAAAGCTACGACGGCAACATCCACGTCAGGCCTGTGCAATCGCACCATCGCGAGGGCAACCTTGGCACCAGCCACCAACTGCTGCCTCACGCACTCGCGAACCGCGGACATATCTTGAAATTTGGCCAGGAGAGCCAACAGGCTTGACGGCGTGTCATCCAACGGGAACATCGCCCGATAGAAATTCTTCAAACATGACTGCAACTTCTTCAGGAAGAGCAGCACTCGCGAAGGGCGATCCTGCAGGGTCGCCAATGCAATCGCACGATCATGATCCACCCAGAAGTATCCACTCTCTTGGAGTTGCTCCTGGGTGAGACCATGAAGGCGGATGGCAATCCTATCCCTCTCCTCCTGCGGATGGCGTGCGCTAACAACTACATGAAGCAGCACCAACAACATCAGTACAACGTACCACTGCGACTAACTACAAAGGAAAAGATGAGGACGAGCAAACTAACACTTAAACTGGTCGCCCAGCTGCGTCACCTCGCCAAGGAGATACTGCTCGCGGGGTGGCGGCTTTTTCCGCCTTTGACTTCCACACATCTGCGTTACCGCGGATCAAGGGCAACTCACGCTCCAGCTGCTTCACGCGGTCACGAAGTCACGACAGCAAGGACAGCTCCTCTACCCTGGAGCACGGCGGTGCCACTGTCTCATCAAGAGATGGTGACTCCTGGTTTCCCCCTACGGGATCACTCGATGTGCCCTACCACAAGTCAAGACAGAAGCAAATAAGCCGACCAAATTAACACAATGACAAGGGGAATAGGTGCATTCAGGATAAGCATAAATATTCACAAGCACACTCGCCAGCAGGCATGCTCTTCGACCAAAAGGACAATTCATCATCTATTACAAAAGCTAACTATAGAGCAGCTGGCTTCTTCGACTTCGACGCCTTCGGGGGCTTCATCAAGTTCGTGGCAGTATCAGACGCCACTGACTTTCCGCCTGCCCCTGAGGCCGATGCTTTTGCCGCCTTCTTAGCACGCTGGAGCTCCTCCGAATACTTGGCAACGGTATTAATCAAGGAATGGCCATATTTGGCACAGGCAGTCGTAAAGGGAGCGAAGACTACCTGCTGACCATCCGCGCCAACAGGCATTGTCTTCGACACCGCAAAGGGATCTATCTCAACTCCGTGGGCTTGCACCATGGCGAGTGACATCATTGCACCAGCCGCCCGGAGGGAGTTCTTGTAAGAAGAAGGCACGCCCCCGGCGAGTGACTCCACCAGCTCGCCCATAGTATCGACCTGCTCCGCCTTTGGCATCAACTCCTCGCGGAGGCGACTAAGGGCGACCTTGGCCTTAGATAATGTATCCTGGACGGCGGTGCTTCGGTCTTTGACCGCGGACACCGCGCCGGCCAGAACGTCATCACGACGAAGGGCCTGCGGGTCAAAACTCAAGTCGCCAACATCTACACCAAAAAACATGGATCAAATCTCTAGTGCCATCGGCAAAAATCTAGAAGCAGGAAGAGCAACAATAAAATATCCACCAGTAAAGGTACCTGATAGGGCCTTGGCGACTGAGAGCAGTTGCTCCTCAAACAGCTTTTCCCTGGCCACAAAGGAGGCGCGCAGATCCTCTGAGCGCTTCTGGGCATCATCACGAGCCGTGATTGCCTCATCGCGCCCCTTCACAGCTGCAGCCAATGTCTTCTCCAATGTTGCGACATTGCGCAGTAAAGCGTTATGCTCAGCTACGTGGCAGTCAATAATCGGCTATCAGTCGAATATACCAAAACAGAGAGAAGATGAAAAGTACAAGCGTGGAAGCACTCACTTTCGACCACACGGTGACGCGTCTCCAGCATCGCATGCTGACGACCCATTGCCATCACCTGCTCCGCCACTTGCGCAGCCTCCTTTACAAGGAGCTGTTGCACCAAACAAGGAATCAGAGAAGACAACAGAAGGCGTTGACTGCAAAATTACAAGAGAAGGCAAAAATATACTCACATGGTCCTCTAACGACTCCGAAGAAGTTTGCTGAGCTGTCATCCGAGCAACTATTCGATGCTCCCCTCCGTGAGGAGAGCTCGAAGAATTATGCCCGGAGTGCGCCGCCGCCGGAGGAGAAGGAGCGCGCTCGACCTCTACCTTGGCCCTTGAGGTCGCGACTCCCGATTCCTTCAAAAACTCGACGTCGCCAGAAGATGACGACGCCTCCTGACTGCAAGACGAAATTCGCATTGAGAAAAAGCAAACTCCAGGGCAAAGCCAGCAAGACGAAAACAGAAAAGAATGAATAAAATCGCGAACTTACTAGTCAAACTTGTCAAGATCAAATGTGGCCTCCGCCGACTCCGACGAAGACTCCTTGGCCAGTCGCATCTTCTTGCGGGTCGACGGTGCCACAGCCCTCACAGGAACACCTGGAATTGGCGACTCCGCGCCAACAGCCGTGCCTTCTGGAGTCAAAGGAGTCGACGCGTCGAAATCCTCGCTGCGCGAACGCTTGCGAGTATCCGGGCTCCCAGACTCGGGGGCTTCCTCTTCCACATCAGAAGGGACAGTCGACTCAGACTCATCCTCTTCCAAAGCTTCGCGAGGAATAATACCCTTAGGGAGAGGAGGCATGCAAGGCGACACCGCCCAATCCTACATACAAACAGCAAAGATGAGCAAAAAGAGCGAGTAAGCAACAGAAAAATCAATCACAAAAATAAGCTACTGCGTAGCACAACTGTACCTCAGGAGGAGGATTCGAAGCATCAAAAGGAGGAACGACTGGCTCATTCGGAAGCACATCCTTGAAGGTGTACTTCGTAACCAGTCGCACCCTCTTATCTACCTCACTCACGGACATGCCATCGGCAGACACGCGAGTGGCATCATCAGCACCACCCCATTGAAACATGGGATGGAATCTAGCTTGGAGAGGCTGGACACGATGACGCAGCCAAGTCCTGACAAGGGCGCAGCCTCCCTCCTCTGCGCCTATGTGACTCTCGAGGTCGCAGACGCGTTGATATAGCACGTCTGTCTCCGTGAGTTCGAAGGGCATGGTCACGTTCTTCCAAGAACGCATCTTCTTGCAGGGAGTCGCGGGATCGAAAGGCGCGAGTCCAAAATGCTCGTCTTTGGCCTTTTGGTCGCGAACATAAAACCATCTGTCCCTCCATCCCTGGACGGACTTGGCGAGCTTGATGTCGAAGTGGGTGGCGGATGGGTCGACATGGATTCCACAACCACCTATGTCATAAACTAAAGAGCCAGATACGGACTGACGCTTTAGCTTGAATAAACGTTTGAAAAGGCCAAAGTGCGGCTCGATTCCAAGCCAGCACTCGCAAAGGGTGATAAAACAAGAGATGTGAAGAATCGAGTTTGGGGACAGCTGATGAAGCTAGAACCCATAGAAACAGAGGAGACCCCTAAGAAAGGGGTGGAGAGGCAAAGAAAGGCCACGAATGAAGAAAGCAAGAAACATCACTCGAAATCCAACGGGAGGCACAGGAATGGTCTCACCGCTGGGGACGCGCGCGTCGGCGACTGCTGCAGAAATAACTCCATCTTGGCGAAGAAGACGGAGATCGAACGCCTTGATGATAGAGGGGCGCCACGCGCCATTGGTCACACGGGTGCCCGCGACCTTCTTTTTTCCGCCGGCGGCGGCACTGGTGCCCGCAGTAGCGGGGCCACCCTTCTTCTTCGCCGCAGCAGCGGTGGCGGCGGATTCAGCGGCAGCGCCTCCATTCTTCTTTCCCATTGCGCGGCGGCGATGAGAACGCAGAAAATAACTTGGAAACGAGCGGAGATGGTCCAGAGCTGAGGAGGAGATGAGCGTAGGAGAAAAGCAGAGGAGCAGCGGCAATGGCGATGGCAGCGAAGAAGAAAAGGGCGCATATGGAAATTTACCGTCGTAGCATCGCTACTTAACCCCTAAGAGATGCAATCCAACGGCTCACAAAAACTCTATTGGACGCGTGGCACATATCGCGCTCAACACGTGGGGAAGAGGAAGCGCGAACCGTCCCTCCACTGCGTGGAAATCGAGGAGGCACAGTTAATAATAAGATTACGCACGCCCAGTCAATTCAAAGTCAGAAAGTGGGACCCACCGCTCGTCACGTCCCGGCAAAGCCGCTCACGCGGGCAACTGAGGTCATGCAAGTGTCAGCACTAATGTCATCAACGGCTACTTAGCGGAAAACTTCGACTACTTTAGTCCTTGCTGGAGTTTTCGACTCCACCAAGCACTCGGGGGCTACTCCCATAGGGAGCGCTGGCCGCGCATCCTATGATTTTTCTTTTCTTATAGCAAGGATACAAGCAATCACAATCAAACCCAGCCACTCGAAACACGGTTCAACTATGGACATGGGTTACTCCCATAGGGAGTGCTGGAAACAACTTCGACTGAGACAAGCGAGCAAAAGACGACAGCAGTCGCAAAAGTGTTTCAGTCCCTGTATGAGTCTTCGACTGAAATAAACAAGCAAAGATGACAGCAGTCGCAAAATTTCTTTAGTCCCTGCCTGAGTCTTTGACTCAACCAGGCACTCGGGGGCTACTCCCATAGGGAGCGCTGGTCGCGCACCCTATGATTATTGGCACAAAAGCTGTGCATTGACTACATTCGCACTCGCAGATCATGGCGACACCGCCTCATAATTCTCCCTACAAAGAGACTACGTCTCCTGGGCCGCCCGAATCATCTCCGCGATGATAAAATTCGGATGCCGCGCTTACAACGTGAAGGTAAGACCTGAATAAGGCCTGGCAACGTATTTAAGTGCGCACTACCAGAAACATATCCGTGCCTACAGGCACGATGAACATGCCTTGACGGACGCGTCAAATGCTCACACCCATATAACTAGAATTCGACTCCTGTAAGACCTCCGTGGCCTGAGTCGAATTGCGCCAGCACTTTTCCGGATTCGAGTCCGGGGACTCGAGTTCGAGTAGATTGCGTTGTTTCACCCTAAGGTGGTTAACTGATACCGATACTTCGGCTACATCAGGCACGTATATCAACAAATCCCTATGACATAAATGAAAGCAGTCGAAAAATGTACTCATTCAGGCACTCGAAAACTTCAAAATGTACCCAGTCGAATCTGCAATTCCACTGGATACTCGGGGGCTACTAACATGGGTATACCTTACAGGTACTCAAGCTTGGTATATACAGTATAAATACGTATAGGCCCACGGTGTCGCCAAGGCCCAAACAAAAGGACTCGAGTAACCTGCGGACTCTCGATTGCTTGAGAGACAAGAAGAAGCTAAAAGATAGAAAGTTTGAAGGGAAAAACCCTAACTTGTAACCGACTCGACCTGCTAGCCGAGACCTAGCCTATCTATATAAAGGCTAGGAGGGGGTGGCGAAGAGGACACACGCAACCCTAGTTTCCACAACTCTCGCTAGATTGCATCTGTGCACCATTGTAACTTTCGACTCCTTCGATAATTCCACGAGAAGACAAGCAGGAGTAGGGACCTCTACGAGGCTTGAACCTGGGTAAATCCTTTGTCCCCTGTGTGCTTGTTTGCTAGCCGATAGATGTCTCCAGCACTCCCTCCTTCTCCAAAACCCAAGTCCATAACAATGGGCATTGATGAGTTAAACCCTCGTCAGAAACTCTCTTAAATTCCTTGTTTGAAAGTGAAAATCATTTCCTCAGGTGACATAGTGGTTGGAGCAATGCTAGACATAATGGCAACTTAAGATTGGAACTACATTTTTTTGTGCTTTTGATAAAGAAACAAGCAAACAAAGCAAAAATAAAATAAGCAAAATAAATAAAACAAAGTAAAGGGATTGGTTATGAGGGACTCCCCTTGTGAAGATGTCCTTGACTCCCCAGCAACGGCGCCAGAAAAAGTAGCTTTGATGGCGCGTGGTTGACATGGGAGCTTCTTCTTCTTTAGTCCCCAGCAACGGCGCAAGAAAAGTGCTTGATGGCCCAAAATATATCGAGCTCGTTGGGGAACACCAAGAGGAAGGTATGATGAGCACAGTAGCAAGTCTTCCCTTAGCTATGAAACCAAGGTTATCGAACCAGTAGGAGCAAGGAAACACCTCCAAGGTGTTGGTTTCAACTTGGAATCCTACACAAGACAACCACAGAAGTTTGCCCCCAAGTTACAGTGAGGTTGTCAATCTCACCGGTTTTACTGAAAACAAAGGATTAAACATACTGTGTGGAAGAAAGTAAAAGTTTGCAGAAAGTAAACAGAAAACAGTAAACGGTTGTAGATTGATGGTAAAAGAAAGGACAGGGTCCATAGTTCACTAGTGGTGGTTCTCCTTAAGATAGATGACATGTTGGGTGAACAAATTACAGCGAGGCAATTGACAAACATCGAGAAAGCATACATGCATATACTAATCATCTTTACTCCTATGAGATTTGATTGGGCATTATAACATTATACATAGACCGTAATCCAACTACATCTATGACTAATAATCCACCTTCAGGTTATCCATCCGAACCCCCTCCAGTATTAAGTTGCAAGCAACAGATAATTGCATTACGCATTGCGTGTAAAGTAAACAATACGATTGTTCTATGAACAAAGGATTGTTGTTTTCTCCCTAGTAGCGACATCACATCTAGTACATTAGAGATTTATGTCCCTTCCCAAGATTACTAGAGGCATGAACCCACTATCGAGCATTAATACTCCCTCTTGGAGTTGCTAGCATCTACTCGGCCAAGATATCTACTAACAATGGACAGCATGCAAGATGACAAATAACAAAGACATGATATAATCAATAATCAATCTGAAATAGCATCTCAATATCCATCGGATCCCCGCAAACACAACATGTAGGATTACAAATAGATGATCTTGATCATGAACGGAGCTCACAAGATCTAGACATGGTAGAACAAAGGAGAAGAACCAACCATCTAGCTACTACATGGACCCGTAGTCCAAGGATGAACTACTCACGCATCACACCGGAGGCTTGCATGGTGATGAAGAAGGCCTCCAGGGTGATCTCTCCCCTCCGGTAGGGTGCTGGGAAGAGCTTCAGATCCCTCCAGATCTAGGGATGGAGATGACGGCGGTTACAGACTCTTTTGTGGAATTTTGATTGGGTTCTTAGGGTTTCTGTATCGGAGGCAATATATAGGCAGAAGGTGAGGCCGAGGGGGTGCCCTAGGCAGCCGCACCACCCCCTAGCGAAGGCCAGGCCTGGCCGCACTGCCAGGTGGTGTGGCCAGCCCCAGGCCCCTCTCTGTCTCGTATTCTGGCTCCGTGTCCCCCTCCGTGAAAAACTGACATTGGCTTTTGTCCCGTGCAATTTCGAGAATATTCATTTTCTGACTTTCCTAGAACCTAAAACAGTAGAAAACAGGCAGCTGGCATTGTGGCATCTTGTTAATAGGTTAGTCGAATAAAGTGTATAAAAAGTACTCCAAAGTGTGGACAAAACATAAGAAAGTAGATATAAAACAAGCATGGAACATCAAATATTATAGATACGTTTGCAACGTATCAGTAAGAAAGCCCAAAGAGCCCTTGGAATGCAACTACCACATTGGGATGGTGAACAAGTGTGACAGAAGTTGCATCACCACATACACTAGAGTGTGTGTGTGGTCATGTGGATCATCAAGGTGTGGTTCTGAGAATAACACATGCATTGATCTCTAGAGACTGAATGTGAGTCAAACCATGGTAGTCAGAAAGCCCAAAGAGCCCTTGGAATGCAACTGCCACAGGGGGATGGTGAACCAATGTGACAGAAGCTGCATCACCACACCCATTGGAGTGTGTGTGTGGTCATGTGGATCATCAATGTGAGGTTCTAAGAATAACACATGCATTGATCTCTCGAGACTCCATGTGTATCAATCCATGGTGGTAAGAAAGCCCAAAGAGTCCTTGGAATGCAACTGCCACATCTAAATAGTGAACCAGTGTGACAGAAGTTGCATCACCACACCCAACTATTGTGTGTGTGGTCATGTGGATCATCAAGGTGTGGTTTTGAGAATAACACATGCATTGATCTCTAGATACTCCATGTGTGTCAAACCATGGTGGTCAGAAAGCCCAAAGAGACCCTGGAATATGCAACCTGCCACATGGGGATGGTGAACCAGTGTGACAAAAGCAGTTGCATCACCACACCCAACTAGAGTGTTTGTGGTCATGTGGATCATAAAGGTGTGGTTTTGAGAATATATGACACGCGCATTGATCTCTATAGAGACTCCATGTGTGTCAAACCATGGTGAACATAAATCCTAGAGAGCCCCTGGAATATGCTACTTCCACATGGGATGGTGATCCAGTGTGACAGAACAAGTTGTATCACCAAACCCAACTGTACTGTGTGTGGTCATGTGGATCATCAAGGTGTGGTTTTGAGAATATATAACACATGCATTGATCTCTATAGAGACTCCATGTATGTCAAACCATGGTTGTCAAACAGTCCAAAGAGCCATATGAATATGCAACTACCACATGGGGATGGTGAACCAGTGTGACAGAAGCAGTGTGACAGAAGCAGTTGCATCACCACATCCAATTGGAGTGTGTGTGGTGATGTGGATCATAAAGGTGTGGTTTTGAGAATATATATAACACATGCATTGATCTCTAGAGAGACTGCATGTGTGCCAAACCATGGTGGTCAGAAAGCCCAAAGAGCCCTTGGAATATGTAACTGCCACATGGGGAAGGTGAACCAGTGTGACAGAAGTTGCATCACCACACCCAACTAGAGTGTGTGTGGTCATGTGGATCATCAAGGTGTCGTTTTGATAATAACACATGCATTAATCTCTAGAGAGTCAATGTGTGTCAAACCATGGTGGTCAGAAATCCGAAAGAGCCCCTGGAATATGCAACCTGTCACATGGGGATGGTGAACCAGTGTGATAGAAGCAGTTGCATCACCACACCTAACTAGAGTGTGTGTGGTCATGGGGATCATAAAGGTGTGGTTTTGAGAATATATAACATATGCATTGGTCTCTAGAGAGACTCCATGTGTGTCAAACCATGGTGGTCAGAAAGACCAAAGATCCCTTAGAATATGCAACTGCGACATGGGGATGGTGAACCAGTGTAACAGAAGCAGTTGCATCAGCACACCCAACTGGAGTGTGTGTGGTCATGTGGATCATCAAGGTGTGGTTTTGAGAATATATAAGACATGCATTGATCTCTAGAGAGACTCCATGTGTGTCAAACCATGGTGGTCAGAAAGACCAAAGAGCCCCTGGAATATGCAACTGCCATATTGGGATGGTGGACCAGTCTGACAGAAGCAGTTGCATCACCACACCCAACTAGATTGTGTGTGGCCATGTGGATCATCAAGGTGTGGTTTTGATAATATATAACACATGCATTCATCTCTAGAGAGACTCCATGTGTGCGAAACCATTGTTGTCAGAAAGCCCAAAGAGCCCCTAGAATATGTAACTGCCACATGGGGATGGTGAACCAGTGTGACAGAAGCAGTTGCATCACCACATCCAATTGGAGTGTGTGTGGTGATGTGGATCATAAAGGTGTGGTTTTGAGAATATATATAACACATGCATTGATCTCTAGAGAGACTGCATGTGTGCCAAACCATGGTGGTCAGAAAGCCCAAAGAGCCCTTGGAATATGTAACTGCCACATGGGGAAGGTGAACCAGTGTGACAGAAGTTGCATCACCACACCCAACTAGAGTGTGTGTGGTCATGTGGATCATCAAGGTGTCGTTTTGATAATAACACATGCATTAATCTCTAGAGAGTCAATGTGTGTCAAACCATGGTGGTCAGAAATCCGAAAGAGCCCCTGGAATATGCAACCTGTCACATGGGGATGGTGAACCAGTGTGATAGAAGCAGTTGCATCACCACACCTAACTAGAGTGTGTGTGGTCATGGGGATCATAAAGGTGTGGTTTTGAGAATATATAACATATGCATTGGTCTCTAGAGAGACTCCATGTGTGTCAAACCATGGTGGTCAGAAAGACCAAAGATCCCTTAGAATATGCAACTGCGACATGGGGATGGTGAACCAGTGTAACAGAAGCAGTTGCATCAGCACACCCAACTGGAGTGTGTGTGGTCATGTGGATCATCAAGGTGTGGTTTTGAGAATATATAAGACATGCATTGATCTCTAGAGAGACTCCATGTGTGTCAAACCATGGTGGTCAGAAAGACCAAAGAGCCCCTGGAATATGCAACTGCCATATTGGGATGGTGGACCAGTCTGACAGAAGCAGTTGCATCACCACACCCAACTAGATTGTGTGTGGCCATGTGGATCATCAAGGTGTGGTTTTGATAATATATAACACATGCATTCATCTCTAGAGAGACTCCATGTGTGCGAAACCATTGTTGTCAGAAAGCCCAAAGAGCCCCTAGAATATGTAACTGCCACATGGGGATGGTGAACCAGTGTGACAGAAGCAGTTGCATCACCACATCCAATTGGAGTGTGTGTGGTGATGTGGATCATAAAGGTGTGGTTTTGAGAATATATATAACACATGCATTGATCTCTAGAGAGACTGCATGTGTGCCAAACCATGGTGGTCAGAAAGCCCAAAGAGCCCTTGGAATATGTAACTGCCACATGGGGAAGGTGAACCAGTGTGACAGAAGTTGCATCACCACACCCAACTAGAGTGTGTGTGGTCATGTGGATCATCAAGGTGTCGTTTTGATAATAACACATGCATTAATCTCTAGAGAGTCAATGTGTGTCAAACCATGGTGGTCAGAAATCCGAAAGAGCCCCTGGAATATGCAACCTGTCACATGGGGATGGTGAACCAGTGTGATAGAAGCAGTTGCATCACCACACCTAACTAGAGTGTGTGTGGTCATGGGGATCATAAAGGTGTGGTTTTGAGAATATATAACATATGCATTGGTCTCTAGAGAGACTCCATGTGTGTCAAACCATGGTGGTCAGAAAGACCAAAGATCCCTTAGAATATGCAACTGCGACATGGGGATGGTGAACCAGTGTAACAGAAGCAGTTGCATCAGCACACCCAACTGGAGTGTGTGTGGTCATGTGGATCATCAAGGTGTGGTTTTGAGAATATATAAGACATGCATTGATCTCTAGAGAGACTCCATGTGTGTCAAACCATGGTGGTCAGAAAGACCAAAGAGCCCCTGGAATATGCAACTGCCATATTGGGATGGTGGACCAGTCTGACAGAAGCAGTTGCATCACCACACCCAACTAGATTGTGTGTGGCCATGTGGATCATCAAGGTGTGGTTTTGAGAATATATAACACATGCATTCATCTCTAGAGAGACTCCATGTGTGCGAAACCATTGTTGTCAGAAAGCCCAAAGAGCCCCTAGAATATGTAACTGCCACATGGGGATGGTGAACCAGTGTGACAGAAGCAGTTGCATCACCACATCCAATTGGAGTGTGTGTGGTGATGTGGATCATAAAGGTGTGGTTTTGAGAATATATAACATATGAATTGATCTCTAGAGAGACTCCATGCGTGTCAAACCATGGTGGTCAGAAAGCCCAAAGAGCCCCTGGAATATGCAACTGCCACATGGGGATGGTGAACCAGTCAGAAAGATGATGCATCACCACACCCAACTGGAGTGTGTGTGGTCATGTAGATCATCAAGGTGTGGTTTTGAGAATAGCACATGCATTAAACTCTAGAGATACTCCATGCATGTTTGTCAAACCAAGGTGGTCAGAAAATCTAAAGAGCCCCTGGAATATGCAACCTACCACATGGGGATGGTGAACCAGTGTGACAGAAGCAGTTGCATCACCACACCTAACTAGAGTGTTTGTGGTCATGTGGATCATAAAGGTGTTGTTTTGAGAATATATAACACATGCATTGATCTCTAGACAAACTCCATGTGTGTCAAACCATGGTGGTCAAAAATCCCAAAGAGCCCTTGGAATATGCAACTGCCACATGGGGATGGTGAACTAGTGTGACAGAAGCAGTTGCGTCACAACAGCAACTTGAACTTGTGTGGTGATGTGGATCATCAAGGTGTGGTTTTGAGAATATATAACATATGCATTGGTCTCTAGAGAGACTCCATGTGTGTCAAACCATGGTGGTCAGAAACACCAAAGATCCCCTAGAATATGCAACTGCGACATGGGGATGGTGAACCAGTGTAACAGAAGCAGTTGCATCAGCACACCCAACTGGAGTGTGTGTGGTCATGTGGATCATCAAGGTGTGGTTTTGAGAATATATAACACATGCATTCATCTCTAGAGATACTCCATGTGTGTCAAACCATAGTGGTCAGAAATCCCAAAGAGCCCCTGGAAAATATAACTGCCACATGGGGATGGTGAACCAGTGTGACAGAAGTAGTTGCATCACCACACCCAACTAGAGTGTGAGTGGTCATATGGATCATAAAGGTGTGGTTTTGAGAATATATAACACATGCATTGATCTCTAGAGAGACTCCATGTGTGTCAAACCATGGTGGTTAGAAAGCCCAATGAGCCTCTGGAATATGCAACTGCCACATGGGCATGGTGAACCAGTGTGACAGAAGCAGTTGCATCACCACACCCGACTGGAGTGTGTGTGGTCATGTGGATCATCAAGGTGTGGTTTTGAGAATAACACATGCATTCATCTCTAGAGAGACTCCATGCATGTTTGTAAAACCATTGTGGTTATAAAACCTAAAGATCCCCTAGAATATGCAACTGCCACATGGGGATGGTGAACCAGTGTGACCGAAGCAGTTGCATCACACACCAAATTGGAGTCTGTGTGGTCATGTGGATCATAAAGGTGTGGTTTTGATAATATATAACACGTGCATTGATCTTATAGAGACTCCATGCATGTGTGTCAAACCATGGTGGTCAGAAAGCCCAAAGAGCCCGTAGAATATGCAACTTCCGCATGGGGATGGTGAACCAGTGTGACAGAAGTAGTTGCATCACCACACCCAACTAGAGTGTGTGTGGTCATGTGGATCATAAAGGTGTGGTTTTGAGAATATATAACACATGCATTTATCTCTAGAGAGACTCCATGTTTGTCAAACCATGGTGGTCAAAAAGCCCAAAGAGCCCCTGGAATATGGAACTAACACATGGGGATGGTGAACCAGTGTGTGACAGAAGCAGTTGCATCACCACACCCTACTGTAGTGTGTGTGGTCATGTGGATCATAAAGGTGTGGTTTTGGGAATATGTAACACATGCATTGATCTCTAGAGACTCCATTTGTGTCAAACCATGGTGGGCAGAAAGCCCAAAGAACCCCTGGAATATGCAACTACCACATGGGGATGGTGAACCAGTGTGACAGAAGTAGTTGCATCACCAAACCCAACTGGAGTGTGTGTGGTCATGTGGAATTTATCACAAACTACATCCTTATAACTTAAGAACATTGTAAATGCAGATGATTTAAACATTTCCTAGATAAGATAGTAACAAAATCCGATATCGTGTGGGACCCACTCGTCATGGTGCTAGTTGCTTAACCCACCCTAGTCCCCACCACTTCGCACACATTCGCTCTGCCCGGTGACCCAAATCCCTACCCCTCCCCAGCGACCACCAAATCCCCTCCCCTCCCTGACAACGACGGCGGTAGCGGTGCCTACAGGCTCACGGGTAAAACTCCTCGAACTATGTCCACGCATCTCTACTACTGAGCGTCTGTGTTTGATCACCGGTGACGCACGTTGGTAGTGATGTGGTCGATCTAGGTCACCATGTTTGTGCTCTAGGTCACCAGCGACAGGTCTAGGCCCTAGGTAAACACTGGATCTAGGTCTAGGCCCCAGGTCAACACTCGATCTAGGCCCTTACACTTCTTTTAGTCACTTGATGCTTGTGCCTCTAATTTAATTCTTGTATTTATTCTCTAGGGCAGGTAAGATGAACTGGGAGGATTATAGGTTATGTGGCATTAAGGCTAGGGAGATACATGCGCAGGTTCTAAAATTGTTCCTACTAGCACTAACTGTACACATCGCATCCTCGTTCTATCATAGTATTAGTCGTCCTCAGACTTCTTAATGATCTTCAGATGGACCACACGGTGTTGAACCCCAAAAATTTGGAAGTTATTGCATAAAACATCATGGCGACGACGCTAAAAAATTGCAAGCTCTGCCACAATGTTCAATCTTATGACAAGGTGAAGCAACCTGTAGCCAAGAAAGCTTAGAAACCAAGGGACCTTACTAGAGGTTAGAGTCATTGACATCAGCTTAAAGTTACAGTCATTCTTATGCCGCTATAGATTACTTTCTAATATATTCTTTCTCCGTCCATCGATGAAGGGCGAGGAGGACTTTGACGATTACTGCATGTTTGGAAACGACATGGAATTGATTTCAAACCAAGTTGTGTATCTCAGAGCAATTTTAGGACATAAGCCACCTATACTGTACTATGTGTGCAAGACAAAAAAGTCAAATGTCATCCCTGGGAAGCCCAAGATGGTAAACTTCTGAGATTTGACTCTTTAAGAGTGTGTTTGTTTCAAAGGAATAAATCCTACAAAATTCCTATGCATTACTTTCCTACACTACAATCCAATAGGATTTCTAACAAGAGGTGAGACCTCATGGAAACATTTCTACATGTTTATGACAACTATGACATATACCTAAACCCTATAAAATTTCATGCGTTTTTCCTATGGTGCAATCAAACAACTTATCTTACCGATCCCTGCATTTTTCATTCATATACGATTCTTAGTGTCATACCATTCTATTCCTGCACTTTTTATATCCCTATGTTTTACAAATTCTTTGAACCAAACGAGCCCTAAATCTACTTATGCATATTGAACTATACTTTGGCAAGTAACTTTATCCTTCACATCCAGTACTTTTCAGCTAGGTACAAAAATGCCCACCTTAACGGGTATCTGCCGTTGGAGATTCCTATCATAGTCGCAGATCATGTAGGACGTAAGCATGTTCAGCTCATCCAAGGCAGGAATGATGTTTCCCAAATGACAAGCAACTGGTCAAAGGTTATCGAGGCTGCTTGAATCAAAAAATGGGAAATGTCCGTCTTCACCTTCTTTGAGGAGGACTTCACGTGTCATGTAGGTCGCCTAAAATGAGGGCACAAAGTACCTGGTTATGCGGGTTGGCTTCATGTGAACTTGTAGTCGGTTTGGAACTGAATGTGAACCTGCAGGTTGTGTACTTGGTTTGGAACACTTTGTGAATCTGGTTGTCTAGTTGGTTTAGAACTGTATGTCAACCATGTTCTCTATATATTTGTAAGATTGTGTGTTATCTCCAAGTTGATAAGTGTTGTGTTGATTGTTGCTGTAATTTCCTGTATTTTGAAATTTTGCTTCTTCGTGTGATTGAGAACATGTGTATAAGAAATATGAAGTAGTGTTATGTTTGAAACGTAGTTGTCTTGTCCAGGTGTTGCGGTTGTTAGTCAAAACATTAGTTTATTTACTGAAGGACGGCTGATTTAGGACATGCTTATAAGAATGGCAAAGTAGTAGATATGTCAGAATAGAGTCCGCTAGTCTAGTGGTTCCGAACATTCGACCAACGAGTGTGCTCGTGAGTTCGAACCCTGGTCAGGGTACTCTATTTTTATGCCATCTAATTTATACTAGATGGACTGACAGCTTGGCCTGGCTAAAACTCTGAGAACAACCCATTAGACCCTGTCGTTCAAACCGAGCTGACAGGTGGGGTGCAGGCACGGATGGCCTGGTTGTCAAAAAAACACAGTCAACAAAACGCCCTTGACGAGTTCCATGACGATTTTATGTGAGACGAAATGCCGAACTAGGCTTTAGGGCCTCGGACGAAATCTGTGACGAATTTTTGTCGATGAAAACTAGAACGTCATGGATACTCGGGCTGGAGGCCCTTAGACTGCGTCACAATGAAATGGCCCAGAACATCGCGCATCTATGACGTTTTTATGGTGTGTCATGAAAAAACGTCATGAATCATCCAGATTCTTGTAGTGAGCTCTTGTTCGTCAAACTAATAATCCAACTGTACTTCTTCTGCACAATCACCTACACATCAAAAGAGAACTCCACATCGTGACCGTTAGTCTGCATCATGACACCAACCCGCTTCCCAACCATTATCTTGACATGTTCCTATAAAATCATGAACTCCACCTCATTCGAACCGTCCATGTAAATCATGGACATCTTGTACTAGAAATTCTTTCCTTCATATCTGTCACACGGGCACCAATAACCGATCCCACATGTAGTGAATATTTTCCTACATCTCTTAGAAGTAGCAAACCACCAGGACTGCTCCAGCACCAGCCTAGCATGATGATAGTGCATTTGAATCCTACGGGCTTAACAATATATAAACAATAATTGGTCAGGAACACAACGATATGTATGTACGCATATACAAATTAGGCACATCATATAGTAATCTAGCGTACGCACGAAAAGCATGAGACAGTGCACTAACCAAGCAATCGTATGCGTATATCTCCTAAAGCTCGACGATGTTCTTGTGCTAAATCTCACTGGAAGGGACATGCGGTGCAGGTAGAGCCTGAGACCCTTCTAGGATTTGCGTCTCGGTAGTAATGATCGGCAAGAAACGTTGGAGGTATATATTGTCATGGGAATGACCACGGCAGTCACTAACCAGGGGTAGTGATTGGAAGGATTTGGGGCAAGAGAAGGTAGCCATCTGCAGAGTGAGATGAGGGCAAAGACACAGGGATTTACCCAGGTTCGGCTCCCCGTAAGGTAAAGACCTACTCCTGGTAGATTGTATTATCGAGTGAGTACAATGGTGGTATGATGGAACGTAAGTCTAGAGTGTACCCTAGGGAGGTTTATATATGGGGTACCTCGCTAGGATTTATAGATATACAACCGAGTCAGTTAGGGACTCGGAGGATTTGACCTAATCCAACTAGGCTTCTGCTACGCTTCTGGGCCTGCAACTTCTAGTCGCTAGGCTCCTTCTCAGTCGCATTCCAGTTGTCGTCCTGCAGGCCTGCTCGCAGAGGCCCTAGCCTGATTGAAACATCCTGCTGGGCATACCCCATTTGGCATATCCCCATGATATTGAAGGGTTCGTAGCATAGAAAAAAAATCCTACGTGGGAACTATACGCCAATATCTATCTACTAGATACAAGCAAAGGGTGGATATACATCCATGGAGAACTTACCCTCGAAGACAACAAAGTTTTGTTAACGAGTAGGAACTCATGGATGATGTAGTCGTTTGCATGTCGATCTCAAGATCATGTGGAAGTCCTAGCGCCGCAAACCAGCAGCGCATTCGCACTCGCACACATGTTCAGGCCACCGAACAACCTCCGCCTCCTCGCTGCAGTGATGCAGCGGAAGCAGCAACTCCTTCCACGAAATGCCACTGGGAACATGTATCGTGCTAATCCGAGACCATGGGGAAATAATACTAGAGGGGGAGAGAGATCCTTCACGAGGAGGTGTGAGGAAGAAGGGTGAGAGGGGTCGTCTTTTATAGGAGGAGGGGGTAACCCTCCCCATGGCCAGTGCCCCATTGGGGTGACCCCTCACCTACCCCATTCATGTGGTGGTAACCCCGTCCACATAAATTTGTCCCTTAACATTCCTCTTTAAAGTATTTACTTTAAATGCATTAAATTTATCCAAATTTAATGCTCTCTCATTTAATAAAACTCTTTTATTAATTTTATTCAGAATTTTGTTAATTACTTTAATTAATAAAGATTCACATAAAACCGCTTGCAACATTTCAATATTACATGCAAAACCAATTTCAGCAATTTCACCTGAAACAGTTTTGGTGTCTATTGAAATAATTCCAGCACTTTGCAATTCATTCGTCTAAAACATATTTTCTCCAAATGGTGTTGTTGTCCCTTGAGTGTGTCACCCTAGGGTTCGTGAATAATGCAGACATGATCGAGACCCCTCTCAGATCAATAATCAGAAGCGGGACCTGGAGATCCATACTGACTCCTACACATTCTACGATGACTTCTGTGATCGTGAGAACTTTTAACGTTAGTAACTAAATCCCTTTGTCTCGCGATATATTACATCTCCAAGATTTGATCATCGGTATCTCCATACCTAGTTTGATCTTGTTATCGACATGTACTCTTTTCTCATTCCCGTGATATAACATCTAGTGATCTCATCACTTGCTTGCAATCTAACCAATGTGATATCACCGAGAGGGCCTAGAGAATATCTATCCGTCATCGGGATGGACAAATCTCACTCTTGATCCATGAGCCTCTACATAACACTTTCGTAGTACTGAACCCACCTTTATAATCACCCTTTCACGGTGTGACCTTTGATGTTATCAAGATACTCTTCCAGTGTTAGTGATTAACACGATCTCATGGTCTAAGGACTAGGATTACTTCGTTAGATCTTATAGCAATATAAACACAATGACTTTGATCGTAATGTTATACTTCGGATGAATGTCCATCACATCATTCCACTAATGTTGTGACCTCGTTATTAACAACATCCAATGTCTATGATCATGAAACCTTGATCATCTTGTTAATCAACGAGCTAGTTTATAAGAGAGGCATAACTTGGAACTTTCTGTTTGTTTATTAAACACACATGTATTAACGTTTCCAAATTAATACAATTATAGCATGCAAAATAAATATCTATCATATACTTGGAATATGTATAATAACAACTTTATTATGGCCTCTCAGGGCATATTCCCTTCAGATATATGAATCCCTAGAAGACAATGTTAGAAACATCCGTAGTCTACCCAAATAAACAGGTAGCACGAAATAAAGATTTTACCTTATGGCCATCAACATACACTACAATAAAAGTTGGCTTTTACAATGGACGATTTCCGTGGTTGAAGGCTTGCTTTTCGTGGCTAAAAAGTCTTCTAGGAAGGATGCCCTTTGTGGTAAAAGCCCCGTCACAAAAGAATCTACCACGGTTTTTTTTCTGACCCTGGCAGATCGCACCCTTCAGCCAAGAAAATTTGTTCTGTCGTAGATCTATTTGTGAGCCGCGTTAACTGCTAACATCATGCAAAATGCCACGTGGTGAACACTGTTCATGCCCAGTTACCGCCTTTAACGGTCACAGAAACCGTGACAGAAGTCAGGCCCATCCAAGGCCTGCTAAATATTAAGGCCTTGTTTACTTCTCTCGCATTTTTATCCACTAGAGTTTTGGGGATATGCGGGAATTTGGTGTTCATCTAATACTCTCCAATCCTCACAAATACTCTTCCCCGAAAATACTCTACCATGTAGGAGAGTTTTCAATCGAGACAAAAATAAGAAGGATTTGTGGGGATATACCGAGATTATCCCGGCCAAACCCGCAGTACTAAATGGACTACCGGGATTTTGCGGGAATTGGAATAATCCCCTCTATTCCCCGCAAATACACTAGTGAATACGAGAGAAGTAAACAAGGCCTAAGTGGGACTACCCATGAGGAGAGCGCAATAAGAAGAAGGCCCGTTACTATTTCGTCTGGCACCATTTGAAATGGGCCCATTAGTGCAGCCATCCGCGACCCGTGAACTTTCAGACCCGACACTATTTCAGTCTACAAAAGGCCCACCTTGGTAAATACTATTCGGCCCATTCTCTGCCTGGGCCAAGTCTGCCAGTTACTGTTAAGGCCTGTTGTCGGCCCATCACTTTTCTCGCACCCATCGTGGGCCTTATGGCCATCTACCATTACGACCCTTTATTGTTCTGGACATTCCCTATTCCGTCCTTCTACTATTTAGTCCCATAAATGGGCTACGAAGTTTCTGGCCTGCTAAAGTTATGGCCTTCTACTGTTTTGGCCTTGTTACTGTTTTCGGACTGTTACTGTTCTGGCATCCTACAGTTTTCCTATACCGGCCTTTTACTGTTCTGGCCATTCACTATTTTGGCCATTTACTATTCTGGCCATTTACTATACTGGCCTTTTACTATTCTGTTCTTTTATTGTTCTATCCTTTTGCGGTCAAATTCTACATATAATTGAGTTAGTGTAGGCCCGTCAGTATTGATTGGTGGCCCATCAAGGACTAATACAAACATTGTGGGCCTGCTACTGTTTAAGCCTATCTAACTTAGATCCATTGCCAGGACATAAATGTGGATAAACAAAGAACACAAGTTCTCTAGAATGCTAAATAAATTTTCGAACTGTGGAAAAAAACTTATAACTGAAAAATAGTAAATTATTACAGTCCTGAAAAATTTTGTAGCTTGTAAAGAATCATCGGAGTACAACATAGCTGATAAACAATATAATCTCGGCTTCAAAAATGTTACTTTTAGGGAGCTCGCACCGCCTCACATGTAACGACGGGATTATCACGAGACTTGTTGAGGATATTATTAATTAGATTCTCCATTAAAGCTTGCCTATTTTTCAAATCAGATAACTCCTTCCTTGCTATGGAGACTACTGCATCTATTATGTTGGCTTCTTGTCTAACTACATCAAGTGCATCTTGGAGTGAACCACCAAAAATTATTTCTGCTAGAATGTATGGAGCAGTCGAGATCGTGTACCTATGTGAGCAATACGCACTGTCACTGCTGCTCTGTCCAAAGATATCTACACTTGAGGTAGTTGTTTTCTGTTTTTCCTTCATATTTATATTTGCAACCTAAAAAAAAGAAACGTCATATAACATCATTACCAAGGAAAAAAACCAACGAATTTCAAATCAGTCCTTTTGCTAAAAGGAAGAAAGAAATTAGTAACACCAGGGCATCATACATCTCTTTCTTCTAGAATAATTGGAATAGTAGACTTCACAGAGGTATGTGATCGTGTGCAACTATCACTTATGCCCTGTGAAATGACTGCTCTACTCGATGAAGACTGAAACTAAGATAAAAGAAGTTACAACATCATACAGAGGAACAAAACTACCATGTTCATTCTCAAAGATTTTCATAAGATTATTTGGTCTGTTATAGCAATGTAAGCACTCAACACAAGGTCCTCATGCAGACGGTGCCTCTAATAGACTAGCCAAATAATTTTAGAGAAATGGCCAAACGATCTATCAAACAGTTAGATAGTTTAAATTTTTTGATTGTATTCCCAAAGACAAAGTGTACTATCATGTGCCTCGTATTAAAATAGCCATACACGTGTAGATACCAGAGTGAGATTTGAAGTGCTTGGTTGCTTATGATCCTTCTGTCTCTGTTATATTGGATTCCGTTGCATGTCTGGTCTTGTTATAATCACCCTAGTGTCTCAGACAAAAATAACAACTCAACTAGAGTAAATGGGATGACACTAGGGGACTTAAACTTTTAAAAAGGGGGCGTGCTTACAGTAGCTCTATGAAGAGTCTCAGGGTTGCTGATATGGTTACATGTATGTCCATCAACGATGTCCGCTGCATCAAGTAATTGGACTGGTGGTCTCCATACTTTAGTGTTGGTCCTTCGCATAATGGTGCAGCGAATGGTAAACACAAAAAGGTTTTAGTCTCAATGATGTTAGCATGAAGTGATAAAAAAGCAATAGATACCTACAAGATTATAGGGTCCATTCATTCTATGATTTCTAGTGTAAACTTCACCTATTCATTGCGTAATAACAACAAACTATTAGGAATGGTGAGGTAAGCAGAAGCAAATAAAACAGACATCTTAGTGGAAGCAGTATACCAAATGTAAACGTGTACTGCATAGATAAGACAAAAGCATCCAGCAGGAAATAACAGTTATTGCCATAGCCTACGCCAAGCCAGAGAGAAATTATAACCGCATCACATATGGGCACTTAATAAAGTAGATAATGGAAACAAATGTGTTAACCGTTGGCTGACTCATATATTGCCATGACATACAAAATCGCAGTTGAATGCCTTACGGTTAAACCTAGAAAAAAATATTTAGGAAGATACGGGTAAAAAGTATAGTACTTGTAAGTTACTACAAAAGTAGAACTAATACAAAATACAGTTAACTGCTACATATTTATCTTACCAAACTCCAAGGAGATATGTTACCTCGGTCGGGACGGTGTTTAGGCATCCTGCGAATCTTGGGTGGTGACGTCGAGGTTGTCAAGGGTGCTGTGGTTGCAGTGCTTGTGGGTGAAGCTAAAGAATAACATGGGTTCCTCCGAGCACTAGACGACATCGGCGAAGAAGCGGATTCCTGGCGGTGGGAATGTATTCAGCGCGCCAGGAGAGTGGGTCGGTGAAGCAGATCTGGTGCAGTGCACGACGATGATGGTGAATTAGATCTAAGGTGGTGAAGGTAGATCTAGGGTTTTTCGTAGGGCTTGCGCAGCTGGGTCAAGTATTGTGTGTGGGTATGGGGTGGGGGTCATTGGTAGGGCGAGGTTATAGAGATACTGAACAGGGAAATTATGGTTGAAGCCCAAATGAACCGACTTCACTAGGGGTAGAAGGGGGATTCCAACATGTTTGAAACATTGGATAGCGGGATATTTTCTTGCTCGACTAAATTCAGATTTATGTATAGTCCAAGTAGTAGTAAATTGGTAAGTCGTACTCCCTAGAATCAAAGGCCAACGGGCACATTGGTGATCATCCATGGCCCATACTGCCTCAGTTCAGAAATTAAGGCCACATTTGACCATTTGGCATCTAAATATTGATCATCCATGGCCCAGATTGGCTCGGTTCAGATATTAAGGCCCAGTTTGGCATCAAAGTATTTTTAAATTATTTAGAAAACATTTTGATTTCTAAATAAACTGAACTATTAAATACCTTTTAGTGTTTTGTTCCAACAAATAATACGGGTTTAAACTGAAGTATTTTCCAAAACTATGTTTTTTAAAATAATTGAGAAAGAGGTCAGACCCCTTTTTGAAGAAACCGAGAAGAGAGAAGACTGAAGTATTGCTTTGGTAGGCACTAAAATACTATGGCATTGATATATTCCATATTATATCCATTCATCAATGATGATGTGTATGAAGATGTTGTCACCAAGATAGGTAGTGAGCCCGAAAATTGCGATTGGAGCCCCAACCAACTCGAGTGAATTTGAATTTATCCATAGTCCAGCTAATAAGAGCAGAATGGTAGGCCAGTGGTATGGGAAATCGAGTGTAATAATAAAGTGCCCTGAGCTTTAAAAAAATAAAGCACCCTTTATCGATAAATTTTCAATCACTATGGTTGGGAATGTTCATACTTCAATTTTAAACAAAAATTTGGGAACCCACTATTTCGCTAACGTGAATAATCTAGCGCCTGAGTGACGACATTAAACCACTCATAACGTAAGAAAATGTGAAAGTTGCTAGGCCCCACAAGTACTTTGTTCTCACAACTCTTATTGTCCCTTCGCGCTAAGGATGGCAATTTTACCCACGAGTGTCTGCAGGTACCCGCATTGGTAGGGTATGGGTACACTTTTATACCCATGGGCAATACCCATACCCACACCCATTAAGTCATGGGTACGGGCATGGGTAGGTATACCCATACCCTACCCATTTACTGACATAGTAGTAAAACTTACCTATAGAGTTACAACCTATGGGGTCGAGCAACCTAGGGAAGAGTATGACACTGTGACTTCTAAACTTTGATAATTTTCATAGGTACAGGCATGGGTAAAGTTTTATACCCTGGAGTATGGGTATGGGTAAAATTTTCTACCCATTGACTAAATGGGAGTGGGTATGGCATTGCTCTACCCTACTCATACCCTACTCATTGATTAATGCGGCCATGTTTTCCTTCTGGATTTGTGAAAGTTGTTCGGTCATGCACACATACAATAATCTATGAAGTACAGTAGTACAACATACGTAGACCGCAATTAATTAGTCGAGCTAATCAGTATTGTCCTTATTTAAAAAGAAAAATTATTGGGTTTTAGAGCATGTCCAACAACCTTTTTATATTGAATTGCTAAAATCTGACTCTAGGAAGAGGAGCATGAAGGTTTATCAATGGAACAAAATTGCAAATTTCCTAGCCTTCTTATAATCATTTATTAGTGTTTCCGAGAAAAAATCATGTCTACATGACAATGACAAGTGGAGTCAACCACTCGGCTACCTAATAAATAAATCCCCTTTATCGATAAATTTTGAATTAGTATGGCTGGGAGTGTTCAACCTTATGCTTAAAACAAAATTTTGGGAACCCATTATTCCGCTAACGTGAATAATATAGTGCACCTGAGCAACGACATCAAGGCCACCCATAAGGTAAGATCATTAAAAAACAAGAAGAAATGTGGGGTTGCTAGGCCCCCACAAGTAATCTGTCATCACAACTCTTATTGTCCATTCACGCTCATTGATACACGTGGCCTTGTTTTTCCTTGATTTTATCCGAAAGTTGTTTGGTCATGCGCATATAGCATAATCACCAATGTTTTTGAATTATCTCTACTACTACAATGGAGCAGTTTTGAATTGGATCAATAGCACCAATCCTAACTATTAGGCTGTTAGATCCAATGGTTCAGAGTAGGTGGGTTCGTTTTGATAGAGTAGTACCTAGAGCAAACTCCACCATATTCTAGAACCATCATATCACCCCCCCCCCCCCAAAAAAAATCATAGAACAGTAGGTTGTATTCTCAATATGTGTAGATAGTTATTATTAATATACTTAATGTATGCCTTTTTCTCTAACAAGACTATTGGTTAATAACAAGTTAATGTTCGTTAAATCGAATTTCATACAGTATATACGAGTGTTGCATGTGCCTTTTACTAGTAGGAGTAGCATGTGAATTCTTGCAAATCTTCCCACCATATAATGTATGAGTAACTTTGGACAATGAAAATTGAATCAAGACTGGCAAATCCCAACAATGTTAATTCTTTGATCTTTTCCATTCTAGCACGTAGAAGATTATATCCATAGTCCTTAGCACAATGAACGCTATGAAAAAACCACGAAGATTCTAATGATATGTTATACATTTAATTATCTTAGTATACACCAGTATATAGTGTACAAATAACTTTGAACTTTAACCGGTGGATCAATACTCCTCAAAACACACTTCCCAGCATTATAGAATCTATATATCATTTCTCTAGAGCATGTCGGGTATTAGGTACCTACTAATAGGTCAATTTCTAAATGATACAACTTACAAGAACCAAAAATACGCAAGATACATTATAAATTTTTTTGAGCTTTACCTATTATTAATTTAGATAAATATGATATGTTAGTACTATATTATCTAATTAACTATGAAACATTTCCCATAAAAAACTAAGAAACATTCAATGACTGGTTATATATTATGTGCAACGATTACAGAAAATGTCTGTATTTTGCGCAGAAAAGGTCTATGGTTGTTGTTATGTGCAAAAACCTCCGCAACATGTGGGGGTACTTGCAATATCCTCGCTTCTGATGCTCTCAGGGCGAAGGAGTACCAACCGTTCGATCTTATTTCAACAATGGAAGGGAACTCTGGTAAAAAACAATGGAAGGGAACTCTTGTAAAAACGATGGAAGGGAACTTCCAGGCTACTCCTATGGCACGTGGCAACTCCTGGATGTCCCGAGGAAGCCTTTTTAAGCGGTCGTCAACAACGACCACCTATCGCATCTAGGCATGATGCACATAGCGAAGAACTCTCTCTATCTCTCCATGTCCCTTTAGGCTGGCCAAGCCACCACACACAAAATGCCATGCAGCTGCTCCGATCAGTGCACCTCCATTGATGAGTCCAACACACATGCGAACGGGGATATCAGTCCCTACCATGGTGATAGCAGGGAGTCCATTGACGGGTCGTACTATTTTGACACACCAGAAGGTAATTTTTCTGATGAGGACCCTACTTACCGTCATCTGATGGAGGAGACATTGTCAGCTGAGAGCAAAGAGGACGAGGTAGTGGGGAAGGAGGATCCTTGGTATTTCATCTATGAAGCAGACGTTGTTCTCAATACATTGACTTCCTGGTGGGTCCACTGAACAGATTATCGCAAGGTGTGGAATTAATTTCGAAACTGGACAAGTTTGAATGTTTGATTTGCTACTACAAGTATGGATTGGGTATTTTTTTCATAAATATGTCCAAATTCGAGAACTAATTCTGGCTCTAACCCCTGCAAGGAACTAATTCCGAATCTAACCCTAGGGCCAGCGCATTTTAAATGGAGCCAAAGTTGTATAGATCGGCGCCAACACATCAGAAAACTGAACCGAAGGAGGTCGGCCCCATTTAAAACGGCGCCGACATCGGCTCCATGTGAAACGGCGCCGACCTCCTAGGTTCTCCCCTGTTGTCACGTGTTGGCGCTGAATTGTATAACTTCGGCTCTGTTTAAAATGGCACCAACTCGAGGGGTCAGATTCCAAATTAGTTCCTCACATGGGTCAGACTCAGAATTAGTTCCCGAATCTAGCCAAATTTGCCAAAAAATACACGGATTGGTCAGTACTCCCTCCGTTTAGAAATGTAAGACATTTTAGCTTTGTGAATGGAATGTATCTATACGTCTTTTATTATATAGGTTCGTAGAGGTTCGGAATGAACCTATATACTAAAAGGCGTCCAGATACATTCATTTTACAAAGCTAAAATGTCTTATATTTCTAACGGAGGGAGTAGTAGAACTTAGTACTCCTACTTTAAAATGCCGACAATATCCAAAATGCTTCCTTCCAATGTACATCAACGCATCTGACAAACACGCCAGACATAGGACAGACACAGAGCCACCGTACAAGGCACACATGCGCAGTAGCCAAGCTATGGACGAGGGAGAGATTAGTAGGGCCGGTGTGCACAGGGAGAGGTGAGGATAGATGGTGATAGGAGGCAGCAAAGGAGAGAGAAAACACAAATTGTTTTGCGTGCATATGTAGTAAAGATCATGAAATTTAATAGTACTACTACTCACTATACCATGTACCTCGTGTCAGTAGCCAATCATAGCTTGGCCCTGACATCCCTTACTCCTCTTCGTTGCTCTCGTGATGCCTTCGTTTATTTTTCCTCCTCTTTGTTTCCCTTACATTTCTTCTCTTCTAAATCTTTTGGGTTAATTTTCTTGTATCCCTAGTTCAATAGAAGTAGGAAAGAGTATTCAAGTTTCTAGGAATGAGTCCACATTGTATGAAAAATGGGTTTGTGGCATTCACAACCATATTATATGTCCTTTGCTTAACATAAAAGACATTCTCACTATATCTTGGTGAAATTGAATGAGCCAACAATTTGCACACACATGTATATTGGTATATCTTGTAGTTATTACCACTATAAAGTGTATGCATAACTTTGAATGTTGACCGTTGGATCAAGACTCATGAATCCGAACATCTCTTGCCGCTGGATTTTCTTTTCAATTCTAGCATCTAGAAGATTCTATTGATGGTCTTCAGCATAATAAATGTTATGCACAAACTTCAAAACACACTTTTCGATACATTGACTGCATGGTTGGTTGTGAACAGATTTTATCAAGGTGTGAAGTTAATTTCGAAACACGCGCAAAATTTCAAAACACGGTGAATCATAGCTTCTTTGATTATTTTCAAAACATGGTCAAATTTCTAGGCATACACATTCTTAGCAATAAGTTGAATCATTCCAAACTCTCACTCATCTCGATACAGTGACTGCCTGGTTGGTCCACTGAACAGATTATTGCAAGATATGAAGTTAATTTCGAAACACAATCAAAATTTCAAAACATGGTGAGTCATAGTCTCTTTGATTGTTTTCAAAAAAGGTCAAATTTCGAGGCTTGCATATTCTTAACAAGAAGTTGATCTTGCCAAACAACTCTCAATCGTTCTCGATACATTGACTGCATGGTGAGTCCAATGAAAAGATTATTACAAGGTGTGAAGTTAATTTTGAAACACAGCCAAAATTTCAAAACATGATGAGTCGTAGTCTCTTTGATTATTTTCAAAACACGATCAAATTTCTAGGCATGCAAATTCTTAGTAAGAAGTTGAATGTTTCCAAACTCTCATTCGTCCATGGTGGTGGGTCCATTGAACAGTTTTCGTAAGTTATGAAGTTAATTTCGAAACACAGGCAAAATTTGAAAACACGGTGAGTTATAGTCTCTTGTATTGTTTTCAAAACAAGGTCAAATTTCTAGGCATGCATATATTCTTAAGTTGAATATTTCCAAACTCTCACTCGTTCTCGATACATTGACTGCTTGGTGGTGGCTCCACTGCACAGATTTTCAAGGTGTGAAGTTAATTTTCGAAACACGTCCACAATTTCAAAACACGTTGTGTCATAGCCCCTTTGATTGTTTTCAAAACACGGTCAAATTTCTAGGCATGCATATTCTTAGCAAGAAGTTGAATCTTGCCAAACTCTCACTCGTTCTCGGTACATTGACTGCCTGGTGGGTCCACTAAAAATAATTCGCAAGGTGTGAAGTTAATTTCGAAACATAGCCAAAATTTCAAAAACGGTGAGTCGTAGCCTCTTTGATTGTTTTCAAAACACGGTCAAATTTCGAGGCATGCATATTCTTTGCAAGAAGTTGAATCATTCCAAACTCTCAATCATCCTCGATACATTGACTACCTGGTGGGTCCAGTGAACAGATTATCGCAAGGTGTGAAGTTAATTTCAAAACATAGCCGAAATTTCAAAACACGGTGAGTCATAGCCTCTTTGGTTGTTTTCAAAACACGTTCAAATTTCTAGGCATCCATATTCTTAGCGAGAAGTTAAATATTTCCAAACTCTCACTCGTTCTCGATACATTGACTGCTTGGTGGCTCCATTAAACATATTTTTGCAAGGTGTGAAGTTAATTTCTAAACACAGCCAAAAATTCAAAACACGGTGAGTCATAGTCACTTTGATTGTTTTCAAAACACGGTCAAATTTCTAGGCATGCATATTCTTAGCAAGAAGTTGAATCTTTCCAAACTCTCACTCGTTCTCGATACATTAACTGCCTGGTGGTGGGTCCATTGAATAGATTTTTGCAAGGTGTGAAGTTAATTTTGAAACACAGCCAAAATTTCAAAACATGGTGAGTCATAGCCTCTTTGATTGTTTTCAAAATATGGTCAAATTGCTAGGCATGCATATTCTTAGCAAGAAGTTGAATCTTGCCAAACTCTCACTCGTTCTTGATACATTGACTGCCTGGTGGATCCACTGAACAGATTTTCACAGGGTGTGAAGTTAATTTCTAAACACGGCCAAAATTTCAAAACATGGTGAGTCATAGCCTATTTGATTGTTTCAAAACACAGTCAAATTTCTAGGCATGCATATTCTTAGCAAGAAGTTGAATCTTGCCAAACTCTCACTCGATCTCGATACATTGACTGCCTGGTGGGTCCACTGAACAGATTATTGCAAGGTGTGAAGTTAATTTCGAAACACAGCCAAAAATTAAAACACGGTGAGTCATAGCCTCGCTCTTTGATTGTTTTCGAAACACAGTCAAATTTCTAGGCATGCCTATTCTTGGCAAGAAGTTGAATATTTCCAAACTCGCACACGTTCTCGATACATTGACTGCCTGGTGGGTCCACTAAACAGATTTTTGAAAGGTACGAAGTTAGTTTTGAAACACAGCCAAAATTTCAAAACACGGTGAGGCATAGACTCTTTCATTGTTTTCAAAACATGGTTAAATTTCTAGGCATCCATTTTCTTAACAACAAGTTGAATCTATCTAAACTCTCACTCCTTCTCGATACATTGACTGCCTGGTGGGTCAACTAAACAGATTTTTGCAAGGTGTGAAGTTAATTTCGAAACACAACCAAAATTTCAAAACACGGTGAGTCATAGTCTCCTTGATTGTTTTCAAAACAAGGTCAAATTTCTAGGCATGCATATTCTTAGCAAGAAGTTGAATCTTTCCAAACTCTCACTCTTTCTCGATACCATGACTGCCTAGTGGTGGGTCCATGGAATAGATATTCGCAAGGTGTGAAGTTTATTTCGAAACATAGCCAAAATTTCAAAACATGGTGAGTCATAGCCTCTTTGATTGTTTTCAAAACACGGTCAAATTTCTAGGCATGCATATTCTTAGCAAGAAGTTGAATCTTGCCAAACTCTCACTCGTTCTCAATACATTGACTGCTTGGTGGGTCCACTGAACAGATTTTTGCAGGGTGTGAAGTTAATTTCAAAACATAGCCAAAATTTTAAAACATGGTGAGTCATAGCCTATTTAATTGTCTCAAAACACGGTCAAATTTCTAGGCATGCATATTCTTAGCAAGAAGTTGAATCTTGACAAACTCTCACTCATTCTCGATACATTGACTGCCTGGTGGGTCCATTGAAAAGATTAGCGCATGGTGTGAAGTTAATTTCGAAATGCAGCCAAAATTTAAAACACGGTGAGTCATAGCCTCGCTCTTTGATTGTTTTCGAAACACGGTCAAATTTCTAGGCATGCCTATTCTTGGCAAGAAGTTGAATATTTCCAAACTCACTCGTTCTCGATACATTGACTGCCTGGTGGGTCCAATAAACAAAATTTTGAAATGTACGAAGTTAGTTTTGATACACAGCCAAAATTTCAAAACACGGTGAGTCGTAGACGCTTTGATTGTTTTCATAACACGGTCAATTTCTAGGAATCCATATTCTTAGCAAGAAGTAGAATATTTCTAAACTCTCACTCGTTCTCGATACATTGACTGCCTGGTGGGTCCACTGAATAGATTTTTGCAAGGTGTGAAGTTAATTTCGAAACATAGCCAAAATTTCAAAACATAATGAGTCATCGTCTCTTTGATTGTTTTCAAAACACGCTCAAACTTCTAGGCATTCATATTGTGGGGCCCCCGGATTAATCCTCCGAGAATCCCTGTTATACATACAACCACGATCCCATGATCTAGTCGTGGCACATAACCGACAAGTATCATTACATCATCCGAGAATATACTGAATTATAGGACTTACATAAATGCCTTTATGGCTACATCAATAACTTCAGCGGATCTTCCTTAAGCGTAGAGCCCGAGCCATGCCTTAACCTACAGGCAACTGACTGGGAGAACATCCTAGCTCGCATAGTCGCCAACCTCCTCTTCTTGAGATCTGACCAAGTCAATAGCCAGAGACAATGCCGATGAGTACTTTGAATGTACTCGTAAACCACCTTAATACAGAGATAATAACAGGAGGCTATGTTGTATGGCTGTGGTAGTAGGTGGGCTCCAAGAGAGGTTCTTTTCTCAATTAATTTCTCTTGTAGATATAGCATCTACATATCTTTGTTGAAAACTTTTGTAAACATTTTTGGAAACCTTTTTATTTTGAAAAGTTTCGGAAAACATTAGGACTGGGTCATCCATTTGTTCCTGTTTTCAGGTCGTCCCACGACCAAACTCCTTCCATACCTCTCTGACCATCCCATGGTCAAAGCAGGTATCCTTCCCGACCATCCCATGGTCAAAACATTTCGAAAGCCATTTCTTTCAGAAATCCTTTTTGAAAACAAAACGAACACCGCTCTATAGAAGTTTGTCCAACCCGTCCTTAACCGCGAACATGGCTATTCGAATAGATTTACACTCTGCAGAGGTTGCGCACTTTACCCACACCATCCGGGTACTCTACCCTGATCTTCACTGATCGTGGGTCGAGTAACCGATCAAGACTCTCTGGATGCCCACTCCAATATAAGTGCCTACCCTATGGGTGTTAATCCCCTCAAAACCGGGACATTGGGCGAGGACCAACCGGAGCGCCTTTTCCACTCCTCGAGAGTGTGCGCTTTCAATGAGGGGCCCATAGTAACGCGTGGAGGCCTGCCGACCCTTTGTTCCTTCTCCAGGTCCCACCTTTATCGGAGAAGGCCCACCCTCCAGGGATCCCTGATCCCCTGTAGTAGTTACGAGGCAGCTTATACCGGAATAGACAACCTTCAAATCCAGCCCTGTCCCATACCAGAGTAATGTGGTTGCACAGGGTTAAGTTGTTATAGCTAGACTGCAAAGAACCAGGTCCGTTTTCGTAAACCTTTTTCCTCCGATTTTCCTCCAGCATTTTGTAAAACAAAACCTTCTGCTTTTTCCACATCTCTTGGGAGGTCCCACCTCACCAAGGTTTTATCATAAAACATTTGGTAAAAAAAATCCGGGGTCTCCCCATCCTCTAGCTTTAGCTTCGGCTAAAACAGGGTCTCCAAAGGGGTATGGTGGATAGGCACCATCTATTCTACTAGGGACAAGTAGGTGTCACCAAGGGGGTTGTACTTAGTAGTACCAAAGTGTAATGGTTTGGAGGGGCAAAACCACTACCATATATATATATATATGTATATATCCACATATAACAAAACAATGCAATTTTGATAAACAGTTGATAAAGCATGCATAAGTAAAATAGTAGGACAAGGCTTATGAGCAAGAAGGTGGCTTGCCTGAAGATCAGCAATATGGCAATATGTCCCTGGACTTCTTCTTTAGATACCCAAGAATACCAATACCAATAATAAATACCACTTCTTCTGCTCTCCGATTTCATCGCAACTATCGTCGTCAATACGGCACATGCAAGCAAACCAAGCCACAATCAATACAAGGCATACATGCACCAATACAATGCAGCAAGCAATTGAATAATACCTAATTAAGATTCTGATGGTTTGAGGGGATTGGATTTAGGAGATTGAGATTGGCTTGGAAGCAGGGATGAATACCCCTTAGGATTTATAGTCTATAAACTACCTAAGAGATGAATTTTTGGACAAGACCATATTCTGTATGGTACTATTGTAAAAACATGATACCAACAGATAGGTACTGATAAGATGAAGCCAACAAAAGTGGTTTCACTATTTTATCACTTACAAAAGATTTATAGTGATTTTCATAGTGAATAATACTCTAGCTTTAGGAAATAATTCACCAGAAAGATTCTGGAGATCCATAAATTATTTCCTTAGAGGGTTAGGTAGGTATTGATGTTTTTGTTCACTGAGAGTTGGAATCACTCCAAAATAGTTACCAGAATTCCCTCAGGTAATTCCCAAAGGCGGCTCTGTAGGAATTTGTATTTTTCACCAGATTAAATCTAAAGTAGCTTTGATTTGATTCCAAGGACAGAGGGTAGGTACTTCCAATACCTTTCTGTAGAAATTGGAATCAACATTTTTGGATTAGCAGAACTACTGTAGTGAACTAATAGGTGAATAAACCATGCACAGAATAGTTTAATTCACAGATAAACATCCAGGGCTCAATAAATCATGAGCTCCTGGATTTGGATAGGCCTTAGTGTACCATATCACAGAGAGTTGGAATTAGGTCAATAACTATGCTGATTTGACCTAGAGAAATTCCTAAACTCAGAAACTAATGCTTTTAGTTATTTTTACCAGGGCCAAAATATTGTTCACCTTGGCAAGGGACAAAGGACATGAGATAGGTACAGGTAGTACCTACCAAGGGAACTTGGGTTTACCCCATTTGGAGTTGTGAAACTCACAGGGGGATTTTCTTAGTAGAAAAAGATAGATTTTGGTAGCAGATTTAGTACAACTAAAATGGGCAATATTTGAGGCAGACAAAGGTACTGCATGTTTAAGAAAATACTCAAGAACCCTAGGAAATTTAGATCTAGGCCATGGGAGTTGTTTTCCATTTTCATTCATATTTAAACTAACATGTATATTTCAAATATAGAATTTCCAGAGAAAAAAAAAGGAGAAATCGTTGTCGGGCCGGATCTAGAGGGGAGCTGGGCCGAGCAGAGGAGAAAATGACCCACCCAGGTGGCGCTGGGAGTGGGAGGATTTCAAATCGCTTGGCAAGCGGGGCCTGCCCGTCAGCGGGCGCCGACAGCCGAAGAGGTATCGACTCTTGTCCGCCGTTCGATCAAGTGAAGATCGACGGCCACGGGCCGTCTTCAACCTTCGATGTAGCGAAATAGAGGGGGAAACCCTAGGGCATCGGGCAGCGGCGGGGGAGCTCACCCGAGGCCATGCCAGCGACGGGGGAGGCGCGGAGGTGATGCGGTAGATAATGATGATCCCAAAGAGGGGCGGCACGGCTAGCTTCGACGCCGGAAGGTGGCTCGCGTGGTGGTGGCCGACGGAGATCGTTCAGGAGCACGCCGGCGGCGATGGTAGGAGCGGTCCTGGGAAAAACAGAGGGTAGGGTTAGAGAGAGGAGGAGGAGGGGTTTTTGTAGACCAGCATGCAGAGGAGGGGGAGCACGGGAGAGGGAGCTTAGCTCGGTGGGAGGGAGAAGGCCGAAGCTTCTCCCTTGCTCTCTCTCGAGCAGGGAAGAGCCGTGGGGAGGGAGGTGGAGCTAGAGGGTGGTGAGGGAGAGTGAGAGGAAGGAAATGAGGGGGCCGGGGGGTGCTGGGAGGCCCTCTGGCTGGTTTATACCGAGGGGGAGAGGAGGTGGAGTAAATGTCCTCTTTGGACATGGGGGAGGAGTGGGGCTGGCCTAGGAGTGGCTCAGGGGGCGGTGAGGAGGGCTAGGAGGGTCATCTGGTCGGCAGAGAGATAGGGAGAGAGTGGTGGAGGCTGTTGCAATGGTCCCACTTGATTCTCTCTCTCTCTCTCTCTCTCAAGCACATGGGGCTAAGGGAAAGGGTTTGCTACAGTAATTGCTACAGTTGCCATGACCAGGGAGGAGTGCTGGTTGCTGTGGTGAGTGGGGGTGAGCCTTGGTGGTGATTGGTCCTTTGTCTAGATCAATAACTTCCTAGTTTGCCTTATTTGATCAATGTGTGGCTTGTGAAGAAAGTTGGATAGTTTGGAAGGGACAAGGTAGGGAGATGGTACTGGTGGATGGGTGAGGTCAAGATACCTCTCTAGGGATTATTTGAGATTTTTCTAAAGATTTAACGTCCACTTAAAAACATTTACTCAAAAAGTACAGAAGTAGTTTCTAGGAGATCATTTGATAATTTTACATTGGACAAGTGGATTTTTTTATGTGAGAAGGTCCCAATTGTGAGAACACACTTAGGAGAATTTTCCCAAGATTTATTGGGGCTTAAAAGTATTTAAAACATTTATTATTCCAATGCAGCCATTTAAGAAAATGGGCAAAAGAAATAATAAAGCATCTCAAAAATATTTATTTTTGAGGTGGGAAGATGTGATATGATATTTAGGACTCAAGGGTGCCCAAAGATAGGGATGTTCTTTGGTAAAAACCAAACTTGCCTTTATGAGAGGAGTTTTGGAGATTGTGACTATTAAAGACATTAATTAGATTTGGAGCCATAATAATTATGGGTAATATTTTATAAATCTTGATGATCAAGTTAGATGATATATACAAGGTGTAGGAAGCATTTGCAACCTTGGGATTGGAGAATCCAAGTTGATTTTGGTGGAATACCCTAGATTAAGGATCTAGGGTGAGGTTAATTTCATACCATCAAAACCAGGTTGGATCTAGGAGCTCAGAGCTCCCCTTGGAGCATGGGGTATATGGATGGATAGACCAAGTGATATACACCAACATGGTATAGGGGTTTGAGCTTGATCCTGCTTGAGCTCACCAATACAAGATTTCCAACTTTGAATAAAATAAGCCTGCCAAAGCAGATTATCAAGTAGCCTTAAAAACCTTGTGGGTTTAGGCAGCACAAGGATCCACTTGGAACAAGTGAAGTAGATATTGGTAGAAATATATGATTAGAACACAACCGTGCAAAGAGTTGGTCCATAGAGGGTTGGATGGTGGTGTGAGCTTCTACAAAGGTAGGCATGTTGACTAGATTTGCAGGAAAAGTTATTATCTTGCCTGCAAAACCATCAAGAACTAGTGGGTTGGAGGGTGATCTAACCAAGGGCAAGAGTGGGCCTTGGTAGACCTTAGGATGGTGAACAATATGTTTCAAGTGTATTACAAAAAAGGCGCAAGGTTTGAGAAAGGGAGACATTCAAAAAGGTGATGTTGAAACAGATTCCAGACTTGGCCAAATTTGGCAGATTTAGGGTTTTTGACTAGAATATGGGATGGGATGATTTTGATGGGTTGCAAGGTACCAAAGCATCATCAAATGGATGTGGTTGAAGAATAGATTGAGTAGAAGGGATCCATGCTTGATACTAGGCTTCATTGACTTGGAAGCTTCTAGAATATATCACTACAGAATTGATCTAGGTAAGGGTTTCAGATGATCACCTAGTAGCTAGGGATCAGATCCAGATTGGTCTTCGTGCTTAGGGTGTGTTGATTTGGGAACACCTTGATCCTAGTGATGAGCTCCTAGAGTAGCTCATACTACTTCTAAGCAATCCTAGTCAAACAGCAAATCAAGGCAACTCATCTTACAAACAAAACAACTACTACTAGGGTTACCATCAAGCCTAGCTTGAGGTTAAGATGGGTATTTTGAATAGGTTGGAGTTGAACAAGGTAAGGTCCTTGGTATCTCTACCAAGAGTAGAATTCAAAAGTTTACAAAAAGGTTTTGTTAAATCTAGAGGTAAGAGTATTAGGAGGTTCTGTCTTGAAAACATTAGGAGATAGTATTCTATAGTTCTCCATAGTTTGATCAATAGAAGCTACTAAAATAGTTGGTTTGCAAAGGCTTCTTGGCTCAGGTTTTGAAATACCAGAACATTTGAGAATATAGGAACTAAGCCAAGACTGTTTTGGGAAAGTAGTTTTTGTCAACTAGGGTTAAGGTAAGGAGTATGCTATATAATACACAATCATATGCATAAGCATATCCAAGCAAGCAAACACTTCAGCATTAAACAAGAAAAAGTTTTTGTTCCCCCTGATTTTGCATTCTGGACAACTAATCAGGGTTGCTAAAATTGGGATGTTATAGATCTTTCCCCCTTAAAAGAATCTCGTCCCGGGATTAAGGAGAGTAGAGTTAGGGGATTTTGAGTCGGGTTGATACTAGGTGTCTTACACGTACTATCTTACGGACTCCGTCTTTGAAAGTGATTACCCTGCCGATGAAGTTGAGCTTTAGTCTTCCGGGGAGGCACGAAGAGTTGAGCAGAGTCCAGTCTTGATTTTGAGAGAAATGACCTTATATTCCTTCGGGGCTCGATATCTCGAGGGCTTAGACTGGGCAGACTATCTCCACGCTGAACTTCACTGGGTACTCGTGGGAGGATAGAATCTACGGCCTGGTGTACCTTCCTCTAAGGGTCCACGGCTCTTCCTTAGAGTCGCATCGTATCCTATTAACGACGTTGGGGTCCAAGCTTCTGGGTTGGCTCCTGGCGAGGGTTTACTTTATTTGGGTGGGAAAGACGCGGCCTTTCCCCCTTAGGATTTGACTAGGATAGCTCAGAGATAACACATTCCTTCCTTCTTGACTTCATTGGATGGGGGTTTCTGGAGATGGTCGTCCATCCTTCTTCCTATTGTCAAGGTTTTTGGAAGGCGTCCGCAAATCTATGGCCTACGGGGCTTCTATACTACCATTATCCATGCTTAGCCGGGTGGAGTCATTGGAGTCTCACGTCCTCTAAGCATTAAGGACCTAGGGGTAAGCGGTTCGGCGGTCCTTCGGGTGGGTCTTCAATTGAAGTAGCGAAGAGACTTTGTAGAATCTTCAGTTAGTTTCTCATCGGATAACTCACGGGTTGTGGCTTGGCGAAAGGACGTCGGATCCTAAGATTTCTTCCAAAGTACCTTCCAGTAGACCGTCTTCTGGAGATTGAGTTGGAAATACGAAGTCTTTCCTCCTTAGAGCTTCACTAAGGTTCATCCAGAAAGGTGCGGATCTTCCGTCTTGGAGTGCTGACTTGATGTTAGCGGATAGCTGTATCTTCCTGGAGTCTTGAGCTGGCGTCTTCGAGTGATGCCTTATTCTTGTAAGCCTTGGTGAGGGTGGTTTCTTAACGAAGCTTGAATGAGTCAGCTAAATGTAAATTAGCAGTTTACAGCTCTTCTTGCCAGTAGTTAGTCAGGGTAGAGTCATCTGGTTTTAGAAAGGTTGTCGTCTCTTGAACACTTGGCGTTGCTCCTGCTCGAAGACGGAGTAAACTTGTTGTCTTCACGCTTCCTTATCATCTGGCTTTAGAGGTGGTTCTGACCTTCTAGGGAGGAACTTCCCGATGGTTTGGGTTGGGTTGACTGGATTAGTTAGTCTCCCGAGGCGGTCAAAAGCCCTAATATACCAAAGGTCAGCATAGATAGGTCTTCACCTTTAGTCTTGGTGGACTTATCGGGTGGTTTCTTGTGGATATTGAGGATCCTTCGGTAGTTGACTTCCGGCTTCAACGGGATTCTTGTTGTAGTAGACTGAGGAACAAGGGAGTGTGGTGCTATTGACGAGTCTTGCGAGGTGAGTTTGACGGGGTATGCTGTCCTACTGAGGTGAAAACTTCGGGTTGATTCTGACTTGACGACTTCGAACTCCTGGTTCTTGCGATTCTTTTCCTCTCATAAACACTCAAGGTTAGTCCGGGGTCTCATTACCGACATCTAACACAGGGCTTCCTGAGTTACTAGGTGGGTTATCGCTCCTCGAGTCACATTTTTAAATAGGTCAAAGAACACCAGAACATACAAACAAGGCAAACAAAGCGAGGGAGTCGCAATGTCCTCGGCGAATAGCACCCATCAAGCAACACAGGATGCACTTAGTCAAGCAAACACGGTCAATGCTAGGGACCAAGGAGTTTACTACTCGTGGGGTACGGGAATCCTATTCTTAGGACTATCAATCCTAGATATCGTCTTTCTTCAGGTCGGAGTCACTATCTTGCCGATAAAGTCTTCGTCGTATCTTGGACGCTTCTGGATAGTGCCACACCCGATGCCTTCTGATTGTGAGGATTCTGCTGGTAGGGCGATATTGTAGTCTCCTTGTGTTTGCTGGTAGTTGCTTGTCTTCATCTTGTCCTCATTGTCTTCACCGGGTTCTAGATCCTATTTATGTAAAATCCGGAGGTTTGAAGTTTGGGATCAAGAGTTGTAGTAAACCATTTTCAAAGGTTTTTACTTAGAGTAAGAGAAGAAGTAGAACTTTTTGAAACTCATTGAGAAACTAGTTTTCGAAAACCGGGGTTTTCAAAATAAGGTTCCTGTCTATGACCATGCTAACTAAGGTTCTCCTACAGTCAGCCTGGCTCTGATACCATGTCTGTGGGGCCCTCGGATTAATCCTCCGAGAATCCCTGTTATGCATACAACCACGATCCCATTATCAGTTAGTCGTGGCACATAACCGACAAGTATCATTACATCATCCGAGAATATACTGAATTATAGGACTTACATAAATGCCTTTATGGCTACATCAATAACTTCAGCGGATCTTCCTTAAGCGTAGAGCCCGAGCCATGCCTTACCCTATAGGCAACTGACTGGGAGAACATCCTCGCTCGCATAGTCGCCAACCTCCTCTTCTTCTTGAGATCTGACCAAGTCAATAGCCAGGGACAATGCCGATGAGTACTTTGAATGTACTCGCAAACCACCTTAATACAGAAATAATAACATGAGGCTATGCAGTATGGCTATGGTAGTAGGTGGGCTCCAAGAGAGGTTCTTTTCTCAATTAATTTCTCTTGTAGATATAGCATCTACATATCTTTGTTGAAAACTTTTGTAAACATTTTTGGAAACCTTTTTATTTTGAAAAGTTTTGGAAAACATTAGGACTCGGGTCACCCATTTCTTCCCGTTTTTAGGTCGTCCCACGAACAAACTCCTTCCATACCTCTCTGACCATCCCATGGTCAAAGCAGGTATCCTTCCCGACCATCCCATGGTCAAAACATTTCGAAATCCATTTCTTTTCAGAAATCCTTTTTGAAAACAAAACCAGCACCACTCTATAGAAGTTTGTCCAACCCGTCCTTAACCGCGGACATGGCTATTCGAATAGATTTACACTCTGCAGAGGTTGCACACTTTACCCACACCATCCGGTACTCTACCCTGATATTCACCGATCGTGGGTCGAGTAACCGATCAAGACTCTCCGGATGCCCACTCCAATATAAGTGCCTACCCTATGGGTGTTAATCCCCTCAAAACCGGGACGTCGGGCGAGGACCAACCGGAGCGCTTTTTCCACTCCTCGAGAGTGTGCGCTTTCAATGAGGGGCCCATAGTAACGCGTGGATGCCTGCCGATCCTTTGTTCCTTCTCCAGGTCCCACCTTTATCAGAGAAGGCCCACCCTCCAGGGATCCCCGATCCCCTGTAGTAGTTACGAGGCAGCTTATACCGGAATAGACAACCTTCAAATCCAGCCATGTCCCATACCAGAGTAATGTGGTTGCACATGGTTAAGTTGTTATAGCTAGACTGCAAAGAACCAGGTGCGTTTTTGTAAACCATTTTCCTCCGGTTTTCCTACAGCATTTTGTAAAACAAAACCTTCTCCTTTTTCAACATCTCTTGGGAGGTCCCACCTCACCAAGGTTTTATCATAAAACATTTGGTAAAAAAATTTCCGGGGTCTTCCCATCCTCTAGCTTTAGCTTCGGCTAAAACGGGGTCTCCAAAGGGGTATGGTGGATAGGCACCATCTATTCTACTAGGGACAAGTAGGTGTCACCAAGGGGTTTGTACTTAGTAGTACCAAAGTGTAATGGTTTGGAGGGGCAAAACCACTACCATATATATATATGTATATATCCACATATAGCAAAACAATGCAATTTTGATAAACAGTTGATAAAGCATGCATAAGTAAAATAGTAGGACAAGGCTTATGAGCAAGAAGGTGGCTTGCCTGAAGATCAGCAATATGGCAATATGTCCCTGGACTTGTTCTTTAGATACCCAAGAATACCAACACCAATAATAAATACTACTTCTTCTGCTCTCCGATTTCATCGCAACTATCGTCATCAATATGGCACATGCAAGCAAACCAAGCCATAATCAATACAAGGAATACAAGCACCAATACAATGCAGCAAGCAATTGAATAATACCTAATTAAGATTCTGATGGTTTGAGGGGATTGGATTTAGGAGATTGAGATTGGCTTGGAAGCAGGGATGAATACCCCTTAGGATTTATAGTCTATAAACTACCTAAGAGATGGATTTTTGGACAAGACCATATTCTGTATGGTACTATTGTAAAAACATGATACCAACAGATAGGTACTGATAAGATGAAGCCAACAAAAGTGGTTTCACTATTTTATCACTTACAAAAGATTTATAGTGATTTTCATAGTGAATAATACTCTAGCTTTAGGAAATAATTCACCAGAAAGATTCTGGAGATCCAAAAATTATTTCCTTGGAGGTTTTGGTAGGTATTGATGTACTTTTTCACTGAGAGTTGGAATCACTCCAAAATAGTTACCAGAATGCCCTCAGGAAATTCCCAAAGGCGGCTCTATAGGAAATTTGTATTTTTCACCAGATTAAATCTAAAGTAGCTTTTGATTTGATTCCAAGGACACAGGGTAGGTACTTCCATTATCTTTCTGTAGAAATTGGAATCAACATTTTTGGATTAGCAGAACTACTATAGTGAGCTAATAGGTGAATAAACCATGCACAGAATAGTTTAATTCACAGATAAACATCCAGGGCTCAATAAATCATTAGCTCTTGGATTGGGATAGGACTTAGTGTACCATATCACAGAGAGTTGGAATTAGGTCAATAACTATGCTGATTTGACCTAGAGAAATTCCTAAACTCAGAAACTAATGGTTTTAGTTATTTTTAACAGGGCCAAAATATTGTTCACCTTGGCAAGGGACAAACGACATGAGATAGGTACAGGTACTACCTACCAGGGGCACTTGGGTTTACCCCATTTGGAGTTGTGAAACTCACAGGGTGATTTTCTTAGTAGAAAAAGATACATTTTGGTAGCAGATTTAGTACAACTAAAATGGGCAATATTTGAGGTAGACAAAGGTACTGCATGTTTAAGAAAAACTCAAGAACCCTAGGAAATTTAGATCTAGGCCATGGGAGTTGTTTTCCATTTTCATTTGTATTTAAACTAACATGTATATTTCAGATCTAGAATTTCTAGAGAAAAAGAAAAAGGAGAAATCGTTGTCGGGCCGGATCTGGAGGGGAGCTAGGCCGAGCAGAGGAGAAAACGGCCCACCCGGGCAGCGCTGGGAGCGGGAGGATTTCAAATCGCCTGGCAAGCGGGGCCCACCCGTCAACGGGCGCCGGCGGCCGAAGAGGTATCGGCTCTTGTCCGTCGTTCGATCAAGTGAAGATCGACGGCCACTGGTCGTCTTTAACCTTCGACGGTGCGAAACAGCGGGGGAAACCCTAGGGCGTCGGGCGGTGGCGGGGAGCTCACCTGAGGCCATGTCGGCGACAGGGGAGGCGCAGAGGTGATGCGGTAGATTACGACGATCCCGGAGAGGGGCGGCATGGCTAGGTTCGACGCCGGAAGGTGGCTCGCGTGGTGGTGGCCGAAGGAGATCATTCGGGATCTCGCCGGCGGGGATGGTAGGAGCGGTTCTGGGCAAAATAGAGGGTAGGGTTAGAGAGAGGAGGAGGAGGGGGTTTTGTAGACCAGCATGCAGAGGAGGGGGAGCACGGGAGAGGGAGCTTAGCTCGGTGGGAGGGAGAAGGCCGAAGCTTCTCCCTTGCTCTCTCTCGAGCAGGGCAGAGCCGTGGGGAGGGAGGTGGAGCTAGGGGGTGGTGAGGGAGAGTGAGAGGAAGGAAATGAGGGGGCCGGGGGGTGCTGGGAGGCCCTCTGGCTGGCTTATACCGAGGGGGAGAGGAGGTGGAGTAAATGTCCTCTTTGGACATGGGGGAGGAGTGGGGCTGGCCTAGGAGTGGCTTAGGGGGCGGTGAGGAGGGCTAGGAGGGTCATCTGGTCGGCAGAGAGATAGGGAGAGATTGGTGGAGGTTGTTGCAATGGTCCCACTTGATTGTCTCTCTCTCTCAAGCACATGGGGCTAAGGGAAAGGGTTTGCTACAGTAATTGCTACAGTTGCCACGACCAGGGAGGAGTGCTGGTTGCTGTGGTGAGTGGGGGTGAGCCTTGGTGGTGATTGGTCCTTTGTCTAGATCAATAACTTCCTAGTTTGCCTTATTTGATCAATGTGTGGCTTGTGAAGAAAGTTGGATAGTTTGGAAGGGACAAGGTAGGGAGATGGTACTGGTGGATGGGTGAGGTCAAGATACCTCTCTAGGGATTATTTGAGATTTTTCTAAAGATTTAAAGTCCACTTAAAAACATTTAGTCAAAAAGTACAGAAGTAGTTTCTAGGAGATCATTTGATAATTTTACATTGGACAAGTGGATTTTTTTATGTGAGAAGGTCCCAATTGTGAGAACACACTTAGGAGAATTTTCCCAAGATTTATTGGGGCTTAAAAGTATTTAAAACATTTATTATTCCAATGCAGCCATTTAAGAAAATGGGCAAAAGAAATAATAAAGCATCTCAAAAATATTTATTTTTGAGGTGGGAAGATGTGATATGATATTTAGGACTCAAGGGTGCCCAAAGATAGGGATGTTCTTTGGTAAAAACCAAACTTGCCTTTATGAGAGGAGTTTTGGAGATTGTGACTATTAAAGACATTAATTAGATTTGGAGCCATAATAATTATGGATAATATTTTATAAATCTTGATGATCAAGGTAGATGATATATACAAGGTGTAGCAAGCATTTGCAACCTTGGGATTGGAGAATCCAAGTTGATTTTGGTGGAATACCCTAGATTAAGGATCTAGGGTGAGGTTAATTTCATACCATCAAAACCAGGTTGGATCTAGGAGCTCAGAGCTCCCCTTGGAGCATGGGGTATATGGATGGATAGACCAAGTGATATACACCAACATGGTATAGGGGTTTGAGCTTGATCCTGCTTGAGCTCACCAATACAAGATTTCCAACTTTGAATAAAATAAGCCTGCCAAAGCAGATTATCAAGTAGCCTTAAAAACCTTGTGGGTTTAGGCAGCACAAGGATCCACTTGGAACAAGTGAAGTAGATATTGGTAGAAATATATGACTAGAACACAACCGTGCAAAGAGTTGGTCCATAGAGGGTTGGATGGTGGTGTGAGCTTCTACCAAGGTAGGCATGTTGACTAGATTTGCAGGAAAAGTTATTATCTTGCCTGCAAAACCATCAAGAACTAGTGGGTTGGAGGGTGATATAACCAAGGGCAAGAGTGGGCCTTGGTAGACCTTAGGATGGTGAACAATATGTTTCAAGTGTATTACAAAAAAGGCGCAAGGTTTGAGAAAGGGAGACATTCAAAAAGGTGATGTTGAAACAGATTCCAGACTTGGCCAAATTTGGCAGATTTAGGGTTTTTGACTAGAATATGGGATGGGATGATTTTGATGGGTTGCAAGGTACCAAAGCATCATCAAATGGATGTGGTTGAAGAATAGATTGAGTAGAAGGGATCCATGCTTGATACTAGGCTTCATTGACTTGGAAGCTTCTAGAATATATCACTATAGAATTGATCTAGGTAAGGGTTTCAGATGATCACCTAGTAGCTAGGGATCAGATCCAGATTGGTCTTCGTGCTTAGGGTGTGTTGATTTGGGAACACCTTGATCCTAGTGATGAGCTCCTAGAGTAGCTCATACTACTTCTAAGCAATCCTAGTCAAACAGCAAATCAAGGCAACTCATCTTACAAACAAAACAACTACTACTAGGGTTACCATCAAGCCTAGCTTGAGGTTAAGATGGGTATTTTGAATAGGTTGGAGTTGAACAAGGTAAGGTCCTTGGTATCTCTACCAAGAGTAGAATTCAAAAGTTTACAAAAAGGTTTTGTTAAATCTAGAGGTAAGAGTATTAGGAGGTTCTGTCTTGAAAACATTAGGAGATAGTATTCTATAGTTCTCCATAGTTTGATCAATAGAAGCTACTAAAATAGTTGGTTTGCAAAGGCTTCTTGGCTCAGGTTTTGAAATGCCAGAACATTTGAGAATATAGGAACTAAGCCAAGACTGTTTTGGGAAAGTAGTTTTGTCAACTAGGGTTAAGGTAAGGAGTATGTTATCTAATACACAATCATACGCATAAGCATATCCAAGCAAGAAAACACTTCAGCATTAAACAAGAAAAAGTTTTTGTTCCCCCTGATTTTTGCATTCTGGACAACTAATCAGGGTTGCTGAAATTGGGATGTTACACATATTCTTAGCAAGAAGTTGAATCTTTCCAAACTCTCACTCATTCTCGATACATTGACTGCCTGGTGGTGGGTCCACGGAATAGATTTTCGCAAGGTGTGAAGTTAATTTCGAAACACAGCCAAAATTTCAAAACATGGTGAGTCATAGCCTCTTTGATTGTTTTGAAAACATGGTTAAATTTCTAGGCACGCATATTCTTAGCAAGAAGTTGAATCTTGCCAAACTCTCACTCGTTCTCGATACATCGACTGCCTGGTTGGTCCACTGAATAGATTTTGACAAGGTGTGAAGTTAATTTCGAAACACAACCAAAATTTCAAAACACGGTGAGTCATAGCCTCTTTGATTGTTTCAAAACACGGTCAAATTTCTAGGCATGTATATTCTTAGCAAGAAGTTGAATCTTGCCAAACTCTCACGCGTTCTCGATACATCTAACCTAGGCTTAATTCCTAGGTATCCTTCACACAAAGCTATGAAGTTGCTAAGTACGAGGATGCTGTTGGGAGAGGTTGTGGGGAAGTACCTAGAAATAACGAAGAACGTATAGGAAGAAGTCGGAGACTGGCAGGCTTACACCACGTACTAGCTGAGCTTTGAGGTAAACCTTCTCTCCGGCTTGGGTAGGAGTCACTTTGTCGGCCGGCGCCCGCCACTAGACCAAGCCCTCCATCGCAGGGAGGTACCCCTCGGTGATGAGTTCTTCCAGATCTTCAGCTGAGAGGTCATAACCCCTCCACACTCCCTTGTGGGAATCACCATCTTCTTCTGCAGCGTCTGGCGTCGCCCATCTTTGGTCACCGCCGGTGGTTTCCACCACAGTAGAGACAGGAACAACAACCCCCTCCGGTGGGACACTAACTCCCTGGGATGGCTCCATTGAAGCCTCAGGATTCGCCGCCATTGAGGGAGCGCTGCTGCGGGAGGCCATTGCGTAGGTGGAGGAAGATGGAGAAGGGGGAAGGATCTGGTTAGGGTTTTCTGTCAAAGAGCTTGAACAGTCGCATGGATGGAGGAAGAAGATGACGCGATGGAGAATGCGGGTAAAAGTAAAAGCCTAAGCCGTAGTTAATATATATTGACCTAGCGTCAAGATTCGTGCAAAGGGATCTAACAGATACAGCGTTGCCGACGTGGAGATGAACGTGTGCGGTAATGTTGCCACGTCCTCTGTCTTTGCCGCTTTAACATTTCGGATTTTTCCTGCATAAAAATAGATAATGATTAATTCACTGCCTTCTATGAGTTTCGAGGTAGCGTAGGCTACAGCCTACATCATCTTCTGACCGTTGTACTGGAGTAGTCACATCTGAAGATTCCATCAAAGACAGAGGTTATGAATCTACAGCTACATTATGAAGACGGAGAGGATTATAGGGTTCTTTGGGAGACCTTTAAGATATTGCTTGACGGATTGCTGGCATCATCTAGATGAAGCATTCAATACCAATGGGTGATGGCTCTGAAATATAGCCATCTACGTCCACATTTAAACTGGATATTTACTCATACTTTTGATGAAATATCTTTCTAAACCCTACCACTAATGTCTAATATTAAGAGGGGTATGCAATCCTTTCTTTTATATTTTTCTTGTGTAGATAATGTCGTTTAAAGGAGGGAATTACTACATTAAAGTCAAAGATACATGATTTCCAACAACTAGAAGAAACCAGGAGCCGTAAAGTGGAGGCAGACGCTTTAACGACCAACTATACGACCGGAGCAAAATTATGGCCGTATAGCTCCGGTCATATACTTGGCGCCGCCACCGTTAGGTCAAACCGAACAACTTTCGTGAAGGGACCCCTATATAAAGAAGCCTCGAGCGACGAGAAAACGAGCCAGACCTCACCAAAAAGTCTCTGCCACAGGTCGCCAGCTGCCTCCAGATCTCAAAACCTTTCTCCATCTCCATAGCCATATTCCACCGCTTGTAATAGTAGATCTCTTCTTCGATTAGCAACATTGTAAGACAATTGCTACCAATCTTATGATTTTCATTACAATGTTTGTGATTGTTTATCTCATCTCCATGTGTGAGTAATTTTCCTTGAGCTAAGGGCTTCGGCCTAGCCATGTAGCGTTTTGCATGTTATTTAGCATACATGGAATCGTGTATTAGTTTGTATGACATGATGATTATTGTATCCTCTCTTGCCTCAATCCAAGGACTTGTCAGGTACCTAATACCCCGAGGGTTGAGCCAGGTATAGGGAGTATGAGTAATGACTGATCTGCAGGTTGGGAACCCTAGTGACAGAAGGGGTAGTACGGTTGTGTGAGGGATTTCCTTGGGATTAACGGTGACATCACTATGCATATCATTAGTTCTCTTTCTTCTATGGATGAGACTAGTAGGTTATTTCTATAAGAGGTTGCGAAGGTATCAACCCTTTTTTCGGCGCTGTTGCTGGGGAAGCAATAGCTACCCAGGTGAGGTTATTAGGAACCTTGCTAGTTTTAATTCTTGTTTTTTTAATTTTTTTAGTTTGCTTTCAGTCTTTATTTGATAAACCAAAAAAATTAGTTAGCCTTTAAATTCTTGCTTTTACTCTTATATTTCTTTGTATAAGAAAACCCAAAAACATAGGAAATATGGCTGAAAGAAGGTTGGGGAGTTTGCTACTCCCAACAATGATTATTTGCATACTCCTATTACTCAACCAGTAATTGCTACTGATGACTATGAAATTAAGCCCCAATAGTTAAGTTTGGTTCAACAGAATCAATTTGGAGGCTCTGTTGTTGAAGACGCAGGTATGCACTTGAATACTTTCACTGAAATATGTGATATGATGCATATTAAAGACGTTAACCCCAATGCGGTCAAATTGCATTTATTTCCTTTCTCTTTAAGAGGAACAGCAAAAGAATGGTTGTTATCTTTGCCTAGAAATACTATTACATCATGGGTGGGATGTACTTCTCTATTTATGACTAAATTTTTCCCACCTGCAAAGACTATGCAACTCAGATCTAATATTACTGGCTTTAGACAGGAAGAACATGAGCCACTAGCGCTTGCATGGGAGAGGATGAAAGAATGCTTAAGAAACTGTCCTAGTCATGAGATGGAAGATTGGTTAATCCTCCATTTATTTTATAATGCTCCTAATCATGTGTCTAAGTCTATGCTTGATACTGCAGCTGGAGTAACGTTTATGGGTACACATATTACCGAAGTGAAGCAGCTGCTAGACAATATGCAAGACAACCATGCTCAATGGCATGTGGAAAGATCAAACACGAAGAAGGTGAACTCTATTTAACCACAAGAAAATGAAGAACTCAATGCTAAGTTGGATGAGCTCATACTAGCCGTAAAAGGTAATGAAACCCAGGTAAGAGCTACCCCTGAAACAAATAATGAAGAAATATATTTCGTAGCTCGTAGCGATTATAACCCTGTTTGGAAGAAGAGTTAACCCCGACAGTTTTCTAGTTTTAGGGAATTCAATATTTTCTCTAAAGGAAAAGAAAATCAAGACCCTGTCTTCTCGCCTTCTTCGCCTGGTACAAACCCCAGTTCCGCTGATTGCACTCCTCCTGGCTCTGCTTCGCCGACCACTTCACCTGCTGCAATGGCAAACATTCCCATTGATCCTAGGCCTTTCGTTCCTCAAGGCTTCGAGATTCTTCAGATACCTGGCCGTGTCGGAGTCAAGCGGGTGGTCGTGGCCCACCGACCACTTCTTCATGAACAGTACGTCATCACCACCATTGCCCCAGTTCCTCCAGGTTAGATTCCGTTTGCAAACATTGAGGAGGTTCTACAAGATTTTCTAGCCAATGAGATGCATGTGGGTTTTAGGGACATTCAAGCTTGTCCTTTTGGGTCTGCATATGTCAAATTTACGCTGACCAGTGACAGAGACAGGTTAATTAGAGAAAGCCCCATTCTGTTTGAAGAAGTTCACATCTCCTTTTCTAAGCACAATGAAGGCATCAATTGGAGAAGGGCTCAGTTTAATAGGGAAGTTTGGGTTCTTCTTGTTGGTCCACCCCTTGATCACTAGTATACAGAGGATCTAGATGCTATTTTCTCTGATTTTGGCAAGCTCATTATGTGGGAAAACATCCCCAACCACAAAGGAAGAATCATGGCTAAGGTCAGAGTCACTGATCTTGAGGACATTCCTAAGAGTGTCAGGTTCACTGAAGGAGATGCTCCTGATTCTCAGTTCTGGACCTTCTCTATAAAGGTTCTGTTGCAGAATATGCTTGGGGGTGGCCCACTAGATGAGGACCATTACCTGATGAGGGGGTTGACCCACACCCAATTCCCAACTTAAACCCTGCTGCCAATAATTTTGTTCCACCTCCTGTCAATCCTATGGTTGCTGACAACAATGATGATGAAGGTTGGGGACATTGGGCTATGGGAAATGATCAGAATGAAAACCAAAAAAATCAACCTAATGCTGCTTTCAACCAGCTCCTGGATACCATTATGGAGGATGTCCTACCTGACGATCCCCTGCATCCCCCCCCCCACAAGACAACAGTGTTGTTACCATTTCCTCTTCTATCCATGCTCACAATGGCTCTGAAAACAGTGGGGGTCTGTCACAAAATAACAATCTTATCTTTGATGAGGATGAGGTCCTACAAGAAAATCTGAATGCAACACTTGGAGAAGGTTTGGAACAGCTAATGAATGCTTACAACTCAGAATCAGAAGAGGTTGAGAATGTGGACAACACTGATAACAATAATTTGGATAACCCAAGAGGGTTCCTAGATGACTCTGATATGCTTTCACCCAACTTGGCTCACTTCCAGGTTGGGTTTGTGCATACTCATTTTGCTCAGATTCCTGATCTTCATGCTGCAAAATTGACTTTCTCAAAACAAGGATTAGACTTATGGGACAGATTTTTTGCTCCTCATTGCAAAGTCAATGGCAGGGTCAAAAACTTTGATATCCCTGTAAGTTGGTTCAATTACATCACTCTACTACTCTTGACACCTGAAAAATTTGATTGGACAAATCATTTCTTGCAATCTTCTTTGTGGGATATCTTAAAGGAGCCCAGTCTAAATGAGCAGACAATCCCTTTCTCTATTTCTGATACTTGTGTTACTCAATCAGCACCTACTTGTATTCTTCAGGGGAAAGTATTCTTGGAACTGATGCTCAGAGAGCCCCCAGTTCACCTGCTACCCCCATAAGGAAGAGGAGGGGAACCTCTACTCTTTTTGAAAATGAGGTGAGGAGGAGTCCTAGGATCATTGAATTAAATGATGGTTTTAGGAATCATGCTCATTGTACTAGCAAAGACTGTCTTACATGCAATGTTGTTCCACCTAATATTAGCAGAATTTTTTTTAAAAAGCTTGCTACCTCCTTTTGCAAGGTTGCTAAAGAAGGAATTGAAAAGAGGCTACTGAAAAAAAAGTAAGATTGTTGAGAAGGTGAAGGTGGCACCAGGTCCAAGAATTTCTTCATCCACTGCTGTTAGAGGGAAAGAACTTGCTACAGACTCTGACAAGGTCATTGGAAAAAGAAATCCTTTTGGTGGAGTTGGCTCTCAGCAGCACAAGAAGCCACCCAAGAATTAATTTTAAATGGTTTACATCTACTTTTATCAGAGTGGTGGCAGGAACTACTTTTGTTGTCATGGGAACTGTAATAGACCTAGTCTCTCTTGCCTTCTGATGCAATGTTGCTTTCTGTGGATGATGAGATGGCTCCCTAAATATTCTGAAAATTATTTCCATTACTTTGGCAACTATTCTGTCTGGAAGTATACTTTGCTTCCTAAAATAGATCTACATCACACATTTTTTATGGATAACAAAAGAAGTTGGAAAGTTATGAACTGGAATATTAGAGGGATAAACTCTGAGAAAAAAATGGGTAGCCCTATTTGATAAGATTGTTGAATTAAGATGTGATATTATTTGCCTGCAAGAAACAAAAATAGATTGCTTTTATCTTGAGTACATAAAGAAATTATGCCCTCAAAAAATCAATAAGTTTGAGTTTTTGCCATCAGTTGGTGCATCTCGTGGAATTATCACCATTTGGAATGGGACTCTATTCTCTGGGAACCTAGAATTTAAAAATGACTTCTCTATCTCCATCAAGTTTCAATCCAATTTATCTAATGAGACATGGTACCTTACCAATATCTATGGCCCCTGTGACCCTTATAGAAAAGCTGTTTTTATTCAGTGGTTTCATAATATTGATTTTAATGATGGTGTGAATTGGCTTGTGGTGGGGGATTTTAATTTAATAAGAAAACCTTCTGATAGAAATAAAGGAGGAGGTGATATCAATGATATGTTACTATTCAATGAAGCTATCAGTAATCTTGGGTTGGTTGAGTTACCTCTGAAAGGAAAACAGGTTACCTGGAGAAATATGCAAAAGGATCCCCTTCTTGAAAGACTTGATTAGTTTTTCACCTCAAGCTCCTGGACTTCCTCCTATCCATCAACATTTGTTTATCCTTTGGTCAAACCTACATCTGTTCACACTCCTTGTGTTATTAACATTGGTACCAAAATTCCCAAGACAGATGTTTTTAGATTTGAAAATTACTGGCTACAGCACAGTGATTTTCTTGGTATTGTTCAAAATGCTTGGAATATCCTAGTTGCTTACCATGAAAGTGCAAAGAATGTAAATGCTAAGTTCAATAATGTGAGAAGAGGCTTAAAACTTTAGGCAAAAAACCTTCCTTGCCTCAAACAACTGATTGACAAGGTTAATCTAGTCATTGAACTCCTAGATAATTTTGAAGAGTTTAGATGTCTGAACATACTAGAATGGAACCTGAGAGATATGTTGAAATCCCATGTCATTACCTTATTACAGAACCAAAAGTCCTACTGGAAACAAAGGGGGAAGATTAAATGGGTCAAACTTGGGGATGGTAACACAAAGTTCTTTCACTCAAAGGCAACTATCAACTACAGACATAATTACATTTCTGCTCTCAAGAATGCTAATCAGGATGAAATCTCTGATCATGAGGGTAAAGCTGCTTTATTATGGAATGCTTTCAAAAATAGAATGGGCACTTCTGACAATACTACTATGCATTTCAACCTGACTGATTTTTTTGGTGATGGCATGAGTTCAAACTTAAGAGAGAGTTTGGAAACCCCTTTTTTAGACAATGAAATTGATGATGTTGTGAAGGATCTACCCAATGACAAGTCCCCTGGTCCAGATGGTTTTAATAATGAGTTCATCAAATGATGTTGGCCTATAATTAGTAAAGACATAAGAAAGATGATTTAGGACTTCTATGATGAGAAAATCTCACTTGAGAGCATTAACTCCTCTTTCATTACTCTGATTCCTAAAAAGAGTTGCCCTGAGACTCCCTCAGATTTCAGACCCATTTATCTTCTCAATACTGTGTTAAAAATCATCACTAAAATCCTGGCAAATAGATTGCAAAAGATTATTTTAAAGCTTGTCCATAAAAATCAATATGGATTCCTACAACAAAGATCTATACAAGATTGCCTTGGATGGGGATTTGAATATCTTTTCCAATGTCACCAATCAAAGGAGGAGATTTTTGTTTTAAAACTAGATTTTGAGAAGGCTTTTGACAAGATTGAGCATTCTGCATTACTTGAGATCCTCAAGGCTAGAGGTTTTGGAGAAAAGTGGATAAAATGGATACAACTGTTACTATGTTCTGGCACATCATCTGTTCTGCTAAATGGTATTCCTGGGAAGAAATTTTACTGTAAAAGAGGAGTTAGACAAGGGGATCCTTTATCACCACTCCTGTTTGTCCTTGCTGTTGATTTACTCCAATCCATCATGAATAAGGCAATGAATCTGAATTTAATCTCTGCCCCCTCAACTACCCTGCATGCCCTAATTTCCCTGTAATTCAGTATGCTGATGACACACTTTTGGTCATGAAGGCTGACGTCAAAGAATTGATCTGTATAAAATCATTGCTAAACACTTTCTCTGATTCAACTGGACTGAAAGTCAATTATCCAAAATCAAGTCTAATACCCATCCATCTAGACAATGCAAGAGTGGATCACTTTGCAAGAACACTGAATTGCCTAAAAGGTACTTTTACTTTTACCTACCTTGGACTACCTCTTGGCCTTACCAAGCCCTCTTTAGAACATTTCATACCAATGGTGCAAAGAGTGGAGAAGAGGCTAAGTGGAATTGTTTATTTCCTCAATTATGGTGGTAAACTTGAAATGGTTAAGTCAGTGTTATCTTCCCTACCAATGTTTTACATGAGCTTCCTTGAGATTCCACCAACCATCAAAAACCAATTAATCAAATATTTCAGACATTGCTTATGGAGAAAAAAGGTTCTGAAAGTGTTGAAGTTCAAGAAAAAGGATCTGCCCTGGTGGCTTGGGAAAAAATCTGTGGGCCAAAGGATCAAGGAGGATTGGGTGTCCTAGATATAACCATCCAGAATAATGCTTTACTTCTAAAAAACTTGGATAAGTTCTATAATGACTATGACATTCCTTGGGTGAAACTGTTGAAAAGCTCTTATTATGTGGATGGGTCTGTCCCTAGTCATAACCCTGAAGGTTCATTCTGGTGGAGAGCTCATCTAAAACTAAATGATTCATACAAAGCCATGGCTAGAGGAAATCTAGGTAATGGGGACTCAATTTTATTCTGGACTGATCTTTGGGAGGAGCAGTGTCTTCACCAAAAATTCCCTCATCTGCTATCATTTGCAAAAAATACAACCTACACTATAAAAGAAGTGGTACAAACTGAGTTCCTAGAAGACTTATTTCACTTACCCTTATCCCAACAAGCCTACAATGAGTTTGAACAGATGGAAGTTATTTGTCAACAAGCTTTCGCTAAGATTCAAGAAGGTAGACAAGACAATTGGTCATACATTTGGGGAAACAACAAGTTTACATCTCGAAAAGCCTACAAAGTCATGATTGGGTATCAACCTACACCCTCACATTTCTCTTGGATCTGGAATACCTCCTGTCAACCGAAACATAAATTCTTTTTTTGGCTACTACTTCAAGACCGTTTGAACACAAGGAATCTCCTTAGAAGAAAAAATATGCAACTCCAGTCTTATTCGTGTGCTGTTATGGAATGTTCACAAGAAGAAACCCTTTCTCATTTATTCTGGACTTGTCCTTTTGCTGAAAACTGTTGGGACTTTATTTGCCCACAAAGACATAGGGGTTTATCAGTGTTTGAGGCCATTGAAGATATTAAGGAGAAATTACATTTACCCTTCGCTATGGAAATCATCATCCTAGCTGCTTGGGGGATTTGGATTATCAAAAATAATAAGATTTTCAATAATCAAAGACCAAGTTTCAACAATTGGAAGGGAATTTATAAGGAAGAGCTAAGATGGATTAGCTTTAGAATCAAGAGAGACCTTGCTGAAAACTTTAAAGCTTGGCTCTAATCTCATACTTAGTTTTTTCATTTGTTAGTTAGGCCTCTGTAATTATTCTTGTACTCTACTTATAATTTAATATAAAAATTGAGTGGGCTTTTGCTCACTGTTCATCCTCAAAAAAAAAGAGCTACAATCCTAACTTTCAGAAACATTATTCTAGTCCTGCAGGTAATCCTAATAATAATATGGGAACTAGTAATGGTAGTCTCCAAGAAACACTTAAGTCTTTTATAGACTCACAAAATGAACAAAACAATATCCGTGTTCAAATAACGGAGAACCATGATGCTATGCTTGGTAAACTATCTCACTAAGTTGTTAGTGTGATAAATGTTTTGCAGGGCCTTCAAGAAAGAATGAGGGTCGTTGAGGCACCGCTAGGTAAGATAATCGAGAGTTAAACTCCCATTCTAGCTAAATTTGCAGGTAAAGCTAAGCCCAATCCTGTTGAAGAACTCAAAATGATGAGGATCCAAAGGGAGGAGCCTGAAGACCTTGATTATAGTAATGCTCTTTCACCAAGCTACACCATTGAAGATCTCATAAAAAGGATCAAAGTCAAGATTCCGGTGAGTGAAGGTAGTGAGGAAGCTATGTACTAGTACTTCCTTAATCAGGTAGCAATAAATGTACGTGAGCTTGAGGAAGAATACAAGCAAATTGCTGAAAAATTACCTTTTAAACTAGATGACATATTTGAGCCTACTATTAAGATTAAAATTGGAACCAATGAGATAGCTGCAATTTGTGATCTAGGTGCAAGCGTCTCAACAATTCCAAAGAGTCTTTTGAACAAGTTAAATCTTTGCTCCATCGAAATCACTGAATTAAAATTGCATCTAGCAGATTCTACGTACAAACAAGCTGTAGGAATTAAGGAGAACACTTTAGTATACATTAAAGGTTGTCCCGCTCTCATTGATTTTGTTATTGTTGACATGCCTGAAGATGCTACTGCTCCTATTATTTTAGGTTGTCCTTTCATAAGAACTATTAAGGCTTTGATTAACCTCCATGAAGGGAACATGAAGCTGCAATTGTCTTTGCGGGATCCTTTTGTTATTCATTTCCCCAGGAAGAAGAAAGCCAAGCATGATGAAAAGGAGGCCATCACTTTGAAGGCCAATTACTTTGGAGTGGGTGTTCCACTCATGTGGCCCAAGTGAGTATCGTCAAGGTCAAGCTATTGACCATAAAAGAGCGCTCCATGCGAGGCAACCCATGATAAAATAAAGGTTTGAGTTAAGTTTTTAGTTTTAGTTTAAGATTATGTTTAATAAAGGGTGCTAGAAAACTCTATTTGGGAAGAAGAAGTTCGGTAGTACTTGAAATTCTGCTTTATTCATGCTATTGTTGGTCAACAATATTTACTGTCAATTTTCTATCAAAAAGAAGGTATATCTCTAAGTTACAGGAAAAGAAATAGTTTTCAAAGAAACAAAATTTTTTATGCACACGGAGAGTTTAACGACCAACTATACGGCAGGAATAAAAATTCTAGCCGTATAGTTCAGGTCGTATAGATATCTTTGCTATCGTCAATTTTTCTTTAAATTGTACTGAGATTTAATGACCAACTATACGATAGGAATGAAAATTCCGGGCGTATAGCTCCGGTCATATAGATATCAGTGCCTCCATACAAATTTTTTTCTAATGTACTGAGAGTTTAACGACCAACTATACGGCGGGAGTAAAAATTCCGGCCGTATAGTTCTGGTCATATAGATATCGATGCCTTCGTATATTTTCTTTTGCAGGGACAAATAGTTTAACGACCAACTATATGGCGGGAACATTTTGTTCCGGCCGTATAGTTGCGTCTGTATAGTTGCGCCGCCAGGAGGAAACCCTAATATTTTGATAGAAGGCCAACTATATGGCGAGAACGCATTGTTCTAGCCATATAGTTGCGCTCGTATAGTTGCGTACGACCACAAAATCGCACGGGAAGGTACCTCGAACTCCAAAACTTCAATCTTTTTTTCTTTCTTCTACCTCCAAACTCTCTCAAGACCTCAAGAGATCTTCATCTCTACTCAATTTCGTTCGATTTCCTCACACACGAGTGATCTACGGTATGTTTTTCCTCTGATCCTCCAATTATTTTTTGCAAATTCATCTTCGATCTATTGTCATTATCAATGTAGGGTGAGACCTACTATGAACCAATTGCCATGATTTTCTTGGCTAGATTATTATCTTGAGGAGATTCTTTAGTGTGCTATTATGAGGAATATGATATACTTACTGTTGTTGGGTGAAAAACTTTTATTTTTGCCTTTCTTCAATGTTTTAGATGATGAACACAAGGAGCCAAACTCGTGCTCGTGCCACCACTAGTGCTTCTTGGGCAGTCGCTCAGGAACGCATGGGGATACGGTTTAGGGATGAGGCTCATCGTGATTGCTTCAACAGGAACAACAACCGCAAAGTGAAGGCCACCAAGTGGGCTTGCCCCATTATATTGAACCAACTCGGTATTTCTGATGACTTCAATTTACTTTGCAATAGAGCTGGCATGTCAAACTTTGTGTACAATGATGTGCCTACTTATCGCCGCTTAACCATTGAATTTTTAAGTTGGTTGCAAAGCACCGTTAAACAATGGCAACGAGAGGACACCTTTTCTTTCCATCTGATGAACAACAACTACATCTTAACATTAGATGAATGGTGCGCATGTTTTAATTTGCCAAACAATGACATTCATGCCTTACACACACCTTTACTGGCTTAGAACCTACCCCTGAACAATACTATAATGGAATGAGTTTTACTAGTAGAGTGAAAAAGGGGAAGAATATTCAACATCATGCAATTCGCTAGTTGTTCTATGTTATTGCTAACACCTTGCATGCACGTAATGAGTTCACGAGACTCAACTAGGAGGACATCCTAGTCCTTGCAAAGGCTAGTTATATCAACTGTGGCTTGTCACTCAATTTGGGCGCCATCCTTGTGCGCTACCTGGAGCACCAAGCCTCCCAAAGCTAAGGACCAATCACAAGTGGAGGCATCATCACCGTGCTTGCCATTGCCCTAGGCATCGTCCTAGGTGAGTTGCAACCCGTGCTAGGTGAGACACGTGTTGGTTTCTCCACTTTGAGAGCCTGTGGAATGCTCACCAGGAGAGGTGGTTTTTTATTATCTGAATATTGCTGGAGTTTGTTGTCTCTACCCTGCTCCTATACCTAATCGTCTTTTCTCTACCGAGGAAGGATGTTTGCTATATGACTTATAGGCTGAGAAACACCAACCTGAGGAGGAGATTCCGGAAGAGGATGAGGACCAAGAGGAGGAGCAAGAAGTTCCTTATCAAGAGGAGTAGCCACAAACCCGGTTTGCCACATACCAAGATTTCCAAGGACTTGGAGGGATTGTGGAGAGGATACATAGCCTCTCTTCGAACGTCTGAGAATCAACTTGTAACCTCTCAACACAATTTGCAAACTAGAGTAATGATTTTTTCCTACCACCACACTGATTTGAAGGGCTTGCAAAAGCCTAAGCTTGGGGAAGTTTCCTCATGTATCTTTACTTGGCGTTCATTTGCTTTTATTTATTTCGAGGTTGTGTTTTTATTTGAGTTTATAAGCACTCGTGTTGGTTTCCCCAACACTTTATTTTTAGTTCTTTCTATTTTGCTTTCGAGATTTTCTAGCCGAGCTTGGCTGCCAATTTTCTATTCTTTAAAGTCCCTCTCTTAAAAACCACAAAACTATTTCTCCATTTTTCCTTATTTTCCCTCTTTCTTTTCTTTCTGCCTCGAGGTCTTCATGTATTTGCAGGAGAGTGATCGACTTCGAGTTTCCAAGAAACAAATAAAAAGGAAGAGAGAAGTGGAACCAAACATGAGAGGTATGCCTTATGACTCCCCACTTTTTAAGTTTGAGAAACTCATGCTAGTTAGTAGTAAATGTTGAGATATTATATTGGTGGAGTGAGTCTTTTGTATTGTAGTAAGATTTTCATTTGCATGGGTATTCAATTGGGTATGTTTTGTTCTAGCTCTCGTAATTAACCAAGTCTTGCCTAAAAATTGCTAAACAATTGTAATAAGAAAAGGTCTCAGAATTGAAGGCTTGGGTGTTGTAGTGCTTAGTCTTGAAGGTTTATTTCTAGAGACACTCGGCACCGCTGAAAATGATGATTGACTTAATAGCTCTCTTTGAAAGGATTTGTTCGATTGAATTAATGTTTAGTGGTTTTTGTGAGCATGCCAAAGTTTGACTTGTTAATCATAAGAATGATATAGCTTTATGCGTGTCAAACTTCATGGGATGCCAACAACTCCTCTGGCCTACGAATGATCTTCATGGAGGAAACTCCTAGATTCCGGCTATGAGTTGATTAAACACTTGTAGCAGCAATGCTATAGTGGGTAAGATTCTTGGCACTCCCGGGTAGCTATAATCATGATGGAATCACACCTCTGGTTGTTATGAGAAATCATTATGCAAAAGGAACAAAACCTTAGTGATGCCACGAGTGTCCATCATAGCCCGATAAACTATTAATTTTTTGGCATGCTCTCAATTTCTTAAAAACTTAAATTCTTGAAGCACAATGAATAGAAACGTAGTGCTTGAAAAGTCTTGATTTATTGATGTGGGAGAATTGAGATACACTAGTGTATCTGCTTTTCATGACAACTCTCACACTCTTAATTTACATGATTATACTCTATTGTTCAAAGGCAAGCCTATGAGTTGATTACTTAACATGGAATAAAGTTTCCTCATTTGAATCATCCATGTTGACAATAATTTGGCTGCACTATAAGGATGCATGAAACTCGTGTGATATGCTTCCCATTACTCTATCTATGCTGAAGTTTTTTAGATTTATGAAGTAGAAGAAACATGAGACTACTAATCATGAGTAAGATCACCATCTCGGTATTTCAGTTTAAATGTTGAGTTCCTTTTTGATTTTGGTTTTCTTGCTCGGGGACGATCAAGTTTAAGCTTGGGGAGGTTGATGGCTCTGAAATATAGCCATCTACGTCCACATTTAAACTAGATATTACTCATACTTTTGATGAAATATCTCTCTAAACCCTGCCACTAATGCCTAATATTCAGAGGGGTATGCAATCATTTCTTTTATATTTTTCCTACGCAGATTATATCGTTTAAAGGAGGGAATCACTACATTAAATTCAAAGATACGAGATTTCCAACAACCAGAAGAAACCAGGAGCCGTAAAGCAGAGGCAGACGCTTTAACGACCAACTATACAACCGGAGCAAAGTTTCGGCCGTATAGCTCCGATCGTATAGTTGGCGCCGCCACCGTTAGGTCAAACAAGACAACTTTCGTGAAGGGACCCCTATATAAAGAAGCCTCGGGCGACAAGAAAACGAGCCAGACCTCGCTAAAAAGTCTCTGCCACAAATCACCAGCCGCCTCCAGATCTCAAAACCCTTCTCCATCTCCTTAGCCATATTCCACCACTTGTAATAGTAGATCTCTTCTTCAATTGGCGACATTGTAAGACTATTGCTATCAATCTTATGATTTTCATTACAATGTTTGTGATTGTTGATCTCATCTCCATGTGTGAGTAATTTTCCTTGGGCTAATTGCTTCGGCCTAGCCATGTAGCATTTATGCATGTTATTTATCATACATGGGATCGTGTATTAGTTTGTATGATATGATGATTATTGTATCCTCTCTTGTCTCAATCCAAGGACTTGTCAGGTACCCAAGACCCCGACGGTTGAGCTAGGTATAGGTAGTATGAGTAATGACTAATCTGCAGGTTAGGAACCCCACTGACAGAAGGGGTAGTACGACTGTATGTGAGGGATTTCCTTGGGATTAACGGTGACATCACTATGCATATCATTAGTTCTCTTTCTTCTATGGATGAGACTAGTAGGTTATTGCTATAAGCGGTTGCGGAGGCAATAGTAATTATGGATACACTGCCCACATATAATTTATCTTGCTCTACCAAGTACATGCATAGTTTATTTCTATCTTTTATTCCCATCAGATGTTTTGCACAGCTACAGGTGAAATCAAATGCCCTAGGCCCTCTCTCTCCATCATCGACAACAACAAAAAGATGCAAGCTATTGGTCTGGTAAAAACACAAAAGGAATCCTAAAACTCCCAAAGGTCTGTTAAATTAACTTCACTACGCATTCACTTCTCGAGGATTCGATAACCTAGGTCTACTAGGGAAAAAAGCTATACTACATCCATAATCCGGATCGAAGGTATCAATGGCCAAGACGGTGCAAGATCTCAAAGTCCTCCTGGGGCTACTGTCGGGGATGTACTAAATGGGTACCACCATAGCACGTCTCTAATCCAGCTAACCCGGGTGGCCCACAGTTGGTAGCATGGCCTATGGCCTACTGGGCGGCCCAGTTAGACGGATCCAGAAGGGAGGCCCATGCCGGATAAAGGAAGGCTATGTAGGAGTCACCGACCTACTCAGAGCCTTGGACAACAAGACATGAAGCCTGGTTTGTATGAGTATAGGACTCTTTACCTTGTCTGGCAAGGTCCTTTCCCTGTAACCCTAGGTTCTGGTGCCTTTATAAGTCGGACCTGTGGGAGCCTTTAGGGCACGACACATCGATTCATAACACCCTCGCATAGCGAACCGATCTCTGTAACACAGCGTATTGCCATTATAGTGATTTATAGGAGGAGTAGAATTCCGCCACCGCTGTGGGACTTGAACCTAGGTAAGTTGTGTTAACTCGTATCCGCCAACTCACCGCCTTACCCCACGTCTCTAAACATGCACTATGAGGACCTCTCCATGGCGTACTCATCGGCAATACCACGACAACCTTGTAGGGGTGCACAAATAGCAACACACGCACAATCAACCACGGGAAGAACCAAATAAAAAGCAACGAGACCTCATGATAAAGCATTCACACGATTCAAAAATTGTTTTAGGGGAACACCCCAATAAGCTACCCGCAACGAAGTTGGTCAGCTCCGAGACGGACCTAGGGTTTATGAGAACAGGTGTAAACGACTGGGAACCCGAAAATATGACTGGCTTGTCGTTACTACGAAATCATGTTGCGGTCCTAAACTGTACAGGCGCTCCACGTGCAATAGTAAATAAAGCAGTAACACATGGCATAAGTACTAGAACATGACGGAGCTTTGGTAACACAGTCATGTGTTACTATAGGTCCAAAACAGTGTTACTAGTTCCTAGAGTAATAGATTCTGGGAAGTGTTACGTTAGGCCGCGTTACTAAGAGGCATCCACTGTCACACATAATAATTGTTCCAATATGTTAAAAATAGTGTTACAATTTTGTTGTTGTAACACACGTCTTATGTGTTACTCATTGCACCAGTAACACGTTTTTGTAACTCTAGCAACACAAGTGGTAACATAATTTCGTAAATGTAAACATCGGTAGTAACACCTTTTTCACGACTATAGTAACACAAACGATAATACTTCTTTTAGCTTCAGTAACACAATTAGTAACATAATATTCCATAACTGATGCTTATCAACTACCCTAGTAACACCATCGGTAACACAATTATATTATAATCACAACATAATTATTGCATTTATTTTTATTTATCAAATGAAAACTTAGGTAATTGTTTTATGAAATATATATTTATTTCAACAATTTGAACAATTAGGTTCAACAATATTTGCACCGTTGACACCATGAAGGTAACATAGAAATTAAACTATGACCCCATCAAAATAGCATTTGTTGCACTTTAATTGCTTAGGAGGTACTCTAAAAAAAAATAACAGTATTTGATCCATCAATATAAACTATAAATGTTGCTACTTCTGGTCTTCTGTTGAAAAAAAGCTTCTTGAATTCATCACGAGGACAACCATAGAATCTAGCCATAGGACCTTGATACTAAATTATCTTTCCAATCTATGAAGAGAAAATAGAAGAAAAAATACCTTCATTGTTGGAAATGGAAGAAAGTGAATATACACACGGCAAAGTGAATGATAGTTAAAATACATACCATCTTGCAGGGTACACATGTGTAGTCAGTGGCGGACCTAGGAATTTGTCGGAGCCTGGGCGCGCCACAAGGCAACCAGGGAAAAAAGCACATTCAAATGTTAGTATGCACTAACATTAGATACGATAGGAAATAGCAAGAACTTATAAAATACTGATTAAACGCATGATCAATGACGAAAGTTGAACTATCCAAATGCATCCACAAAGAGACTCTACAAGATAAAAATATATTTATTATTAAATCATATCACCATACCTTTAAAATATATTCATGGTGATTCATGAGTTAATGAAACATACCGAGATAGTATCAATGATGCCATAATAAATCCTAAGAGGGGGATCATACGCTATTTTATCCGAATTAAACACATCCTCTCCATCATGCTCCTCAGTCTCCTCATTTTCCACATCATGCTCCTCTTCCTCCTCGTGCTCCTCTGCGTTTCCAAGACCCCAACTTCTCTTTAAATCCATGTCTTATGTACGGCCGCTGCACCTGAAGATTCGGAGGCAAACTATCATCACCTCACCATCGAGGATTTGCTCTCTGGTATCATCGCACATGGTTAGATTTTGGTGGCGTGATTAGACAGAGGGGAGGTTTCCATTGTTTCCTTTGCAAGCGAAGTGGACAGAAAATAAGAAAGACGCCACTCGTGGGCTCTAAGCGGGGCTGCCTCAAAAAAAATTGGGACCTGAGCGAGATTCAAATTAAGGTAGGCCCTAAGAGGGGCTGCCTCAAAAAATTGGGGGCCTCGGCAAGATGCAAGGTAAAGTAGTAAAATGACTCATGTGACAAATGATGGTACTATGGGACCTAAGAGGATCCACGACGCGAAGACGATATTGGCATCCTCGAAGGTCATAGACACTCTAGCATCGAGGACTGGACTATGGGGGAGCCGCCGCGGAAGGGCAGAGCAAGGAGGCAGCACGCGAGGTCGGGGCTTATCCGGAGGACGTCTCGTGAGGCCTCAGGCTTGAAGGCGAAGAACGCCCGAAGGAATCGGCGGCGGCTCCCCCATAGTCCTCGATGCTAGAGTGTCTATGACCTTCGAGGATGCCAATATCGTCTTCGCGCCGTGGATCCTCTTAGGTCCCATAGTACCATCATTTGTCACATGAGTCATTTTACTACTTTACCTTGCATCTTGCTGAGGCCCCCAATTTTTTGAGGCAGCCCCTCTTAGGGCCTACCTTAATTTGAATCTCGCTCAGGTCCCAATTTTTTTTGAGGCAGCCCCGCTTAGAGCCCACGAGTGGCGTCTTTCTTATTTTCTGTCCACTTCGCTTGCAAAGGAAACAATGGAAACCTCCCCTCTGTCTAATCATGCCACCAAAATCTAACCATGTGCGATGATACCAGAGAGCAAATCCTCGATGGTGAGGTGATGATAGTTTGCCTCCGAATCTTCAGGTGCAGCGGCCGTACATAAGACATGGATTTAAAGAGAAGTTGGGGTCTTGGAAACGCAGAGGAGCACGAGGAGGAAGAGGAGCATGATGTGGAAAATGAGGAGACTGAGGAGCATGATGGAGAGGATGTGTTTAATTCGGATAAAATAGCGTATGATCCCCCTCTTAGGATTTATTATGGCATCATTGATACTATCTCGGTATGTTTCATTAACTCATGAATCACCATGAATATATTTTAAAGGTATGGTGATATGATTTAATAATTCATATATTTTTATCTTGTAGAGTCTCTTTGTGGATGCATTTGGATAGTTCAACTTCCGTCATTGATCATCGCGTTTAATCAGTATTTTATAAGTTCTTGCTATTTCCTATCGTATCTAATGTTAGTGCATACTAACATTTGAATGTGCTTTTTTTTCCTGGTTGCCTTGTGGCACGCCCAGGCTCCGACAAATTCCTGGGTCCGCCACAATGTGTAGTGGCTGATAATACTATGATCTTTGTACCTTGTGATATTCCTTGTTGTCCTTTATTCTCCATCGATGTATATTTGTAGTACACAAAGACAATAGAATGCAAACTAAAATTAGTTCAACTGTACAGTAGTTGCGTTTAACATTATGAGTATAAAATTTCTACTACTAGAGAGACAGATATGACAAAATAAAAAGCTTAACATCATTGAACAAATGAGACGGAGACTCGTAGGAAATCATAGCACTGTGCGGTAAGAAATTCAAAAAAATTGTAACTATGGGGTTCCGTACATAACTTACCTATGTTAAAGAAAGACTAAGGGTATGTCGATTTTCGACCAAACTGGCTTTCTATCAGCTAGGGACTAGTTGCACTCACTAAATATACTGCTTTATTAACATCCACTACAAAGTACTATTATAAAACATATGCAGATTTAACCATATTAACAAAACATAATAGAAAATAGTGGAGCATTTGTAAAATAAGAATTCAACAATATTAAGTAAGTTATATATAACCTAACAAAATAGAATTGGCCAAGAATATATCTATCCATGACCGAACTAGCCTTTACCATTCTCTATAGGATAGAGACGGTAAGTAAATACATCTCTTTGATGGAAATAAGAAATTAATGTAATGGACGCACTATGAAACACACCAAAGCGTTTGCTTTATGTACCACACAATCTAGAAGATTTGCTGCAATAGGATCATATGTATTATTCCAAAGTGAGCTATTATGAATAGCATCAATGAAACAATTTTTAGAAATATCAGGGGCTAGATATAGTTGCATGAGCACCTAAGCACCCATTGAGAAGTAACTGGCAATAAATCATCATATTATTGCATGTCTACGTCCACGACTACAAGAATGATGTGTTTGTCGGTATTCCTACACCACTTCTGACATGTCGAACAAGGACGGCAGGTTTTCTCCTGCTAGCTTGCCGGTACTTGATGTTGCAATAGGGTATATAAAGTTACCAAGGTAGCCAATATTAATTCATCGATTTTGGCAGTAGCTAGCGTAGCTACCGACAGGGAATAGATCAATAGGAAAACAATGTTCGGAAATAGAACAGCACAAACCAAATTGTTTTTTCCTCAAGCACGTAAACTTCATTAGGTATTTTCTCCTAAATTTAATGCAGCAGGTTACAAGACCTTTTACAAACTAAGCACTTGTACATGGCACAAAACGATGAGTAAAGAGCAACTAGGACTTACGTATATATGACATGGAAGCCATATACGGATGGAAACTATGTTTCAGAATCAAACACAAACTGGCTGTTGTAGATTATTTCACATTTATTAGAGTTAAGGCACCGAATTTTAGCAATTCTTCTATTGGCGCAGATGCATGTAATTTTACCTAGGAAAACATGAAAGGGATTGTAATGCACATTGAAATAATACCAGTAAGTATATTGGAGAACAACTCCTCAATTGATGCAACAAGATTAAATAACATGCTCACCATGTTAGCCACTTTTCTTCCGAAATTAGAACCACCCCATGTAGAGAAGAAATGTTTTGCATATATGAAGGGAACAAAGCAGGAGCGGGATCAATTCTTTCATTTGCACGAGCGCAATCAAGTGAGAGTTCTCATCTTTCTAACCTAAGGGGGCCTGCAAGTTCATTCAAATTATGAAATGTTTTTCTGCTAAACATTGAAATGACACGGGGCTATTATTATATCTTTGGAGACGTTTACCATCTGTAAAATTTACAACCATTTACACAGATTCAATTATCGTTCTATGATAGGTATTTAACCATGCAACAACCACGAGATCTGCATGATAATTATCTATGGTAAATAAGAAAGAGTAAATCTATAGAAATAATAATCTTGTGAAGTCCCAACAGTAAATAAAAGTATAAAACAGTACAACAAAATCAACGATTAAGAAATCACGGATGCCCATGAATGTCATATACATGTACGAGAGGGTGAGCATTACCCATCTACTCCAAATGTGAAATTAGGAACTCATTTAGGAAACCTGCAGTTCCAGCCGCTGAACTACGGGACTCGCATTTCACTGCAGATCTTACGACATTGTGTGGCAGGCTAGGCCTAGCTAGCAGGGTTGGGGAGAACACTGTCAAAGGAAAAGCAGGGTTAGGAAGAATGTACCGTATTGTACTCATCACTGAGTGGCATTAGGAAGGAAGAGGGCGCAAAGCAGTTTCACGTTGTGCCTTCCGGTCAGGCTCGATCTATGCCAGTTTTCATCACCTAGACAGGAGACATTCAGTTCCCGTCAGAAGAGAGGTTGAGAAGAAACAAGAACCACATGTACGGTACATGATTCCTACTTGTGCTGATAATTTACAACTCTATCCAGGACATAAAATTCTGCGCCAAAAAGAGGAGCAATACGGACAACCTGGTTATAAATTGTACTGCAGGAACTAGGTGGATTGAACTTTAGATCTGAAGGCCTAGGAGATCAGCAAAATTGCCAACGCATATGCACTTTGGCCTGAGACGTACCCTGGATACGCAATGTCAAATAAAAAATACCATCAATTCGTATCAGATAAATGAGTTAAGGGGAAAGGACAATCAACCTAGGACAAATGTGCAGTCTCGGACAGAGAAATCAAACGGAAATTTTGTAGTCTAGGGTAGCGAAACTGTAAATTCTAAATTGTATCAGTGATTAGGTAAGGCAGAGAGAGGGGGGAAATGGTCCGACCTCTGCTCTGATTTTGCTTGGAGACGGTGAAGGCGATGGTGAGCGACACCACGGCGTCTACGGCGACGACCTACGATCCGGCGAGTTCCTGCATCTTCTTACCTTCGAGCTGCTGCTGGAGGGAAAGAGGAATCGAGGAGAGAGAGTATATGCGGGAATATTTAGATTTTCCCTCGCATGATTTTAGGTCTCCGCCAAAATAACCACGTTGATGGACGGAAAGGATTATATTTTTTTTGAGAAACACACTACAAACATAGATGCTCATAACACGTACATGCACTCACCCCTATAAACGCACACACGCACACCCTATCCCTATGAGCATTTCTGAAAGACTAAGCCGGCAGATCGGATCTTGAGAGTCACCAAGGGCGTCTCGCCGTTGACAGGAACATCGCCCACTGAAAGAATATTCCGCCTTTAATGTGACACACAATATCAAACCTGGGGTTTAAACTCTGGTGGGCTGGGGTACAACCACCCTCCAAGCCACCCAACCATGGGCTACTTGACTCGAACGAAATTAAGATATAAACTACATAAGTTTTTTCTTTGAATAAAGACGAATATTATAACAAAAACCTCTAAATAAAAGAATATTCACGGACGTAGAGAGTGTACATGAAGTATTTTTGAGAGAGAACCGACGCTTTATTGATTAAACCACGTTAATACAAAATGTTCTCCGGATGCAATTCGGAACAACGTTGAAAATAATACTAGAAAACGAACTAATCTTAGTTAGGATATGTGCTTCCTCATTCAGATTCCTTTTCACGTGGCAGGACACCAACGAGAATAACTTCCCCATATGTTTAACTCAGTCACCACAATACCAACGGTCAGAAGCAGAGACACCCTTTTCATAGCCTTCATCTCGAGCTAGAAAGACAGCTTGTCAGAGTGCTAGAGTTTACGCATATTCAGGTGCTAGGGAACCTTCCGTATGTTCGCGCCAGGCCCTAAGAAACTCATCTAGATAACTGTGTATCAATACACCGCCCCAGCTCCTTGTGGCCTTGAAGGCTATATCAGAATTGACCAAGACTATGCCCGGTGGTGGTTGAATCCAACATGGAGCTGAAGAACTAGATTCACACCTTTCTGACTGATCTCACTTTGCAAGATTCGTTCTCATCATGTTGACATAGGCTAGCGCTCTACCCACCGTCCAACATGGACTCTCCTTAGGTTCAGAATTCTGAGACTTGGTGCATGCTTCCTAGATATGCAAGAAGCCCACCGCCAATGATGTCATTTGAATTTTAGATGATCGAGTCGAGCAAATTGAACTACCATTGCTTACATGTGGAGAAGAATTTCTTGTTTAGCTACAATGGAATGTGTTGGTGGATTTCCCGCCAAACCACTCGGGCAAACTAGCAGAACCAAAGAGCATGCTTGATACTTTTCGTCCTACCACATAAAATGCATGCACCATTTGCAGGGATTTGTCTCTTGTAACACTATGTACCCGCACATGACTATGTGTTACTATATTGATATTTTGTAACACATTCTGCATAACACATATTTATATGTTACTATAGTGATACTCGTGTAACACCTTCTCAGATCTTACCGCATTTGTGTTACGGTCTATCATTGTAACACAAATTATGTATGCTTGCAATTTTACTTGTAACACGATTTTTAATGTGATACATGATTATGTTACCAAATCTTTATCATGTTGTAGATAGTAATAACGCCCCAAACTAATTTGTGGCCCCAAGAAATAAAGTGTGAATCAAGCTCAAACGAAGGGGGATCCATAGAGTCTCCCACATGTGGATAGTGCTAATAGTGAAGGAACATGTATCAAGTACTCCGGTCCTACGGGACACAAGTGAGCATGGAAAACCCAAATAATAGCTATTGTCCACCGGTGCCTCTTTCTTTAGTTATCCCATTACTACACAGTTTAAGATGTTTAGGTAACTCGTTATCCAAATACTCGCACAAACCTTACACATGCAATTGTATGATTCACATGGCTCAAACAACTCCTGTAGTAATGGCTCATTGGATTGACGATACAAGCTTCGGTGGGGTTTAAAAGTAAAGGCTATGCAGTACTTGGGATTCAATTTAATGCAATCATGACTGAATGATACAAGAATAAGATAGAGGCATAGGTGCTACATGTAATGCAAGCATGGGGAATTGCTAACTTGTCGGATTAGTAGTAGGGTAACCAGGATCTGGGTAGTAGTCTTCGTTCTCTTGTTAGTTCCCTTGCTTAGTGTCGGGGTGGTGTCGGGGACGACGGTGGATGACCGGAACTCGACGCGGACGGTGACGCGGCGAGGCAGCAACGGTAGGCGGGGCATGCACAACAGCGTCGTGGGGATGGTGGCGACACGTCTACTCCTCCTCCTCTCTCTCCCTATCCCAAGAAGCTTTAGTAGCCTCGGCTTCGAGCCCCGGACAAGTTACTCGGCAATGACGACAGTGGTACGGTGGCTAGGGTTTTTAGCCATGGCTTGCTTGCCATGGAAAGGAAGATGGAGGGGGATTTCGAGCTAATCTGGGGAAGGAGTGGATAGGGATTTTTCCTGGGGTGTTGTTGCTCGCTTTATGCCGAGGACAGGGAGAGCACGTGCGAGGCACTGGGTGCTGTCCTTCCTGAGCTGGTGATCTCGAGAGAGCAAGCAAGGAGAGAAACAGGGCTCAGGTCGGCCTTCTCCTAGTGCAGCCAGGTCCAGGTAGGCAAGCGGTGTTGGTTAGCTGCAGAGAGGGTGCACGGGCAGCAGCGCAGGTGCAGCTAGGCTGATCGATGGGCCAAGTTTTGGGTTAGGTTATGGTTTGGGTTGCTAGATAGTTGGTAGGTGTAGGTTCTCTTATAGTTGATTTATTAAGTTTGTTTCCAAACCTTGCTTCAAAAACTCAAGGCGTGACCCAATTAAGAGGATCCAAATCATGGAAGAAGTAAGAAGGAAGGAGTTACTAGGTTCTCACCATAGGATTTTATTAGCCTCAATATTTGAAAATAAACCTCATGAAACCATATGATGAAAACAAAAGAATTCAAAGAAGGGGTATATATCCCATGCATGGGCCATGCATATAAACATGCATGATGTAGAGGTGAAAACCTCTACACTTCCCTAGCATTTGCAAAAGAACATATTTGAAACCCAATTAAGCTTCCCTTCATGAGTCTATTTAGAAAAAGAAGGGATTTGAATTACAAAGAGCAAGTTTAATGTGTGTGTGAGCCACTATGGATGCGAGGGCCTTTTGAAATCAATACACTCTTAGTAAAATCAGGAAAAGAAGGTAAAGAGGAATTCTACATTCCATGCCATGCAAAGGTGGCAAGTAGGCTCCCATAACAACATTGTGACAACAATATAGCCATTGTATGGGAGAATGTAGAGCATAGAAGGAACGATTTAAATACCAAAATAAGAACATGGGCTCATATATAACTAAGATGGTAGATATGATGGAGGAACCAAAAGAAGGTGGCAAAGTAGATGGTGGAATTATAATAGATATGCCTCCAACTCAACTTGGGCATCAAACATTATATCAAGAAGCAAATAGAACTAATAAGTCAAATGCAATATGAGGAGAAGAACCAAATGAAGAGGGTTGTATATGATGCCCAAATGAAATGTGTCATGGTGACATGAGCATGATATAATGATGATGCAACAATGACATGTATACGGTAGCATTATATTTATTAGACCAAGTAGCATTACAATTGTTAGACAATTGGGATGCTACAACTCTCCCCCACTAAACAAGAATCTCGCCCTGAGATTCCAAGGAAAAATAAAAATACACAAAGAGAGGTGGGTGTTCGGAACGAAGGTGATTCTCACGTTCCCAAGTTGATTTATCAATGTAATGGTACGATCACCGCACCTTGCAAAACTTATAGACTTGTTGCGAATCTTGCATTATGCTTCTTTGAAACAAAGGTCGTGAAGAGTTGAAGGATTGTCGTGAACCAAGGAAGGTATGATGAACATAGCTCGTATGCTTTAGACAAAAAATATAAAGGAATACAACCACTTCTTGAAGGAATCTTGAAAATACATCGTATCGAGGAGAAGACACATCGATTAAAGTTCATAAGCTACAAGTGAAGATGATGCTTTCTTTTGCCGGAAGAAAAGAACGACTTTAGAGAAGTTGTCCACCACTATGAAAATAGCATTGTTTATTCCCCTATATTTAAGAATGAAGTTTGGGAAAACAAGATTGCCTTCAAACAATAGAGTTTCTTGATACCACGGAAAGGATTTGGCTTTCTTGGATTAGATTCGTCTTGTGTCGGTAAGAACCAAAGGATCACGCAAAGGAGGTGCACGCATTATCTTCAAGAGAAGGAGGTGACCCAAGTTTATGGTGAAAACCTGAGGAAGAAGTTTAATGTTAAATATCTGGAGTATATTTTAGAGATGTGTATTGCTTACCTTAACCATGAGGTTATTGAAATAGATTTTGCGATTGATGGCATCGACCATAATTGGCTTTACCAAGAGAAAAAGGATTTGAGAATTGAAGTCAGATATATCTTCCATCCATCTTGTTTGATGATGTCGAGCACCGATAGAATGAAGAGGACAGAGAAGATTTTGCATTTTCTTTCACCAGATCATTGAAGATTTTGCTCCGTGTTGAAATAGACAAGACCAGTAGCAAGAGATTGTTGCTCACGTTCGTCGAGAGAACACTCCGGAAAACAAGGATGGAAGTAAAGTCACGAGGAATAAAGGCCACTTCTGACTTCCGTGGAATGAGTGAAATCGCATTAATCCACCAATTCAATGTACAAGATAAAATGATAAGAGTAGTGGTATGGTAGCTACTCCATCCCGCACCCAAAGCATTACTTCGTACATGAATAAGAAAATCGTGCAACCCAACTCTCAGAATTTAGACTAAAGATCTTGACAAGCAGAAATCATGAAGCTTCGTAAGAAAACAAGGAGGTGATGCAAATGCTTCATTGGATCCAAAGTATATAAAGATGGTGATGATGTCATCATGTCGGAAGTTCCCAAACCACCAGAAAAGATATGAAGGAAGATCACAGAAACAGATGATAGGTCTAACAGATAGAATAAGAAAATCACCAAGGTCTTAAGTATAGGAATTACAAAAGATCTAGAAAGTCTTCGTGGCATCCGGCGGATTAAGGATAAAAGATAAAGCGAGAGGGTTTCAAAATGTTTCAAGACAAGCATAAGACCAAAATAATTTCTTGTTCTTCTTGAGAAGATCTAGGAGAGATTTATCACTCTTGAGGAAAACTTCAGCGGAACGACGATGATAACTTGCCAAACATGGAAAAAATACAGATTTGGTTGAAGTTGGAGGATGGAATTATCAATTGAGTTGATGATTCTAGAATTGTAGCGAGCCCTTTAGCAGAAGGACGTGGTCGAGATCGGCGACTTCAAGAAGCCAGACTTCATACTTTGAGAACCTTGCACACAATGGTGTTCACAAAGCTTGAGAGAAAGAGACACGGATGATCTTCCATGTTCTTCCATTGAAATAGAATATGCAAGCATATCATCAAGATATACCACCATGAATTTAACGAGATATTCCAAGAATACTAAGTTCATTAGCCGAAGGGAACGAACACATGCTCGAAACACTTCCTGAGCTCAACGCCCTTCGAAAGTTCAACATTAAGAGCAAGGATTTGTGTTCAAGCAGATGCATTAAAAGAATAGATTATTTGGCCCTTCATAAGAGAAAAAGAGATACCGACTGGTTCATGTAGTAGATTAGATCACCCTTGCAAAGGTAAAAAGATCTTGGATAAAGAAGCGATGGTAACTCATACATTATGCAAAGCTATCAAAGATGAAACAATAAGATTCTCTCGTATCAAAGAGAATATTTATGGATATAGAGTTCAAACAAGATATGAAGCACGACAATCGGATGATAATCCATCATGGTGCCTCAAGAAACCTTCGAATTGCTAAAGATACTTTGAATAAAATGAAGATGTGATCACGATATAACTCAAAATCACAAGAGATAACCGCCATCATTTGTGAGATTAGATTGATAGCATTGACCATATTCCACTCATGATAAGTGTTATATAGCTATAGATAAACCAAAATACATACGCAAGAATCGGATCAACGCATGTTATGTATTTAGCCTAAAGAAGATGAAGTAAAAACTTTGGATTGAAGTGTCGGTAGAAAAAGATCGAGTGAGCATGGACATGCTCACAAAAGAAGGTGAATAGTGTATCGCACATGACTGAAAGGAGTGTGGAAACATAGATGTATCAAAGAAAAAATCCGTATTTTCGGCATTAAAATATTAACTAGATGCGAAAAATAACTTAACAAATAGGGATTAGCAACTCCACATTATGTGAAAGCATACTAAAGAATAAACACCCTTATCAATATTGCGTCAGTTAATAAAGAGTCAGATAGATCACGTCAGTTTACACATAAGCATGTCGGTATGGAATGTACCAACAATTGATAACCAAAGGCAGATTGCGAAACAAAGTTGGATGCAACAGATCAACAAAGGATTAACATATCCTATGGTACTACAGATATCCTGAACACGTGAATCCCAGTTTGAATTTTTAGAAGAGAATAGACAAACGTTACACTTCCTTACTAGAATATGGTGGATGGGTGGGTAAGAAGAAAACTGGAAGCGGTCCTATTGTCGCATTTAGTTTTTCCCTAATATATAACTACCAAAATATTTTCTATACTAACAATGAACATCTTGGCTGAGACCCTGAAGGTTGGAATGGCTCCGATACCAATTGTAATACCTCGGACCCTACGCTCTAAGAAACAAGTCAGGATGAACCCAAAGTGCATAAGGTGTCCTACCACGGAGGCCCAAGGTCCACCCACGTGTAGGCCCCGTCTAAGCGGAGCAGGGCATGGTACCGGCCAACAACCCTATCCACTTTGCAAGAACATCGTATCAAGTGCGAGGGGCGTAGTCGACAGGTATGCGAACAAGACATACGCAAGTGTGTATGTCCACAGCATACAACAATACACCAGAGACAGACCATCTAAAACAATAGAAATAGAAATATTCAACACCATACGGCAAGATCCAAATATCCTAGATAGACATAATAGTTTAGGATACATCATCATACATCACACATCAGAGTATCAAGTAGAAGCGGAAAACAATATCTGAGTATGGACACTACAATAGATGTGATATTTATTGACAAAATGGCTTTTTGACAAAGTTGTGAACCGTCATATATTATCTTAATCATTGACGGTTTGGTTATGGTGTCAAGGATTAAGCGTAATGCACGATGGTTTAGTATTTTTTTATTGTTATATCGTCATGGATTACTCTTTCGGGTGGTTTGTCGATGTTGGTGACAAAATATTATCGTGGTGCATTTAAACTGTCACTCAAAATCACGCGGGACTAAGTTGTCAGTAGGGAAAATAGTTTATCAAAAACAATAAGGCAAATAAATTAAATGTAAAATATTGTTACGTGGGGTTTAAGCTCGCGACCATGAGTTGATTAGTGCTGCTACCACTACGGTAGATGTAATCTTTTTTTCATGTAAAGTTTTTGATTAGTTTAGGGTGGTTTAGTGCGTATTTACTGGGCCGCATTTGTGTTGCACCGGCGGGCCACTGTGCGCCACCATGCGTGTGTGAACCGTGTAGTGTCATAGGAGTGTTCGAGGCGCACCGTGCGCATGTGAACTACATACTATCCTAGGCATGTCCATGGTGCACTGTGCGAGCAGTTTTTTTAGAGCGAGCAGTTTTTTTGAGAGAACTGTGCGAGCAGATGCATGTGCGTACTTGTTGTAGAACCGTACATGTGTGAACCGCGGGAGCACGAAATGTCGGCGTCTTGCCATATGCCCATCCATCTTTCTCTCTGCCTTCCCATCATTCACTCCTTCACGCCACCGGTTCCAACTCCTCTTCCCCACTCCTCTCTCTCTCTGTCGAACAGCAAAAACCCTCTCTGCTTCCGCTCCCCTTCCCATTCCGGCAATGGAGCACCCTGATGACCCACAAGTATAGGGGGTGTATCGCAGTATTTTCGATAAGTAATAGTGTCGAACCCAACAAGGAGCAGAAGGTGTTGGCTAGTGGTTTGGAGAAGGAATTCTCTACAAATACTTAGCAAACGGATTTTTAGGGGTTTTTGATAATGCAGGTAAATAAAGTACGAGTAAATAAAAGACAATAAGAATAAATACAGCAAGTGGCCCAATCCTTTATTCAGCAAATGACAAGCCGGTTGTATTACTTAAGATCACCAAATGTTCTCGAGGACACATGGGAATATCATCAAGTATTTTCGCTTCATATAGTTGATTAATCTTCTTTAGTTTGCTAAGTGTTGTGTGGGTGAACCTGTGCTAATGTACCGACCTTCCTAGGACTAATACATACTTGTGATTATACCCCTTGCAAGCATCCGCAAGTATAAGAAAGTACTTAAGGTAGAAACCTAATAACAACTTTAAACTCTAAGACCCTGATGTCCCTTGTGCAATGATTTCCTAACGGGGGTTCAGGTTTCTGTCACTACGGAAACCCCTACGATTAGTAGCCAAATACACAATGCATTCCCCTAGGTCCATATAGGTGAAGTGTCATGTAGTCTACGTTCACATGACACCACTAGAAGAAGTACACCACAACTTAAATATCAAACTACTGAATCTTTCTCAACACAATTCCACTACTAACAACATGACTTCTCCCATGTCCTCAAGAACAAAATGAACTACTTACAAGACATCATATGGATCATGATCAGAGATGGAATAATGATGTATAACAATCTGAACATAAACAATAATTCAATGGTTCCACTCAATAGCATCAACTACAAGGAGTAATCAACACCGGGAAAGTTTCCCCTAAGAACTATCCAAGATTCAACCCAATTGTTACAGCGGTATGGAGGTGGTGATGATGGTGCTGGTGGAGATGATGGTGGTGGTGATGATAATCCCGATGAAGTCCAGCTTGATGGTGGTGTTGATGGCGACAAACACCCCTCTCCGGGAAGGAATTCCCCCGATAGAATTATGTCTGCCGGAGAGATCTTTCTCTCTCGGTGTTTTCCGCCCCGCAGAGGCAGCGGAATCTTTCTGTGGTCGCTCTCTAGATATTAGGGTTCCGTGGAGATAATATACGCCAGAAGGGAGAGCCAGGGGTGGACCAGGGTGGCCACACCACCTGGTGGCGCGGCGTAGGGTGGCCCACACCAGGGGGTGGTGTGGGCCCCTATGGTCCATCTCCGCTTCCCCTTATGGCTTGCTTCCTCTTCTAGAAAAATAGGATTTTCCATGTATTTTTCCGGATTTTCTGATCTTCACGAATTTTTCCTCCAAACAGCACCTTTTCCATCAGAATCCTGACTACAGCGGTCCATGCTCCAAAAGTCATCAACCATGCCAAAACAGATGAAATAACATAAGTATCATCTCTTAATATGAAATATATCAATGAATAACAGTAAATTATGATATAGAGTATTGATGCAAAATGGACGTATCACACCCATCAGACGCTATCACCGTGGTGAAGTCGAAGGCCGCGACGCTGACCTTAGCTGCAGAGGAGGCGTCCATCGCCGCAACGGAGGCGCACAAAGCCGATTGGCGGCTATCACATCCGCGGTAGTGGAAAAATATGAAGTGGGCGCCCTCGCCGAAGGACGACATGTTGGTCCCTCATCTGTTCCCGCTGCTACCAGTAGATATATTTACAATCTTGGGAAGGAGCCACACGAGGTCGACTAGGACCTCGAGCTCATCGTCATCCCCCCACCGCCGCACTTCGACGAGAACATCATCGATGAGAAGGAGGAGGTAAGTTCCAAGTAATGCATGATTAGGGTTGATGCCTAGGGTTTTCAATTAGTGTCAGGTGCCTAGGGTTTTCAATTAGCATCATATTCGTTTTATATCTATTACGACTGGTGCGTAATTAATGGATCTGTTGTTATTGTTAGCTAGTGTTCGATTATGGACAGATTCGATTAATATTTGTGGATCTATGTGTTGACACGCTCAATATGTTGTACGTTATTTCCTTAACCATCATAGTCTGCCCATGAACGACTCCTAGTACTTGTACTCGCTGTAACCGAAACAATCTCATTGAGAATAATATCGCAAGTCTTCTCTATGGATTGTTGTTTTCATATCTGTGAATTAATGCTAGCTTATTGGCCGATGGAATTGGATTGTATGCTTGATCCCCTGATTACTTTCTATTGTTGCTAGTTGTCCGAGTATTATCTGTTGCTTCCTTTGTTAGGCATTAAATTTTAGTTGAAGTTTCTACATATTTTCTTCACATGTGTATTTTGCATGTTTATGTTGTACGTTATTTTTGTAACCATCTTAGTCTGCCCATGAACGACTCCTGGTACATGTACGCGTTGTAAATGAAACAATATCATTGAGAATTATATCGCAATTCTGATCTATCGATTGTTGTTTTTAAAGATGCAAATGGGTATCCTATACGGTACCCTCTTTAGTACAAAAAATGAACTACATTTTCACAAATCATCACTTTTTTAGAAAACTAGTTCATTTGTTTGATCTAGACTGAAATAGAGGGTACCGTAAAGGTTCCAAACCTGCATCTCTAAGGGTACCCTAAACGTTCAACGCCTTCTGGAGTGAACCCTGTACTCATGCCATGAACCGCTTCCCCTTATACAAAAGGAGCATCAACATGGACTTCCAAAGCATCCGCCAACATGCCGAAGGCTATGGTTCTGGCCATGTGAATGTCAGTGAAACTGTCAACGTCCACGGCTTCCGGGCTAATCACAAGGCCTTAGGGACAAACTAAACCGAGTTATCGAGCTCGGTTGTGTGCATGCTCTCGTGCTAAGGCCACCGAAGGTTCTAGGTATGGGTAGTAAGAAGCAGAGGAAGCGGGACCAAGAGCAGCAGGACCGGGAGGAGGCGGTGGCGAGGAGGCAGGTGGCAGCGAGGAGGCAGTGAATTAGTGATGTGTTGGTTGTTTGTGTGATGCTGCTACTTTAAGCAGCATGTTTTGTTGAACTATGTTTATGTTGGCTGCTGAGCAGCGTTTGTGTTGAACCTTATCATACCTAGTTTATGTTGAACCTTGCTATATTATTTGTGTGTCATGTTTCTATATTGTAGATGTTTCATTATGTCTACACTTGTTTTTGTACATGCTAGTGTGTGGTGGGATTTCATATTTGGGTAAGGGTACGGTGAAAGGAAATAGTTAAGCAATTGAGATATAGAAGCTGGTGTAGATTTCCTACTAGATTGGGAAAAAAGGAATGAATGAGGTGAGCTAGGCTGAGATAGAGACACAAAGTGGTGCATCAATTTGTTTCTAGCAGGAGATAAACAGAGAGAGTATAGAAGTTGGTGTAGATATTCTACCAGATTGGGAAAAAAAGGAATGAATGAGGTGAGCCAGGCAGAGATAGAGACAGAAAGTGGTGCATGGATTTGTTTCTAGAAGGAGACAGACAGAGAGAGAGAGTATAGAAGCTGGTATAGATTTCCTACCAGATTGGGGAAAAGGAATGGATGAGGTGAGCCAGGCAGAGATAGAGACAGAAAGTGATGCATGGATTTGTTTCTAGAAGGACACAAATAGAGAGAAGGTTCTCTGATTTGTTGCTCTTCTTTCCCTTTTTCTTATAGTTTTTTATTTACAAAGTTTTATCGTGGTGCATCTAAATATTTTTTTACTAAAACACTAAGGTAAAGAAATCAATAAAATATAAAATATTGTTGTTTTTCACAGTGATCCAATTTGAAGGTTTCAAAAATATTTTGAGAATTTCTCATTTTATTATGAAATTTACATGGTTTGGTCAAACCAAGGTTGACTAGAGACTTTCGAGAGATTGCAAAAGCATCTGAAAAATACAACTACTGTTATGGTCCCAATGTGATGTACAACCACTCAAGCATGCAAATTGAAGGTCTCAAATTGTAGTTTTGGTACTTGCTTCACAAATGGTTCCATGTTTTTGAGTTTGAGGGTTAAATTTTTGAAATTTTCAAACCAAAATGGCTAGATACAATGCTAGTATCACTAGCCACATGGTGATAAACCCTTATGACAAATTTGAGCCCATTTGAAGAAATGTAGATGAAAACATGGTACACTAGTGGCTCTTTCTAGTAGTCGGACATGATCGTTGACCAAACTACACCACATTTGAGAGTGGACTGCTAGGGGGAATTTTTTTCAAATTTTCTCATTTTTCACACAAAGTATTTGCCTCACAGTGAACAAATTTGAAGGTTTCAAAAGATTTTGAGAATTTCTCATTTTTATGAAATTTACAAGGTTTGGTCAAACAGGTGCAAAGTACAACCGTTGTTATGTGGTCCCAATGTGATGTACAACTACTCAAGGATGCAAATTGAAGGTCTCAAATTGTAGTTTTGGTACTTGCTTCACAAATTGTTCCATGTTTTTGAGTTTGAGGGTTAAATTTTTGAATTTTTCAAACCAAAATGGCTAGATACAATGCTAGCATCATTAGCCACATGGTGATACACCCTTGTGCCAAATTTGAGTCCATTTGAAGAAAGGTAGATGAAAACATGGTACAGAGGTGGCTCTTTCTACTAGTCGGACATGATCGTTGACCAAACTACACCACATTTGAGAGTGGACTTTTAGGGGGCATTTTTCCGAGTTTCTCATTTTTCATGCAAAGTATTTTCCACACCGTGATCAAATTCGAAGGGTTCACGGTATTAATTTCTCATTTTACTATGAAATTCACAATGTTTCGTCAAACCAGGGTTGACCAGAGTCTTTTGAGAGATTGTGAGAGCATCTGAAAGGTACAACTACTGTTCTGTGGTCCCAATGAGATGTACAACCACTCAAGCATGCAACTTGAAGGTCTCAAATTGTGGTTTTGGAACTTGCTTCACAAATGGTTCCTTGTTTCAGAGTTTGAGGATGAAATGTTTGAAATTTTCAAACCAAAATGGCTAGATACAATGATAGCATCACTAGCCACATGGTGATAAACCCTTGTGCCAAATTTGAGTCCATTTGAAGAAAGGTAGATGAGAACATGGTACACAAGTGGCTCTTTCTAGTAGTCGGACATGATCGCTGACCAAACTACGCTACATTTGAGAGTGGACTGCTAGGGAGACATTTTTTATTCTCCTTTTTCATGCAAAGTATTTGCCTCACACTGAACAAATTTGAAGGTTTCAAAAGATTTTGAGAATTTCTCATTTGTTTATGAATTTTACAAGGTTTGCTCAAACCGGGGTTGACCAAAGACTTTCGAGAGATTGAGAAAGCATCTGAAAAGTACAATTGCTGTTATGTGGTCCCAATGTGATGTACAACCACTCAAGCATGCAAATTGAAGGTCGCAAATTGTAGTTTTGGTACTTGCTTTACAAATGGTTCCATGTTTTTGAGTTTGAGGGTTAAATTTTTGAATTTTTCAAACACAAACGGCTAGACACAATGCTAGCATCATTAGCCACATGGTGATACACCCTTGTGCCAAATTTGAGTCCATTTGAAGATAGGTAGATGAAAACATGGTACACAAGTGGATCTTTCTAGTAGTCAGACATGATCATTAACCAAACTACACAATATTTGAGAGTGGACTGCTAGGGGGACATTTTTTCCAAGTTTCTCATTTTTCATGCAAAGTATTTGCCACACAGTGATCAAATTCGAAAGTTTCAAGAGATGTTGAGAATTTCTCATTTTTCTATGAAATTCACAAGGTTTGGTCAAACCAGGGTTAACCAGAGTCTTTTAAGAGATTATGAAAGCATCTAAAAGGTAGAACTGTTGTTCTGTGGTCCCAATGAGATGTACACCCACTCAAGCATGCAACTTGAAGGTCTCAAATTGTAGTTTTGGTACTTTCTTCACAAATGGTTCCTTGTTTCCGAGTTTGAGGATAATTTTTTTGAAATTTTCAAACCAAAATGGCTAGATACAATGCTAGCATCACTAGCCACATGGTGATTAACCCTTGTTCCAAATTTGAGTCCATTTAACTTGCATCAATAAATCAAAACATTGCTTATAAACTTGTAATTTAAACAATATGAATATTTCACTATTCTTAGATATGATTTAGGGACGGGTAATGTATGCATCATTCAGGTCTAATAATAGGACTTTGTAATGTAATATTATTTTTCAACTTGTCAGTACTTCCTTTCATTTTTTATACTAACTGTGTAAAACTTACATATACGAAGTAAACCAAATTTTCAAGAAATGTTTTGCCTCTAACGTCAAAATTAACAATTAAACAGAACCTTCCTCCAAAAGTTTCGACAAATTTTCATTCCCTCCTTTTTCCACCTCACTCCACCGCCAAAATTTAAAACCCCGCAACATTAGAGTGGCGCACGAATCCCTCCCACGATTTGCGTCTCATATTAACTCCCAAAACCCATCCCCCACTATTGCCTCATCCTTCTCCTCCCGCGGATCCGATCGTGTCCATGGAGGATCAGAACTCATCGCCGAATCTGATCGGCGATCTCCTTGGCCGACGATGTCGTCGGATTGATGATAAGTATGCCATGAGGGGGTCCTCGAGGCGTGTGGAAGAGAGGGGTGTGAGACGTATGGTATTCCGGGACGGTGAGCACACAATTTTACCCAGGTTCGAATCCGCCGGCTTTGGATGGATCCTACTCCTGCTAGCAATCCAATAATACGGCAGAGCCGGAAATATGGGTTACAAGGGTTTCGCCTGTGCAAGTTGAGATTGTAGACTATTGACGTGTGCCCTAAAGGCTCTCCCTAGGATGGCTTATATAGATATACGTCCTAGGGTTTACAGGAGAGATCTATCCGGCTATGACTAAAAGTCGGTTATAGAGTACATCTTGAACTACAAGTAACACTATGGGCCTATGTCGGTAAGTCTTCTGGGCCTTCCCATAGCCGGACCTGACTCCTTCACTTCTCCCTGACTAGGCCTCCCGTGAAGCAAAGCTCTAACCCGAAGTGGGCCACCCTAGTCAGTGAGGTACTGTGAGGATACCCGGAAAGTATATCCCCAACAGCAGCCCCAAAGGCCTCCAAGATCCAAAGTCGGATTCATCATCATCTAGCTTGATCTTCGGCTTGCAGAATCTTGAAGGGTTCCTGAAACTTCAAAAGAAAAGATATGATCCGGGTCTCAAAAAATGAGTCGAGCCTGTAAATACGTTTATTCAGATTTCCAGCTTGAAATTCAAACTAAGCCAGAACTTGGTCTCTGACGTACCTTGACAACAGTCATGTCAAGTCACGTCACTGACAGACATTTCCTATCAGCACGACCGTTGGTGGGTCCACCTTTCACGGAACCGAGGCGCCGTTTCAATGCGTGCGTGGAGATCGAGGCTGCGTAATCATCGCGTGGGGGTTTCCCAGTCCTTTCCACGACACGTGGCATGTGTACTGTAGCATTTACACGAATCTTGACGTGGTCGGTGGATATAAGCGGTGAAGATCCTATTCCTCATCTCTCCTCACCAGCACTTTGCGCCGTTTCTTTCTTCCTTACGCCTCCCACGAACTTAGAGCTCCTCTGCTCCCCAAAAAATCTCCAGCGCCGCCCATCCAAGGTCACCTGCGCACCGGAAAAATGGCTTCTGCATCATCCTCCGGCATGGCGGCGACGGCAGCGACGGCAGCAGCGGCGGAGAAAGATAGCAACCGCGGGGTTTGGATCCTGTGCATCCTCGATGATCCCAAGCTCCGTGTCATGGAAGAAGAAGGGCTCCTCCGCGCCGGCGACTGGCAGAGCAGCTTTGGCGAAACCATCCCCAACCCCCACGACGACGAGTGAGTGCACTTCGGCACTCACCTTGACAGAGGTCTGAGCTTTCCTCCCTCAGATTTCTTTTCCGAGATCATAGGTCATTACGGAGTTCATCTCCATTATCTCCCTCCCCCCCGAACTCCATCTTAGAGATGAGTGTGTACACCTCTTTGTGCAAGGGGTATCTCGGCATTAGGCCGAGCCTTACTCTCTTCCGGTATTACTTCCATGTCCGGAGAAATTCCATTACTGCCGGTAATCCTTATATTACTGGTACCATTAGTTTTTCGGTTAGGCGAGAGCGCGTCTATCCTCGGATCATGGCTAGTGAGTCGGTCAAACAATGGTCGTCCACTTTTTTCTATCACAAGGATATTCCCGCTCCCGGCAAAGATCATGCGTTGCCGGCTTTCGTTGACGGAGCCACCACGCCCCAAGAGTCCTGGGATGACCTCGCACCATCTCTTAGTGATGATCTTCTCCTCGCCAAGAGGAGGATCCAGTATCTGATGAAACACAAGGGCCTGAGAGGGTCTGACTTAGTTCAATGCTGGGTGGCATGCCGGATCCAACCTATTCAACATCATGGAGATCGACTGATGCATTCCATCACATAATCGAAGAAGGATTCCCTCCGTATCAGCCCCAAAACCTACAAGCCAAAAGATTATGTAAGCCAAATCAAATGGCTGATAAGGCAGCGGATTGAGAGGAAGATTCCGGACCTATCCCTGGACATGCATACAACGGAAAATCCCATTGTGCCGGTAAGCTTGAGCAGCAACTCTTTTTATGTGCTCATGTTATTTTCAGCTTGCTGACCTCCCCGAGTTAGAGTTCGCTCCTATCGAGGGATATCCTCCTGAGTTTTCTCAGGATGAGGGTGAATTGGTTCCACTGCTAGACATAGTTCCTCGGAAGCGCAAAGCTCGACAGTGGCCATTGGCACAAAAGAAGTGCCCGTTGTGAAGAGGTAATCTTTCCTCACAAGGTATTTGTATTTTGCTCGTAATTCCTTCCGAGATGTAATGTTCTTTGTTCTATTACCTTCTCAGAGCTAAACATCTCACCAAGGGAAAAGGGAAAGGTGTTATCTCAAAGCCTCTACGTCATTCGAAGCTCAACTTGACTTCTCCTGCCGTAGCTCCTCCAACTCCTGCCCCTCAACCTTCTGCAGCGTTGGAGATTACTCCATCTCCTATTGTTGTAGAAGATCCAACTCAAACAGCAGAGCCAGTGATCCTTGGATCACAGACTGGCGTCACCATGGGTGACTCAAGTGTTGATAAGGGTGAACCCTCTTCGGGTAATGATCCCTCGGCAGAGACCTTCACCGACAATCTCCTGGACAATCCGGGACTTGCCAAACTTGGCTTATCTCGGAAGTCTGTGGAGGAGATTCAACGGCTAGCCCATCAATGCCTGGAAAGCCAGACTATCTCTGCCAAAGAAGAAGCGCAAGAAGTAGAGGATATCAGGCACTCTGATCTTCATGAACAAATTCGTCTTCGTGACGAGAAGCTGAGGATTAGCGAGCTTCCAACTATGCATGTGGTCCCCCTAACCCTCACCGAGAAGGTTCCTGTTGAAGTGAATGCGAGTTTGGACAAACTCACTCGCGAACAATATGTAAGTTAGAATTCCAACTCCCGTTTTTCCATATCATATCCTCTAGCCCCCAAGCATGAAGCTGGATAGTGAAATCCGGTTGTATGCTTCTTTAGGATGCCAAAGAATGAACTAGTGTAGCCCCCAAGGCTCGTGCTGATATTAGTAAAAATATTAGCCCGAGTCTTTAGTAGACTTCTAACTCTGGGTATTCTGACTTACAAAAAGTATATTCCTATAACCAAGATTTGTTGAAGAATGTTTGCAACAAGCAGAAAGAAATCAGAGCTCTCCGGCTTGAAAATGCACAATTGAAAGTTTCCAGGGATGAGGCCGAAGGTAAACATTCTAGAACTCGAACCTTGTCTTGTATTTCATAGTCGAATTTTTGTTCAACTGTTGTTCTTTCGACTTACAGCACTGGTAAAGCAGTCCTGTGCTATGATTGAAGAGGCCGAGAATCTTAAAACCCTAGTGGTGGAAAAGAAGGAACTCCGCCAAGAGCTAGATAAGCTTAAGGCGGATCATGAGAAGAGCATTGCTCAAATTCTCGAATCCACCTCCATGGCCACCGAGGAGCTTGATCGTAAGATTACGCTTCAAGATAAGAAAATCTCGGATCTCAGCAAAGATCTGTTCAGAGAAAGGGACATTACCGAGGCACTCTAGGCTAGACTCCAGAGTCTTCGGGAAGTGAAGGCCAAAGTCGATGATGTCATCTTTGGTATGTTTCCCTTTTTCTGACTTATCTGCACCTTCCGACTCTTTGGAGTCCGGGTTTACTTGACTTACCCTTTGCATTATATGCGCAGGTCCTCTGAACTTAATGGACTTAGCCTCTGCCGAATATCGCACCAACCGGCTTACCCAAGTCGGTGATTTGCTGCATGACTTCCGCCGATCCCTCGAAGATATTGGCAAAGTTCTCAAGGTTCCGGACATGCATAGCATGTCCATCTTTGAGGTGCGAGATAAGTCCAAGTATATTACGCAGCTTGTTCAGGACTGGAACATGTCCTACGCGTGAACCGCAGGGCAAAACACTCTCACCATGGTTATGAGCCACCATAGAAACACGGAAATCTAGCAAGTAACCAGAGGGTACTACAAGGTGGACAAAGATGGACAGGAGCAAGACATCAAGGCTATCATGGACTCCTGCGTCGGATATGGGTACCACGTAGCTGATTTGACCAGCTACGACACTCCCTTCTTCACCCGCGTGGACACACCGCCTCCGTCTTCCGAAGAAACAGCTGAAGTTTCCGACGATGATCAAACCATATCAGATTTGAACATCTCGAAACGTTATCAAAACGAGGCTGATGTATCCAGCGAGACGGCAGCTCGTACCTCTCCCCCTGCATCATAGAGTATCAGAAATAACAATGTGTTATTCTAAAAACAATTTGGGCATGTAAATAGGTAGTATAATACTTTTTCTAGTGCTAAGCTTTATTTTATCTATTCAGCACTTTTGGCTTTAATATTATGTGCCTGAAATGTTTGCATAAGCACTTGTATTTTTGTCTGCACTTATCATTTATCTGGCTTTCCGCCTCGTCCCTTTCGTGAGCCGGCCAACTTTTAGCACGGAAACTTTGCCGAGCAACGGAGCTTAACTGCTAAACCGGTTTAAACTCGGAAACAAAGCCGGCTTCCAGTACCAACAATTCACTACTCGAAAAATGCCCGCATCCAGCAATCAGACAAATAACCAAAGTATAGACTAGGAAATTTGGATTTATACCCGAAGGTAGCAATTTTAGAATCGAAAATCTAAACCAGAACAAACATGAGCATAAAGTACTTTCAAGTATTCTGGGATTTTCGACTATGACATGATCATTCAGAAATAAGATGGTAAGAACTTCTCAAAAAGAATTTGAGGCAACCAAGACTTTATTTCTCATTGAACATGTACACATATATGATTACAAAGAAAAATAAACTAAGAATAAAAGGGGCGTAGCTAAGCAATATTCCATGGTCTGTCTAATTCATCCGGGTTTATACTGCCTCCAGCTCTCTTTCTCTTCTTAGTAGCAGGTCTTTGTTTGACTGACAGCATATCAGTTAGGTAGTATGAACCATTGTGCAATACTCGACTAACTAAAAATGGCCCTTCCCATATTAGGGAAAGTTTGTGCTTTCTTTGTTGCACAAGCCGGAGAACCAAATCGCCCTTATTGAAAGACCGGTTTCTAACTCTCTTGCTATGATACTTGCGTAACTTCTGCTGATAGGCTGTTGATCTCATCTTAGCAACGACGCGAACTTCTTCGACTAAGTCGAGATCATTTTGTCGAGAAATTTTGGCATCCTCTTCAATATACGCGGCCACTCTAGGAGAAGTGTGAATCAAATCACTACGAAGAACTTCTTCTGCGCCATAGACCAAGAAGAAAGGTGTGTATCTGGTTGACCCGTTTGGAGTTGTTCACAAACTCCATATTACAGAAGGTAATTCCTCTGCCCAAGCCCCCGCAGCACGTCATAGTGGTGCTTCGAGTCTTGGTTTTAGGCCTTGTAGGATTAAACCATTTGCTCTTTCGACTTGTCCATTAGCTTGCAGATGTCGACTGACGCAATGTCAAGCCAGATATTTTGTTCATTGTAGAATTCGGCAAGTTCTCCCATAGAGAAGTTACTCTCGTTGTCCGTGATAATGCTATGCGGATAACCGTATCAGATTATGACATCCTCGACAAATCTTCTGGTTGTTGCTCCATCACGACTAGTGACGGGTTTAGCCTCAATCCATTTGGTGAATTTATCCACCATCACTAAGAGGTGAGTAAATCCCCTTGGAGCCCGTTTAAACGGTCCTACCATATCAAGCCCCCAGACCGTGAAAGGCCATGTTATAGGTATTGTTCGCAGCTGATCAACCGGAACGTGAGATTGCTTGACATATTTTTGGCAGCCCTTGCACGTCTTGACCAGCCGTTCGGCATCTTCCTTGGCTGTAAGCCAGAAAAAACCGTGTCGGAAAGCTTTTGCCACTAAAGATTTGGCTCTAGTGTGGTGACCATACTCGCCTTCGTGGATCTCTCCTAAGATTTCCACTCCTTCTTCTCGAGATACACAGCGCTGAAAAACCCCAGATGCACTCCACTTATAGAGCTCACCACTAATTATAGTGTAGGCTTTTGCTTGTCGGACGATCTGTCGGCTCAAAACTTCGTCTTCGGGTAATTTTTCGTCTACCAAGAAATCAAAGTAGGGTTGAGTCCAGCTAGGAATCACAGCCAGAACTGCTAATAAAGGTGAGTCGGATTTGGTCGGATATTCCTCGTCCACTCCCTTTATAGAGGGAACTTTGAGGTGCTCTAAAAAAGTGCCATCCGGGACCTTTTTTTGGGCAGAGCCTATTCTAGATAGTGCATCTGCTTCCTCATTTTTTGTTCGAGGGATGTGTTGAACTTCAAATCCTTCAGATGATTTAGATAATTCATCCATGACAGCTCTATATGCTGCCATGTTTTTATTCGCATTATAGATATCTGACACTTGTTGAGCAACAAGATCCGAATCTCCATAACACATTAAATGTCGGATGCCGATATCCTTAGCAATCCGGATTCCATGCAGTAATGCTTCATACTCGGCAATGTTATTTGTCGTCGTGAAGTGTATCTGCAATACATAGAAAAGTTTATCTCCTTGGGGTGATTTGAGCACCATGCCAGCCCCCGAGCGCTTTAGACCCGTCAAAATGCAAGGTCCAGTATTCCGACTCTGGCAGGGTCATATTCTCCATTGTCTCTATCCAATCAGCGACAAAGTCAGCGAGGATTTGGGATTTTATTGCTGTACGAGGCTTGTACTCAATGTCGAAAGCTGAAAGCTCTATGCCCCATTTTGTGACGCGTCCTGTGGCGTCCCTATTGTTGATTATATCTCTCATGGGAGCTATGCTCACCATGGTAATTGGATGTTCCTGAAAATAATGTCGTAACTTACGAGATGCTAGGACCACACCGTAAGCAAGCTTTTGATAGTGCGGATACCGCTGTTTTGATTCAGTTAAGATCTCGCTGAGATAGTACGTCGGACGCTGCACTAGGTGTTCCTGATTTTCCTCCGGTCTCTCCACCACCATGACGATAGTGACGACCTTGTTTGTCGCAGCGAGATAGAGCAACATCGGCTCATGTGGTTCTGGTGCTGCAAGGATGGGAGCAGATGAGAGTACTACTTTTAGTTCTTGTAGCGCAGCTTCAGCTTCGTCAGCCCAAACGAATTTCTTGGTTTTTTCAGGAGCTTGTATAGTGTGCGGCTCTTTCAAACCGACTGACTGCGCCAATGCAACCAGTTAGTCTTTGAATGTCCTTTAGGTGAGTCGGCCTAGAAATATTGATTATAGCCTTGATTTTGTCTCAGTTTACCTCTATGCCTCTTTGAGACATGATACATTGCAAATGTATCAATAATTTTTGATGTTCCATGCTTGGTTTTATCTACTTTCTTATGTTTTGTCCACACTTTGGAGTACTTTTCATATGATTTCTTGGACTAACCTATTAACAAGAGCCATAGTGCCAACTGCCTGTTTTCTGCTGTTTTTGGTTCCAGGAAAGTTACAAAATGAATATTCTTGGAATTGGACGGGACAAAAGCCAATGTCATTATTTTACCGAGGGACACCTAGAGCCAGAATACGAGACGGGGAGGGGCTGGGGCCCGGCCACACCACCTGCCCGCGCGGCCAAGCCTGGCCCGCGCCAGGGGGTGGTCTGGCCGCCCTAGGCACCCCCTCGGTCTCTCCTTCCGCCAATATATTGCCTCTGATACGGAAACCCTAAGTACCCGATCAAACATTCCACGAAAGAGTCTGTAGCCGCCATCATCTCCATCCTTAGATCGGGAGGGATCTGAAGCTCTTCCCGGCACCCTGCCGGAGAGGGGAATTCACCCTGGAGGCCTTCTTCATCATCATGCAAGCCTCCGGTGTGATGCGTGAGTAGTTCATCTCTGGACTACGGGTCCATGTAGTAGCTAGATGGCTGGTTCTCCTCCTTTGTGCTTTCATGTTTAGATCTTGTGAGCTCCGTTCATGATCAAGATCATCTATTTGTAATTCTGCATGTTGTGTTTGCGGGGATCTGATGGATATTGAGATGCTATTTCAGATTGATTATTGATTCTATCATGTCTTTGTTATTTGTGATCTTGCATGCTTTCCGTTGTTAGTAGCTATCTTGGCCAAGTAGATGCTAGCAACTCCAAGAGTTAGTATTTATGCTCGATAGTGGGTTCATGCCTCTGGTAATCTAGGGAAGTGACAGAACTCTCTAAGGTACTAGATGTGTTGTTGCTACTAGGGAGAAAACAACAATCTTTTGTTCATAGAACAATCGTATTGTTTACATTACACGCAATTCGTAATGCAATTATCTGTTGCTTGCAACTTAATACTGGAGGGGGTTCAGATGATAACCTGAAGGTGGATTATTAGTCATAGATGCAGTTGGATGGCGGTCTATGTATAATGTTGTAGTGCCCAATCGAATCTCGAAGGAGTCAAGATGATTAGTATATGATTGTATGCTTTCTCGATGTTTTCCAATTGCCCCACTGTAATTTGTTCACCCATCATGTTATCTATCTTAAGGAGAGCCACCTCCAGTGAACTATGGACGCTGGTCCTTTCTTTTACGTTCAATCTACAATCAAATGTTTACTGCTTTGTGTTACTTTCTGCAAACTATTACTTTCTTCCACTCGATACGTTTAATCCTTTATTTTCAGCAAAACCGGTGAGATTGACAACCTCATCGCAAGTTGGGGGCAGAGTTATGTGGTTGTGTTGTGCAGGTCTCCACGTTGCTACTAGCACCGGTAGTGCGCCCTGCCAAGGCTCATCTAGCAACATCTTTGGGATGTTTCCTGGCTCCTACTGGTTCGATTAAACATTGGTTTCATACTGAGGGAAAACTTGCTGCTATGCTCATCATACCTTCCGCTTGGGGTTCCCCAACGAGCTCGATATATTTTGGGCCATCAAGCTACTTTTCTGGCGCCGTTGCCTGGGAGTCAAGGACATCTTCACAAGGGGAGTCCCTCATAACCAATCTCTTTACTTTGTTGTTTTTGTTTTGCTTAGTTCCCTTTTGTTATGTTTGCTTGTTTCTTTTCCAAAAACACACACAAAATTAGATTTATAAGTTTGCTTTCTTTATTAAAAACACAAAAAATGACTACTCTTGAAAATACTAAGTTGTGTGATTTCACTAGCACCAACAACAATGATTTTATGAGCACACCTATTGCTCCACATGTTCCTGAAGTTACTTTCTTTGAAATAAAACCTGCTTACTCAATCTTGTTATGAGAGAACAATTTTCTGGTATTGGTAAAGAAGATGCTGCAACCCATCTAAATAACTTTGTTGAACTATGTGGATGTAAAAGCATAAGGATATAGATGGAGATATTATTAAGCTTAAATTGTTTCCTTTCTCTTTGAGAGGAAAAGCTAAAGAATGGTCGAATTCCTTAACTAGGAATAGTATTGATTCTTGGACTAAATGCAAAGATGCTTTCATTGGAAAATACTATCCTCCTGCTAGGATTATATCTATGAGAAGTGAAATAATGTAGTTTAAACAATCTGATAATGAACATGTTGCCCAAGCTTGGGAAAGAATGAAATCTTTGGTAAAGAATTGTCCCACTCATGGACTGACTGCTTGGATGATCATCCAAAAAAATATGCAGGATTAAACTATTCTTCAAGGAACCTATTGGATTCTACTGCTGGAGGTACCTTTATGACCATTACTTTGGGTGCTGCAACAAATCTTCTATATAATATGATGGTTAACTACTCTGAATGGCATACTGAAAGAGCTCCACAAGGTAAGAAGGTAAATTCTGTTGAGGAAACCTCCTTCTTGAGTGATAAGATTGATATTATTATGTCTATGCTTGTTAATGGGAAAGCCCATATTGATCCAAATAATGTTTGTTTAGCCTCTTTGGTTGCTCAAGAAGAGCAAGTTGATGTGAACTTTATAAGAAATAACAATTTTAGCAACAATGCCTACCGGAATAATTTTGGTAACAACAAGCCATATCCTCCCAACAATGGTAATGCTTATGGAAATTCCTACAACCACAATAGGAGTGCTCCCTCTGAACTTGAAGTTATGCTTAAGGACTTTATTAGTAAACAAACTGCTTTCAATAAAACTATTGAGGAAAAACTCTCTAATGTTGAAAGAAATATAGCATCACTGGCTGAAGCTCGATCTTCTTTGAATAAAATGGCTGCTAACCCTGAAACTAATGATAATCCCTTTGCATCCACTAATGCCATACAAGTTAGAATTGATGAAAATGTTAGACTATTAGCTGAATTGCATGCTAAGTGGGAAAGAGAAGATGAAATTGCTATAAACATTAGTTTTTCTACTATCACTACCACTAGTGTTGAGGCTAGTAATGGTTCTACTACTCGAGATGATAATTATGATTTTGATCTTGATGGTTGCAACATCTCTAAAGTTATTAAGTTCCTACAAAAGCTTGCTAAAAGTCCTAATGCTAGTGCTATGAACATGGCCTTTACAAAACACATTACTGATGCTCTCATAAAGATTAAAGAAGAAAACATGAAACATAAAGCTTCTATTCCTATAGAACAAGAAGAGGGTTGGGAACCCATCATTAATATGAAATGAATGATTTTGATTTCAAAGCTTTATGTGATCTTGATAGTAGTGTTTCTATTATGCCTAGAAGGATTTATGATATGCTTGATTTGCCACCACTTGAAGATTGTTATTTGAATGTCCCACTTGATGATAATGCTAAAAAGAAACTCATGGTGAGTATTAATGATGTTCTTATTATGGTTAACAATGCCTATGTCCCCGTTGATTTCTATGTTTTGGATGTTGACTGCAATGCTTCTTGTCCTATTACTTTGGGAAGACCTTCTCTTAGAACTATTGTGTGCCATTATTGATATGAAAGAAGGCATCATTACATATCAACTCCCACTCAAGAAAGGTATAGAACACTTCATTAAGAAGAGAGAGAAGATTTCTTTTGCCTCTCATATGAAAACAAAATTTGCTCTTAATGCTTCTTCATTTGAGAACACTTGATTCTTTTTCATGCTTCTTATGCCTAACTTAAAGGCGTTAAAAAAAGTACTTATTGGGAGATAACCCAAAAGTTTTAGATGAGTCTTGGAAGTTATTACTTAAGTAATAACCGCTCCTTATCCTTTTTATTTGCTTTTTGTGCCAAGAGTAACCTCTAATGAGAGCGAAGTAATGATTGGGAAAGTTGCTGTCCCGAAACAGATTTCTGTGCTTCACCGTAAAAATTCGTGTAAAATCTCACGTCCTTTGGAGGCGTGAATTTTTGTGCTTCTGTCTCAGGTTGTTATCTAACTTTCTTTAGTTCAACACTTTTTGATTTGAGCAACATAAGATCTTCGAAAAAATTCGTCTTTACCTGCTGGTCTGTTTTGACAGATTTCTGCTATTTTCTGCATTTGCTTCTTGTTGGTTCCTTTTTTAGTTCTTTTGGAGAATTGAGCTTTTTGAGGGAAGTGCTACAGTAGCTAGTGTTTTAATGGAAGTTTTATTGGTGTTATAACTGAACCTAAAGACTTATTATCTTGAGTGCACTAATGTTGCTAATAAAGATTGTGTGAAGTTTTGTATGAAGGAAAAAATTCAGGTGTATGGAAGGAATGAGTAATGAGATGAAGGATGGACGATAGCTCAAGCTTGGGGATGCCACACGTGTCACCCCAAGAAATATCCAAGAAGCACAAGCGTCAAAGCTTGGGGATGCCCAAGGCATCCCCTTCTTCATCAATAAAAATCCCAGGTTTCTTCCAAATGCTTCATTTTTATTGTTTCATGCACAGTTGTGTTGTTCTTGGAGCATCTTATTTTTCGTTTTTGTTTTGCTTTTTCGTTTCCTTTTTTTTCTTAGTTTGCTGAATAAATTGGTTGGACACCCTCTTTCATACATTGATTTTCAAATAGTTTGGTTTGGTTTGGAAAAGACTAGGAAAGTTCATGCTTAAGTGGTAAAGATAGCTTGTTTTTGACTGTGGCCTATGCTTTGTCATGCCATGCTTTATATTGTTTTGGATTTATGCTTAGTATTCTTTGCTGTAGCATGACTTGTTATAAACAATTGAGATTGCTTAATGTGCCTTTGAAGAATCATGCGTTGTTTTAGCATATTAAAGCATAGTATTGTGGTATTCTCCTTTGATGCTTTATTTGGGTTGACTTGGCGCAGGATCACACCATGTTATGACTATCCCAAGTCACCATAGTCTTTATGATCCTTTAGTTTTCAACTTGTGGTATCACTTTATGCTTTGATTAATGATGTTTTGTCGCTCTACATGATTATGGCCATTATTGCTCTCTTAGTTTGTCTCTCCCAGTATTTTGCTAGCCTCCGCAACCAAGTATGAGTTCCACTCATGCATCCAACTCCTTAAACCAAGTTATTCCAAAGAGTCCACCATACCTACCTATTAGCATTTGCTATTCCAAGTATATTCATGTTTTTGTTTACCTTCCAAATTAAACTTGTTATGAGAAAACTAGTGATTAAAGCTCTCACAAACTTGATGGCACACTTTACTCTTCTTGCCCTTAATATACTTGAACCATTGGGTTGTCTGTGTTGTATATGCTTGCACTTATTTGTTGGGGATTAGCAGAACCATGCTGTCATGGGGAACGCTTTCAACATTGCACGGGCACTTTGTACCTAGTTGATATCATGCTCTTTTGTTTATGGATGTCGTCGGTGTGAAATGAAAGGGGAGCTTGTAAATACATGGAGTTATGTATATGTGTTAGAGAAACGCCTAGGTCGCTGGTCTAATCCATGCTAACATGGTGGAAACCTGCAGCGTAAACATAATGAGCTGTCTATGAAGCATTCTTCTTATAAAAAAAGAGGTCGATATAGAGAAAAAAGAGAAAGAAAAAAAGAGATTATGAAAAGAGGAAAGAGAGAAAAAAGTACCATATTCCCATGGTAAATAAGAAGATTGCTGAGATGCTTGTTGTCTGCTTGCCTTGTCATTTTGATATGGGGATTCTCCCGTATCATCGGGCAAGGGGTACCCCGTTGGCGGTTCTCTATGATACACATGTACTTACGATGACAAGAACTTACCGGTGACTAAACTTGAGTAGCATGAGGAGCGACCCCCGTATTCAAGGGACATGAGATTTCTAACTTATACTTCGTCAAGCATATACACCATAGTTTGTTCACTATAACCTTAATCACTTCAAGATGCTTATGATAGGGGCAATGAGAGCTGAAATCTATTAAGTACCATAATTTTTGGAAGCTCTTTATGAGACTTGAATCCCTACTTCCTTCTATGAAGGCCTTTCTTCCACTTTTATATTGAGTCTCCACCTTGTACCTTTATGCACTTACTTTGAGAGCATAGTGGCCATTCTTAGTTCTATGTGCATTGTCCCAAGACTTGTTGATTGATGCAGAACTTTGATATTGCTTGTTTTAAACTATTTGTATCTAGTCACTCTTATAAACTTTGAAGGTGTCCTGTGCATTTATGTTTGCTACCCTATGTGGGACAAGCTGAATGCCACTATGCTATGTTTTCTTTATGTGAAACAAACAAACGTCTTGTAAAGCATTGATATTCATGAATCTTTTGTTTGTGCCTTTTCATTATACAACATAGTTTCTTTGTCTTATTGCTAGAACTTTGTCTTTCATGTTATGATTGAAATACTATGATCCCAGCTTTGATTGTCTTACAAATACTTTGATCAAGTTTATGATGGTGCATCTCACCTCAAAAATTATTCTTTCTGTTTATCACTGACCTACTCGAGGACGAGCAGGAGTTAAGCTTGGGGATGTTGATACATTGCAAATGTATCTATAATTTTTGATGTTCCATGCTTGGTTTTATCTACCTTCTTATGTTTTGTCCACACTTTGGAGTACTTTTCATATGATTTCTTGGACTAACCTATTAACAAGAGCCACAGTGCCAGCTGCCTGTTTTCTGCTGTTTTTGGTTCCAGGAAAGTCAGAAAGTGAATATTCTCGGAATTGGACGGGACAAAAGCCAAATTCATTATTTTACCGAGGGACACCTAGAGCCAGAATACGAGACGAAGAGGGGCTGGGGCCTGGCCACACCACCTGGCTGCGCGGCCAGGCCTGGCCCACGCCAGGGGGTGGTCTGGCCGCCCAAGGCACCGCCTCGGCCTCTCGTTCCGCCTATATATTGCCTCTGATTTTGAAACCCTAAGTACTCGATCAAAAATTCCATGAAAGAGTCTGTAGCCGCCATCATCTCCATCCCTAGATCGGGAGGGATCTGAAGCTCTTCACGGCACCCTACCAGAGAGGGGTATTCACCCTGGAGGCCTTCTTCATCATCATGCAAGCCTCCGGTGTGATGTGTGAGTAGTTCATCTCTAGACTACGGGTCCATGTAGTAGCTAGATGGCTGGTTCTCCTCCTTTGTGCTTTCATGTTTAGATCTTGTGAGCTCCGTTCATGATCAAGATCATCTATTTATAATTCTGCATGTTGTGTTTGCGGGGATCCGATGGGTATTGAGATGCTATTTCAGATTGATTATTGATTCTATCATGTCTTTGTTATTTGTGATCTTGCATGCTTTCCGTTGTTAGTAGCTATCTTGGCCAAAGTAGATGCTAGCAACTCCAAGAGTTAGTCTTTATGCTCGATAGTGGGTTCATGCCTCTGGTAATCTGGGGAAGTGATAGAAATCTCTAAGGTACTAGATGTGTTGTTTCTACTAGGGAGAAAACAACAATCCTTTGTTCATAGAACAATTGTATTGTTTACATTACACGCAATTCGTAATGCAAATATCTGTTGCTTGCAACTTAATACTGGAGGGGGTTCAGATGATAACTTGAAGGTGGATTATTAGTCATAGATGCAGTTGGATGGCGGTCTATGTATAATGTTGTAATGCCCAATCGAATCTCAAAGGAGTCAAGATGATTAGTATATGCTTGTATGCTTTCTCGATGTTTGTCAATTGCCCCGCTATAATTTGTTCACCTAGCATGTTATCTATCTTAAGGAGAGCCACCTCTAGTGAACTATGGACCCCGGTCCTTTCTTTTACTTTCCATCTATAATCAACTGTTTACTGCTTTGTGTTACTTTCTGCAAACTATTACTTTCTTCCACTCGATACGTTTAATCCTTTGTTTTTAGCCAAACCGGTGAGATTGACAACCTCATCGCAAGTTGGGGCAGAGTTTTGTGGTTGTGTTGTGTAGGTCTCCACGTTGCTGCTAGCACCGGTAGTGCGCCCTGCCAAGGCTCAGCTAGCAACACCTTTGGGGTGTTTCCTTGCTCCTACTGGTTCGATTAAACCTTGGTTTCATACTGAGGGAAAACTTGCTACTGTGCTCATCATACCTTCCTCTTGGGGTTCCCCAACGAGCTCGATATATTTTGGGCCATCAAGACACGATAAAACCTACCAATTTTCTGGTTGGGTTTCCTAAGAAGCATTTCTTCGGGTTAAGCATTATGTTGTATTTTTTTAGATTGGCGAACATTTCCTCTAAGTTGGAAATCAAGGTTCCCTTGTTTTTGGACATCACTGCAATATCGTCCACATATGCATGTACATTGCGTCCGATTTCATCGTGGAGGCAACGCTGCATAGTGCGTTGGTACGTAGCTCCTGCGTCCTTGAGCCCAAAGGGCATCGTAACGAAACAGAAGGTTCTGAAGGGGGTTATGAATGAAGTTTTGACTTTGTCAAATACCTTCATCTGGATTTGGTGATAACCGGAATATGCTTCGAGAAAACATAGGAGTTCCGAGCCTATCGTAGAATCGATAACTTGATCAATCCTAGGCAGAGCGAACGGATCTTTGGGACAAGCCTTGTTCAAGGCAGTATAATCAACACACATCTTTAAATCAGTGGTGTCCTTTTTAGGGATCATTACAGGATTGGCCAACCACTTAGTGTGGATGACCTCTTCTATGAATCCGGCTAACTCAAGCCGGTCTAGTTACTTAGCTATTGCCTTATACTTTTCATCGCCAAAACATCGTAGGGACTGTTTGACGGGTTTAGCGTTCGGGTGTACATTTAAAGAGTGCTCGGCAAATTCCCTAGGTACTCCGGTCATGTCAGATGGCTGCCATCAAAGATATCTTGATTTGCTTGGAGGAACTTGACGAGCGCGCTTTCCTATGTGCTATCTAGGCCTACGCCTATCTAGGTCACCTTGGAGGGGTCATCATCCTTCAACAGCGTCTTCTTCGTCTCTTCCAATGCCTTGAACTCCAGATTCGGCTTTGTCACCTCCTTCTTTGTTGCGGGCATCTCGGACGGATCTATGGTCTTCTTGATCTCTTGTTACTCCTGGGCGTGCAGCACGGTTTCAGCAAAGGCGGAATTTCCGTCCTCGCACTCTCGCACCTTCTTCGGGTCTCCCCTGATGGTGATCACGCTGTTGGGACCTGGAATTTTCATCATATTGTAAATGTAACATGGACGAGCCATAAAAGCCTAGTAAGCCGGACGTCCGAATATAGCGTGGTATTCGCTCTTGAACAGGACCACTTCGAAGGAAAGTTCTTCCATCCGGTAGTTCTTTGGAGTTCCAAAGGTCACATCCAAAGTAATTTCTCCTAGGGAATTTGCTTGTCTTCCTGGGACAACTCCATGAAAGATCACAGAGCTGTAATTCAGCTGGGTCTCCGAGATCTTCATCCGGCATAGCGTTTCGACATATAGAATGTTAATGCTGCTGCCGTCGTCCATGAGAGTCTTGGAGAAACCATAGCTGTCAATAAGTGGATTGACGAATAAGGCGTATTTTCCTTGCCTGTGCAACTTAGGCGGATGATCAGCGCGGTCAAAGGTGATTGCCACTTCCGACCAGTCCAAGAATTGAGGGACAGCCGGAATTGTTGCGTTGAGCTCATGTAAAACTGCTTTCTTGACCTTAGCTGGTTGAGATCCGAGGAAGGTGACGTAAGTGTCTTCTTTTGTCGGGAAGTTCTTTTTCCCTTCCAGCTTGGGATTTGAAGCATCGGCTTCCTCCATGTCGGAATCATCCCCTCTCTCTTTATCTTTTTCGGGATTCTTCTTTCCCTTCTTCCGCTTAGCCCTATAGCCAGCGGTATCATCTTTCTTGATGTCATCATTAAAACGACACTCGGTGTTTGTGTGAGACGAGCTCCCATTGGCATCTAAGTGATGCACACATGGGTAATTGGCAATGTCGACCCAAGAGTAGATTTTGCCAAGTTGCTGGTCTCCTCTACCTTGGACCCTCGATGTCCCACGACCACGTCCACGACCACCGCCGCACCCTCCTCATCCTCCAGACCCGAAAGTAGCAGTGACCACTGCCGTTTCCACATTGGGCTTTTCTTCCGTGGTGTTCTTGCGCTTTTGAGCTTGCTGCTTTGGTTGTTTTGCTAACTGTGGCACAGCTAGGGCGTTAAATAATCTCACTGTGTCGTCGTCAGCATCTGCATACTTGCACGCTATTTCTATCATCTCTCCCAAATTAGTGACCTTGTCACACTTCAAGCGATGACGTAGTAAGCCAATTTGGAGTCTTGCAATGAAAGATTCAATCGCAGTTTGGTCATTTACCCCTTCACAGGAGTTTTTAGTGTCGATCCATCGTCCGAGATAATCTCGGCAAGTTTCTCCGACCTTCTGAGTGCAACGTTGTAGGTCTCCTACTATATAGGGCCTCCAATACGTGCCTTTGAAATTCCGAAAGAACGCACTATGCATATCATACCAGTTGTGGATGGTGTTCTCCGGAATTTCATTGAGCCATGATCGTGCCGTCTTCCGCAACATGAGTGGGAGATATCGGGTTGCGACCAGGTTATTTCCGCCTTTGGCGATACAGCAAGCCTGGAAAAAATCCTGGAGCCAAGTATCTGGCCGAGCCATACTGTCTCTTGAATGTGTCTTGAGATAGCAAATCCTTGCGGGAATTTTGTTGCTCTTATGCGTGGTCCAAAGCATTTTGGTCCCACGTATATATCGTCATTCTCGTAGCGTCGCGCCTCTATGTTGGAGTTAATCCTGTGCCTTGCGTCACTTGGGGACAAAGATCGCCCTGATTGACGGATATGGCTACGGTGCCTTGGAGCCGGACTTCGGCTTCTGCCACCACCTCCTCCGCCACGACGCCCTCCTTGGCCTCCTTGGGAGTCGTTGTGATGGCTGCTTGGTGGAGAGGGTGGAGCAGCTGGATTGTTTCCGGCTAATCGCTGGCCTCCGTCCGGAGCATCATTATTCCGGTTCCAGGGAAGATCTTCATTACGACGACCCCCCTGCCGGCTTGACTCAGCACGGTGTCTGTTGTTCCTTCGTCCGTTAGCCGGATGGCTTGTATGTCTAGGAGGTGGCATTCTTTGACGGTCCTCCTCCCGACTTTTCTCTTTGTCTTCCTCCCTGCGATCGTTCGACTCTCGCCGGGGAGGATTCCTCGGATATAGTGCAGCAATTGCCTCTTGCTCCGAAGCTGGAGTAACATTGCGCCAGTCACGTGCAGCTTTGTGATGCTGTCCTGAAGATCCGGTTCTTGAGTAGTTGTCTTCCCGATGGTCGGAATGGTGATGCTATTTCGGAGCGCGTTGGGGTCTTACATCATTCTAGGACGGATCCGTGCGGCATTGGTCAGATTGGGAGACCAGTTTTCTGCTTCCGGACTGGGCGGCCTTCTGTTGCTCCAGACCCTTGGTGAGTAGCTTAATGCCCAATCGAACCTGTTCTGGGCCTGGATTATTTGCTAGGATTTCTCGAGCAGCGGCGGTGTTTTGCACTGGTGTTGGATATACCCAATCTCCCTTGCTATCGAGTCGAGGCATCCCATGGTCTTCTCCAAAAAGAACTTTGTGAATTTCCGGGAATTGGTCGTCACGAGTGTGACGTTTCTGGGTCTTCTGATGCTGTCGAGAGATGTACTTCTCTGCAGTTGCCATGCATTTCTTTTCGTCCTCGATGTTTTTTCCTCATCGAGGAGTACTTGGCGACGCGCTTCTAGGGCCTGGGCCCTTTCATCTAGCTCTTTAGTAGTAAGTTCTGCAGCTGTAGGGATAGGTGTGGTTAATGCAGCATCGATGAGTTTACGCGCACCTTCGGTGATCACGTGTCATCCACCCACTCATCTTTGGGATCGTCTAGGATAAGTGCTCCATCCGAGTCTTCCTCATATTCCTCGGCAATCACTTCCTTTGCCAGAAGATCTTTTGCCAGGGTCTTGTTCTTCTTCTTTGCCTTCTTGGCAGCGCTGGTAGCAAAGAAGGCTTTGGGTCCGTTTCCCAAAGTCAAGCTTTGATCGGTACTTTCGGACATCTAAAGCTCGGGATTATCTCTGATATCCATGTCATCCTGCGCTTTGGGAGAGTTTTCCCCGGATCCTTCATCCATTGCTTCTCCCTCTTCTGTAGCTTTGGAGTTGTACTCCTCTTCATACTCTGCGGAGAACTTTCGGAAATCCGCCGATGTCATCAAGTCATCCGAAGATGCGGGTAAGTCAGTGTTTGTTACAATCGCCTCCAGCACCGAGTCGGTGTTGTCTCCAGCATCGGTAGAGCCGGATCTGGATCCAACGTATCCGACGAAGTGCGATGTGCGGGTCCTGAGGTAGTTGCGGCTTTCCTCGTGGGCTTCCTCGAAGATCTTAATGATTTCGAGAACCTCGTCCATGCTTGCGTCTTGCATCATCATGTGCCTCAACGTGTGCTTCAGGAACGGTTGATCGGTTACGGCGTTGGCAGAGCCGGAACCAAGGTTGTTGCTGTGATCCTCCTGGATTTCGACTTCAGCGGGTGGATCAATCTGGGATTCGGCCTCGCTAGGGAGATCCACTCCATATTTGACTTGAGTCGCGAGGTCTGCCTTAGGCTCGGATTTCTCCACTATCTCCGCAACGGTTGCGGGCTGGGTGGGATTAGGGTTTTTTGAGATCCGGAACTCTGCCGCCTCCGCGGACAAAGGGGACCCAGAAATTTCTTCTGCCTCTATCATCACTTCTGGGGTGGGTGGGACAGGTTCAACGAATCCGATGTACACATCGATCTCGCCGAAAGACATGATGGTGTAGGCAGTCACGACCTCCTTAGCCGGAATCCAGGTCTCGTCGAGAACGATGAGAGGGACGTCACTAGCATAGAGGATGCGACCGATGACGATGGTCTCGCCAATTCCGATTCTTGTAGATTCCGCTCGGAACGCAGATCCAAAGCTCACTTTCCCCACGGTAGGCGCCAACGGTCGTCGGATTGATGACAAGTACACCATGAGGGGGTCCTCGAGGCGTGTGGAAGAGAGGGGTGTGAGACGTACGGTATTCCGGGACGGTGAGCACACAAGTTTACCCAGGTTCGAATCTGGCGGCTTTGGACGGATCCTACTCCTGCTAGCAATCCAATAATACGGCAGAGCCGGAAATATGGGTTACAAGGGTTTCCTCTGTGTGAGTTGAGATTGTAGACTATTGAGGTGTGCCCTGATACATTCCAAATGTATCTATAATTTTTGATGTTCCATGGTTGGTTTTATCTACTTTCTTGTGTTTTGTTCCAACTTTGGAGTACATTTCATATGATTTCTTGGACTAACATATTAACAAGAGCCACAGTGCCAGTTGCCTGTTTTCTGCTGTTTTTGGTTTCAGAAAATCAGAAAATCAATATTCTCGGAATTGGACCGGACAAAAGCCAAAGTTAATATTTTACTAGAAGACTCACAGAGCGAGAAGAGAGACGAAGGGGGGCCACAGGGTGGCCAAACAACCCCTAGGCGCGGGTTCCCCTAGGCCGTGCCAGGGCATGGTGTGGGCCCCCTGGCTGGCCACCGACCTCGCCCCTTCGCCTATATATTCCTGCCGATGCAAAAACCCTAAATCGTCAAGCCTCCAACCACGAAAAGTTCGATAGCACCGCCGCCACCGAAGGGGAGATTCGGGGGACAGAAAGTCTCTGTTCTGGCACCCTGTCGGGACGGGGAAGTGCCCCCGTAGCCATCTCCATCGATCTCCACCACCATCTCCATCGTCGTTGCTGATTCCCATGATAAGGAGGGAGTAGTTCTCTCTCGAGGCTAAGGGTTCTACCGGTAGCTATGTGTTCATCTCTCTCCCTATGCATGATCTTATTGAGATCATGAGCTTGTAATCTATAGATCTACCTTGCTACTCAAGTGCTTTAATAGATCTATGCTCTCCCCATGTGTGTGAAGTTGACAGTGTGCACACCATGGTGGCACTTAGGCTAGAGATTACAAATACTTGTTATGAGTTATATTTGGAGTTGGATGTCTTTATGAAATTGTGGTGTTTGTTGGAACCACCTAGTGCTCAAGGTGATAGTGTGGGGTTTTCTTGATGGGAAAAGCTTACTTTGAGCGTGCTGTTATAGCCCTACCAACGATTAGAGTGTCCAACCGGAGAGTAGTTCAGTGTAGTATCATAAAGATAATATATTTATATGAGAGTGTTCACTAGTGGAAGTATGATCCCTAGGCCTTGTTTCTTAACATTGAAACATCATTTGCAACTAGATATGTTACATGTTTGCTTGCTTCTATCTTTATTTCAGTTTTACTTTAGTCTTTTCCACGCCTTCAAGCTATTTTCTATCACCGTTACCACTTATAATTATCTATACCACTTGTATTTCACTATCTCTTCGCCGAACTAGTGCACCTATACACCTGACAAGTGTATTGGGTGTGTTGGGGACACAAGAGACTTCTTGTACCTTGATTGCAGGGTTGCTTGAGAGGGGATACCTTTGACCACTTCCTCCCTGAGTTCGATAAACCTTGGGTGATCCACTTAAGGGAAAACTTACTGTTGTTCTACAAACCTCTGCACTTGGAGGCCCAACAACTTTCTATAAGAATAGAAGTGCATAGACATCAAGCTATTTTCTGGCGCCGTTGCCAGGGAGGTAAGGTAAAAGGTATTCACACCAGAGGATTAAAGAAGAAGAACCTCCCACGGCAAACGCCTATTTTCCGGCGCCGTTGCTAGGGAGGTAAGGTAAAAGGTACTCACATCCTCTGGTGTGAGTGCTCGAAGTTATGTCCTTTAGATTCTGCAATTTTGTCTTTTTGTTTCTTTTTTTCACTAGTTAGGCTTAATGGAAAACAACAACAAAATTAGAGAGCTTTATAGTATTTATCTTGAGTTAGGACATGAAGTGTTTGAAGAGAAAATTAAAAAACATATGGAACTCTATTTGCATGCTAATAGCAATGTTGTTAGTATGAATTCTTTGGACACAGTTATTGTTAATGCTATGGAAAAGTCTAAGCTTGGGGAAGCTACTTTTTATGAAAATGATCTTTTTAGTTCCCCAGCTTTGGAAGATAGCTATTCTATTGCTTATGATGATACCAAACCTCCAATATATGATGATTACAATGATGAATATGATATTTTCAATCCACCTACTATTGATGAGAAAATTAATTATTACAATATTCCTCCTATATTTGATGATTATGGTGATGAGAATAATAATGATAGCTATTTTGTTGAATTTGATCCCACTACAATTAATAAGAATGACTATGCTTATGTGGAGAGTAATAATTATTATATGCATGTGGCTCATGATAAGAATGTTTTATGTGATAGTTATATTGTTACTTTTATTCATGATGCTACTGAAAGTTATTATAAGAGAGGGAAACATGGTTTTATGCATCTCAACAATATTAAGTTCCCCTCTTTATGTTGAAAATTTTGAAGTTGCACTTGTTTTGCTTTCCTATGCTTGTTGCTTTGTTCTTTCATGACTTGTTTCTTTACAATATTCCTATGCATAGGAAGTGGGTTAGACTTAAATGTGTTTTGAATTTGCTTCTTGATGCTCTCTTTTACTTCAATTCATATTTCTTATGTGAGCATCTTCTCAAACTATCATGCCTAACTTAAAGGCGTTAAAGAAAAATACTTATTGGGAGATAACCCAAAAGTTTTAGTTGAGTCTTGGAAGTTATTACCTCTGTAATAACTGCTCCTTATCCTTTTTATTTGCTTTATGTGCCAAGAGTAACCTCTAATGAGAGAGAAGTAATGATTGGGAAAGTTCCTGTCCCGAAACAGATTTCTGTGCTTCACCGTAAAAATTCGTGTAAAATCTATCAACGTCTTTTTGAGGCGTGAATTTTTGTGCTTCTGAACCAGGTTGTTATCTAACTTTCGTTAGTTCAACACTTTTTGATTTGAGCAACAGACGGTCTTCGAAAAAATTCGTTTTTACCTGCTGGTCTATTTTGACAGATTTCTACCATTATTTGCATTTGCTTCTTGTTGGTTCCTTTTTGAGTTCTTTTGGGGAATTGAGCTTTTTGAGGGAATTTCTACAGTATCTAGTGTTTTAATGGAAGTTTTATTGGTGTTGGAATTGAACCTAAAGACTTATTATCTTAAGTGCACTAATGTTGCTAATAAAAATTGTGTGAAGTTTTGTATGAAGGAAAAATTTCAGGTGTATGGAAGGAATGAGTAATGAGATGAATGATGGACTAAAGCTCAAGCTTGGGGAAGCCACGCGTGTCACCCCAAGAAATATCCAAGAAGTACAAGCGTCAAAGCTTGGGGATGCCTTCTTCATCAATAAAACTCCCAGGTTTCTTCCAAACTCTTCATTCTTATTGTTTCATGCACAGTTGTGTTGTTCTTGGAGCGTCTTCTTTTTCGTTTTCGTTCTGGTTTTTCATTGGCTTTTTTTGCTTAGTTTGCTGAATAAATTGGTTGGACCCTCTCTTTCATACATTGGTTTTCAAATAGTTTAGTTTGGTTTGGAAAAGAGTAGGAAAGTCCATGCTTAAGTGTTAAAGAGAGCTTGTTTTTGACTGTGGCCTATGCTTTGTCATGCCATGCTTGACATTGTTTTGGCTTTATGCTTAGTATTCTTTGTTGTAGCATGTCTTGTTATAAACAATTGAGATTGCTTAATGTGCCTTGGATGAATCATGCGTTGTTTTGGCATATTAAAGCATAGTATAGTGGTATTCTCCTTTGATGCTTTATTTGGGTTGACTTGGCGTATGCTCACACCATGTTATGAATATCCCAAGTCACCATAAGACTTTATGATTCTTTAGTTTTGAACTTGTAGTATCACTTTATGCTTTGATCAATGATGTTTTGTCGCTCTGCATGATTATGGCCATTATTGCTCTCTTAGTTTGTCGCTCCCAATCTTTTTATAGCCTCCATAACCAAGTATGACTTCCACTCATGCATCCAACTCCTTAAGCCAAGTTACTACAAAGAGTCCACCATACCTACCTACTAGCATATGCTATTCTAACTATATTCATGTTTTTGTTTACCTTCCAAATTAAACTTGTTATGAGAAAACTAGTGATTAAAGCTCTCACGAACTTGATGGCACACTTTACTTTTTTTGCATCTAATAAACTTGAACCATTGGGTCCTTCTTTGTTGCGTATATGCTTGCGCTTTGTAAATTGAAATTAGCATAACCATGTATCATAGGGAACGCTTTCAACATTGCACTTGTACTTTGTACCCCGTTGATATCATGTTCTTTTGCTTATGGATCCCGGCGGTGTGAAATAAAAGTGGAACTTGTAAGATCATGGAGTTTGTATGTGTGTTAGAGAAACGCCTGGGCCGCTAGCCTAAGCCATGCCTAATCATGATGGAAACTTGCAGCATCACCATAATGAGCACTCTATGAAGCATCCTCAATAAAACCTATGCAAATAGCAAATAAAAAGATCGCTGAAATGCTCATTGTCTGCTTGCATTGTCATTTTGATTATGGGATAGCTCATGTATCATGTGCAAGGGGTACCCTGTTAGCAGTTCTTTATGATACATATGTACTTACAATGACAAGAGCATACTCGTGACTAAATTTGAGTAGCATGAGGTTCGGTCTTCGTAAGTAAGGGGCATGAGATTTCGGCTTATACTTTGTCAAGCAGATACTCCATAGTTTGTTCACTTTAACCTTAATCACTTCAAGATGCTTATGATAGGAGCAATGAGAGATGAAAGCTATAAGTACCATAATTTTTGGAAGCTCTTTATGAAACTTGAATCTCTGCTTCCTTTTATGAAGGCCTTTGTTCCACTTATACATTGAGTCTCCACCTTCTATCTTTATGAACCTACTTTGAGAGCATAGTGGCCATTCTTAGTTCTATGTGCATTGTCCCAAGACTAGTTGTTTGATGCATAACTTGATATTGCTTATTTTAAACTATTTGTATCTAGTCACTCTTATGAACTTTGAAGGTGTCCTATGCATTTATGTTTTCTACTCTATTAGGGACAAGCTGAATGCCACTATGCTATGTTTCTTTATGTGAAACAAACAAACGTCTTGCAAAGCATTGTTATTCATGAATCTTTTGTTTGTGCCTTTTCATGTGGCAACATAGTTTCTTTGTCTTATTGCTAGAACTTTGTCTTTCATGTTATGATTGAAGTACTGTGATCCCAGCTATCAATGTTTTACAAATACTTTGATCAAGTTTATGATGGTGCATGTCACCTCAAAAATTATTCTTTCTTTTTATCACTTACCTACTCGAGGACAAGCAGGAGTTAATCTTGGGGATGTTGATACATTGCAAATGTATCTACAATTTTTGACGTTACATGCTTGTTTTATCTACTTTTTTGTGTTTTATTCCAACTTTGGAGTACTTTTCATATGATTTCTTGGACTAACCTATTAATAAGAGCCACAATGCATGTTGCCTGTTTTCTGCTGTTTTTGGTTCTAGAAAGTCAGAAAATCAATATTCTCAGAAATGGACCAGACAAAAGCCAAAGTTGATATTTTACTGGAAGACTCACGGAGCCAGAAGAGAGACGAAGGGGGGGCCCAGGGTGGCCAAACCACCCCTAGGCGCGGGTTCCCCCAGTTCGCGCCAGAGCATGGTGTGGGCCCCCTGGCTGGCCACCAACCTCGCCCCTTCGCCTATATATTCCTCCCGATGCAGAAACCCTAAATCGTCAAGCCTCCAACCACGAAAAGTTCCGCCGCGCCGCCGCCACTAAAGGGGAGATTCGGGGGATAGAAAGTCTCTCTTCCGGCACCCTGCCGGGACGGGGAAGTGCCCCCGGAGCCATCTCCATCGATCTCCACCACCATCTACATCGTCGTTGCTGATACCCATGATGAGGAGGGAGTAGGTCTCTCCCGAGGCTAAGGGTTCTACCGGTAGCTATGTGTTCATCTCTCTCCCTATGCATGATATTATTGAGGTCATGAGCTTGTAATATATATATCTACCTTGCTACTCAAATGTTTTAATAGATCTCTGCTCTCCCCATGTGTGTGAAGTTGACAGTGTGCACACCATGGTGGCACTTAGGCTAGAGATTACAAATACTTGTTATGAGTTATATTTGGATTTGAATGTCTTTATGAAATTGTGGTGTTTGTTGGAACCATCTAGTGCTCAAGGTGACAGTGTGAGGTTTTCTAGATGGGAAAGGCTTACTTTGAGGTGTGTTGTTATAGCCCTACCAATGATTAGAGTGTCCAACCGGAGAGTAGTTCAGCGTAGTATCATAAAGATAATATATTTATATGAGAGTATTCACTAGTGAAAGTATGATCCCTAGGCCTTGTTTCTTAGCATTGAAACACCGTTTGCAACTAGATCTGTTACATGTTTGCTTGCTTCTATCTTTATTTCAGTTTTACTTTAGTCTTTTCCACGGCTTCAAGCTATTTTCTATCACCGTTACCACTTATAATTATCTATACCACTTGTATTTCACTATCTCTTCACCGAACTAGTGCACCTATACACCTGACAAGTGTATTGGGTGTGTTGGGGACACAAGAGACTTCTTGTATCTTGATTGCAGGGTTGCTTGAGAGGGATACCTTTGACCACTTCCTCCCTGAGTTCGATAAACCTTGGGTGCTCCACTTAAGGGAAAACTTGCTGCTGTTCTACAAACCTCTGCACTTGGAGGCCCAACAACTGTCTACAAGAATAGAAGTGCGTAGACATCATGCCCTAAAGGCTCTCCCTAGGATGGCTTATATAGATATCCGGCCTACAGTTTACAGGAGAGATCTATCCGGCTACGACTAAAAGTCGGTTATAGACTACATCTTGAACTACAAGTAACACTATGGGCCTATGTCGGTAAGTCTTCTAGGCCTTCCCTTAGCCAGATCGGACTCCGTCTCTTCTCCCTGACTGGGCCACCCATGAAGCAAAGCTCTAACCCGAAGTAGGCCACCCTGGTCAGTGAGGTACTATGAGGATACCTAGAAAGTATATCCCCAACAGACACCATGATCGGGACTCTTCATAGTGGTAAGGCACGCGAACCATTGAGGTCTACACCGAAGAAGAAGCCCAACATCAAACAACCGTCAAGTGATAATTCAATCTCCCAATCCTTCTCATATGTAGTAGATCTTCTAGAACCATTCATTATAGAGTGGTTAAACATCTTGTTTTCGTCATTCTAGTTATAATATTAGCAATCTACTCCCTACATTTTTTCCCGCAGACATGCAATGATATTGTTTTGCAGTAGATAGATTGAGTCCAGTCTACTCCCTACATCTACTCCCTAGAGTAAATAATATTTGTAGAGATAAAAACAATATAACTCACTCCTGTGCTCCAGATAACTACTTCTACTGTACCAACTTTAGTTTGCTCTTCAATAGCACACTCTTAATATGTATGCCCTTGGGTAGGTTATTTTAGAAATGAAAATTTTCGGGACTTTGTAATTCATGATGTAATCTTTTGTTGAGATGTAACATAATTTTGAAAAAAACAACTAATGCATATGAGGCAAACAAGTACAAAATTTTGGAAGAAAAGAAAGCTCGTATGATGGAAATTTTGAAAGAAGTGCAAGCCACCAGAGGTTTGCCTATAGAAAATATAGAAGAGGTAGTACATAAATTTGTGTACAGCGGCATCCATAAAGTGACAGATGCCACAAAAAAGGTAAACAAAAGGATACTAACCACGCACAACCAGACCCTACATATGAACTTTAGATGACGAGGACCATAACTACGGTAACCCTAAATTAAAGTTTATCATATCTTCTTTTTCACTGAATTTTAATCTACCATAACATCATAGCTATTTATATTGTCTAGCTATGTAACTACATAATAGATATTTATATTGTCTACCTATGTAACTACATAATATGCATCTCCATTTTTCAGGGTAATTTTGAAATGGACACAAAATGATGTATTTACCAAGAGAGTGTGCACTAATATTATATAGAGTAGTATGCGCCAACTACGCTACAAGCTTAAGAAGGAGAATTGGGTCAAGATTAAAGATATGAGCCCCCAAGAAGCATATAAGATGAAGCCATCGAATGTAGTAGAGAGAAGTTGGAAAGATCTTGTGGACAGATGGTTCAATGCCCACTATCAGGTACTAACATTTACACTTACAAATACTCGGTACATAAATCTCTACTGCACAGAAAACTCACAAGTTCATACTCAAATTTAGGAAATATGTGTGAAGAATCAAGTGAACGGAGAAGCTGTGAAGAAGAACCATACAACTAGATCGAGATGCTTCGTTGCACAGTACGAAGGTCTTGTACGTTTTTAAGTTCATATATGAAAGAATCGTTCTAGCAAACTCAGTATAAATTTTGCTAACTCATGTCTATAATTCTAATTTTTCTATAGAACTCGGAGAACTTGGAGGAGGTGACATCTCCAATTGAATTCTATAGACTTACCCACACTAACAAGGAAGGCATCATGACTACGGAAGGCAAAAATACTTATGTAAGACATTTTTAATACTGCTAATATTTTGTAATGAATAAGCTTTCTACTTCAATATTTCTTATGCTTTCATTTGAAATTATTTGTAGGATTCAATGATGACCATGAAAAATATACCACGCCTCCAAGATGAGACTGAAAAACAGAATTGTAGATTATTGAAGAAGTCTTGAAGGAGTAGAGCACAACGAGCTCAAGCATAGTATGTTCCTCTCAAATTTGGGAGTTGGATCAATCTCAAGGAAGAGCTCTGTGTCCACAGAATGCATCTGAGAACTAGAAAACAAGCTTGCTGAACAGGAGGAACAATCACTCCTCGCATCTTAAAGGTACAAACAAGAGATGCAGAAAAGGATGGAAGCCCAGGATAAAAGATTTGAAAAAATGAAAAAGAAACAAGAAGAGGACCATGTAGCTCTGATGAAGGCATGGGAAGAGAAAAAAGAGCAACTGAAAAGAAGCAACAAGAATTAGAAGCCACACTTAGTTTCATCTTAAGGACATCACAGTAGCAAGGACAGGGCAACAACTCAACAGGACCTCCATCTTGATGAAATTGTTCATCAATGTGATTTACTTAGTTGTGTGTTCATGTTAAAACTATTGCACAAAATTTTATCGCTGTTATTTTATATATTGGTTCTAAATTTTATTTGTCTGTATGATTTTTTTCATTTTCTGCATAATTATTAACGTGACGAAATTACTGACACTGTCATCAACACGTGGACCCATGTGTCAGAACCATCTCGGTCCCACCTGTCCAAAGTGCCTTGGTCCCACCTCTCTGAACCCTATGGGTCCCACCTGTCAGAACCCTATGAGTCCCACCTGTACGAACCCTCCGGGTCCCACCTATCCGAGCCGTCTTTGACCCTCTGTTGGTCCACCTGTAAGAACCACTAGGTCCCACTGGTCATAATGCCACGTCAGTAAATTGCACTAAATTAACAAAATGCCACGTCTGTAATGATGACATGTCCTACACTTCCTTGTAATTTACGATGATAAACTTTTCATATATCATGACAAATATTTCAGTCACCGATAGGACACGATTGTTGACAAAACTAATATCATCAACTAATATAAGTTAAAGAATGACAAAAAATGCAAACCGTGGTTATGGATTTTTTATGACGCGGCTTTCATGACAAAATTAGTGACATCCCATTTTTGTCAACAACATATATTCATTGACAAAATATGGATATTAAGTGACAAAAGGGGTCTGTCAATAAATATGATTTCTGTTGTAGTGGGACAAGAAGAAAATTGGCATAAGATGCCTCTAAAATAAGCACACCCCGCCCACAGATCTCACGGATCTCCATCCCCGGAATCTTGACACCCGACAGTCATTGCCACCATCATCGGTCTCCTGGACCCAGTAACCTTTCTGTGAGTAAACATGTCCCTCTGAACCAAAACATATATCGTGTAAGATCCTAGGGGTACTTAGCAAGTCTTAATGTATCTAAAGGGAACAACCTGGGAGTGAGTAAATGGTAGTGAAAGATAATATCTAACCAGTTCTATAGAGACACGCTACATCATCCGCCCAACCAGAGATGGACGGACGCTCATTAATTAGTAACAACAATGATATAATTAACATAAATAAACATCGCTCGCCCTCCTTCTCGCTTACCGACGAGAAGGCAGAACAACATCCCATCCGTTGGCAATTTTATTAACCATTACATGAGTGTTACACTATTTACTAGTCACGTCTTAGTCAAATTAAAGGCAATACTTTAGTTATAGTTATATATGATTGAGAAAATATGCTCCAAGTCATCCATAACCGCGGACCCGTCTTTCAGAAAGATTTACCCTGCAGAGGTGCACAAATAGCAACACACGCACGATCAACCTCGGAAAGAACCAAATAAAAAGAAATGAGGCCTCATGAAAATGCATTCATAGGATTCAAAAATTATTTCAGGGGTCCACCCCAATAAACTACCCGCAATGAAGTTGGCCAGCTCCGACACGGACCCACGGTTTGCGAGAACAGCTGTAAACGACTGGGAACCCAAAAGTGTGACTGGGCTTGTCGGTACCACGAAATTGTGCTGTGATCCTAAACTGTATAGGCGCTCCACTCACAATAGTAAATAAAGTAGTAAAACATGGCATAAGTACATGATAGTAATAACACCTCAAACTAGTTTGTGGCCCCAAGAAATAAAGTGCGAATCAAGCTCGGGCGAAGGGAGATCCATAGAGTCTCCGACATGTGGACAGTGCGAATAGTCAAGGAACGGGTATCAAGTACTCGGGTCCTACGGGACACAAGTGAGCATGGAAGAACCAAATAACAGCTATTGCCCACCGGTGCCTCTTTCTTTAGTTATCCTATTACTACAAAGTTTAAGTTGTTTAGGTACATCATTATCCAAAGACTCGCACAAACCCTACACATGCAATTCTGCGACTTGCATGGCTCAAACAACTCCTGTAGTAATGGCTCATAGGATTAAGGGTACAAGCTTCGGTGGAGTTTAAAAGTAAAGGCTATGTAGTAGTTGGGATTCAATTTAATGCAATCATGACTCAATGATGCAAGAATAAGATAGAGGCATAGGTGCTACATGTAATGCAACCATGAGGAATTGCTTGCCTGTCGGATCAGCAGTAGGGTAACCAGGATCCGGGTAGTACTCTTAGTTCTCTTGATAGTTCCCTTGCTCGGTGTCGGGGTGGTGTTAGGGACGATGGTGGTCGGCCGGAACTCGATGCGGATGACGACGCGGCAAGGCAGCAACGGTAGGTGTGGCGTGCACAATAGTGTCGTGGGGATGGTGGTGACACGGCTACTCCTCCTCCTCGCCCCCTGTCCCGAGAAGCTTCATCAGCCTCGGCTTTGAGCGCCGGACAAGTTACTCTGCGATGACGGTAGTGGTACGGCGGCTAGGGTTTTTGGCCATGGCTTACTTTCCATGGAAAGGAATATGGAGGAGGTGTTTTGATCTGATCTGGGGAAGGAGTGGATGGGGATGGTGCCTGGGGTGCTGGTGCTCGCTTTATGTCGAGGCTAGGGAGAGCACGTGCGAGGCGCTCGGTGTTGTCCTTCTTGAACTGGCGATGTTAGGAATCTAGGCATTTTTCCGATTATATTAATCCAGGAATAAATCATGAACATGATATGGACACGCTGATACTTGATTATGTAACTATGCAATACTAGGAAAATCGTAGAGACATCTATAGAAATCACTAGAACTATGCACATCGAAATTAGCAGAAGAGGGATAAGCATGTAGTACCCTCTAGTAGGCAAATTGGCCGAAGCAGCAGCGGTCGCGGCAGCAAAAGCGGTAGCCTCTTCGGCTGCCCTATTCTCAGTGGCAGCCGGATCAGCAATGGTAGCCATGGCGATGAAGAAGGCATTGATGTAGTGGAAGCAGTCGAAGGTTGGCGAGCAGTCGCGTAGGAGACGCTCCCCAAAAACCGAATCGCCCCTCTCCCGTACAGGATCTCGAGAGGGCGTGGTTTTGGAGGCCTGCTCACCATTCAGCCATGTACGCAGCGGACAGGGTGGGATCACCGGAGGCAGCAGCAGTGAGAGGAACGACAAGGGGCGGAGGCAGATGGTTCTGTTCTGTTTCTCCCGGAGAGGACGACCTCCTCCGTATATAGGCACAGGCCAGGACGGTTCAACGGAAAGAAACGCCCGCAATGAAGGACTAAAACGCCTGTAATAAAGTACTAGTAACGCCAGCACTTAAGACAAACGTTTAAGCCTCATTAGCATTTCAGTTACAACCGTTTGTATCCCGTTTCCGTGCGACAAAAAGAACACATCGGCTCGGCGAGACTCTCGCAACCCGCGGCGCGCGCGCGTCGTGACGAGGCGAGGCGTGGCGAGGCGGGCGTGCGTGCGTCGGAGGAGGAGCGCACGTGTGGAGCTCCTCTTCTTCTTCTCACACCACATGCAAATGGTAGAAGAGCTCACCTTATATGTTGGTGCTCATCTCGCCCCACTAGCAATGTGGGACTAAACTCCCCCCACTTGCCTTGCCAAGCATGAATGGGCCCTTAGGGATTTTCAGAAATTGTTAGATGGGCCTAGAGCCCACCCTATATTTCAACAATCCCCCACCAGATCCCTAAGGCCCATGGTATTGTCCTCTATTCCCAACACTGTTTTGATATACCTGTATTTTCAGTGGATACCTGTTAAGGTTGAACATCCACCTAGAACAAATAGCTACACTCCTTTACAACTGAGCAATGGACTATGCCTTGAATTGTCAGTTTGGCGTAAAGGAGTTTCACTAAATGTCTTACCATTACTAGGCTGCCGAAGGATGACCCCTCGGGTGGAGCATATTAGTCATACTCCTGGCCTATTCATGAGCTTCCTAGAGATCACCCCAATCTCATAGACTGTGACCAGCAGTCGGGCTCACATAGGTGTGTTCCTCCAAAGATCGCTCTGTAGGATAGCATCTTGCTTATAGAAGCTTTGGAACACATTAAGACAAAAGTCAACATGCCATACAGTTTCTGAGAGTATTGTATATCCAGCGGAGTGGGTTAGTAAACTACTCTCCTCAGTTAACCACTAGCTTGTTTTCCCAGATCCTACTTCATGGGATCTCCGATCACATAGGTTGGGTTACTACCATGGCAACTCATGTGGGTCTCATTCCCATCTCCCTCGATGCATTTTCTATCACAACACGTGATAGCCCTTTAGTAAGGGGATCTGCCAGATTCTTAGCCGACTGGATATAATCCAATGCTATCACTCCGGAGTTTCTTAAAGTTCTGACAGCTTTTAATCTCATTCTTATGTGTTTGTTGGACTGCTTGTTGTTCTTTGAACTTTTTACCTTGACAATTACAGTTTGATTGTCACAGTTCATAAGAATAGCCGGTACTGGCTTTTCAACCACTGGCAGGTCCATCAAAAGATCTCGAAGCCATCCTACTTCGACACCAGATGTGTATAATGCTGTTAATTCTACTTCCATTGTCGATCTCGTTAGGATCGTTTGCTTGCAAGACTTCCAGGAAACAGCACCACCTCCAAGGGTAAACACATACCCCATTGTGGCTTTCATCTCATCAGCATCAGAGATCCAATTCGCATCACAATACCCTTCAAGTACTGACGGTTGCCCGGTATAGTGAAGTCTGTAGTTCATAGTACCTTTCAGATAACACATAATTCTTTCAACAGCACACCAATGATCATCACCCGGATTAGAAACAAACCGGCTCAGTTTGCACACAGCAAACGTGATGTCAGGCCTTGTAGCGCTAGCTAGATACATGAGTGAACCAATGATCTGAGAATATCTCAGCTGATCCTTACCTGTGCCTTCAAACTTTCGGATTCGCACACTAGGATCATATGGTGTTGGAGAAATTTTGCAGTCCGAATATCCAAAACGACTCAAAACTTTTTCAACATAATGGGATTGCAGAAGCGTAATCCCACCCTCATTATCTCTCAGTAGCTTAATGTTTAAGGTAACATCAGCCACACCAAGATCCTTCATCTCAAAATTCTGAGATAGAAATGACTTAACCTCCTCGATGACCTGGAGGTTTGTCCCAAGTATCAGTATGTCGTCGACATACAAGCACAGTATAACTCCTTCGCCCCCACCATAGCGATAGTATACACATTTGTCGGCTTCATTAGCAACAAAGCCGGCAGATGTTAAAGTTATGTTGAACTTCTCATGCCATTTCTTAGGTGCTTGTTTTAGGCCATATAAAGATTTCAGTAACTTACACACTTTTCCTTCCTGACCATCTATCACAAAGCCATCGGGCTGTTGCATATAGATTTCCTCGTCTAGCTCTCCGTTCAGAAAAGCCGTCTTAACATCCATCTGGTGGACAAGAAGACCATGCGAGGCCGCCAACGAGAGTAACACTTGAATGGCGGTCAGTCTGGCCACAGGTGAATAAGTATCGAAGAAATCTTCCTCTTCTTTCTGGGAATAACCCTTAGCCACAAGTCTAGCCTTGTACTTTTCAATAGTACCATCCGGCCTAAGTTTCTTTTTAAACACCCACTTACATCCCAATGGTTTACAGCCATAGGGACGAGAAGTGATTTCCCATGTTCCGTTAGCCATGATGGAATCCATCTCACTACGGACCGCTTCTTTCCAGTAGTCAGCATCTGGAGATGCATAGGCTTCCAAAATGGAAGTGGGAGTATCATCCACGAGGTATACGAGGAAATCATCGCCAAAGGACTTTGTAGTCCTTTGTCTCTTGCCCCTACCAAGGGTTTCCTCGTTGTCCTCCTCAGGATTTTCATCAGGTGTTTCTTCATAATATTCCATTGGAATGGCAGGCTCAGGAGTCTCTTTTGATTCCTGTCTAGAAGTGCTTGGCATATCTCTCATAGGAAAAATATCCTCAAAGAATGTAGCATCTTTAGACTTTATAATTGTACCGACCTCCACGTCAGGTACCTCATATTTCACTACTAGAAATCTATAGCCGACGCTTTTCTTAGCGTAACCCAAATTAACACAATCCACAGTCTTTGGTCCAAGCTTACGCTTTTTGGGGATCGGCACATTGACTTTCGCCAAACAGCCCCATGTGCGTAAGTATGAGAGTGTTGTTCTTCTCTTCTCCCATTGCTCATAGGGAGTAATCTCATTATCTTTTGTCGGAACTTTATTCAGGACATGACATGATGTCAATATAGCCTCCCCCCACCATGCCTTGGATAAACCCGATGTATCTAACATGGCGTTAACCAAATCTGTTAGAGTACGGTTTTTCCGTTCGGCAACCCCATTTGACTGAGGTGAATAGGGAGGCGTCCTCTCATGAATAATACCATGTTTTGCACAAAAAGAATCAAACTCATTAGACAAATACTCTCCACCATGATCTGACCAGATTCGTTTAATCTTCTTTTTAAGTTGATTCTCAACTTCTGCTTTATAGATTTTAAAGTAGTGTAGAGCCTCACTTTTAGTGTTTAACAGATATACACAGCAAAATCTAGTGGAATCATCTATTAGTGTCATGAAGTATCTTTTTCCAGCTTTAGTCAACACACCATTCATCTCACACAGATCAGAATGTATGAGTTCTAACGGTGCCAAGTGTCTCTCCTCCGCAGCTTTATGGGGCTTGCGAGGTTGTTTTGCTTGCACACACGAATGACACTTAGAACCTTTGGCTAAAGTGAAACTCGGGATTAAATTCAGTTTTTCTAACCACATCATAGAACCGAAACCAATGTGACAAAGACGTGAATGCCAAACTTCTGTTTCATTAACATTCGAATGAATATTGTTCACGACTTTATTACAAAAATCCGCAAGGGAAAAGCGGAACAGACCTCCGCATTCATAACCTTTTCCAACAAACAGTCCATATTTCGTAACAACTACTTTATTAGACTCAAAGACCAACTTAAAACCTTCTCTGCAGAGAAGGGAGCCACTAACGAGGTTCTTCTTGATGGCAGGGACATGCTGCACATTCTTGAGCTGCACGATCCTTCCCGAAGTAAACTTCAGATCGACCGTGCCAACACCATGAACAGAAGCAGTCGTGTCGTTCCCCATCAGTACGGAGCCTTTCCCTGTGACCTGATAAGAAGAAAACAATGAGATGTCAGCACACACATGAATATTTGCACCTGTGTCAATCCACCAATCGGTAGACTGGCTAACTGAAAATACAGTAAATAGATTACCATACCCAGATGCTCCACTTTCATTGTTGCTCACGATCATGTTGGCAGTCTTAGAGTCCTGCCCTGGCTTCTTGAACTTGTGTGGGCACTTGTTAGCCCAGTGTTCCTCCGAACCACAAGTGAAACAGCCACTCTTCTTCTTATCCTTCTTGAAGGTCTTGTTACCCTTCTTCTTGAAGTCGGTATTCTGTTGGACACCCATCTTCCCTTTGGACTTGTTGCAGTTGAAGTTCTTCTATACCACATTGGCAACTGAAATCCCTTCTCCTTTTCCATGCGAGCCTTTGCCCTGGAATTCTGCTCAACACTCAGATGGTCGATGACATCCTCTACTGAGAATTCACGCCTCTGATGTTTCAGAGTGGTGGCAAAGTTCCTCCAGGAATTTGGGAGCTTAGCAATTATGCATCCCGCGACAAATTTGCCCGGTAACTCGCACTTCAGGAGCTCAAGCTCCTTTGTGATGCATTGTATTTCATGAGCCTGTTCCAATACAGAACGGTTTTCAACCATTTTGTAATCGTGGAACTGCTCAATAATATACATCTCGCTCCCAGCATCAGTTGCACCGAATTTGGATTCGAGTGCCTCCCACAAGTCCTTGGCGACCCGCACATGTAAATATGCATCAACCAACTTATCTCCAATCATGCTCAGAATGGCTCCAACAAAGACGACGGTGGCCTCCGTAAACGCCTTCTCCTGATCAGGAGCAATCGTTCTAGTGGGAGTGAGACCGGCGACCCAGAACACGTTCATCGCCGTGAGCCATAAGGTGGTTTTGGTCTGCCAACGCTTAAAGTACGTCCCCGTAAACAGGGAAGGTTTCAGTGCAGCAGCAAAACCTTGAATCGAAAAATGCCTACACATATTAGGTTTTTGGATTGTTAGGAATCTAGGCATTTTTCCGATTATATTAATCCAGGAATAAATCATGAACATGATGTGGACACGCTGATACTTGATTATGTAACTATGCAATACTAGGAAAATCGTAGAGACATCTACAGAAATCACTAGTACTATGCACATCGAAATTAGCAGAAGAGGGATAAGCATGTAGTACCCTCCAGTAGGCCAATTGGCCGAAGCAGCAGCGGTCGCGGCAGTAGAAGCGGTAGCCTCGTCGGCTGCCCTATTCTCAGTGGCAGCCGATGAAGAAGGCGTTGATGTAGTGGAAGCAGTCAAAGGTTGGCGAGCATTCGCGTAGGAGACGCTTCCCAAAAACCTAATCGCCCCTCTCCTGTACAGGATCTCAAGAGGGCGTGGTTTCGGAGGCCTGCTCACCCGTCAGCCGTGTACGCAGCGGACGGGGTGGGATCACCAGAGGCAGCAGCAGTGAGAGGAACGACAAGGGGCGGAGGCAGATGGTTCTGTTCTGTTTCTCCCGGAGAGGACGACCTCCTCCGTATATAGGCACAGGCCAGGACGGTTCAACGGAAAGAAACGCCCGCAATGAAGGATTGAAACATCTATAATAAAGTACTAGTAACGCCAGCACTTAAGACAGAACGTTAACCCCAGCACTTAAGACAAAACGTTTAAGCCTCATTAGCATTTCAGTTACAACCGTTTGTATTCCCGCAACCCGGGCGAGGCGGAGGCATGGCGTGGCGTGGCGAGGTGGGCGTGCGTGCGTCGGAGGAGGAGCGCGCGTGTGGAGCTCCTCTTCTTCTCACACCACATGCAAATGGTAGAAGAGCTCACCTTATATGTTGGTGCTCATCTCTCCCCACTAGCAATGTGGGACTAAACTCCCCCCCACTTGCCTTGCCAAGCATGAATGGGTCCTTAGGGATTTTCAGAAATTGTTAGATGGGCCTAGAGCCCACCCTATATTTCAACAGGCGATCCCGAGAGAGCAGGCAAGGAGAGAAACAGGGCTTAGGTAGGCCGTCTCCTGGTGTAGCCGAGTCCAGGTAGGCAAGCGGTGTTGGTCAGATGCAGAGAGGGTGTATGGTCAGCAGCGCAGGCGCAACTAGGCTGATCGATGGGCCAAGGTTTGGGTCAGGTTACAGTTTTGGTTGCTAGCTAGTTGGTAGTTCTAGGTTCTCTTATGGTTGATTTATTAAGTTTGTTTCCAAACCTTGCTTCAAAAACTCAAGGAGTGACCCAACTAAGAGGATCCAAAGCATGGAAGAAGTAAGAAGGAAGGAGTTACTAGGTTCTCACCATAGGATTTTACTAGCCTCAGTATTTGAATATAAACCTCATACTAGCAAAAGTGCCCGTGCGTCGCAACAGGAGTAAAAAATCAACTTTCCGAACAAACACGACGTTGCGGCCCAAAATTTGGACGGAACAATCCCACGACCTACAGAACAACAATATACGGTGGTAATCTTTTTTTATCGAACATGTATGCTGACTTACAGGTGGCACAAGTGGGTAATTATTCCCGAACAAGTAGGGGCAAACCGTATAGTAAGAAAAACTTTGTCATTTATTATTAGGTATAAATATATATACTATAGGAAAAATACCCGTGCATTATAGATTCGGTTCCTCTTCAAGGCATAATATGGAGAGGAGGAAAAAAACTACGCCACAAAAGACGGGTATTTTGATTCTGTATTTTTAGTCCATGAAGAATTTCACTACTCGAAATGTATTTTGGTTAACGGAGAAAAATCTCATCTAAATTCACCTAGACTTTTTAGTACAACAGAAGATAGAAATTGCCTAGGTGGAAATTCGTAAATCAGAGTAAATAATTCTAGAAATAACACAAATGTTGAGTTGGCACAATTTTCCGATACAACTCTACTCGCTCTATAAAGAACTTCCTACATTCTTAAAATCATCTTCTCTTCTCAAATTATGCCGGTTAACGAAACGGCTCTCTTTAACTCAAAGAAAACGAAAGGGCTCTCTTTAATTCAAAGAATCCTGAATAACTATAAACCAAAAATTGGTGTCATTTTGAGCTAATTAATAAAAAAAATATTTTTCAATGACCGGGAACAAGTTTGAATGCATACATCCAATAGAAAACATAGGCATACATGTATGGCTATGAAAATCCGGGAAGAAAGAAACTTACCTCCAATTATTTAATCTACCGAGAATCGACGGAAGCTATCACTATACTTGATTTGATACTATTGCCTGAACGTTGTTTTTTTCCACAATATCTGTCAACATTAAAGGTTTTGAGGCTCCGCAGACATATATAGCTCCACCATTAGACCACCACCAGCTAGCAATAGCGAGGAGAAATAATACCGGATGACCATTGCTCCAAGCTAATGTCAGGGAATTGGTGAAGTTAGCAGCAGCCAGCGGTGAACGATCAAATAGTATAGCTGTCACCAGATGTTTTCCAGTATGTGTGTTTTTCAGATCAAAAGCAGCGGGCAGTCTGACTGGAAATGTGGGAGCGGGCTCTTTGCGTGCGATCAGCGAGACTCTTGTGTTGTGTCAGAGCAGACAGATGGCTAAGAGAAATTGATACACAGCGAGGGATTCTTATGGATCAGGATCAAGACGGGAGGAGAGATGGCTGCCAGATCGAGGAGGCGTTGATTGCCAAGGGAAAAAAGGGAGATTTGTCGCACGGTGTGCCAACAGCGTCGGTTAGTTTTGCGACAATCAAATAACCAAGAACGAAAACGAAATTACAAGAAGGGGACATAGATTTAATGTGGAAAACCCTCTCCAACAAAGAGAGAGAAAAAATTACGGACACCAGCCAGCAAATCTTCACTATAACGGGAAGTGTTTACACAACGCCGAAGATTTCATAGATGCAACTACTCCCAGCCGGCGGCTTACAAGAGGTATATATAGCCGGCGGCCCAAGCCTCCCTGCGACGGGCCTCGCTTCGCTCTGTCAGAAGTTAGCCTCCTTAATAGAATTTGGATCATACTTCAACAAACTCTACTTGAGACAAATTCCTTCTTATAGCATCAACAGCAATCAGCTCCCTGAACAAACAAAGAAAACACTTTCGACGCCAACAGCCACTTGGGCTAAATAGTTATACCAACTAAGCTTGAGCATAGCTCACACTTAGCAACAGGAACATGCTTTGTCATCATATTAGGAGGATTATCACGAGTGCTTATCTTCCATACCTTTAGTGTACCTTGTGCAACAACATCACGAACATAATGATACTTGATATCAATGTGCTTTGTTCTCTCAAGTCTCCCGGCGACGGGCCTCGCCCCGCTCCATCAGAAGTTAGCCTCCTTAATAGAATGGATGTGACATTGTTCAGCTCGTGGGAGCCAGATCAGGCGAGATCAGTGGGGGCCGTTGTGGACGCTAGAGATATCTGAAAGTAAGGAGCCATGAGGCGACCCGGATCTTGAGGGCTGGGGGCTCGGAGGTGGGCGACTCCGTTCCTCCCGCCGAATGGAGGGAGCCGGCACCCAATCGAGAGTGGCGACAGGGAATTTATCCTTTTTAGGGAAGGCGGCAGGGGATCATTTTTGCATAGCGGGCTTGGGCGGTGGGATAGAGAGAGAGAAAATGAAAACCCCTTTTTTACTTCGAAGTGGCAGACCATGTAATTTCTATGAACTGATTGGGGTAAGACCGTCCAAAAAAAGCGGAACCAGTAAAAAACAGTTATGCTTTATTATTAGGTATAAAAAACCATATGATGAAAACAAAAGAATTCAAAGAAGGGGTAGATATCCCATGCATGGACCATGCATTCAAACATGCATGATGTAGAGGTGAAAACCTCTACACTTCCCTAGCATTTGCAAAAGAACATATTTGAAACCCAATTAAGCTTCCCTTCATGAGTCTATTTAGAAAAAGAAGGGGTATTTGAATTACGAAGACCAAGTTTAGTGTGTGTGAGCCACTATGGATGCGATGGCCTTTTGAAATCAATACACTCTTAGTAAAATCATGAAAAGAAGGTAAAGAGGAATTCTACATTCCATGGCATGCGAAGGTGGCAAGTAGGCTCCCATAACAACATTGTGAAAACAATATAGCCATTGTATGGGAGCATGTAGAGCGTAGAAGGAACCATTCTCAACTAGACGAATAGGCGAGCTTTGCCTCGCCGCCTACTTAGCGTTATCACACAACATGACTATTGCGATACACTTGCGGGAGCTTTGATTTGTGACATTTTTTTCTAGCATCCAACCCTTTCATCTTCTCCTACTTCTCATCGAGGGCGGTCAATTTGGATGTTTTACCGGAGGATAAACATGATTGCCCAGCTAGTTATACAATAAAGATGACACATTCCTAGTTGCTTCTATTTTGAGATTTAATAAGAAAAATTATATTTAGGTAGCATTTTCCAAGAAATTATTTCTCTGAATTACTATCCTTCAATTTGATGTAGGTTCACGATGTTTTTGCCCAAGAGCAATTAACTAATTCCTGATCCGTCAGATGTATCAGACCTATTGTACCAAATCCCTATGACAATCAATATAAAGAACATTGATTTATTCATATGATTTTTTGGCAAAAATTGTCTTTGAGACTCAACCTGAATCTATGATTCAGATGGAGTCTCAGGGGCTACTGACATGGGTATGACTAATCGGGTCCTTATGATTAGTTACTCTGGTTGTATAATGGCATACGGCTCACAAAGCCCATGAAGAATAAGGGAAGGTCCCGGAAGCATCTGACGGACGAAAATCATGTCTTGACGATCAAGGAAAGAGTAGGAACCAACATTGCATTAGTGTTGTAATTGTAAATTTTAACCTATCCATATACGACTTTGGGACCCAACCTATTATATAAAGTCTGGGAGGAGCCAACGGAGAGACACTAAAGCTTTGAGAAATCTGTAATCACATTGTCCATAAACAATCAGACGACTTCGACTTCCTTGTTTGTCTGATCAACCGACAAAATCCCCAACGTTCTCTTTTCTACAAAACCCCAAGTCCATAACAATGGGCATTGCCAAGGTTAACCCTCGTAGTGAGGCTTAGCGGTGGACATAGTTAGGGTTTAGGTGAAGGAGATATGCCCTAGAGGCAAATAATAAATAGGTTTTTATTGTCATATCTCAATTAGTTTATAATAGTTTCATACTTTGCTATAATTATATCAATAAGAAACATTGGTACAGGTGTGGTATGAAACAAACAAGTCCCTAGTAGCCTCTATTCATACTAGTTCATTGGCCATGAGCATGATCTGGGTTTCAAGATCATGGGCATTTATGCCAATTAACAATGAGATCATATTATTGGAGAATGATGTGATGGACGTTCCTCGAAGGATTGCGACACGATCAAGTCATATAGTTCATTGTTGCAATAGCTAAAATCTGAAGGAAATATGCCCTGAGAGACAATAATAAAGTTGTTATTATATATTCCTTATATATGATAGATGTTTATTTTACATGCTAGAATTGTATTGATCGGAAACATCAATACATGTGTGTTCAATAAACAAAAAGGGTTCCTAGTTATGCCTCTCTTATAGACTAGCTTGTTGATTAACAAGATGATCAAGGTTTCCTGATCATGGACATTGGATGTTGTTAATAACAAGGTCACACCATTGGTGGAATGATGTGATGAACATTCATCCGAAGTATAGTATTACGATCAAGTCATTATGTTTATATTGCTATAACATCATACGAAGTAATCTTTATCCTTAGACCATGAGATCATGTTAATTGCTAACACCGGAAGAGTATCTTGATAACATCAAACGTCACACCATAACAGGGTGACTATAAAAATGGGTTCAGTACTACGAAGGTGTTATGTTGAGGCTCATGGATCAAGAGTGGAATTTGTCAATCCAGATGACGGATAGATATACTCTGAGCCCTCTCGGTGATATCAGATTAAGATAGCTTGCAAGCAAGTGATGTGATTACTAGAATGTTATATCACGGGAACGAGAAAAGAGTGCATGTCGGTAACGAGATCAAACTAGGTATGGAGATACCGATGATCGAATCTCGGACATGTAATATATCGAGAGACAAAGGGATTTAGTTACAAGCGTTAAAGGTTCTCACGATCACAGAAGTCATCGTTGAATGTGTAGGAGTCAGTACGGATCTCCAGGTCCCGCTTCTGATTATTGATCGGAGAAGGGTCTCGATCATGTCTGCATTATTCGCGAACCGTAGGGTGGCACACTTAAGAGTTATCGGACACCATTTTGGAGCACATATGTTTCAGACGAAAGAATTGCAAAGCGCAGGAATTGCTTCAATAGAAACCGGAAATTGTTTCGGGTGAAATTGCAGAAAGTGGTTCTGCATGTGATATTGAAATATTGCAAGGGGCTATATGTGAATGTTTGTTAATTAAAGTAATTAACAAAATTCTGAATAAATTTAATAAAAAGAGTTTTATTGAATGAGAGAGCATTAAATTTGGAGAAATTTAATGCATTTAAAGTGGAGACTTCAAAAGGGAATGTGAAGAGGCATTTTAATGTGGAGGGGTTACCACCACATGAATAGGGGAGGTGAGGGATCACCCCCCATGCGCCGGCCATGGAGAGAGGGGGCACCCCCCCTCCTCCTATAAAAGGCCACCCATTCCCTCCTTCATCCTCACACCTTCTTGTGAAGGATCTCTCTCCCCCTCTAGAATTATTCCCCCATGGTCTCGGATTAGCGAGATACATGTTACCGGTGGCATTTCGTCTGGAAGGAGTTGCTGCTTCCGCTGGATCGCTGGAGCGAGGAGGTGGAGGTTGTCCGGTGGCTTGAACGTGTGTGCGAGTGCAGATGCGCTGCTGAGTTGCGGCGCTCGGACTTCCTCACGATCTTGAGATCGGCAAGTGTACGACTACATCAACCACGAGTTCCTACTCGTTAACAAAACTCGTTGTCTTCGAGGGTAAGTTCTCCTTGGATGTATGTCCACCCATTGCTTTGTACCTAGTAGATAGATCTTGGCGTGTAGTTCACACCGTAGGAAATTTTTTGTTTTCTATGCTGCGGACCCAACAGTGGTATCAGAGCCTGATCTATGCGTAGGTGCTTTGCACGGGTAGTACACATATGTTGATATGTGGGCGATGATGATCATGTTATTGCATCTTCTATGTATTTTGGATATTGGTGGCATAGTGGGATGAAGCGGCCCGGACCAACCTTACATGTCATCGTACATGAGACCGGTTCCACGACTGACATGCAACTTGTTTTGCATAAGTGGCTGGCGGGTGTCTGTCTCTCCTATTATAGTCAATATCTGATTTACAACGAGTTTCTAATAACTTAGTTATCCTCGTTGTGGTTCATGTTCGTAGGTGAGAATGGTTCTATCTCCGAAATCCCTAAGCCACGTAAAACTTGCAATTGATAAATTAGAGGTGTCTAGTTTAGATCGTTGCTGGGCTAGTGTATTGATATGGTATTGTTGTAAGTGATAGGGTTCGTAGCAGGGAAAACAAAAAATTTCTACCGCAAGAACGAACAAAACCCAAATCTAATCTAGATAAAAGCCAAGATCTAATCTATTAGACATGTGCAACGAGATAGATCGGTACTAACCCTTGTAGATCCGAAAGCGTTACGAGATTGGATCTCGTGGTTGATGTAGTCGATCACTTGCCGATCTCAAGATCGAGTGGACGATCCTTCCGGCGCCGCGTTCCGGCAGCGCTTCCGCAGTTGGTCACACGTGCGGAGTTGAAGCAGACCTTCCTCTCCCCGTTCCAGCGAGCAGCGGAGGTAGTAGATCTTCTCCACGGAATCCCAGCAGCACGACGGCGTGGTGGTGGTGGTGGAGTAGAGAATTCTGCAGGGCTTCGCCTAAGCCTGAGCAGAAGAAAGGAGGAGGAGAGAAGCGGCGAGATACCGACGATCAAACCTCAGATAAGTAGAGTATCGTGTGACAAAGGGAATTGGTTTCATATGTTAATGGTTCTATCGATCACGAAGTCATCGTTGAGTATGTGGGAGCCGTTATGGATCTCCAGATCCCGCTGATGGTTATTGATCGGAGAGGTGTCTCCATCATGTCTGCATATTCACGAACCGTAGGGTGACACACTTAAGGTTCGAAGTTGCCTCCCTTCCTTGGCTGGCGGATTGGGAGGGGGGAGGAGTCCTCCTCCCGCACGACTCCTTATATTGCCCCACAAGGATTCCTTGATCCTTTCTTGGTTTTCAAGCAAACTCCAAGAAATCTTCCAGAACCTTCCGGAACATTCCGAAACCTTCTAGAATCCTCATACAAATACTCCGGAACATTTCCTAACTTAGAAAATGATCCCCAATATATGAATCTTATTCTCCGGACAATTCCGGAGCTCCTCGTGACGTCCTGAATCCAATCCGAGACTCCGAACAACATTCGGTCTCCAACGCACATTCCATATCTACTTAAAACAACTTCGAACCTTAAGTGTGTCACCCTACGGTTCGTGAATATGCAGACATGATGGAGACACCTCTCCGATCAATAACCATCAGCGGGATCTGGAGATCCATAACGGCTCCCACATACTCAACGATGACTTCGTGATCGATAGAACCATTAACATACGAAACCAATTCCCTTTGTCACACGATACTCTACTTATCTGAGGTTTGATCGTCGGTATCTCCATGCCTAGTTCTACCTCATTACTGATAAGTACTCTTTACTCGTTCCATGTTATGTCATCCCTTGTGACCCGGTCACATGCTTGCAAGCTAATTAGATGACATTCCACCGAGAGGGCCCAGAGCATATCTATCCGTTATATGGATGGACAAATCCCAATCTTGGTCCATGCGCTTCAACACATACTTTCAGAATACCCAATGACACCTTTATGACCACCCAGTTATGAAGCGGTGTTTGATGTCATCGAAGTACCCATCCGGTGATGGTGATTTAACATAACCTCATAGTCGAAGGATTAGGTTACTATGTATTTTAAAGCTTATAGAAAATGAACTTAATGACTTGATCTTATGATATGCTTACTACGGGTGTGTGTCCATCACATCATTCTCCTAATGATATGATCTTGTTATTAACGACATCCAGTGTCCATGATCAGGAAACCATGATCATCCATTAATCAACAAGCTAGTTTAACAAGAGGCTTACTAGGGACTCTTTTATGTTTACAAAACACACAAGTATTAATGTTTCCGGTTAATACAATTATAGCATGGGATGTAAACATTTATCATAAACATAAAGATATAATAATAACCACTTTATTATTGCCTCTTGGGCATATCTCCAACAGTCTCCCACTTGCACTAGAGTCAATAATCTAGTTTAAAAAAACTTGTGCATTCAACACCTATGGCTTTCTGGTGTTGTATAGACACTATAGCAAGTGGTAAACATAATCTTCGGATCTGACACTTCCAGGTCCGTGTGTATTTGCATGTCCTTGCGTCTCTACGCATTACTCATTCTCCAATGAGATGGCATTGTATAAATTTGGTCCTTTGGTGAGACCTTTAGTTCCTTGGGATTAAATTATGTTGATACAATTGTCATACAATGTATCTTCATAGTATTATCCCGCTATGAACCACACCTAGTTTGATAAAAAACTACTTAACACAAATGCCCTCCTTTGCTGCTACTATAGCAGTTATATACTTAGCCTTTTGTTGTAGTATCCGTCACAATATCTCAACTTTGGAACTCATCCAAATCCATCATGGAACATCCTTTCCATTATATTGTGCCACCCATAGTCTAAATTGAGATAAATTTAATTTGTATCTTGTGACAAAACTAGTATCAATGTAACACTTTACAATGAACTACCTTTAACTATTTGTCACTTATACATGATATATTCTTAGTTCTTCCAAAGCTCATAAGAATATCTTTACTATTGTCCAATGATCATCTTATGAATCATTCTGGTATATGCTCATAACATTTAGAGCATAGGACATATCTGGATGTGTACATCTCAAAGAATGATTGATCAAAATATTCTTGTGATTTCACCAAGTGTCAAAACACTTGAATCTCGTGTCAACACACTTGAATCTTGATTTAGTCCTTTCCGTGCGTCAAGAACCTTTCTTGTTGTTTCCATATTGAACTCATTCAACATCTTATCTATGTACATTTGGCAAAACCATATCAGCGCCTCAATCTATCCATATAGACATTGATGCCTAATTCTTGAGTTATGCCTAAGTCTTTCATCGAAATGAAATTCTTAACCTGTGTCAATAAAAGATACATTATTTCTAATCAACAATATGTCTTTCACATAATGTATTAGAAATATGTCTTAGCACTCCCACTTAATTTCTTGCAAAATGCAAACATCTTCATCGTCTCTGATGAAATTAAACCTTTTAATGGTTTCATCACGGTGAAGATTCCAACTCCGCGATGCTCACTTCAACCATTGAAGTTTTGCATACTCTTTTAGCATCCTTTGAATTAACAAAACCCTTTGGATCGTGTCATGTACACGTCCTAGGTAACCATTCTTTTAGAAGGACTTGTTTTGTTTGTTCAACTACCATATACCAAAATATATGTAGTGGTTGCTACATTAATCCGTCCAGACTAAATATCGCTATGAAAGATCAAATCTTATCATAGTCAATTCCTTGAACATTGTCGTAAACTCTTTCCGACATGTCGAATATTTCATAGATTTGAAACATCCATGTCTATTTCTTTATAGATCCAAACACGACCGATAGGCTTCACGCCTTTCTGGAGGGTCTTCTAAGTTCAGAAACTTGATTTCTCGTGTATGGATACTATCACGGATTCCTTGACTTCTAGTCATTTTATGGAGTCAGGGCCCATCATCGCTTCTTTGCATGTAGTCGGTTCATCATTGTCAAAACAATAACGACTTGCTTATCAAATCTTACTATTTGATTCTTACCGACCCACACGGTTCTATAGGAACTCTAATCTCCGAGATCACACCTTTTGTAATCACGAGAGCCATGAGCATTGTGGCCTCCACCGGGACACTTTCCGGCGCTGCGCTACTTAGCACATATAGCTAAGGTTCAACAACCTTATCAAAGTTCTATTGTCCTCCCACTTAACTTTTCACGAAAAATTCCTTCTCAAGAAACTTGACGTTCCAAGCGACCAACTCTTTTGTCCTCGGTGTTATGGAGAAATTCCCAATAAATTCTTTGGAATAACCTACAAAGACGTGCTTATCCGACTTTGGTTGTAAACATTTTACTTATGCATAGCATACCAGAATTTAAGAAAAGACAATTCGGGTTTTATCCCAAACCATAACTCATATGGTGTCATTTCAACGGATCACGATGGAGCTCTTTTCAGTGTAATAGCGGTAGTCACTAAAGCTTTAATCTTTAATATATAATGGCAGTTTTATAAATGACACCTTTGATCTTACCATGTCAAACAAGGTTTCATTACATATCTTGAACACTCCATACTCCTATGGTGTTTTGGGAAATGCAAATCCATGGAACGATTCCTCAAATCTTAGGTGTTTTGCTAAACTTGTAACTCAAACATCTTTCTTTATGATCCAATCATAAACTCTTTTATTTTCTTGTTACAATGATTTTCCACTTCATCTTGAAAGTCTTTGAACATTTTTCAAATGTTTCATACTTCTTCCTTATTGAGTAAGTATATACATATACTCACTCAAATCTTCGGAGAAAGCATATGAAGTTGAAATCCATTGCCCACGACTACACATAATGGACTATATACATCAATATGTACAAATTCCAATCAGTTAGTCGTCCGTTCCTCTTTTGGCCTACAAACGGAGTTTTAATTATCTCCAGGAAAGTATCACAAGCGTCATTTGATCCAAATCAAAGACTCCAAAAATCCATCAACATGGAGTTTCTTCATATATCCTTTCAATATAATTTAAACGGTGATGTCACTTCGCAAGTGATCTTTCAATCATTTGTCTTGCAACATTTTAGCATTAGTTTTATGGTCGTTATTTCTCCAACCAGACTTGTATATCATCCATCTATTATGGAATACGGTAATTATTTGAACAACCTTTTGTCGTCATAATACCTGATCAAAATAACAATTATTGAAACAAATCTTGAAGGCAAGCTTTGATGTTAACGAGCAACACAACATCCCTTTGTTTGTTTTCGATGAACATCATCACATTTTCTCTTGCTAGTTACTTAGGCCATTGCAGTTCATGAATTGTGTTGTCCTGTATGACACTTCATACCAACCAATTCGGTATCCAATACCGGAGAACCACATTGTTTAACAAGCAAGGAATACAACCATAACATGTATATCTTCTATATGCCTAAGTTGGACATCTCCAACCTTTTATTTTCTGCCAAATATTTTATAGATTCTCTTTCAGCAATTCCTTTTCTTTTAAAAGAATCTATCAACATCAATAGTGGTGTCATCAACATGACACATGGTACAAAGCATATATAGTCAACTACTAATACCTTTGGACTTGCACTTTGAGGTGGATCACCATCATCAAATGTTTGGTGTTCTTTCAAAAAAATCCATTCTTTAGTAATCTTTTAGTGTAGTAAACATTTTACTTACATCTTCTATTCATCCTTATCATGACAACTTTCATGATCAAGCTACTATAGCCTATAAGGAAGAATCGTGAATATAATATCAGTTCCCAAAACCTTTTTGGTAGATTCGGATGCCTAGCATCTCCATCCTTCACAAATTCTCATACAATATGAGAACATGTATTTTGCTAAATTATACTCTATCATAATGCAACCAAAAACATTGTTTCAGATATCACAATATCTTTCACACATGATGGTTTCTGAAACAATTTTCAGCTCCAATATAATCTTGATATTAAAACAACCTTTTGAATATCAATAATCATGGAGGTAAACATGATACTTTAGATACTAACATTGGAATTCTTACTCTTGATTTAATACTACTTATTAAACTTCATGGAGTAAATAGAGTTTGCTGAAAGTTTGCAATAGGACTTATAAACTTTAAATTGACATTCAAAACAATACGATACCAGTTCGTAAAGTAAATATCCAGAATTTCTATAGTTCCACTATCTCAACTATAAGTAAGCGTAAGGTGGTGAACGGATTCCAATGACTACAACAAACTATGCAAATTCACTTTGATTGTGTTTATGATAAATTGAGTTCGACTAATCCAAATTACAAATGAACTCCCACTCAAAACAACATCCCTCGAGTTGTTTTAGTGATTACACGAACCAAATCCACTACACCAAGTCCGATTATCACGTGAGATGATGTAGCTTTAAAGGCGAACAATCAACATGTTCATCATATCATCCATATGGCTCATGCTTTACCTTTCGGTATTCCGTGTTCCGAGACCATGTCTGTACATGCTAGGCTCGTCAAGGTTAACCTTAGTTTCCGCATGTGCAAATCTGGCTTGCACCTGTTGTATGCACACGTAGAGTCTATCACACCCGATCATCACGAGATGCTTCGAAACGACGAGTCTTAGCAACGGTGCCAACTAAGGACGAACACTTTATTACTTGATATTTAGTGAGAGGGATCATCTTATAATGCTACCGTCGCGATCTAAGCAATACAAGATGCATAAAGGATTAACATCACAGGCAATTCATAATTAGTGTGATATGATATGGCCCTTTCTTCTTGTGCCTTTGATCTCCATCTCCAAAGCACGGACATGATCTCCATCATCACCAGCATGGCGTCAAGGTCAGTGGCGATGCTTCATGGTTGTCCATCATCAATAGCAACTATTACAACTACTTGGAACAAAGCTATTACAAGATGAATAGACACGCAGATCTTAATAGAATTGAAGACAACCATTAGGCTCCTGCCGGTTGCCATATTACAACAAGGATCATTGCATACATCAAATATAATCACAATCACATGATGGCCATATCACATCACAAAACCCCTGCAAAAACAAGTTAGACGCCTCTAATTTTCTTTGCATGTTTTACGTGGCTTGAGGCTTTCGAATAAGAACGGATCTTACCTACAAAACTGAACAACAACGTTGATACAAGTGCTATCAAGTTGCAAAGTGTAAATTGGATCTATACTATGGTGAGAGAAACAGACACCCGCAAAGCCACTTGTGCAAAGCAAGTTACACGTCAAGCGTGGAGCAAGTTTCATGTGCGATGACATGTAAGGTTAGCCCGAGCCGCTTCATCCCACCATACCGCAAGATGCAAAGTACACAAAGCAAAAGATGGCACGAGCACCAACGCCCACAAAACCATTGTGTTCTACTCGTGCAACAGATCTACGCATAGACACGGCTCTGATACCACTGATAGGGTTCGTAGCAGGGAAAACAAAAAATTTCTACCGCAAGAACGAACAAAACCCAGATCTAATCTAGATAAAAGTCAAGATCTAATCTATTAGACATGTGCAACGAGATAGATCGGTACTAACCCTTGTAGATCCGAAAGCGTTACGAGATTGGATCTCGTGGTTGATGTAGTCGATCACTTGCCGATCTCAAGATCGAGTGGACGATCCTTCTGGCGCTGCGTTCCGGTAGCGCTTCCGCAGTCGGTCACACGTGCGGAGTCGAAGCAAACCTTCCTCTCCCCGTTCCAGCGAGCAGCGGAGGTAGTAGATCTTCTCCACGGAATCCCAGCAGCACGACAGCGTGGTGGTGGTGGTGGAGTAGAGAATTCTACAGGGCTTCACCTAAGCCTGAGCAGAAGAAAGGAGGAGGAGAGAAGCGGCTAGGGTTTGGAGTAGTGGAGGGGGTAAGGGGGTGGCGCCTCCACCACTCTATTTAAAGGAGGGAGGCGCCATGGGAGGGGGAGTCCTAGTAGGACTCCCCTCCCTTCCTTGGCCGGCGGATTGGGAGGGGGGAGGAGTCCTCCTCCCCCACGACTCCTTGTCTTGCCCCACAAGGATTCCTTGATCCTTTCTTGGTTTTCAACCAAACTCCAAGAAATCTTCCAGAACCTTCCGGAACATTCCGAAACCTTCTAGAATCCTCATACAAATACTCCGGAACATTTCCTAACTTAGAAAATGATCCCCAATATATGAATCTTATTCTCCGGACAATTCCGGAGCTCCTCGTGACGTCCTGAATCCAATCCGAGACTCCGAACAACATTCGGTCTCCAACGCACATTCCATATCTACTTAAAACAACTTCGAACCTTAAGTGTGTCACCCTACGGTTCGTGAATATGCAGACATGATGGAGACACCTCTCCGATCAATAACCATCAGCGGGATCTGGAGATCCATAACGGCTCCCACATACTCAACGATGACTTCCTGATCGATAGAACCATTAACATACGAAACCAATTCCCTTTGTCACGTGATACTCTACTTATCCGAGGTTTTATTGTCGGTATCTCCATACCTAGTTCTACCTCGTTACTGATAAGTACTCTTTACTCGTTCCATGTTATGTCATCCCTTGTGACCCGGTCACATGCTTGCAAGCTAATTAGATGACATTCCACCGAGAGGGCCCAGAGCATATCTATCCGTCATATGGATGGACAAATCCCAATCTTGGTCCATGCGCTTCAACACATACTTTCAGAATACCCAATGACACCTTTATGACCACCCAGTTACGAAGCGATGTTTGATGTCATCAAAGTACCCATCCGGTGATGGTGATTTAACATAACCTCATAGTCGAAGGATTAGGTTACTATGTATTTTAAAGCTTATAGCAAACGAACTTAATGACTTGATCTTATGCTATGCTTACTACGGGTGTGTGTCCATCACATCATTCTCCTAATGATATGATCTTGTTATTAACGACATCCAATGTCCATGATCAGGAAACCATGATCATCCATTAATCAACAAGCTAGTTTAACAAGAGGCTTACTAGGGACTCTTTTATGTTTACAAAACACACAAGTATTAATGTTTCCGGTTAATACAATTATAGCATGGGATGTAAACATTAATCATAAACATAAAGATATAATAATAACCACTTTATTATTGCCTCTTGGGCATATCTCCAACAGTAAGTAGATGTATGATAGATACTCTTACAACACACTCAACGTGTAAGTTCCATAGACCTTGGCCTTACACACAAAGGAATGATAGATATCATACCACGATGCAAGTGATAGAGATCAAATGCATGGACCATATCATCTCACTTTACACATTAGATGTTAGCATCTTATACTGCTAGTTTGGCGCTTTTGGTAGCATTATAAGATGATCCCTCATTTAGATATCAAGATAAAAATGTGTTCTTCCTTAAGTATGCACCGTTCTGTGGATCATGTTTCGAGACATCACGTGATGATCAGGTGTACTCGAATCTACGCTTTCATAGGAACGGGTGTAAGACAGTTTTACACACGCGAATACTAAGGTTCTTACTTGGCTAGCCTAGCATTTATAGACATGGCCTCGGAACACGGACCGAAAGGTTAAGCATGAGTCATATAGTTGATATGATGCCAATATAAATGCTCGCCTTTAAAGCTACATCAACTCCCGTGATGATCGGACTTGGTGTAGTGGATTTAGTTCATGTAATCACCAAAAAGACACGAGGGATGTCGTTTTTGAGTGGGAGTTCATTAGTAATTTGGATTAGTTGAACTCAATCTATCATAAACTTAGTCTAAATAAACTTTACAAATTCTGTTGTAGATGGCACCACCTGCTTTTAATTTCAATGTGTTCATGGAGAAAGAGAAACTTGCTACGAATGGTAGCAACTTCACCAACTGGGCTATGAATTTGAGGATTCTCCTCACTGCTGCACAAAAGTAATATGTGCTAAATGCGCCGCTAGGCCCCCCACCAGCTCCTGATGCCCCTGACGAGGAAAAGAATGTCTATGTGACTCGTCAGGAGGACCACAACTTAGTTCATTGCGGCATACTGTATGGGATAGAGCCATAACTTCGAAAGCGTTTCGAAAATGGCAATGCCTTTGATACCATGGGAGAATTGAAAATGATTTCGATACCCATGCTGCCGTAGAGAGTTATAATGCTACAGAAAAGTTCTTTAGCTGCATGATGGAGGAAAACAGCTCCGTTAGTGAGCACGTACTCAAAATGTCTGGGTACGCCGATAAGCTTGTATCCTTGGGAATAACGATTCCAATTGACTTAGGCATACATCACGTTCTCCAATCTCTGCCACCTAGCTACAAGAGCTTCGTGATGAACTATAATATGCAGGGCATGAAGAAGTCTCTTCCCGAGCTTCTATCAATGCTTAAGACTGCAGAAGTGGAGATTAGGAAAGAACATCAAGTGTTGATGATCAATAGGACCACCGGTTTCAAGAAAGACAAGAAAGGAAAGCACAAGGCAAAGAAGGGTGGCAAGTCTGTTGCCACGCCTGAAAAGAAACCCCGAGATGGCCCTAAGTCTGACACCGAGTGCTACTAGTGTAAGGGGACTAGCCATTGGAAGCGCAACTTCCTCAAGTATTTGGCGGACAAGAAGTCCGGCAAGGAAAACGAAGGTATATGTGATATACATGTTATTGATGTGTACTTGACTAGTACTTGCAGTACCACCTAGGTATTTGATACGGGATCGGTTGCTAATATATGTAACTCGGTTCAGGGGCTACGGAACAAGCGACAACTAGCAAGGGATGAGGTCAGAATGCGGGTCGGCAATGGAACAAAAGTTGATGTGATCGCCATCGGGACGCTACCCCTCCATTTGCCATCGGGATTAGTTATAAACCTAAATAATTGATATTTAGTGCCTGCACTGAGCATGAACATTGTATCTGGATCGTGTTTGATGCAAAGTGGTCATTCCTTTAAATATGAAAACAATGGTTGTTCGATTTATAACAATGATATCTTTTATGGTCATGCACCTATGTTGAATGGTTTATTTTTGTTGGATCTCGACAGTAATATTACACACATTCATAATGTTAATGCTAAAAAGATTAAACTTGATGATGATATGTCTACATTATGTGGCACTGCCGTCTAGGTCATATTGGCGTTAAACGCATGAAGAAACTCCATTCTGATGGACTTTTGGAATCACTTGATTTTGAATCATTTGATACATGTGAGCCATGCCTTATGGGAAAGATGACTACAACGCCGTTTTTCGGTTCAATGGAACGGGCGACAGATCTATTGGAAATCATACATACTGCTGTGTGTGGACCAATGAGTGTGTCGGCGCGAGGTGGATATCATTATTTTGTTACTTTCACGGATGATTTGAGTAGATTTGGGTATATCTATTTGATGCAACACAAGTCTGAAACTTTTGAAAAGTTCAAGGAATTTCAGAATGAAGTGGAAAATCATCGTAATAGAAAGATCAAATTTCTACGGTCTGACCGTGGAGGAGAGTATCTAAGTTACGAGTTTAGCACACACATGAAAGAGTGTGGAATAGTTTCACAACTCACGCCTGCCGGAACACCACAACGTAATGGTGTGTCGGAACGTCGTAATCGTACCTTATTGGATATGGTTCGATCTATGATGTCTCTGACTGACTTGCCACTGTCATTTTGGGGTTATGCACTGGAAACAGCTGCATTCACTTTAAATCGGGCACCATCTAAATCCGTTGAAACGACACCGTATGAATTATGGTTTGGAAACAAACCTAAGCTGTCATTTCTTAAAGTTTGGGGGTGCGATGTTTATGTGACGAAACTTTAACTGGATAAACTCGAACTCAAAGCGGAAAAATACGTCTTCATAGGATACCCTAAGGAAACAATTGGGTATACCTTCTATCACAGATCCGAGGGCAACGTTTTTGTTGCCAAGAATGGATCCTTTCTTGAGGAGTTTCTCGGGAAAGGTGTGAGTAGTCGGAAGGTAGAACTCAAAGAGGTTATTGAACCTTCTCTTCATGGAATGGCGAGCGGCGCAGCACCGGAAGTTGTTTCGGAGTTGACTTCACCTGATGAAGAGAGAGCTAATGACAATGATCATGAAACTCCGAAAGAGGACACTACCGAACCTCGCAGGTCAAGCAGGACACGTGCAGCTCCTGAACTGTACGGCAATCCTGTTGTGAATTTCATGGTTGATGAAATGGATGACCCTGTGACGTATGAAGAAGCGATGATGAGCCCGGATTCCAACAAATGGCTAGAAGCCATGAAATCCGAGATGGAATCCATGTACAAGAACCAAGTTTGGAACTTGGTGGACTTACCTCACGACCGAAAGGCCGTTGAGAATAAATGGTTTTTCAAAAGAAAAACTGATGCTGATGGTAATGTGACCATCTATAAGGCTCGACTTGTCGCAAAGGGGTTTCGACAAATTCAAGGATTTGACTACGATGAGACATTCTCTCCCGTAGCGATGCTTAAGTCGGTTAGGATTATGTTAGCAATTGCTGCATATTTCGATTATGAAATATGGCAGATGGATATCAAAACTGCGTTCCTCAATGGTAATATTGAAGAAGAGTTGTATATGATACAACCTAAGGGTTTTGTCGATCCTAAGGATGCTAATAAGGTATGCAAACTTCAGCGATCCATCTATGGACTGAAGCAAGCATCCCGGAGTTGGAATCTCCGCTTTGATGAGGTGGTCAAAGAGTTTGGATTTGTCCAAACTTATGGAGAGGCTTGTATTTACAAGAAAGTGAGTGGGAGCAATGTGGCATTTCTAATATTATACGTGGATGACATATTATTGATTGGAAATAATATAGATCTTTTAAACAGTGTTAAAAGTTATCTAAACAGCAAATTTTCGATTAAAGACCTTGGTGAAGCATCATATATATTAGGCATTAAAATCTATAGAGATAGATCAAGGCGCCTAATTGGGCTATCGCAGAGTACATACCTTGATAAGATATTAAAGAAGTTTAATATGGACGAAAGTAAGAAGGGGTTCTTACCTATGTTGCAAGGCAAGACATTGAGTAAGACTCAAAGTCCGGCTACGGTGGAAGAAAGAGAGATGATGGATAATATCCCCTATGCCTCGGCCATAGGCTCTATTATGTATGCCATGCTATGTACAAGACCAGATGTGGCACATGCTATTAGTTTGACTAGTAGGTACCAATCTGATCCAGGTTCGGAACACTGGATAGCGGTAAAGAACATCCTCAAGTACTTGAGAAGAACTAAGGATATGTTTCTTATATACGGAGGTGAAGAAGAGCTAGTCGCTAAGTGTTATGTCGATGCTAGTTTTGACACCGATTCGGATGACTCTAAGTCTCAATCCAGATACGTATTTCTCTTGAACGGAGCAGCAGTTAGTTGGAGGAGTTCCAAACAACCTGTGGTGGCTGGATCAACGACGGAGGCGGAATATGTTGCTGCTTCAGAAGCAGCGCAGGAGGCGGTTTGGATGAAAGAGTTCATTACGGAACTAGGTGTGGTTTCCAGTGCGTTGGACCCAATGGTGATCTATTGTGACAATAATGGAGCCATAGCCAACGCAAAGGAACCGAGGTCTCACAAGAATTCCAAGCATATTAAGCGTCGGTTTCACTCCATCCGTGAGCATGTCAAGGATGGAGATATAAAGATTTGTAAAGTATACACGGACCTAAATGTAGCAGATCCGTTGACTCAAGATTTGTACCGTATAAGTAGCTAGCGGGTGTCTGTATCTCATTCAATAGTTGATATAGCATTTACAACGGAGGGCCCCGAAAGGGGTGTAGTATAGACAATTGTTGGATCCATGTTGTGGTTGAAAAGTTCGTAGTTTAGAAACGGTTCTATTATGGAAGCCCTAACAACCATGTAAAACTTGCAACAGATAAAGTAGAGGCGTCTAACTTTATTTTGCAGGAGAGCATGTGATTTGATATGGTATTGGTCGTTAAGAAGGTAAAGTAGTTTACTTTTATGTTACTAAGTTATGTAGTAATAGCCATCATTTCGATGGACGACCGGGTGGTGGCGTCATGGACTTGGCGTCAAACCAAGGGTAAGATGGAGATCATGCCGGAGCGCTCGATGAAGATCAAGGTGCAAGAAGAAGGACCATATCATATCACAATATACATATGATGTTGATACGTGTTTTACATCTTATTGTGTGCTAGTATTAGATACTCAACGGTAGCAAATAAGATAATCCCTATATTAATTCCAATGATCGTGTTCCCCTTGTGTGTGCACCACCAAGAAAGTTCTTCATTATGAAGCCGACTGTGATGATCGGGGGCTAGACATATCTATGTTCGCATATAGTGGGTGTAAGCCATATTGCACATCGAATACACACAAATTAGATTTGGCGAGCCTAGCATGTACATACATGGCCTCAGAACACAAGAGATCGAAAGATCAAGCATGAGTCACATGGAATATGTGATTGACATTAGGGAATGTCTACCTTTGATGTTGCACTGATGGCCGTGATGATCGGGGGAGGTGAAGAGGATTGGGATCATGTGATCATTAAAATCGTCCAGGGGATGACGATTTTGGTGGGATATCAATTATAAATTGAACTCATATTATGAACTTAGTCTAGATGTCTATTTGCAAATATCTTAATAGATCATGGCCTATCCCATTGAGGTCCTTTGTGACCATGGGAAATATATTGCTTGATATGGAACTTAGCAAAAGGTTCCAACTTCATAGATTAATACTCACGCCTTAGGGATATCCTCGTAATAGGGTGATCTTCTCTTCCTGATACAATAACCATTAGGAGATAATCCGATGACTCCACAATGTTTGTGTTTTCTCCATAATCATCCAATAAGCCATTCTCCATTCGATGGAGAGGTGGGCTACATTTTGTATTCTGCAGAATAAGGCACATAGAGTATGAGCCGTTGGATGAGTTTTCCTCCATCATGGATGAAAAAGGATATTTCAAAAATCACTTAGCGATCTTGCATTAGAGTTGAGAACTCTTAGAAGGGCTTGATTGCAATGGAGGTCATGAATAAAAAGGTACATGTTAGATATACAAAGTTATAAGTGTAATTTTTGCAAAAACTTGTTGCAGTTTGCAAAGTATTTGATACTTGTGCTGCTTTGTGAAAATAGGATGATCTCCTTGAGAATTGCTGGGTTTGAGACAATGTGGCTCGATGATAGTAAGCAAAACAGTTGATGGCCGACATCACCCCTTTCCTCAAAGGTTATCATTTGGATTAGAGGAATTGAATATAATTTTGTAATCCTTGTTTGTGTGTCTTGCTTTTGGCGAGACGATTATTCATATGAATGAGTTACAAGCCAGTTGTACTATTCTTATGAACAATACCTTATGGTCACATTACGATTATGAATAAGTTATTCTCATCACTATGTTAATGATAATAGTTTAAGCATTAATAAAAGGATTAGAATGCTAAAAGATATCCAAAGTTTAATAATGAAATAACACTATAGTTTAAGTCATTTTGGTTATTGCATGTTCTTCATTGTAAATGAAGATCGGGGTCCTAGATGCTTAATCTAGAGACTTTGCAAAACCATGCCTCATTATGCATAATGGCTAAAACTCTGCATTCTGGTAAAACGGTGATATGTGAAGAAATATCGAATCTTATACATAGTGATGTATCATATTTTCAACACAAGTAGTGGAAATCATTAGTTAATTGTGTATTTAAGTGAATAAGCGTATTTACTTAATGAAACATAAGTTTGAAACAATTTGAATTGTTCAAATGAGTTCACAACGAAGGAGGATATTGAATTAACAAGTCTCTTCGATTTGATCGACATGACTGAAGTATCAAAGTTAATTTTGGCATGAAAGGACTAGTGAAAGATGTTTCACAAATTATGATAATTGGACGAATTCAAACTGTATTGAAATGTCTGAACATCATAATCATTTTGTATTAGATACATATGATCTAATATTATCTCTTATCGGGGTTATAGTTGTCATTTAGAGTTAGAGATCAAAACACTCATTTAAAATAGAAAGGAACATTTAAAGCTTCGTGGAAACAACACCATAAGAGTTATGGCATGTTCAGGTTTCTGGAGATTTCGATAAGTCGAAGTCGTGTCGAATAAACAAGTCTTTGTAGAGAATTCTTAGGAAGCTATGAATGGATCTTCCACAAAGGGGCAAACCTACTGTTGTCCAAAGTTGACGTGTCTTGATGAAGATACAGGTGGAAGAAAGTAAAAGATCAAAACAAGGTATTTGACCTTACCTACTGATTGTTGAGTGGTGCAGCGGAATTTGTTCCGTGAAACCAAACTCTACATATAGAGGAGAAACCAATGATAATGATCATTAAGTTTCAGCGAATACTTTTACTAAAGAAAGTAGGATTCAACTATATATTCTATAAGTTTGTGGAATTATATTGATTCACTTGTCATGTTTTGAACAAGACATACCTAAAAAATACAAAGAAGCGTGATGGACCTAAGTGCGAGAAATGAATGGTCAGTGAAATCTCGTTAGTAGAAATTCTCGATTTGATGGTGATCAAGGAATTTTGGAATGTCCAAAATTGTCGAGAGGACCTGGATTTGAGTGGGAGCTAATTAGCTTCGCTAAATCATAATACGTAGCTGACATATTTTGAATGGGAGCTAAGTGAAATCCCTGGATCTCAAATATGAATGTCATATTTGAGTGGGAGCATGAAATCATTCTAGGATATGTGGACGACATATATGAATGATGTGATTGGTGTTAATAATATTTAAGTAGATAAATAAGGATGAAGTTGAAGTTATTAAACAATGGGATCTATCAAGATAGATTGGTGAGTTTAATAAAAATCAAATGTCGAATGCTTCCTGAACTTGATTCTGAAAGATGTTCAGAATGTCCTAAGCAAGATTTTGAAGAAGTTCATAATGGACCAAGGTAAGAAAGAAGTTCTTACTATATGAAGCATTGAGTTAGTATTGCAACTATGGTTAAAAGAAAGAAAGAGATGCGTTGCATCTCCTATGCCACAGTCATAGGTTCTTCCATACAACCATATTGAATACTCGACATAATGTGACCCGAGGTTCTGGTTGGAAGGACTAGCTCTTAACTATAAGAACATGTCTTGAAGTGATTCCTAAGTTAATCACTGAGCCAGAATTAAGTTTGTACTTAAATGGCAAGAAGCAAAGTAAGTGGCATAGTTGCATTTCATGCACTAGGATCTACATAGATATAGAAGTATAAAGGCTCCATTTGATGTGATGTATCATGTTATGGCGGCGCTAGTTCGCTTTTAATGTAGAATGATGTGTCACAGGGCACCGTGCCCATGACAAAGCCCCTGAGGTTGATCTAAAGTCCATGTAGGCTCCTGGAAACCGACCTCGTTCGGTTGCCATAACTGCCATATATACACAAAGGATTGCAAAGTGTGTTTCGAAGTTTAGATGACAATAGTGAAAACGACCGTCATTATAAACACGAGAAACAAAGTCTCACTTTGTTGCCAAACTAATACTTCAACCCATTATAATATAATGGTATGAATGTCAAGACATTAATGATTTGCAAAAGACATAATGATCGGGTAAAACAGAACATAGACAAGACGTTTCTGTGAGCATGCATGATCAATAAACGCATATGTGATATGGTTTATGATGAGTAAAATGCGATCTAGATTATTTGTACACTAGTGCAAGTGGGATACTGAAGGATATATGCCCTAGAGGCAAATAATAAATAGGTTTTTATTGTCATATCTCAATTAGTTTATAATAGTTTCATATTGTTCTATAAATCTATCAAGTAGAAACATTGGTACATGTGTGGTATGAAACAAACAAGTCCCTAGTAGCCTCTATTCATATTAGTTTGTTGGTCATGAGGATGATATGGGTTTCAACATCATGGGCGTTTATGCCAATTGACAATGAGGTCATATTATTGGAGAATGATGTGATGGATATTCCTCGAATGACTTCGACATGATCAAGTCATATAGTTCATTATTGTAACAGCTAAAATCTAGACTCCTTTTCCTTAGACCATGAGTTCATATTACTCACTGTTTCCTGAGGCTGCTTTGACTGCATCAAACGTCACTCGGTGAAACGGTGATCATAAAGGTGTATGTTGGGTATTTTAAAGGAACAGTAGATGGCATGTGACCACAAGACCGTGATTTGTTCACCCACATGACAGGTAAAGATACATACGGCCGACTTGGTGAGATTACATCCATAAATGTTGCAACATGTGACTCGGTTACGGGGATGTAATATCACGGTAATAAGTAAAAAAGAACTTGTTGGTAACGAGATTGAACAAGGTATGTGATACCAATGATCGGATATCGGGCAAGTCGTATCAAGAAACAAAGGGAAATTGGATGCTACATTTACCGGTTCAAACGACATTGTCATTAGAAATGCATAGGGGTCACATGGGCATCCCTGGTCCCTCTGTTGATCATTGATATAGATCATGTCTAGAGCATTCCCGAGCCATGAGGGGATATACTTAAGGGTACGATGAGAGCGATCATTCGTAAGACGGAATCAAAGTAGAGAAAGAAAAAGCTGGAATTGTTTCGTAGAGAGATCCGAAGTTGTTCGGAGAAAGAATAAAGGAAAAGACCAGAAAAGTGTTTTTAGATAGATGGGAATTTAAATATACATTTATTATATGTTAATTATGAATTAATATATTCTAAATAATATTTAAATTAAAATTTATAAAAGCAACTTTCATATTAGGCCAAATCCCGGGAGGGAAATAGCGTTGGAGAAAAACTGCTGGAAATGAAAAAGGAAAAACAGCTGAAAGCCCACGTGCGCAGCGGATAATACCAGGCGCACGAGGGGCGGGTGGCAGCCAACGAGCCGTCGCGGTCTAGCCAGCTCAACCCGGCCCATGGGCGCGGGGGGAGTAGGCGGACCGGGCGCTGGGCCGCTCGTTGTGATGGGCCGTGCAGGGCGGGAGCCAGCCCACCCGAGCCAACTACTACGGCCTGCCACCCGAGCTACCAGGCGGGCCGCAAGGGTGAGCGCCAGCCCAGGCGCGAGGCGTCGGTCGCTGCCACTGGGCATGAGCCAGGCAGGCGCGGGTTGGGCCGCGCAAGGCCCACCCGGCCGGCCCCTTCCTAGGCTGTTATTTGCTGCTTCCATCATAGCTTGTTGGGATGGTTAGATTCGGCCCAACCGGCTGGACAAAAATTCCTGTGACTTTTCCTTTAGCAATTAGTCCCACATGGCTTAGCCTTTGAGAAAGGCACACCCCTTAGCCTATATAAAGGGGTGCCTATGGGTGGGATGAAACACAACAATTTGAGAAGTCTTTTAGTTGACTTTCTCCCTCCCTCCCTCTATACCTTGTGACAATGGCCCCAAGTCTGGGCTGTGCGAACAAGGCACGCCTGCAGCACGCCGTTGCGCTGCAAGGATTCCTATCCGGATATCAACTTCTACACTCCCGATGAGATCTGGGAGCCGGAGGTCTCATCATACACCGAATATGTATGAAGACACGAGGCGCAACACTTGGGGCACTTAAATATCGTGAGCCGGAGCTGCTGCTCGATGAAGAAGGATCAAGGGATGACCTGCAAGGAGCTTCGCGACCTTGAGGTCGGCTACGAGTACGACTATATCAACCATGTTCCTCTCGGAACGTTAACCGTGTACAGTCTACAAGGGTATGTATTATATACGCTTGGTCGTTACCGTATTACTACATAGATAGATCTTGGAAAGTATTAGACGGTTCCAACATAAGATTTTTTTTGTTTTCTGCTGTGGAACCCCTTCATTAGAGGTTCATTGGGGAGTCGATAATTAACAAAGGAGAGATAGGGAATGTTCTAGAGCGAGAGAGGGAATCCATGGAGACCTCGTGCCATTCTCATTCTAGCTGAAGGGGCTAACAAGACGTGGCATGCCTAATCCTGCTAGTCACAACCTGGTCAACCACAGCTGGATGACTAGCCAGAGCTCCGGTAACCAGTGGAACGGCGTTTCGTCACGCTCGCGTGATCAACAAGAAGTGGATCTCTACTCGAATTTCATGACTCTCCTAATAAGGGCATGGCGGAGACCAATCAACGGCGGTGATCTCCCGAGCGGCCAGATACGATGGTTCACCACGACCAAAGGCTATGAGTCATGCTAGTATGAATTGGAAGCATCGGAATGAGCGGGATCACACCACAAAGATGCTGGAGTTTCTAGGTGTGAGATCCAAGCACATGGCTTAATAGGATTGATAGGATACTCATACCAACAAGTTGCAACTTCTTTTCTGGAAGCTCATTCGAAAAGAACTCTAAGGTTAAGCGTGCTTCGCCTAGAGAAATTCTAGGATGGGTGACCGGCTGGAAAGTGGGTACCGGGTGCGTACGAGTGAGTACAAAATGGCAGAAAAGAATAGTGTTGGTTTGTCGGGCCAGTCTAGATATCCTATTAAGCTACTAGGAGTGACACCCCTGGGGCCCAGTGGACAGGATGTTACAATAGGGAGGATTGAGTAGGATTTGAGGTGGCGGATCAACAGCAGAAGCGTTAGCCAGAGTTGAAGAAGCGGACAACGGGCTCAATGCAGAACTCCCGCGGACAATTGCTAAGGTCGGGAGGATGAGGAAGAGGAGGAGCCTCCGACATGCATGGATGCTTGCAGGGAGGTCCATAACGGTGAGGCTTAGCAGCACCCATAGTTAGGGTTTTGGGGCTCATTGGGGAGTTGACAGTTAACAAGGGAGAGATAGGAAATGTGCTAGGGCGAGAGAGGGAATCCATGTAGACCTCGTGGCATTCTCAATCCGGGCGAATGAGGTAGCAAGACGTGATGTGCGGTGGCGAGGCGAACTAGAGCCGGCCACACAGCTGCTTGAAGAGGTAGAAGACAATGCCTGACAGGCTTCGCCCACCTGCCAGGATTTGATCTTTTCTCTCTGTTTTTCTATTTATTAAATTGGTATTGTTTAAAAAAATTGAGGGTTCAAACAAAGTTTAAAACTTCTGAAAATAATCAGGTGGGTATCACCATGTATATGTATGTAGGAAGTAAATACAAGTGTATATTGTCTAGGATATGTGTTTATGTAAGTGTAATAGCATATTTGAGATGTACGTGGAATTCTAGTGGAATTTTTCAAAAGTTAAAAGTTATAGTGGTGTTTCTCAAATATGCAGAAATTATAGTAGCATTTATCCGGTTATCCCTATCATAAACTATGGCCATGATCTTGGTCATCTTTTTGAAAACCTTGAATTGTCGACAATTTCAGTAAATGTCTAGAAACTCATTTAAATGCTGGAAAGCATACTCTCGCTGGCATGTGACCCTAGATGGGGACAACATCTGAGTGTCTCCACGTCATAGTAACGTATGTTAGAAGCTTCAACCTCAAAATTTTGGTACAGTGCCCAAACATAACGCGCATCCATTCAAATATCCCACGCATCCATTCAAACATACTTCACCTTTTTAGAATGCAAAATTCATCTTCTATTCCTAGTCCGGAAACAAGAACTTGAGAAGCATTGTGATGGCCTGCAAGAGCATAGGTTTGCCAGAGCATGTTTTCGTGGAAGTATTAATTCAATTTTTTATATCGATCCCAATAAGGAGCTTGGAGATGTGTCTTTATGAGGCGTCTCTGCTGCACCCAAGGTGTCAAGTTGTCTTGAGTGAATTGACTACAAGTGCAGAGAGTGGATGTAGATGAGTAGATTATGTGGGAATTTAAGTAAAGAAAGATGCTAGAAGTAAATAACATAAAAAGTAAAGAGCAAGAAATGTGTCTACGATTCCTTCATATGAGAAGTTAGGCGTGGAGAGAAACGGTTCATGGTAATAGTGAATGTGCCAAATGGATAGAATGAGATAAGTGATTGTGATACTTTTTATTCATACGTGAGTAGGAAAGCAACCCATATACTGACTAGGAGTCCTCTTGGTAGATTCTTCCAAATCCCAATGATCCAACTGCATGTTAGGACAGCAATGGTCAACGCATCACTTAGGGTCTTTCGATCAGATCAATGATTTAGGCTTGGTAGTTCCTTGTTATCCTCTAGTAGTACTAGCTCCTCTTTGATATCGGTTGTGTCACTTGAGGATCATCGATTCTCTAGTAAGTTCATACCTATGAGATCTCATGATCATGTTATCTGGGCCTTAAATTAGACAACAAGTATTAGGAAAACATAGATATTCATTCTCACATTATAATAATCACAAAAACAATCATAAATGGATGAAAATAAAGGAGGCACAAAACATATTACCAATCCCCTAATCTCCCACACCTATGGGGATTTATTCTAACGTGAGAGAAAGACAGATCAAAGGCATAATAATATTACAAATATAAATCATCTCAACTTTACCGTAGCAAGCCACAATATCAGTTGAAGATAAAATCAAATACAAACCAAGGTTGATCAAAGGTTCAAACCCTAATTTTACAAGTTTGAATCTCTCTGTCTCTCTCTTAGTACAAGTGGAAATGATGGTAGAGTGGATGATTGAGAGGCTAGGGATCATCGAGGGATGAGACAATGTTCTTCTCTTTCTTCAGATCTGATCACCTCTCTTCTGAAATTTTTTGCGGTGGTTGTGTTCATCTTCTCGTCCCCCTTCCTTCACGAAAGTTTCTTATATTGATATAGTGAAGGCAAAGGCAGGTGGTACGAGCGGGCTGCACGGGTGGAGACCGTACCAGTGGTCGTTACGGCCCCTGTACGCCTCTAATGAGAGGGGGTTCAATTGCAGATTTGCTCAATCAGATGTAATTAGCTCATAAATGCTCTCAGTTCTTTCAAAAGTATTCAATATCTAAAAACCAACATAAGAAACCAAGGTTTCAATAATTTTCAATGTTATCATTAGTAGAAATATCAAAACGAACAAAACCTAGTGAAAACTGTTGGAAAATCATTGATAAAAAGTGTCAATATTTGGAGCTATCACACTGCAATAATAGAGGGATATATGTGGTAAATTTTCATTCTCCTACCAGCATCACCCTATAGCCGCTTCTCTGCCCTTCTTCAATATGTATCCACCCACTCATTCCGACCTACACTAACTTTTTGGACCCACCATGCACATGATCCGCATGTTAGTGACCAGAGTTACAGTAAGTAGAAATTCTCATCATTTCCATTTTGAAATTCACACATTTTTTGCCAAAGTTGAGATAGTTAAATTGGTATGGAGTGAATATTTACGCCAAATTTATTGAGATATAATTCTATTTCAATTAAAGGATTTGATCCTCTCCCCATTTACTCCAAAGGAAAGGAAATTAAAGCTAATCAAAGGATAAGTGGAAAACATATCTAAATCTCCACTACTACTAAGAATAAATGGAGAAATCTATCTAAATCCTATTCTTATCATCTCTCTATTCTGCACGATATTCTCCTCGAAAACTATAGTGATGCTTGGGAAAGGTATTGTAACGTCTACGGCAACACACCGACCAGCCTCCGGACACAGTACTATGACTGACGCGATGACATTCCGACCATCCTCCATGCGTTGTATGCTAAAGAGGTCTCTGTGTATCTAAAATAGACACCCAATCAATTAGATCGATTACAGAAAGAACAAGATGAAACACGGTTCATATATGAGATGAAGAATATACCTTAGACTCGGGAAAGCAGGGGAAGGACGCCGAGGCGGGGGCTACACCCGATCAAGATATAGTACCCATTACGTCTTCAGATTTTGTGTCCTTTTCTTGGCATGACCATAGTGGGGAGGCCAGAGATGGGACTTTGTGAGATCTAGGATATTTTTGAAACGATGATGCTTAATCTAGGGTTCAGCTTGTCGAGCGAGGGTCACTAAACGGATAATGCAGTACTAGTACCGTACGAAATAAGTTGTGGAGAGTGGGGACTAAGGGTTCTCTGTATTATATAGGAAACAATTTTGAAAAGTTTGTGAGATCTCTGGTTTGTTTTATGGTCATAGAATAAGTGCTTCCTGCTACGTGGGCCGCGTTTTCATAAAGGCCCGTCGGTCTCTAGTAGCCACGGTGACTTCCTAGAAATGATACCATGTGGTTAATTCTTTGCCAAAGTGGATAAGGACTGGCTTTGTGTTTTGTGCAAGTAAGTAAGTATCTCAAAATTCGTGTTATGTGCAAAAATGAATTGTGATTATGGTTTTGTACAACAAAAAGCCAACAGTCGGTGTTATGTGAAATGTTCTCACATATAAAGGGTCAAGCTCAGGTCGCCAGTGGTGGGCCACACTAGTCAGTGAGATGTTGCTACCAAGTTAGCGGGAGCATGCACGACCATTCTCCAGTTTTAGAACCATGTTTAACATCTCTTACAACGGACGGCGCCATTGTTAATGCCTTCATTACATCTACCACAACATTTCGTACTGTCGGTCTTGTTGGTGGTCTACCACGACACCAAAATCCGGCGGTGTCAAGTCTATCAGTACGCACAATGATTTGCCGCTGCGATTTGGCACCACGAAAGCTCATATGTCGGGTAGAAAACATTTGTAGCTACTTTTTATTTATGTCGTACAAAAAAGTGTCGGGTATGGAGTATTTTTGTATATGGTCTGCCGTACATGATCACGATATTGTATATATGATTTTATGGTGCATCACTGTTTATGAGATGAATTTTCAGTTACACTCAAACATAGGGGTGAAAACTAGTATCTGATAATCCGAATCATCCTACAATCATATTGGGAAGATTGAAAATGATCGTCATAATATCTGAATTCGGTTGATTATAAGTATGGATGTGTGAAATATCTGGATTAGTTTTACAAATAAAAAAAATGTGGTATTGAATTTTGAAGCAAATGTGTATATGAAAATGGATATTTCCTTATCCGAATAAAATTGTGTTAGTCCATTTTAGTAATTGTAGTCCGATATGCCAATTATTCAGCCTAGAAAACTAACAAAGTGGTATTTTCTGTGATTAAACTTGAAATATTGTGCATCTTATCGGTATATTTATCTCTCTATCGTTATATAGTTAACTCACTGTATCATATGAGTCTTTTATTTAGTCATTTGTACCCGTTGCGAATTGAGAAGTTTACATTACACACTATATTCAAGTTATATCCGTTGCATTCGTATTCGACAATATTCATATTCACATCCATATTCGTTTAAAATATTTGAAAACGGATGCTGGAAGAGCAATATTCGATCTGCATCTCGGATCCATTTCCACCCCTACTCAAACAAGTAGTACGTACAAGTTTAATGTTTCCAAAATTTTATAACATTTGTAAGTATATTTTCATATTTTACCCATTCATTATCCTATACTTCAAAAAATATCATGGAGGAGCACCAGGGAGCGAAAACATCAAGCACCAACTAAATTCTACCCCCCCCCCCCCCCCCCCCCCCTCTCCCTCTGTCCCTACTTTGGTTGCGCTCTCATTTTCATGGTTTTGTTTACCAAATAATTCACTAATAAAACACTAGGTATTTTCTGTAAAAGTTGTATCATTCAAACTTTACGAATTCATTGATATACTCCCTCCGACCCAAATTAGCTGACTCATATTTGTCAAGAGACGGATATCTAATACTAAATCATGTCCAGATACGATCGAATCTAGACAAATCGAAGTCAACTAATTTAGGTTGGAGGGAAAATATTATAGTGTCAAATTAATGGTCAAAGTTCAATATTGAAATGTGGGTCACTTTATTTAAAAAGAGGGAGTAGGAGTAGTATTCTAGTAAAAAAAAAGGAGTACCGGAGTAGTACATTAAAAAACATTTATAGCGGCAATAAAAGGGTAGACGAGCAGAGTTTTGAACAGAAAATGTGGAAAGAGAAAGACCAAAAGGGTTTGACCACGCGTGGACCTCCTTCTTCTTCTACTAAACGAGGATCCTGAAACAGCATCCGATAGATCTTTCCCTCCTCCCGAACAAGCTGCCTCCTGCATGCACAACAGCACAACACCAACCACGGCCGGGAAAGAAGAAGGGAAAACCCCGGTGTGAAAAGCGGGCGGGCGTAGTGGGCCGAGCGTGCATGGGATTACCACAGGACAAACTACGAGGCAGGTAGAGTTGGTTCCGTTCCGTGGGAGCGAGTTGCGCGTTCGTGCGCGCGCGCAACACGATTACACGAGCCTCCGGGACGGAAGGCGACCACGGCCGGAGCCAGACCCGACCGCGCGCCGCGGGTCCCGAGGCCGGTGCCGGTGGAAACCCCGCTCAGCCTGCATGCGCCGCCCGTCCCGAGCAGATCGCGCCCCGTACTCAATCAACCATGTAATGTCTGGATGTAAAAGCTCAGATCACTTGTTAATTGTTGTATGGTGTGGTGTGCTGGTTGGCTGCTCTTTTAATTTGCGTCCATGGCTCTATATTTTGTCCCGTCCGTCGGGCCGTTTCCTGGTTGGTTCCTAGTATCTTGCGCGCGCACGCTCGATCTCGTTCTTGGTTTTCTATATGTCCAGCTCCGTGAGTCGGCCGGAGCTAGTTTTTCGTCTTGGGCCGGAGACCCTGCCGGAGAAGTCCACGCTCTCCGTGCATTGCAGCCTACATTGCTCTACAATGAAAAAAAATACAGATACTCCTAAGTTATTATTCACTGTCAAAATAGATTGCAGAGTTTTTCTATTGTATGTTTATAGTTTTCTATTGTATTCCCCTAGACCATGGCGACTAGGGCATCCCCCTCGAAACGCTAGCGCCGCCTTCCCTCCGTCCCCTCTCCCCGATCTGCCCAGTGGCGAATCTGGGTGACGCGGAGGACCTCGACCGTGAAGTTACTCCCTCCCATTGCATGCGTGGGGATTCAGCGGTGCGGGCAAGGCTTCCCGGCGGAATGGCGGTGGTGTCGGGGGGATGACCCCCGGGTAGGCTACGCTAGGCCTAACTGGCCGGCTCCAGGAATGCATGGCCGGATGGCCGCAACCGAGTGGACCGCTCCGACCAGTCCGCCCTCAAGATTCCCCGGCTGGCGTGTCTAGCCGGATGGCCAGAAGAAACGGCTGGGTGGCCGCTTCCACTCGGCCGCCTCGGATTCGGTGGCAAGGCTACGGAGGGGGTGACGCTCCTTGCTGAGCGCGCCCCTGACTCCTTGCACCATCAAACAGGCTGGCGCGCCGCCTCTGCTGGCGCTACAAGACAACTGTGCCAAAGTGCCAAAGAAGGAAGCTAAGTGAGGCGTTGTCGGCTAACCGCTAAAACTCCAGTTGGCCGCTAAAGCACCGGGTGACGCCCAAAGCACTGGCGTTGGGACACTATAGCATTGTCCCCTGTACTGGAGGCTTGACTAGGTCCTGGCCCACCGGCTAGACCCCGCCAGCCGGCACACTATGTAAACCCAAAGCCCAAAAAGTAAACCCTAGAACCCACATTGTAACCTACCTCTTCTAGCCAGTATATAAGGGAGGGTAGAGCTAGGATTCTAGGTAAGCTCGAGTAGATCCAAGTACATTCTCATAGTTCATTAGTTCATCTTCTTCCTCTAACTCACCATAGCAACTAGGGAAACAGCTCAAGGAGCACTTGTACTGCGCATCCGCCCCCAAGATAGTAGATCCTTGCAGGAGTAGGAGTGTTACCTCGCCAAGAGGGCTCCGAATCAGGGTACATCGCTGTGTCTGCAGTATTTGTGCCCAACCCATTGCGAGTAGCCACCGAAAGCATCCTAATTGTCCCCTCTCATGCCATCCTCGATGGCATTACCATGTTCCACACCACGACATGTGGTCTCTTTGTCATTCTGACTAGTGGAGTAGGAAGCGCTCCCTCTGTCGGGTCTCCGTCCGCCGCGGGTGCCATAGGAAAGGTGGTTGGATCATGCGATCGGAGATCATGGAGGGCGTCTCTAGATCTAAGTGTTGGGATGACATGCCTGATGTGGGCTTGGTCGATGACAAGGCTCCGAGGGTGGTTGGTCCGACGTACATGCTGCTAGATGGAGTTCTAGTGTGGCAGATCCGAGTGAAAACCCTACATTTCTGCCTTTGGCCAGAGGCAATAATGGCGACGCCTTTATGCGTTCTTGAAGGCATAATCAAGGTGAAGGTCCCAGATCCTTCCATAACACTCCGGGGCAAACCCTAGATCCATGGATCGGATGATGGCGGCGCTCCTACGTTGCTCTCCCCTTGGGGACATCGACCTTGGAGGTGTGCATCGCCCCGAGGGACCAGTGGATTTTTTTGTGGTGAAGTGGTGTTGTTCAAAGTGCATTAATGACAGTGAGTCTCGGTGGTGTGGCACATCGGGATCTCGGTGGCGGACACATGATGTTGGACGCATGAAAGGCAGTGGCATAGTATGATGTCATGATGGCGCTGACCACATTTATGGAAAGGTATTCATCCTTGTTTAATTGATGAGTGTAATCTTGTTTATTATCCTTTGTGTTGTGTTGAATAGGTAGAGAACGATTTTGAACCTGCTACATATACTGAAGTTGGTGCATTCGTTGACCATGATAAGTTGATTTCTGCTATGCAAGAGGATATGCCATCGCTTCAGAAAAATGACACATGGGATGGTGTGCGCTTTACTAAACAAAAGAAGGTGGTTTGTTGCAAATCCCATCTTCGAGCAAAAGGAATCTTTGTCTCCTAATGATCCTTCAAGGTATAAGGCAAGGTTAGTAGTTAAGGGCTACAATCAGATACCAGGTATTGATTATAATGATGTGTTCTCTCCAGTTGCAAAACATAGTTCCATTTGTACTTTGTTTAGTATTGCGGTTGTGCGTGATCTTGAGAATCAGGAGTTAGATGTAAAGACTGCTTTTCTGCATGGAGAATTTGAGCAGGAAATACACATGGACCAACCTAAAGGGTTCATAGTTTCTGGTAAAAAACGATTTTGTGTGCAAGTTGAAGAGATATCTTATGGTTTGAAGTAATCTCCAAGATAGTATTACAAATGGTTTAATTCATTTATAATGTCGCATGGATTTAAGAGGTCATAATATGATAGTTGTGTCTACATTAAATTTCTTGATGGATCACCTATATAGATGATATGTTGATTGCTGCCAAGAGCAGGAAAGAAATCATTACTTTGAAGGCACACCCAAGCAGCGAGTTTGAGATGATGGATCGTGGTGCTGCTAAGAAAAACTTAGGTATGGAGATCACCTGAGACAGAAAATCCGATTTGTTATTTCTTAATTAGCAAAGTTACATTGAGAAAGTTCTTCATCGTTTTAATATGCATGGTGCAAAATCAGTTAGTACTCCTACTGCTCCTCATTTTAAGTTGTCAGTTTCTCATTGTCCTACTACCGATGAAGAGTTTGAGCATATATCAAAGGTTCCATATTCTACTTTCTGTTGGTTCCTTGATGTGTGTCATGGTTTATTCTCGTCCTGATTTATCATATGCTATGAGCGTGATAGGTAGATACATGGATAATCCTGGTAAAAAACATTTGAAGGTCATTCATTGTGTTTTCAGGTACCTTCATAGCACTTTCAATGCTTGTTTGAAGTTTGGGAGGATCGACGAGGGACTCGTTGGCTATGTGGATTTAGATTTTGCTATTGATTTGGATAAGATAAGATCCCTCACATATTATGTGTTTAATGTTGGTGGTTGTACTATTAGATGGAAGGCAATGTTGTAGATGTTGTTGCCCAATCTATCATTGAAGCTGAATACATGACTATTGTTGATGCTTGCAAATAATCTGTTTGGCTGAAAGGTTTGTTTGTTGAGATTTGTGGAAATAATTCTTGCATTACTTTGTTTTTTGATAGTCAAAGTGCCATATACCTAACAAAGGATCAGATGCTCCCTGAGAGCATAAAGCACATTGGTATCAAGTACCATTTTATTCGAGACAACGTTGCTCAAGATAAACTAAAGGTATACAAGTTCATTACTCATGATAATCCTGCTAATAAGATGACTAAGCTTGTTCTTGTTGATAAATTTGAGATTTTCTCAAGCTTAGTTGGTATAACTATTTATCCAAAGTGGTTGTTGGCACCAAAAGTGTTTTCTTTATTTGTTCGTGAAGATGTTATTGTTTATGATACAAGAAGAAATTTGTCTCAAGGTGGAGTTTTTTTAAGTTGTGATCCAAATTCATTAGGACGCTAACTTCTAATGAGCGGAGCGAGGTCCATCACCGGAGGCTTGGGCCGAGTAGAGCAGGGGTTGCATGGGAAATGGCCCCGCGGTATGGATTGTTGATGACATAGGTTTCCACCGTGATATATACCTCTTGTAAACCATCGGTTGGGATAAGTCGTATCTGATAAAATCCCCGACGTTGTGTACACAGTCACTATATAGTAAAGTTTCGTTGGCTGGCGTCTGTGGTTTTTTCCTATCTTTATTGGAGATGTTTTCCATGTTAAAATCATGTGGCCCTAGCGTGTGTTTCGTTTTTGTTCTGTGTTTTACTTGTCACGTTTATAACAATGACAACCTCGGTGGCGACGAGGGAGAGGGAGCCTAGGGGCTATGGCGGAAGGAGGGATCCCATGTGGGAGCCATGCGGAAACCTGAAGTCTACTCCAACAGAAAATCCAAAAGAGCTTGATTTTTTTATAACATATAAGTATTTTCTAAGGATTCTTTTGTGCTACTTTTTACATGAAAAATTGTATCCACTTAAATATCTTGGAAATAATTATTTTATATTGTTGTGATGCTGAAACAAAAGTTTGGACCAAACAAAATATGTGGCATCCTGATCGGTATTGCATTGCAATCATGTGTTTTTCCTATCACTGCATTCTTAGAATCTTGTGAATCAGATAAGCTCTTCAATGAAAATATTCCTTTATAGAGTACTCTATATAGTAACTTTTTTTAAATAGACGATTTATACTACTTAAAAGGTTTAAGCATTACACCCGACCCCTGCATATGTAGGATGCGCACAGCCGTGAACAGTTCGAACTCAAGCTGGTAGCTGTGGAAAAGGCATGCGATCAATGTATACTACATGTCGCCTAAGGAGACGGAGGACCGATTCTAAGATCATGTTGTCATCCATGTCATAAAAACATTCCTCGATGTATCCTCCAAGCATGTACAAACTTCTGTAAACATGTAGCAAAACTCCACACGCTGTAGAGACGACCATAAACAAAACGTAGCGGTGCATCGTTAGAATAACCTGCAAAAGAGAAGTTAATTTATCATTAAAAATATTATCATTTCTACATAACCATAGCGACTAAATAACGGCCAACGCTCTCATGCTAATAAGGATTATGAACTTGCGCTCAATCCCATGAAGCCAGTTGCCAAATATATTGACAAAGTTGCGGGAGGAAAGAGTCCAGAAGCTACTTGGATGACTAACCATATAAAACAAACAAATTTGTATTAGAAGAATAAATGTTTAATCGGCTCATCATGATGATATAAAATACAATGCTTACTTTTATGCCAATTTACTTTAACAAGGTTATCTTTTGTAAGGATCATCCCTCAACAATAAGTACCATGCAAATATTTTTGTCTTTAGTGGTACCTTCATCTTCTAGATTTTTTATTGTTATCGAAGACACATGGGCTGGACTAATGCTCCATACATATAATCTATAGATAATTTGCCACTCTTATGTAAGTTTCACCGAAACACACCGGGACCATCTCACAGTTGCATTGTGGTTAAACTATGTAATAAAGTGTTCTACGATGCAAGTCTCTATCCAATTAGGTCTCTCTTGAACATCACATTCAGCGGGGAATATTCTAGCATTGATGCTATGGTATCCCCCTTATGGTGAACTATGTTTTATAGACCTGAGACCCTCAACCCACCTCTAGGATAGGAGCTGCGAGCCCGCACGAAACGAGAGGCAAGCGTTCTCCTCCCCACCCTTGAGAGTCGGTCGCATGGCCCCGATGCCTCCCTCCTTCTTCTCCGGTGGCCTCGTCGGCTGGAGGGTAAGGGGATGGTGGCCGGCCGTTGTACGACAGTAGTAGTAGGAGTCTTGGCCTTGTGCTCGTAGTGTGCCTTCTTCCCGTAGATAGGAGCGGAAGTCGGGAACCCTCTGGTTGGATCTTGGCCCTAGGGTTCTTCTTCCTCTTGATGCTGCTTCTCTGGTTGGATCTTGGCCCTAGGGTTCTTCTTCCTCTTGATGCTGCTTCTCTGGTCGGAGTTGGAGTCAAAGGAGAGAGAAACCGCTTGTTCGAATAAAGACAGATACGGGCACCATATCCTGTGGTGGAGCGGAATCGCGAGCGGGCACCCTCTAGCCAGCCATAGTGGCGAAGGGAGGGAACAGGCCGCTGCGGTTCATTCTGAAACGGAGCTTTGGTAGGGAGTTTCTCAGATCTTCAGGGCTATAGGTGAGTTGCTTCCTCTGGCCGGCCGTGGAGGTGAGGAGAGGAGGACAGGCATCTTTGCTTTTTGCAAATCTGGAGCTTCGGTCTTGGGGGCGCTGGTGCTACATCCAACTGGAGCAAGTAGTCGACGGCTTCTCCGCCATCTCCATCTAAAGTTGTTAGGCAGTTGATCCAGTCTTTGGGGAGTTCTTCTCTGGCATCCCTTCGACGGTAGGTCATCGTCCTCATGCCGGAATCGACGGCTATAGGGCAGCCACCTCCTCCTTTGGCGTTAGCGATGCTCAGCCCAGCCGACGTCTCGGGATCTTCTTTAACCTTCAGGACAAGATGCCGTTCCGAAGGCTTGATGTCATCGTTGTAGTTAGCTCCCTCCTCACTGTCCCAAGTGGTTCCGTCCCCGGCGACCGTGTGGGTGACTACGACGGCGCTCTGCACGGTGGAGTAGGAGCTTCGTTCCTCGATTGCATTTATTTGACTCTTTCTGAGGATTGTTGTGCTAATTGTAGGGACATGTTTGTATTTTTCTTTTTCTTCATGTCCCTTTTTGTAATTTTATTGAATGAATGAAAGCAGTAGGTCCTTCGGGACCGTCCCCGTTAAAAAAATGTTGTATAGAGCTGGATATTGTTCCTGGAGTGTACAATTTCCAAGCCACTTATCCTCCCATAAACGGATCTTCGCTTGCCATCCTTGATAGAAAATGAGTCAAATGGAAAGAAATGCTTCTTCATGGCCATGAACCCAGCTGATCGAGAAGTGAGGGTCTCCCGTCTTCCAAATCACTCGACGAAGCACAACTGAGCCAACATATTTCCTTGTTAGAAGGGTTTGCCATACACCACCATCTGTAAGCAGCTTGAAAAGCCACTTACCCAGTAAAGTGGTATTCTTAACCTCAAGGTCATGAATTTCTATTCCACCTTGATCTTTGGGATGGCAAACCACACTCCATTTGGTTAGTCGATTTTTTTTCTCGTTATCTCCTTGGCAAAAGAATCTAGAAAAAAATCAAATCTACACAATATTTCTTTAGGAATATGAAAGAAAGAGATCATATAGAGATCATATATAATACCATATTATTCAGTACTAAGTTTATGAGCACTAATCTTCCGCCCAGAGATATTACTTTTTCTTTCCAACTACTAAGTCTTTTTTGTAGTTCTCCTCAACATGTTTCCACTCAGCATTTGTAAGTCTTTGGTAATGAATCTGAATACCCAAATAGTTGATTCGAAATTGGCCTTGCTCGTAGCCAAACAGATCACCATAGATGTTCTTCTCTTCTTGGGTCTCGCCAAAGCAAAAAAATTCACTCTTATTAAAATAAATCCTCACTCTTATTAAAATAAATCCCCAGACCAGAAAGTTGTTCAAATGTTTTAATACTGATTTCAGATTCTTAGCTTTTTCCAAGTCTTTATCCCATGAACATAACTATATTATCGGCATATTGAAGGATAGAAAGTTCCCCGTCAACAAGGTGAGGAACTACCCTTTTATCTTCCCATCAGCTTTTGCACGCTCAATTAAAATAGCCGGCATATCTCCCACTATATTAAATAGTATATGCGATAATGTGTCACCTTTATCTCAATCCTTGTCTCGTCTGAAAGTATCTGCCAACGTCATCATTGATTTTGATGGAAACACTATCTCCAACACGAAACTATGGATTAGAGCATGCCACTCTACAAAAAAAACTTTTCATTATGAGAGCTTGCTGAAGAAAAGACCACTTGACCTTATCATAGATTTTTAAGTCAATCTTAAACAATACCCCATTCAATATTTTCCTATATAGTTCGTGAATAATTTCATGTAGGATTACTACACCTTCTATGGTGTTTCTTCCCTACATAAAAGCAGTTTGTGTAGAATGAACTACAAGGTCAGCCATTGAGTTTAGCGTGATCGTTGCGATTTTTATGAAAAATTTAAAACAAACATTAAGAATGTAGTTAGGTCTATATTGATCTATCCTTTCTGCCTCACTTAATATTAGCTAATAAAATTAGCTCACCGAGGTTCAGACTTTATAGACTTGATAAGCACTTGGCGTACATATAATGTACTAGTTTGTGTTTTTTATAAACAATTATGAGAGATATATAAGAGCAAGTATAATAGGGTACAGTCAGCTGGTTATAAGAGATAAAATATTGTAGTTTTGATGATGTGGAGGAGAGATAAGAGGAGAGAGAATGTAAGCGGGATGTAAGTTAAGAGCCGGCTCTAGCACATGCTCCTAGACAGTTTGTGAGAGTAAAATGTGGTCCATGTATTAATTAAGTAGTAGACTTTTATCACTACAGGATGCGCCGGCTAGGCCGACGGCTAAAAGCCCTCGCCGTAGGCCTTTACACCGTCGGCCTACGCTACGCCGAGGGGTGCCGTCGGCGTAGCCTCCTCGGCGAACCTCTCCCTCAGCGGAGCAAAAAAAGTCGTCGGCGTATGGTCTAGCCCTCGGCGTAAGCTTTGCTGACGGCCGTGGCAGGCCCGTCGGTGTAGTAGCCGTCGGCGAAAGGCGAGACCGCCGTTACACGGGCTGCTAACGGTGTAGTCGGTACGTCGACGGCATGGCCCTCGGCATAGGTGTAGCACGTGGCAGGCGTTGGTCGTCCCAGGCAGACAGCTATGCCGACGGCATGGCCCTCGGCATAGGTGTAGCACATGGCAGGCGCTGGTCGTCCCAGGCAGACAGCTACGCCGACGGCATGGCCCTCGGCATAGGGGTAGCACGTGGCAGGCGTTGGTCGTCCCAGGCAGACAGCTACGCTGACGGCTTGGCCCTCGGCGTAGCCTGTACCATTTGGCACATATCAGGGGCTACGCCGACGGCATGGCCCTCGGCGTAGGCCCAGCCCAGATTATTTTTTCCCCAGTTTCACTGCAGTTTTATTTCTTGCAATATTATTCACAGCAATATTGAACATGTATTTCACAAAAATTCAAACAAAATCACATCATTCATACATGTATCAAACAAGATCACATCATTCAAACATGTATCAACATGATCACATCATTCATACATGTATCAACATCGTCACACATGCATAGACAATAAAACCCTACAACTCTGGAGGAGACGGGGTGTATCAGAGATCTCCCCTGGTGAAAAGAGGCGACCTCCGGCAAGGGTGGCGTCCAGTAGAAGCAGCAGAAGAACCATCTCGCGAGGTAGTAGGAGAAGTGTCGAGGTGAGGATTGGGCCAGGAGAAGGACCATTGTCATGAAGCGGTGTGATCTGACGCCCATCCGGCGAGGCATGGCCAAAGTGCTGGTTCCCAAAAGCTCCTATTCCCTACATGTTGCCTACATGTTAGCAACTTGCGAGGCAAAGTAAAGCGATAACCAGTGGGCTAGCAAAGAACTTACCAGTGTCGATGTGTAGTATGTCCTAGTGAAACTGTCCCTCGATGGCATGCATGGCGGCTTCCCCGGCATGGGAGGCACATGCCCTAAATCCGTATTCTGTCCAGTTTGAATATTCATCAACATCGCCTGCAAGATAGTTTAGATGTCAGGCCGTAATACAACAAACTAGGGGAAGTGGGACTTGTATCTTTTGCAAAAATAAAGGTTCAAACTTACATTTACGTATTGCATGTAGATCGCATTCGCCTCCTGATACTGTCGAAAGGCCACCTGATATTCATCATGAGTGGCATCGTAGGCCGCCTCGAACTCAGGCTACAATTTCAAATACAAGGAATCTCGTCAGCAGTTAGCCATGCAGAAACAAAAGTCATAAAGATGATGAAAATGAGTAAAACTTATATCATCTCTGGAGGTGGATCGACAAGGCTGGCTATGAGGCGGGATAGGGGGGCCGTCGGTGGGGTGGGTAGCCTTGAGACGCGTGAAGCTCGTGGTGAGGGTAGGCTTGACCTTCTTATTCAGAATCTTGAGACGTCCATGCTGCAATCCGTGCCCCGACAGGACCAACAACTCCTCGTCGATCTCTGCGTGAATGGGGTCATCCACATGGGGGTGACGAGCCTTCACCATCGTGCTGTAGTCCGCCAAGTTGTTCTGGGCAGTGCCGTAGTACTCGAGTAACGAGGGCTGAGGCTGCGAGGAATCGGGCTTCTTTCGCCGCATCATCTCATAGACGGCGACGTCATGAATCACCTCCTCGGGTTGTGCCTCGGCCACTTGCATCGCGGAAAGAAATATTATGCATATGAAGTACGAACATGACGAGAAATAAATGCAGGTCGTTCCATGTATATACATACCACCTTCCCATTTAAGCGGTCAAAGTTGCGGTTTCCCGCGTAGTGTGTTCCACCATCGCCTCGGTTCTCCGCGTTCGGCCTCGACAAGGCTGCAAACTCTTCGTCTTCACTAAGCCACCTCGTCCTAACCAGCTCCTCCCATGCGAGTCGATGCGGCTCAGCCCAATCGGGGACAACCTGAAAATGCAATACTCAACTCCAGACAATGCAATGGCAACTTAGCAGCAATGTAGAATCTCATTGACATTTTACTCACCAACATGTACTCTTATGGCGTCATCGAGTACTCAGGATTAGACTTCTTACCGACAATGTCTTCCTTCTTGATCCTCACGCCCCTGTCGGCCTAGAAGTGACTAGCGGCCTTGACCTTCTGGTTGTACCACACTTGGGGTGTCAACTTCACACAAGCCCCAAGCAAAGTCCTGTCCGCCTTCTCCTGGTCCTCCTCAGCCACACGATAAAAGCACTTCAATCATGCATAAAAAACAATTGTAAGAGTCATGAGTTAGCACTTCAATCCTGGTCCTCCTCCTCGACCTCGACCTCGACCTCGTCCTCCTCCCGCACCAGCAAGATCGGGGTAACGCGGATTGGGATTTGGCTGTCTCCCACTCCGTGTAGCTTTTTTCTTGCGTTGTTTCAGCGCATTAAGCAAGGACGAAGAGCTTGCCTTGCCGCTGCTCATATTTTTCAATCACCTGCATTGAATAAGAGAAAACAGTTAAGCATAAAGACATAATAAAATGTATACACAAAGCATAAAGGCATAATGCAATTAAGAAAACAATTAAGCACAAAGACATAATAAATACTCACTATCATTCTGATTCTCATTCATATTCTCATTCTCACTATCATTATCACTATCTTTTGAGTAGAAAGCTGGATTCTCATCGAAGGGTGGAGGATCATCATCGTTGTCATTCTCTGCATGGAACTATATCATGTAGATTCACCACCGACTCACCCCGAGTTTCTGCATCGTTCCCAAGGTCCTCAAGATCAACCGGCTCTAAATCAAAGTGCCCGACGTCCCCTTGCTCTTGATAAAAAATTCTCTCGTACGTTACAGGGTTAATGTTGTTGTAATCGTCCTCAGAGGGAATCGGTAGGTTACCATGTGGCAATACCTGGAACACGACTTCCCAGCCCTGGAGTTCCGCTTTCTGGCATGGGTAGGGCAAATAATAAACTTGGTTGGCTTGGTGAGCAACAACAAAGACGTCGGCTCCGCTATAGGTGGTTGAAGGCCTAACTTCAACTAACCCAATGGAAGGGGTACTTCTCAGTCCACCCCTTGGGTCGAACCAGTGGCACTTGAACACAACAAGATTGAGTTGTACGTTCGTACGATTGAAGGTCCGCTCGTATACATTCTCTAACCTTCCGTAGTAATCAAGGGAATCGGCTCCTCTGGTGAAGACCCCAGTATTTACTGTTTTTGCATTCGGTCGCCCCTTCTGGTGCGTCTCTGTATGGAAGCGAAACCCATTCACATCATACTTCTCATACTTCATGACGTCACGGTTACAACCTTGGGAAACACATTTCAGCTTATCTGACATCTCAACGTTGGGATCAGCTCTCTACAGGTTTGTTCCATTCATTAGTTACGTGGAATAAGAGGGACAAGTCACATATTGCAAGGTAAGAGGGACAGGTTAGAAATTACTTTTTCCATGAACCAGGACACAAAGTTTTTTAATTTCCAGGAGCACCCTCTTTCAGTAGAGTGTCCAACTCCATGGGCGAGGGATCCGTCGGTCCCGACCACTGTTCATCCGTGAAGTCGCTAAGGAGAAAATAAGCATTAGACCGAGTTACTAGCTGCATAGAGCATTAGACCGAGAAAATAAGAAGTTTTTTACCATTTTACCTAATGAAATCAACCACTTCCTTCATGTTCATAAGCACATAAAGTATTATGCAATCCTTCTCTTCCTTCGGCAAGCTATATTTTAGTACTTTACCGGCCTTGCCACCGGGAAATTGGAATAGTTTGAGCTTGGGGTCATTCTTGGGCAGGTCGACATTGTAACGAGAGACCGGGTTATGCATAGTGGGAACATCATCGGGCCAGTAGGTTGTCGCGGCGTCTGCCATCTCCCGAAGGCATGTTGCTTCAGCTATGCATGCTTCAATCTTGGCTTTGTTTCCAGTTATCTTTCGAATAAACTTAAACTCTCTCTCAATACAAAACTGCCAACGAAATTGCACCGGCCCCCCCAAGAGTGCCTCGTTTGCGAGGTGCACAATGAGATGTGCCATCGGAGTAAAGAAGCCTGGCAGAAAGATCATCTCCAAATTGCATAGCAACTCCGGCACCTGAACTTGCAGCTTCTCAATAACCAGAGGACATATATGCTTAGCACAGAGCGTGCGGAAGAAATGGCTCAACTCCTCAAGCACTCGCCAGACTTTCTCGGGGAGATACCTTTGAACCATCACCGGCATCAGCCGCTCAATCCATATATGATAGTCGTGACTCTTGAGCCCGGTGACTTGTCCCGTCGAAAGATTGACTCCCTTACTTATATTCGAACAATAACCATCAGGGAACATCACGACATATTTGAGCCACCTGAATGACTCCTTCTTTTGGACATTATCAAGGCAGTAGTAGGCATGCGGCTTGAACCAATTCTTTCGACGGACAGTAGGAGGCTGCATGTGTAATCTCTTTCCTATCACAAAGCTTCTCAACATCGACTCTAGCCTTGACATTATCCTTTGACTTTCCAGGAATGTTCAGTACTGTGTGAAAAAGGGACTCCCCGACATTCTTTTCGGTGTGCATCACATCGATGTTATGGGGAAGTTCAAGGTCCTTGTAATACACAAGATTCGTTAAGGCTGCCACATGAGTCCAGTTGTGCGTTACACCATATCCCGCAAATAGATGGCCAGTTCCCGGCGCCGCAGGCACGAGAGCACGTAGCTCGGCATCAACAACTGAACCATCGAACTTTGGTACCTCTTTTACTTCATGCACAACTTTGCCCTTCTTGAAGTTCTTCTTGTCTTCTCTGAACGGATGCTTTCTTTTGAGGTACTGTCGATTCGTGTCAAACGCAACATACTTGCGACCCGACTTTAGCCAAAGAAACTCAAGTCGGTGCCTGCACACTGGGCATGGCCACTTACCAGCCGTACACCATCCGCACGTTAGGGCGTACCCAGGCATGTCATGCATGGTATACTGCAACCAAACTTTCATCAAGAAGTTTCTCTTCGATGCTCGGTCGTATGTCAACGTCCCGTGTATCCAGGAGTGGTTCAAATCATCCACAATCGGTTGCATGTAGACACTCAAATTTTTCCCTGGGTACTCGGGCCCTGGAATGATCAACGACAAAAACATGGTCTTCCGTTGCATTAATACTCCGGGGGGAGATTGAGCGGAATAACAAACACCGGCCAGCAGCTGTATGCGGCCGTCGACAAACCATATGGGTTGAAGCCATCTGTTGCTATCGCAATTCTGACATTCCGAGCCTCTTCTGCCCACCGAGGGTATTTGTCATCGAAGTTCTTCCATGCCTTACCATCAGACGGATGTCCCATCTTCTTCTGTCCGTTCTCGTCCTCATATCTCTTCCCCTTCTTGTGCCACGTCATCTGTTTGGCAGTTTCCTCGCTCAAGTAAAGCCGCTGGATTCTTTTTATGAATGGGAGATACCGAAGAATCTTTAGAGCGACATTTGACTGCCTCATCTGACCATCCTTTCCCTTTACCTCATCATACCTAGAGGCCCCACAAATGGAGCAGTACTTGTCATCCGCAAACTGTTTCCAAAAAAAAAGGCAACCTTTTGGACAACAATCTATCTTTTCATAATCCATGTTCAGCTCCTTCATGAGTTTCTTCGTTTCATAAAAGGTTTTAGGCAGACAATGCCCTTCGGGAAACATGTTACCACATGTTCTCAGATTAGCTTCAAAGTGAGAACGGGTGGTGGAGTACTGGCACTTGTCGGCTAGACACTGAGAGATGGCATCAAGCTGAGAAATCTTTGCACCCTCGTACAGAGGCCTCTTAGCCGCGGCCATCATATCAAGGAAGGCCTTCGCGGTTGGCTTCGGTTCCTCTGGTTCTAGCGGTTCCTCTGGTTCTGGTGGTTCCTCCCGTCGAGGTGGCAAATCCGGCTGGTCGGCATCGATGAGATCATCTAGCCAATTTCTAATCCCATCGTGCTCATTGCCATTGAGCCGCTGACGCATCACCTCACCCCTGTGACGTTCGTACCAAGCAAAGTCGACTTGCGTGACATAGTTAGACATGTACCCATATTGCAGAAGGTGTTTATACATGTCATCCTTTCCCTGACGATGACGCTTAGTGCAATGAGAGCAGGCACAAAGTGCCCGAACCATTGCCTTCGAACCACGCGCTAACTCATTCACTAACAAATGAGTGTTCCGTACCCAATCGTCTGTTTTATTAGTCGCACTAATACAGCCACTGTACATCCACCCATTATCAGCCATCCTCTTCTGCTTTGTTGGGAGAAAACAACAAATATAACATTTTATATCAAACAGGAGATTAAATGCTTCATATTTTTATGCATTCATCAACCTACATGTCTAATAGGAAAAGAGGGTCCTAACCAGCCGCCGGATCCGTAGATTGGGTAAGTTCTCTCTGGCTCTACCCAGATCCGAGCAGAATTTCGGCAGCACCTCCCTTCTGCTCTCCCGATACACGTATCGACAAAAAGCCAAGAGGATGTGCATCCGGAGAACAACGAGGAGGCGTCACTGAAATCCTGTCTCGAATCGAGGTAGACCCAGGGAGAACCATACCCAACTACGAATCCGCCGACTGGCCGATAAAAGTCATAAGCGTTACGGTTCAAAATATGCGAGACCACTAATCCATATTAAGTCGCGTAACGCTTATGGTCGGGATGACACCTATGTGACGCGACAGACTTGGTGATCTAGACACGAAAATAAACCTAGGTACAAGAGAGGCGAACGGATTCTCACCCTCGAAGCGTGATCAAATCATCGAAGATGATCCGGGACCCTGCCGTCGAAACACTCCCCCCGCTCACCCTCCGGTAACTGCAAAAAACATGAACAAACGGTTAAATATGCAACATCTATTTAGCAAAATTCCTAGTGCAAAACCCTAGTGCAAAATTCCTTTTTAGCATATATGTGACAAACACTAGTGCAAAAATACGATATATGTGACAAACACTAGTGCAAAAACATGAACAAATGGTTAAATATGCAACATCTATTTAGCAAAATTCCTAGTGCAAAACCCTAGTGTGGATACTTCATGACTAAGCTAGCTCCTTCTACCAGCCAACTACATCGACAAGATTACTGTTGTACTACTCTAGTACTCGCTCGCTCGGTCGCCACGGGTATGAATTAAACCTCGACGGAGATAATCTACCATCTGTAATCCTGTATCCTAGACTGAACTAGGAGCAGCGGTACTGGAGTAGTATTGTACGTAGTATTAAACGAACTACAGTGGTAGTATCACTGCAGCGCGTACGAACACAGCAATCAGATCCTGGATTCGGGGCGCGGTGGACCGGATGGAGATAAAATGCAGGCACGACCCGTATGTGTCGTGCTACTCCCCTACCGTACTAACGCACGCGTGGACAGACCTCACGAGCTTCGTGAAAATAGTGGCGTGCACACATGTTGGTGCGTGAAAACGGAACAGTGGCACGCACGCATGGAACAAGGTGAGGGATGATCGTTACTACCTGCGATGGCCGTCTATAGCCACGGCGGGCACGTGGGCAGCAGCAGCAGGCGAGCCTCCGCCTCCCCGTGCTGGCGGCAGCGTGGGGCTGGGCGGCAGGTCGCGGTGGACGAGCTCGGGGGCGTGGCGGCAGCGTGTAGGGGCGGCCGGGCAGTAGCGGCGCGGGCCGGGCAGCAGCGGCAGCACGTGGGCCGGGCAGCAGCGGCAGCACGTGGGCCGGGCGGTAGCGGAGGGCTCGGTGGAGGGGCAACAGCGCGCGGGCCGGGTGGAGGAGGGGGCGGGATTGGCGGCGCCGGCTCAGGGAGGGAGTGGCGGTGGCGGTGGAGGGCTAGCTCGGGGAGGGTGGGTCGGGCAGGGCGTGGCGGCGGCGGTAGGGAGGGAGGGAGGGACTGGCGGCGGCGGCGGAGGGCTGGCTCGAGGAGGGCGTGGCGGTGGCGGTGGGGAGGGAGGTGAGCAGTGGCGGCAGGGAGGTGAGCTGAATCGGGGAGGACGGGCCGGGCAGGGCGTGGCGGTGGCGGTGGGGAGGGAGGGAGGGAGTGGCGGTGGCGGTGGGGAGGGAGGGAGGGAGTGGCGGTGGCGGTGGCGGCGGAGGGCGGGCCGGGCAGGGCGTGGCGGTGGGGAGGGAGGTAAGCAGTGGCGGCGGCGGAGGTGAGGTTGAGTGGAGGAGAAGATAGGCAGGGACAGAGGGACAGGCGGCCTTATCCACGGGTTGCACTACGCCGACGGCTTGGCCGTCGGCGTAGCTAGGTTTTTTTTTCTACTCCACGCCGACACGCTGGGCCCAGTCGACGCTGCTCTACGCCGACGGCCAGGATACGCCGAGGGCAAAGCCGTCGGCGTAGCTAGGTTTTTTTTTAATTTTCTAGTATTACTACATACATTTACTAAGAAACTATAATATATAACAATTTATAATATATTCTTTGGTCTCTACTAATACAGAAGAAACTATACTATATTATTACTACATACGCCGACGGCCCGGATACGCCGAGATCTCCAAGCAAACCCTAGACATGGGCCCCGCGAATCTACCCTCCATAGACTTCTCCATACGAGGGTTGACCAATGGAATTTACAGTTGGTTTAGTGTTGTTTATGCCATACCTACATGGAAAACCAAGGTTGGGACTATGGTTCCACCGGTTTCCTACGCCCCGGAGCGCGGTTTGCCGCGGAACCCTGATATGTGCGCCTCAGATCGTCTACCCTCCTAGACGTTCCTCTGACAGGGGTAGCCCGGCGTAGCTCTCTCTTGTTTTGTGTTTGTTTAGGTCATATGATGATGTAAAACCATGTTGGTTCACAAAGTGCGGCAGTATCCTACCCGGTTTCACCGGAACGGGGAGTTTCCCCCTTATATAAGTCCAGAACCTTCCCTTTTAGGTTACAGCGCATGCATGCGAAGGGGAACACATGCAACCCGGGGACTAGGTTCTGCATGTTTCAACACAACACCACACCTCCATGCATGTGCTAGGGCCACATGCAAGTTCTTGAGGGTTTCCTACGCCCGGAGCGCGGTTTGCTGCGGAACCCTGATCTGTGGGCCTCGGATCGTCTACCCCCCTAGACGTTCCTCTCACAGTGGTAGCCCGGCGTAGCTCTCTCTTGTTTTGTGTTTGTTTAGGTCATATGATGATGTAAAACCATGTTGGTTCACAAGGTGCGGCAGTATCCTACCCGGTTTCACCGGAACGGGGAGTTTCCCCCTTATATAAGTCCAGAACCTTTCCTTTTAGTTTACAGCGCATGCATGCGAAGGGGGACACATCCATGCAACCCGGGGACTAGGTTTTGCAAGTTTCAACACAACACCACACCTCCATGCATGTGCTAGGGCCACATGCAAGTTCTTGAGGGTTTCCTACGCCCCGGAGCGCGGTTTGCCACGGAACCCTAATCTGTGGGCCTCGGATCGTCTACCCCCCTAGACGTTCCTCTGATAGGGGTAGCCCGGCGTAGCTCTCTCTTGTTTTGTGTTTGTTTATGTCATATGATGATGTAAAACCATGTTGGTTCACAAGGTGCGGCAGTATCCTACCCGGTTTCATCGGAACGGGGAGTTTCCCCCTTATATAAGTCTAGAACCTTCCCTTTTAGGTTATAGCGCATGCATACGAAGGGGGACACATTCATGCAACCTGGGGACTAGGTTCTGCATGTTTCAACACAACACCACACCTCCATGCATGTTCTAGGGCCACATGCAAGTTCTTGAGGGTTTCCTACGCCCCGGAGCGCGGTTTGCCGCGGAACCCTGATCTGTGGGCCTCGGATCGTCTACCCCCTAGTGATAAGGATTGAATCTCTGAACAACTTCACTAAAAGTGTGATATATAAATTTCACACACATGTGATAATAACACTTACAAACATGCAAATTTCTCAAGGTGTGAGAAGATTCGACATTTCATGTGGGCGTGGAGACTATTATTTGGAGGCTAGGAATCCGTCCAATTGATAAAATAGTACCTACATAATTGATACTAATAAATAAATACAAATATAAAATAAATTTATAATTGGGTGAAAAAAAAAGTACGGCGGTACGCCGACGGTCACCCTCGGCGTATTGATGGCGCCGTTAGGGATCCGTCCGAGCCAGGCCGGCATGTGCCACGCGGACACCCCGTACGCCGAAGGCCTATGTACGCCGACGGCAAGGCTACACCGAGGGCTCGGAAGCGGGGCTGGCCTGGCCCGGTGCTACGCCGACGGCCCCGTATAGCTAACTATTGTACAAGTGAACTATAGAACTTGCTATAGATGACATGACACTTTCTTATAGCCAACGGCCGACTATATTATTGACCTTGCTCTAAGCTGCTTTACCAAGTTATTGGGTACTCCAGTTTGAAAACACGGATTATTATCTGTGAGCTCGCATGATGTGAACTGGGAATTTATGACTAGAAGGAAGCACTGTCCTTCACCTGGACAATACTACTATACGACTATCATTACATGCATCATGTACCCCCACCCCATGATATCTCAAGTGGTAAGCTTAGGATTCCCCGTAGCAGAATACAACCGTGGGAAGAACAATACCACTCCACATAATTTATCCTCATATACACGCTGGGTCTCTCTCTCTCCTGCTCACACTTCCACTTCTCACTATAACTACCCCTTGCCAACCACGGCACCTCACCTCATCTCACCTCACTCTCAAGAAAGTAGCCAAGAAGAGAAGCAAACTAGGAAGTGAGTGCGAGAGCAAGAAACCACACCAAACTAGATTTCATCCATGGAAGACCCCTACACGAGCTTCCTCAAGAATCCCTACTACTACTACAGCACCTCCTCCTTCCCCACCCCTCACCTCCCTCCTTCCTTCCCACCTTACGCCGCCCTCTACCCCGCCGTGGCAGCCGCGGCCGCCGCTCCCCATCATCAGTACCCCTCCTTCTTCCAGCAGCAGCTGGCGGCGCATGCGCAGCCGACTCATCATTACAGCACGGCGCCTCCATCCCCTCCGCTCAGGGAGGCGCTCCCCCTCCTCTCCCTCACGCCCACGCCCACCTTGCGCCAACGCGCTGTCCACCACCACGACGCCGCCGACTCCGATTCCGACGACGACGACGACAACGATTGCTGCTACCACCTGCAGCCGGAGGTGGCGGCGGGCTCGATGACGGCCCCCGCGCGCGCTCCGCTCTTCGCTGACCTAAACTGCGTGCCGTCCTGCTGCGACGACCCGATGGACGTGGAGGCCGCCTGGTCCACGTCCACGGACGATGCTGCCGTTGCTCTGCGTATCGGCCTGCCGGCCGCCGAAACTGACCTCCTGTCCGGGCTCTCCGGCAGGGCAGCGGAAGATGATGATGAGGAGGAAGAGGAGTGCAAGGCGGGGGGCGGGCTGCACGAGGAGGTGCCGCTAGGGTTCTCCTCGACGGCACCGATCGGGAGGCTGAACAAGGGGCAGTACTGGATCCCGACTCCGTCGCAGATCCTCATCGGCCCCACCCAGTTCTCCTGCCCCGTCTGCTTCAAGACATTCAACCGATACAACAACATGCAGGTAAGAACTGGTCTTCCTGAACATCTTCACAATTTATACCCCTACCACTTAATTTTGCTCCCATTTGCTGCATTAATCATTGCTCATGATGTGTGGATTGTAAGATGCATGCCATGAATGACTCGTGAAATAGACTTGAGCTGCTGAGAAGGTATGATCATGCATGCACAGTGGCTGACTTTTTGTTTGATTGAACTAGACTGGCATGCCAGGAGCTGAAGCTAGCTGCCCATGCATGAGCATCTTTATGCTTTTCTTTCTTGTGTGTTTGGCTTTTGAGGATGCATTTGAGTGGTCTGTAGTGGAGATCCCAGGGAAGATTTTATCTTTGTTTAGTTACATCTCTCTGTCTTAGCAGTACTGAAGTACTAGCAGTGATCAATCGATCGGCTTACTTTCCACTCTCCCTTGTAGTACTAGCAGCCCACCCAGTCCTGAATCCCTGACCACCACTCATGATTCATGGCTGATGAGATTTGGCTAGCTCTGCATGCATGCATAGGTTGTTTCAGGACAGGCTTTCCCATGTTTTGGAAGCATAAGATTGTGATATTATGGGCTCGATCTGCTGCAAAAATGACAGTGTGTCCTGATGCATCAACACTCCTCCCGAGAACATCAAGAGATCTGCAGTGTTCTTCCTGTAGCCAGCGACAGTGCCGCTACTCTGGCTGTGCGCTCTTTAAAGAAGAACAGCACCAACGTACACAAACACACAAGCACACGAGCTAGCGAGCTACTCAGATCGCTAGATCACTAGAGCCCTCATTTCCAAAAACATATGTGCAGCTTTCACTCACTCTCTCACTCACTCTCTCTCTCTCTCTCTCTCTCTCTCTCTCTCTCTAGATCTGCTTGCAAACTGATTACCGCTGCTGCACATGGAGAAAGTCCGGTCCAGTTTGGTCACAACTCAACTCATACAGGCTTGCATCTGCAAGCTACTTCGAAACTTAAGTAGTAGCACGCATTCTCTAAATCTCACACAGGAGTAAATCATTTGGCATCGCGCATGAATGAATCGAAGAACGTCTAGCTAGAGCCTCCCACAGCACATCAAACAATGGATTTCTGTGAAGTAGTAGTACATGTTTAATTTCCGCATAGGATATCATCTGTAGTAACTTGATTAACTATATGTTCTGCTAAAATTATCGATCGTCGGTCTGTTCGGATTATAATTACTACAGCAGTGCACATGTCCAAATTAAATTTAAGCCGACGGTCTAACTAAATGAGCATTTGCAGATGCACATGTGGGGTCACGGTTCGCAGTACCGGAAGGGCCCGGAGTCCCTGCGCGGTGTCCAGCCGACGGCGATGCTGCGTCTGCCGTGCTACTGCTGCGCGGCGGGGTGCCGGAACAACATCGACCACCCGCGCGCCAAGCCGCTCAAGGACTTCCGCACCCTGCAGACGCACTACAAGCGCAAGCACGGCCTCAAGCCCTTCCTCTGCCGCCGCTGCGGCAAGGCCTTCGCCGTCAAGGGCGACTGGCGCACCCACGAGAAGAACTGCGGCAAGCTCTGGTACTGCCTCTGCGGCTCCGAGTTCAAGCACAAGCGCTCCCTCAAGGACCACGCCCGGGCCTTCGGGCACGGACACGGCGCCTTCGGCTGCAACGGCGCCGCCGGCGGTGACGGCGGCTTCGACGACGACGACGAGGGCGCCGTCTCCGAGATCGAGCACGACGTTGTCTGCGGCGGCGCCAACGCCAGGTCCTCGTCGGCGCTGCGGTGACGAAGACCAACCTATTATCATATCACTTCATCGATTGATCACCGGCCGGCCAGCTCGATCCTGTTAAGCCGTGGCGCCGCTCGCACGCGCGAACACTATACTGCTCGTAGTATTATAGTTAGCTGTTCTACCCTGTGTGTTGACGTGTTATTGTCGTCGTTGTCGTTTTTTGATTTAGTGCTTTTATTAGGGCATGTGTAAGTGCTGCTTTCTAGTTAGTTACTGATCCCTTGCTTGTAAGGTGTTGCGTTTGTGTGATCTCAGTCGATCACAACATTAGCTCGTGGAGCAAACGGTGTGTTTCCAAGCTTTGCTACCTCAAAATTCTGTTGAGTAAGAACATCCGTAGCTCGTTGCTCCCCTTCTTTCAATGAATAAGGCCTGTATTTTTTTTTAAAGTCAAGCTAATAAATAAAGTTTGACCACACCTTTAGAAAAAACTACCAAAAATCATGATATTATATACTCCATGATTATATAGATATCCCATGAAAATATATTTCATGGTGTACCAAACGGTATTGATTTTGGATTGTATATATTAATGATTTTCTTCTGAATAATTAGTCAAACTTTACCTAGTTTGACTTTTAGAAAAGAATATTGAAAAAGGAATATTATGTGAGCAAATTTTATTATAATTTAATTTTTTTTCATGTACTCCCTCCGTCCCAAAATATAAGCCGCCTAAGGATTGGTCAAAAGCCAAACCTTACGAATTTTGACCAAATATTTAGAAAAAATATCTACATCTACAATAATGAATGGACATCTTAATAAAATATACTTTATGGTGAATCTGTTGATATTAATTTAGTATTATAAATTTTTATATTTTTGTGTATAATCATGATTAAACTTAAAAAATGTTGACTTTTGACTAATCCTTAGACGTCTTATATTTTGAGAGAGAGGGAGTACTAGTTAACTTTTAATCAATTATGATATATTCATGTAGGAAGCGATGGAGGATGACGACTGGATCTTCTTGCATATGTCATGCATGCATACTGTTCATCATAAATGTCATTTCTGCACGTGGAAAATTCCAACCTATCTTCGCTGCTCCGGTCAATTTTCTACTATATCAGCGGACCCTTTTCTGTGCAAGCATACAGACCAACCTAAACATTTCCCAATTTCTAGCTAGACACATATTCCAAGCTAGTATACGTGTGTCCTACAAAGCGAAAACATAGAAGGACACTACTACGTCATGGATGGAGTTGGATATGTGCTACTTTTGTTGAGACAAGCTTACCAACATAAGCTTAATTTATGTACCTAGCTAACGGATAAAAGAAGGAAATGTCACATTGACCTCCATGCAAAAACAAAGGAGACACAACAAAATGCTTTGCTTTTCCCTAGCTTGTTTTAACGAGGAGAGATCAACTTTTTGGGCGCACTTGAGATGGAGCTGGCCAAGATGGCCGACCAAAGTATGCATGCATGTACAGCCAAAGCCTGATGGATGGAACATCATGTAAGTGTCCATACCATGAGATGTTCGCGTCAAATGATGTACTTTTCTCACGTTTGGATAGAAAGAAGGATAGGGATGGGGGATTGGGCAGTGAGCTAACGGAGGAGAGGCTTTTTTTTCTACTTTTGAATAATAGATTTTTTCTTTAAAAATCTTCAAAAGTAAGTTGAGAGTTTTTGCAATTGATGTAAGCTAAGGAAATGGAAAGTTAGTTAGCAAGGAACTCTTTAATCCAAACGATATTCATATTGAGGATTGGGATCCACAAAGCACTTATATGAGTTTTTTTGTAGGATTACACCCTATACGTATTTTCGAAGAATTCATTTGAACTATGCTTGATATCCCCTCAAATCTTTTGGAAATATCATCTTGTTTTTTCTATGGTCTAGCCAAACAAACTTCCGTGCAAATAAAATCTTACTAGAATCAAGTGGGACTGGGTTTTTTCCTGCTCCTGCCACTACAGAAACGGGCGGTGTGCCGAGGGCCGGCCCTCGGCACAGCCCTAAAATGCCGTCGGCACATGCTGTGCAGAGGGCAGCCCTCGGTGTAGCCGCCTCGGCACAATGTCTTGTCGGCACACACACTTTTGGTCATCAGCACAGGAATTGCCGTCGATATAGGCTACGCCGACGGCTTTGCCCTCGGCATAGCCTAACGGCTGGTTGTAATTTTTTTAGAATTTTTTTTCAATTTTTTTGATCATTGAATTGTTTGACTCGTAATCTCTCACTTAGAAATTTTTAGCAATAATTACACTTAATCTTCGGTTAAATTGCAATCTTAGTCAAATTTCTCGATCGGTTACCCATTCTCACACTACTCCACCGCCAGCATGCTAACTTCTCCTTTTTTTCCAGATGAGTTTCCGCGAAGCAATGTGTACCTTGTTGTCAATACTATCATATCAATCTTACCAACTCTTATATCATTATGTCACACGTTTTTTTTAAAATTTATAAACAATTATTTAAGTAAACAATAATGAATAAGTAATAATATTATTGAATTCAAATAAAATATAATGATTTTACTTTTTTTATTTTTTATTTAATATGGAATAATTAATATATTTATATCCGTAAATCAGAATTCGACAAATAATATGTCTAAATCGACCAAAAAATGAGAGGAATCCAAATATGATATCCATATCATATTACACAAACTATGTCATGATCCTAGCCATAATTTCATTTGCCTGTTTTAAATTATGGTGAAAACGGCAGGCATGAAGATTCTTAGCTCGGGGCGCTCGGGGCTGAGCCTCGCTAAACTTGAGGTGGATATCTTATGAAATAGTATATTGTGAACCTAAAAATGATTTTTTCCAAAAAAAATCATGAGGATTAGATCATGTACATTTATTTCAAATCTGACCGATTTCCTGTCGAGTCGGCAGGAATTTGTCTTTTTTATGAGGAGTGGACATAAAGGTTTAAGATACCCCGAAAAGGAAATTGTCCATGCAAGGTGGTCTAGTATTTTTGAAAAATGAGGTAGTACCAATGTGAAACTTTCATTTGCTGGTTGCTTCACAAAACACCCTGTTTTTGGCACCCGGAAAATGGATATGCCTTTTTGGTGCGATGAAAAGGAAAACTTCCTCCTGCACGATTGTAAGTCATCCCAAGATACACATGTGTGCATAATATGGGCATATTATCATAAACTATATCGCGATTATATCCATAACATTGTTTATTTGGCCTGAAAGCTATGAAACCTCGAACATGATAGCTCATTTTCGAGGTTTTTAATTTGCGACTCGAAAGTTGAGACGTCAAGGCATAGTGGAGCCCGAGTTGCTTGTAATCGGATCGTTTTACCCACAGTTGGCATGCAAATACTTAGAGGGTCTTTTTGGCACGAATTCAACATAACGTTTGAATACAAATAATCATGTTAACGCCCGTTAAGTTGGGCCCCTCCTGTCAGTTTTGACTATTATGTCATTGTCGTCGTGGCTGCCATGTTGACTTGTAGCGTTGGCACCTGCATACATCCTCATTACGCCGCCTTCTTATTCCTTGGAGCGGCAATCTTTTGTCGCGTCCATGGTGCGGAGCTAGGACGCTATTTTCTTCGGGGGTGAAATCCGGAAAGCTCGCCCTCACAATTCCGAATCGGCGCTCGCCATCCCCATGGACGCACTCATGACACAGTGCGGGGACGAGAATTCATTCCTGGAGGAGATCTGTCACCATGCCAAACATGCTCGGTCCTACTGTCCTCCTCCCGATTCTGAGCTCGCCGTCATCGTGGTCGCACCCACATCAACCACCACGTTTGTTAGTGCGCATGAGTGGGTTATGTTTCTTCTTGCCTAAATTGGCAGTTTTCTTTTTTTATCATTAATTGGTAGTTTTTAGAGCAACTTTTTCCTCTCTCGCTAACAGTTATATTTCTTTTTGTCCAAATTAGTAAAAAATGTAGAGCAGCTTCTCTCTTCAATCATTCGTTCCTTTTGGTCCTCGTTTTTTCCTAATCTGGTAGCAAATCTAGAGCAACAAATCACACAAGTAGAATACATACATTCAGAAAACAAAACACATGTAGATATAACTGTGCGCAGCTAATATAGGATATAGCGATAGATAGTAGGGTGCTTAACGAGGTTTGATACATTCACTGCTCAGCAGCCGTCACACAACATACAAAAACAAAAGAAGCTGCTTTGCAGCAGCAGCATCCGTAGACACGTTCAACCCCTCCTGTCCTACGCCTCCTCCCTACGGCGCTTCCTCCACTTCTTGCTGCCCAGTCCCTTGATCTTGGGGACCTTGGGCTTGATCGGAGGCATGCGATCATCTACGATGGCCACCTACTGTAGATTGCGGAGGTGAATGCCGAGCGCCTTGTGGTGAGTGATGAAGGTGTTGACGTTCACTTTCGGGCCGACATTGGGGTTGCAGGTCGAGCCCTCTGCATGCATCATGAGGCAATTGAATTTGGTGGCGGCGAGTTTCCTCTTGCAGAAGGGGAACCTATAGATGCCGCCAGTGAAGTAGGCGTCATACTGGACGGATTGCAGCCTCCTTGGCACCTAACGAGTCTTGGTCTGTCTGGACTCGTTGTCGCTGCAGACGTCGCAGCTGTGCACCTGTTGGAACAAAATAGTAGCATGCATGATAATAAGGACATGATTGAGATCCCTTGATTATCAAGATCGATTATTTGCATAAATAAACCGATTGAGATCCCTTAATAAGTTGCATAAATTAATCGAGTGTGTTAAATTCCCCAATCCCCTAATCTCAAACAAAATAAAATACTAATTCCAACTAAAAATCGGTGCTAGTATTAACTATGGAATCCCTTAACTACAACTCGAAGCACAAATAAAATAGGATTGAATGCGAATAGGCGGGTTCATTGAAATACGAGATCAATATAGCATCCAACACAAGAAGATTAGCTGATGTAAAAAGGTCGATCTAGCATCCAATGATTGAAATGCAAACAACCGAACCCTAATAACGCAAGATCTAGCATCCAACGATGGGAATGGGAGAAGAACCAAAGAAGGGGAGCAAACCCTAGTTACCTCCGACCATGGGTTGACGATGCCGGTGTCGTAGGGGTTGTCCGAAGTCATGTATTCCTCGCATCGTAGGGGTCCCAATCGAACGGGATCTGCCTGTGACCAGCGGGGGCCTCCTCGCCGGCGGCTACGTCGGAAGCGTGGATGGGGCCCTGCACAGGGACGGCAGCTGCCATCGATGCCTCAACGGGGGCCTGGACAGGGATGGCGGCTGCTTTCGATGCCTCGACGGGGGCCTGGATGGAGACGGCGGCGTCCTCTCAGGCATTTTGGAGGCGACGATGGCCACCACATCCTCCTTCTCCATCGTCGGCGCGGTTGGGGTTTCCTCCGGAGTTCGTAGAAGGTGATGGGATAGTGGAGAAGGTTGCGTGAGTGAGTAAGAGTGAGAGTGGGTAGGTGGCAAGGGAGAGGAAGAGAGGATCTATAATAAAGGTGAAGGGAAGGGACGTTTCATTGTACCACTATGCACTGCCGCATAGGCTACTAAACCGTGCACCGTGACACAGGCACGGTAAGTCATGTTTTTCCAAGCCATGCATGGCACTACTGGATTTTGCCGCATACAAAGGGCACAGACACAATTTCTAAGTATGAATGTTGACGATAAAAATAAATAAAAGGGAAAATGTAATGGAGAAGGTAGGTGGCTGTAGAGTGAGATTTGTGGGCTATTGCTAGATCGGGCAGAGGGGGTGTGGATGAGTGTGAGGGACACGATGAAGGCAGGGACGTTAGGTATCCTCGAGGGCCCCCTCCTCGAGGCCCATTTGGTGACGCGGTAGGCAGCTCTTCGGCCTTTGGCTGGCGCATGAAAGTTTCTTACGGTGGGGCCCAGTTGTAAGTGAGATTGAAGGCGCGCTGCGTAAAAATGGGATATGGCTTAGTAAAATCCAGTGACAATAAATTGCAGCGCCTGTGGATGACCGTGCACTGGATGACCCGTTGTCGTGTGCATGTGTTGTGGAGTACTAGTAGGCTTTCATATGAGATTAAACGTGACATAACCACTTGACGAATTATTTAATGTACGGCTTCGTGTTCCTTCTTGTAGAACTATCGATGAGAGAGACATCCGTGCGTTCTCACGCTATAGTGTGAAGGACACGACGCGTGCAACGATCTGCGTTGGATCACAGAGGGTCAACGGTTGGTACGCACGCCATGTGATAACTATGTCAACCAATCAGGGTGTAGCAGCTAGAGTGAGCATACATTTGGGCTTTTATGAGAGTTTGTGACTACGAGAGAGGGAAAAACTGAGTAGTATGAAAAAACCAAGAGCAAAACAAACTAAGCGATTCAAGTCGAAAATAGAAAGAGATTTTAAAAATGGAAAATGAGTGTTTTATACAATGAAATGCATCTTGGAATACATCAAATTATTTGTTCAAATATACATGAGTGGAGTGTGCCAAAAAATACATAGGAATGCAACTGCCACATGTAATGGAGCACCAGTGTGAAAGAAATTGCGTCACCACATCCATTGGAGTGTGTGTGGTCATGTGGATCAAGGTGGTTTGAAAAAGAACACATGCAATGACACCCCATGTGTCAAACCATGGTCAGAGCCCAAAAACACATAGGAATGTAACTATCACATGTAATAAAGCACCAGTGTGATAGAGGTTGCATCACCACATCCACTTGAGTGTGTGTGGTCATGTGGATCAAGGTGGTTTGGAAAAGAACACATGCAAGTGACACTTCATGTGTCAAACCATGGTCACAAAGCCAAAAAACACATAGGAATGCAACTGCCACATGTAATGGAGCACCAGTGTGACATAGGTTGCATAACCACATACACTTGAGTGTCTGTGATCATGTGGATCAAGGTGGTTTTGAAAAGAACACATGCAATGACAGTCCATGTGTCAAACCATGGTCAGAAAGCCCAAAAACACATAGGAATGCAACTGCCAGATGTAATGGAGCACTAGTGTGACAAAGGTTCGATCACCACATCCACTTGAGTGTGTGTGGTCATGTGGATCAAGGTGGTTTTGAAAAAAACACATGAAAGATTTGATCGTGACCTTAGCACCCAATGGTGGCCGTTAGGTCGAGTCTTCTAGAAGGCCCGCCCCCGCGAAGATACTTGTTATGCGACTCGATTGTTATATTCCGTTCGATCGGGGCGCTTGGACGATTGGGATGGTTCTTCATAAGAGCGATCCACGAGTAGGTTGTTCTGCGACATGATTGGTCGCGCTTACTATCCGCTTGCTCTAGAAAAACTGGCAATACCTCGTGCTCCCACTTGCCAGTGTCACGTGTTCCATGGGCCCACCTTTCAGTGTCACGTCCCCTTTACTTATCTTCCTTCCCCCTCGAAGCCATTGTCTCCACTTTTCTTCCATCCTGCTAGAGCCGCAAGTTGATGATGCCTCCAGCGATCTCTCCCGCAGTCACCCTAGTCCCCCACCCCCCTTTTGCCATGGGTTCACGGAGAAACGGTGAGGAAACGCGTCGAGACAATAGTGATAGTGATTTCGATGTGAGTCATCTCATATCTAACACTTGTGTCCATTTATCTATCTCGATCTAGATATACTCTGATTACTCATGCACGTTGGATGTGTTAGGCCATTCAGATGATGTACGACTCTGATTATCATGGTTTAGCGGAGGGAGACAATCATCCGCTATGTAAACATGGAGATGTGCCTGCTAAATTTGTAGCGTTCGAAGGACGCAACACAGGAAGGATGTTTTTAGGATGTCAAGGGAAAGGTGCAAAGTTGCCACGCAAAAGTTGCGGTGTTGTCAAATGGGTAGATCCGGAGTGGCCCAAACCGATGTAGAAATCGCTGGAAAAACTATGGGATATGACTGTTGAGTTGAAAGAAGGCATAGTTAGCTCAATTATTGAGAGTGTTGAGATGAAGTTATTTGACCATGGTGACACAAAAAAAGCTTCACTGTGATCTCATGAGGATGCAATACAAGGTTAGCGAAGTCTAGGAGTCAAGGTTGGCCCTAAAGGCTAAAGCAGAGCAAGATCTGACTAAAGGAAGGATTGAATTTCACCAGACCAAAGTCCACCAGGCTACAACTACGGGTATGGACAAGTTCATGAGGATGAGTGCAAAGAAACAATTGAAAATGTACAATAAAGATGCTAAAAGCATGGCGCAGACGATTCATACCTTGTGTTCGCAGGAAGATGTGTATCGGGCTAAGATTAGGAAGATCAAGGATATATATGATAACTAGTTCTATTTAGGTAGAGCTCCGTACTTTTTTAATTGTAATAATAGTACTTGTTGACCAAGTGGCCTAAACTAGTGGTTGATGACCCACAAGTATAGGGGGTGTATCGCAGTATTTTTGAGGGAAGTGAAACCCAATTTATTGATTCGGCACAAGGGGAGCCAAAGAATATTTATAAGCCTTAACAACTGAGTTGTCAATTCAGCTGCACCTGGAAACAATCTTGCTCACAACAGTTTATCAGTAGCAACAGTTTTGTAATAGGAATAATAAAGTAACAACAGTATAAAGTAAAGACAGTAGTAACAATAGCAGTAAACAGTAGGATTCGAGTGCGGTAGGCATAGGGATGGATGGACGGGCGTTGCATGGACAAGACAATTCACATAGCAATCAGAGCATAGGGAAATTGCAGATAAATAAGATAAAGCACCCAAGTACTAGAAAATCATAGGCATGTGTTCCATATATAGTCATACGTGCTCGCAATGAGAACTTGCACAACATCTTTTGTCCTGCCAGCCCGTTTGCAGCGGGGCCTCAAGGGAACTACTAGAAATTAAGGTGCTCCTTTTAATAGAGCACCGGAGCAAAGCATTAACACCCCGTGAACACATGTGATCCTCACACAAGAGCCATTCCCTCCGGTTATCCCGATTTCTGTCACTTCGGGGCCATTGGTTCCAGATAACAACGTGTGTATACAATTTGCAGATAAGACCATAAACAATACTATCATAATGAATCAATAACATGTTCAGATCTGAAATCATGGCACTCGGGCCCTAGTGACAAGCATTAAGCACAACAAGTCGCAACAAAGTCATAAAGCACTAATAAAAGATACTAGGCACCATGCCCTAACAATCCGATGCCATTACATGAACGATCTCATCCAATCCCTACCATCCCCATAGCCTACAGCGGGGGATTACTCACTCATAGATGGGGGAAACATGGATGGTCGATGGAGAAGCGATGGTGATGATGGCGATGATCTCCTCCAATTCCCTGTCCTGGCAGGGCGCCAGAACGGAGTTTCTGGTGCTGTTTCATGGAATCTGGTGGTGGCGGAGCGGAACTCCTTCTGAAAAAATGTCAAACCCCCCTGAGTTTTTAGGTCAGAAGGCAACTTATAGGCGAAGAGGGAGACCGTGGGGCAGCCTGGGGCGGCCAGACCATGCCCTGGCGCGGCCAGGCCCAGCCCGCGCCTAGGGGGGTGTGGCCAGGCCCTAGCCCTCCTCCGTCTCGTATTCTGGCTCCGTGAGTCTTCCGGGAAAATAGGCACTTTGGCTTTTGTACCCTCCAATTCCGAGAATATTCATTTTCTGACTTTCCTGGAACCAAAAACAGCAGAAAACAGGCAGCTGGCACTGTGGCTCTTGTTAATAGGTTAGTCCAAGAAATCATATGAAAATTACTCCAAAGTGTGGACAAAACACAAGAAAGTGGATAAAACCAAGCATGAAACATCAAAAATTATAGATACATTTGCAATGTGTCAACATCCCCAAGCTTAACTCCTGCTCGTCCTCGAGTAGGTAAGTGATAAAAAGAAAGAATAATTTTTGAGGTGACATGCACCATCAAAGACTTGATCAAAGTATTCCCGTGCAATGTTGAAAGCGTTCCCCATGATAGCATGGTTCTGCTAATCCCCAACAAATAAGTGCAAGCATATACAACATAGACGACACAATGGTTCAAGTTTATTAAGGGCAGGAAAAGTAAAGTGTGCCATCAAGTTCGTGAGAGCTTTAATCACTAGTTTTCTCATAACAAGTTTAATTTGGAAGGTAAACAAAAGCATGAACATACTTGGAATAGCATAAGCTAGTAGGTAGGTATGGTGGACTCTTTGGAATAACTTGGTTTAGGGAGTTGGATGCATGAGTGGAACTCATACTTGGTTGTGGAGGGTAGCAAAAGACTGGGAGCGACAAACTAAGAGAGCAATAATGGCCATAATCATGCAGAGCGACAAAACATCATTGATCAAAGCATAAAGTGATACTACAAGTTGAAAACTAAAGGATCAAAAGGCTATGGTGACTTGATATAGTCATAACATGGTGTGAGCATGCGCCAAGTCAACCCAAATAAAACATCAAAGGAGAATACCACTATACTATGCTTTTATATGCTAAAACAACGCATAATTCATCCAAGGCACATTAAGAAATCTCAATTGTTTATAACAAGTCGTGCTACAGCAAAGAATACTAAGCATAAATCCAAGACAATATCAAGCATGGCATGACAAAGCATAGGCCATAGTCAAAAACGAGCTCTTTTTACCACATAAGTATGAACTTTCCTACTCTTTTCCAAACCAAACCAAACTATTTGCAAACCAATGTATGAAAGAGAAGATCCAACCAATTTATTCAAGCAAACAAAAAACCAAAATAAAAACGAAAAAGAAGACGCTCCAAGAACAACACAGCTATGCATGAAACATTAAAAATGAAGCGTTTGGAAGAAACCTGGGATTTTTATTGATGAAGAAGGGGATGCCTTGGGCATCCCCAAGCTTTGACGCTTGTACTTCTTGGATATTTATTGGGGTGACACGCGTGGCATCCCCAAGCTTGAGCTTTAGTCCATCCTTCATCTCATTACTCATTCCTTCCATACACCTGAAATTTTTCCTTCATACAAAACTTCACACAATCTTTATTAGCAACATTAGTGCACTCAAGATAATAAGTATTTAGGTTCAGTTCCAACAACAATAAAACTTCCATTAGAACACTAGCTACTGTAGAACTTCCCTCAAAAAGCTAAATTCCCCAAAAGAACTCAAAAAGGAACCAACAAGAAGCAAATGTAGAAAATGGCAGAAATCTGTCAAAACAGACCAGCAGGTAAAGACGAATTTTGTCGAAGACCTTCTGTTGCTCAAATCAAAAATTGTTGAACTAAAGAAAGTTAGATAACAACCTGGGGCATAAGCACAAAAATTCACGCCTCAAAAAGACGTTCAGAGATTTTACACAAATGTTTACGGTGAAGCACAAAAATCTGTTTCAGGACAACAACTTTCCCGATCATTACTTATCTCTCATTAGAGGCTACTCTTGGCACAAAAATCAAATAAAAAGGATAAGGAGCGGTTATTACTGAAGTAATAACTTTCAAGACTCATCTAAAACTTTTGGGTTATCTCCCAATAAGTACTTTTCTTTAACGCCTTTAAGTTAGGCATAAGCAAAAACTAAAATGGATAGAATAGAAGTAAGCGGAGATAATCATGGTGAAAATATTGTTTTGTTCAATGAAATCCTTTTGTTAACAAGGTTGATCAGGTCTTGCTACCAAAACAATTTTATATGAGACAAAACTTTGTATTCCACTAATGATTATGTTACCTCAACCTTGATAGCAATGGTCCCAATCATAATAGTTTCAAATTTTTCTCTTCGTATGGGACAATATATTTATCCAACTTGAATGCCCTCAACATGTTCAATTGAATTCAAACCATAAGTCCTTTCAATCTTCTTGGGGTAATAGACAGTATGTTCCTTGTCATTCACATTGAAAGTCACCTTCCCTTGATTACAATTAATAACAGCTCCTGCTGTATTTAGAAAAGGTCTCCCAAGAATAATAGACATATTATCATCTTCAGGCATGATAGTTTGAGAGGATGCTCACATAAGAAATATGAGTTGAAGTAAAAGAGAGCATCAAGAAGCAAATTCAAAACACATTTAAGTCTAACCCACTTCCGATGCATAGGAATCGTGTAAGCAAATAAATTCATAAAGAACAAAGTGACAGGCATAGGAAGATAGAACAAGAGTAACTTCAAAACTTTCAACACATAGAGAGGTTTTTCAATACCATGAAAACTTCTACAACCATATTTTCCTCTCTCATAATAATTTTCAGTAGCCTCATGAATAAACTCAACAATATAACTATCACATAAAGCATGCTTTTCATGATCTACAAGCACTAGAGCTTTATCATAAACATCTTCAAAAGAATCCTCAGGAACATAACATTCATCCTTCTTTAGTAAGCATGGGGGACAGTCAAATAATGTAAGGGATAAAGAGTTACTCTCATTAGAAGGTAGGCATGGGTAGCTAATCCATTCTTCCTCCTTTTGTTCATCACTCTCCTCCTCTTTTTCAGCTAATGAGATTTTAGGTTCATCAATTTCTTCTTCCATAGGATCCTACAAGGCATTAGTCACTTCCATTTGTGGAAAGCATCTATTAATATATTCAAGAATATAGCCATTTTCTTCCTTGTAATTATCAAAGCAAAATTTAAGTATACCATAAACCTCATATTTGTAAGGTGAATCATCAATATTTTCAAGCAAACTAGCAAGTTCAAAAGCACCCTTCCAAGCAATAAACTCCTCAATTTGTTCCACATCATAAAAGTCATAATTTCCCTTAACATAAGAAGATATGGTAACATTATCATTATACTCACATTGAAAAGGGAGGTGTTTGTACCTCCTGCAGCAACAAGATTTATCAAAGCAATAAGTAACATTATAAGTAGAGCACACATTTCTAGCAATGGTATACAATTTATCAATTTGTTCCCATAAGTGTTTCCCTTTTTGTGACAAGCGGTGTTCCTTATAATAATATTTTTGATCTTCCGTGAACCCACCTTGCCAATAAGATTCAGTTTCAAAGAAACCAAACATTGACAACAAGCATGATAAAGCAAGACAATAACAGACCAACGAAAATAACAACTAGAGTAGGAACTACTTTTTTTGTATTTTCGATAAACAAACAAGCAAACAAGGCGAAAATAAACTTAGCTTGAACAATAGTGATTCCAAGTGGACTTGATAAATAAAGCTATGCTCCCCGGCATCGGCGCCAGAAAATAGTCTTGATGACCCACAAGTATAGGGGGTGTATCGCAGTATTTTCGAGGGAAGTGAAACCCAATTTATTGATTCGACACAAGGGGAGCCAAAGAATATTTATAAGCCTTAACAACTGAGTTGTCAATTCAGCTGCACCTGGAAACAATCTTGCTCACAACAGTTTATCAGTAGCAACAGTTTTGTAGTAGGAATAGCAAAGTAACAGCAGTAGTAAAGTAAAGACAGCAGTAACAATAGCAGTAAACAGTAGGATTCGAGTGCGGTAGGCATAGGGATGGATGGACGGGCGTTGTATGGACAAGACAATTCACATAGCAATCAGAGCATAGGGAAATTGCAGATAAATAAGATAAAGCACCCAAGTACTAGAAAATCATAGGCATGTGTTCCATATATAGTCATACGTGCTCGCAATGAGAACTTGCACAACATCTTTTGTCCTGCCAGCCCGTTTGCAGCGGGGCCTCAAGGGAACTACTAGAAATTAAGGTGCTCCTTTTAATAGAGCACCGGAGCAAAGCATTAACACCCCGTGAACACATGTGATCCTCACACAAGAGCCATTCCCTCCGGTTATCCCGATTTCTGTCACTTCGGGGCCATTGGTTCCAGATAACAACGTGTGTATACAATTTGCAGATAAGACCATAAACAATACTATCATAATGAATCAATAACATGTTCAGATCTGAAATCATGGCACTCGGTCCCTAGTGACAAGCATTAAGCATAACAAGTCGCAACAAAGTCATAAAGCACTAATAGAAGATACTAGGCACTATGCCCTAACAATCTGATGCCATTACATGAACGATCTCATCCAATCCCTACCATCCCCATGGCCTACAGGGGGAATTACTCACTCATAGATGGGGGAAACATGGATGGTCGATGGAGAAGCGATGGTGATGATGATGGCGATGATCTCCTCCAATTTCCCGTCCCGGCAGGGTGCCAGAACGGAGTTTCTGGTGCTGTTTCATGGAATCTGATGGTGGCGGCGGAGCGGAACTCCTTCTGGAAAAACGTCGAACCCCCCAGAGTTTTTAGGCCAGAAGGCTTCTTATAGGCGAAGAGGGAGATCGAGGGGGTGCCTGGGGGGCCCACACCACCCCCTGGCGCGGCCTGGCCTAGCCCGCGCCACCAGGTGGTGTGGCCACCCCCTGTCTCTTCTCCGTCTCGTATTCTTGCTCCTGGAGTCTTTGGGTGAAATAGGATTTTTGGCTTTTGTCTCGTCCAATTTCGAGAATATTTATTTTCTAACTTTCCTGGAACCAAAAACAGCAGAAAACAGGCAGCTGGTACTGTATCTCTTGTTAATAGGTTAGTCCAAGAAATCATATGAAAAGTACTCCAAAGTGTGGACAAAACGCAAGAAAGTGGATAAAACCAAGCATGGAACATCAAAAATTATAGATACATTTGCAATGTATCAGTGGTCTAGGAGTCCTGAAAGAAAAAATGATCGTCTGTTTCTCTGTCTTAGCCCTTCATTTTTCCTTTTGTCTCATGATGGTTGTAATATGACTTTGGTGGTTTGCTTAAATATAATCTGCGTGGACTCTTCCGCATGCAAATGGCATAGACACAATTTATAAAGTGGAATAGACACAATTTATAAAGTGGAAGCACGTACACCCTATTATTGCACTTAATACAACTATCCATATTTCTCATTATAGCTTGCCAAACCCATTATAATAATTGTAATCGCACTAAACACAACCGAAATTTCAACCAGCCTTAACAACATCTAAACCTAGATCATGCCACTGTCGTCGGAATCCACCTCGATTGGTGACCCCACCTTGCCCTTCCCAGCGACATCCACTCCCTCCTGTGGCTTGCCCTTCGCCAAGGAGGCTTCAATGGCATTCTGCATTATTTTGTCGCCTTCGTCCTCCTCATCGGAATCAACAATGAAAATGGGGACGGGGGTGGCATCGATCGAACCCTTAGCAACAGGAGCTACAATACCTAGTGGACAGGCAGGGCCACATGTAACGACAGCTACAATAGGAGCAGTTGCTGCCACGCCACATCGACGACTAGGAGCAGTTTCTACAACAACAGTGCTTCGAGTACTAGCAGAGTCCATACATGAGCTTGCTCCACAACAACAGGGATTCGAGTAGCCACAATAGTAGCCCACTGAATTTCACCACGGGTTCAAGGAGGATCGGCACCCAAAACCGTAGTTTTGGAAACAACATTGGGGTAGCCTCCGGAAGCCTTCTTTTGCTCGACAACAGTAGGGATTGGGTCAGCAGCATCCAGAGCAACAACAACATGAGTACTCCTAGTAGTAGCAACTTCCACATCTAGTATATTATAATTCAGGAAAAATATGTGAGCCATCAGAGACTTTTTCATCAACCCACTTAGCTGACTATCACACGTTAGAGGAACCATGATGCTTCGTTCATCCATGAAGCTGAACTATGTAGTCTGCTTCGACCCTATTTCAGCATGTTTACGCAGAGCAGCAACCATACCAGAGATAGTGTAGATCTGTATTGTTGCTTCTTTCATCATGAAATAATGAAGAGGATTCCACTTGCCCTTTTCATTTGCTAATTTAGAGTGGCAGCTGCCGAGGATTGCCGTAACTAGGTAAGGGGTGCCCAGGGAGATCCTACTTGACAGAAATTTGGGGACAAAAAATAAGAAATATTTGTCAGCGTTGGGCTAGCAAACAATTCTAGGTTCGATCTATCTCTATAATGTCAATAGCCAGCTAGCAGTTATAGTTAGTGCAAGTAGTAAAGAGAAGAGTAGCTAACCCGCATATATCACCAACTTCTTCCTTGGTAGTAGGATCTGTCATCCTGCGTGTTTCTCAGCTCGTCCGCGGTGGAGGCGGGCTAGAGCCTTGCAATGGCGGGCATGACATGTGGCATTGGAGCTCGGGATCAGCGAGTGGGCGTAGCAACTTGGCGCCAAAAGGCAAATGTTCCAAGGGATCGTCCTGGTTGGAGGGTGGATTTCGCCACCACCGGTGCTAGGGTTCATGCGAAGGAGGGAGTGAATTTGTGAATTTGGTCAATGCACTAAGGCCCTTAGTTCATCGTTTTGCCTATGTGGTTGCCGCACTGGCACTCGCGTCATGGACAGAGTACTGACATGGGGGTCCCGATCGTCTACTTCATGGGACAGTTGATGGAATGTTTGAATTTGGTAGGGGCGGGATGAGTTTGCCTCGAAATGTGCCCTCTCGGTAGTTGATAGCCCAACTTTGCGAAACAAGGCAATTACAAGCAATTTGGACCCCGCGATGCACTCACACACCAACTTTGGGACCTCAAACTAAAAATCCCCTCATTTTGAGAAGGTTTTTTGTGATATTTACAATATTCCAAGTTAGATATTATTCCTTGCAACTATATCAAAAAATATGAAACCACGCGAAGATTTTACATTGTTTAGATCGTTTCTTGAATTTCTTATGCCCATTTCAAACTATGGCCAAAAAGGTGGGCATGAAGATTTAGCCCGGGGCTGAGGCTCGCTAAACTTGCAGTGGATATCTAATTACATATATTTGTGTGAACCAAAAAATGATTTTTCCAAAAAATCATGAGCATTAAATCATGTACATGTAGCTCAAATCTGACCAACTTCCTACTAATTCGGCATGAATTTATGTTTTTCATGAGGGGTGGATGGAAAGGTTTAAGATACCCCTATTGGGAAATTCTCTACGTAAGATGGTTTAGTATTTTTGAAAAATGGGGTAGTACCAATGCGAAACTTCTATTTGGTGGTTGCTTCATAAAACACCTCGTTTTTGGCACCCAGAAAATGGAAAATGGATTTTTGGTATGATGAAAAGGAAAACTTCCTCCTCCAAGATTGTAAGTCATCCCAAGATGCACATCTATGCATAATATGGGTACATTATCACAAACTATGCCACGATTCTAGCCATAACATTGGTCGTTTGGTCTAAAAGTCATGAAACCTCGAACACGATAGCTCATTTTTAGAAGTTTTTTTGTGATATTTACAATATTCCAAGTTTGATATTTTTTCTTGCAACTATCACATAATATGACACCACGCGAAGGTTTTACATTTTTTTGGATCGCTTTTGAATTTTTTATGCCCGTTTCAAACTATGGTCGAAACAACGGGCATGAAGATTCTTAGCCCGGGGCTGAGCCTCGCTAAACTTGCAGTCGATCTCTTATGAAATAGCATATTGTGAACCTAAAATGATTTTTTCCAAAAAATCATCAGCATTAAATAATGTACCTGTAGTTCAAATCTGAGTGACTTCCTACCGATTCGGCAGGAATTATCTTTTGCATGAGAGGTGGACAGAAAGGTTTAAGATGCCTGGTTGGGAAATTATCCATGTAAGATGATCTATTATTTTTGAAAAATGGGGTAGTACCAATATGAAACTTTCATTTGGCGGTTGCTTCACGAAACACACCGTTTTTTACACTCAGAAAATGAAAAATGGCTTTTTGGTGCGATGAAAAAGAAATTTTCCTCCTGCAAGATTATAAGTCATCCCAAGATGCACATGTGTGCATAATATGGCATATTATCACAAACTATGCCACGATTCTAACCATAACATTGGTCGTTTAGCCTGAAAGTCATAAAACCTCGAACATGATAGCTCATTTTGAGAAGGTTTTTTTTGTGATATTTACAATATTCCAATTTTGATATTTTTCCTTGCAACTATATCACATAATATAACACCACATGAAGGTTTTACATTGTTTGGGTCGTTTTTGAATTTCTTATTCCCGTTTCAAACTATATGTAATGTTTTTTATGTTTTAGTTAAATTTTATTTAAAATGTGTAATATTTGAGTGTATACAAGCAAATTTTATATTTCTGCAATTTTTGATATATTATTTGTATTTTTGTGAATTAGAATAATTTAGTTATGATTTTTCTAAGATTAATGTGGTAAAAGAGAAAATAGCTATGTCGTGGGCATTGCCGTCGGCGTAGCTATGAAAGCTATACCGAGGGCATTTCCATCGACACAGCAATCCTACGCTAACGGCCAACTTCGTGGGGTGCCCGCCTCGTGGTCTACGCCGATGATCCCGACTTTTGGCCGTCGGCATAGCCTCTGACCCTCGGTGCCTTCGAGTTTTCCTATAGTGTATTGTTTTTAGAATGTTGTAACTTGTAAGTCAACGAGACCCTAAGAAAGGAGGCACGTAAGAAAGTTCTGACATTGAGAGGGTTAGGGAAGAAGGGAACCAGTGGAAGTCGATGAACCTTTTCCAATATGATAGTTTTAACGAGACATAATTATTAGACTAACAAATTTAATTAGTTTTCCTTTGTTTCCTTATAACCTCGATATCTCTTTGGCACGTACCTGTTGCCTTCCATGATAAATGACAAATTTAACCTCTGATAGAACATTCGACACAAAATTACTACATGGAAAATAAGTGCGCATTTGACACTTTTGATCAACACCCTACATATAAACATTATGTTGAGATACTCAACGTTTTGAGTCAGGGAGTTGAGATTGTGTGCCAATGCAGGTCTCGCTCCGTTGACGTAGTGACACGATAAGTATGATGTCTCAAATGGGGGTGTTGCAGACGCATCAAGTTAACTCGCCTCGTGGCGTGAGGTGGGCCTCACAGCCCACTCACAGAATCCCTAGGCATCTACCTCCTCCGAGCCGCTAAAAATATATAGAGAGGAGAACTTTGTGTGTATCCCTCTCTCCCTCCCACAAATCTCTCAGAAATCCTCACCATTTGACCATACTATTTTGCGATTTTCGCTACTCTCCATACCTAGAGGAAATCTCCTCCAAAACCCCTTGATTTGATTGGTTATAACCTTTGATTTTATTGGATTTTTCTTGAACTATAGTTCATGCCATCATCCAAAAATTATTGTATATTTTTTTAACTAGAGTTGGTACTGGTATGCATGTTAGATTTGTAGGCTGGATCTTATAATTTTGAAGCCCTAGGGTTGGATCATCGCTATTACCAGTAGACTAGAGTCATTAATTGAAAATGGAAGATACGGAATTTTAGTTCTTACCCTTCAGGAAGACGACAGGCACATTCACCAGGCCTGAGAGCCGTAGAGCTTTGTTCCCTGCGCCCCGTTGCCCTTTGTTGCCCTCGCCCGTGAGTCTCGCTGGATCCATTTCCGTGCTCTCCTGCCATCAGGGGCGGATCCAGGATTTGAGCATGGGGGGGTGGGGGGTGTGGGGGGGGGGGGGGGGGGGGGGAGGCACTAACTAGTAGCAAACATAAAGTATTATGTTTTTAATTATAAAAGGTATGTTTTCACTAGTATATATGTAGACCTCCGCCCACAAGGCTCCTCCAAAAAATTCATAATCCATGCGATGCAGTTATTTCCTTCCTATATTTATATTTTTTTGGTGCTAGAGGTGGAGGTTCAAACAAATGGCTTGAAAACTTATTTATGGTGTCTCTCTCTTCATGCTTTTCATGCAGTTCTAGCAAGTACAAATAAATTTATAATTAGCAAACGATCTAAGAAACAATAGTAACAAGTAGTCTGTGAAGTTAAATTGTAAAACTAATATACTACACACCTTAGGGCTCGGGCTTACTCAGACCGTGAACCGTGAAATATGATTAAAGAGACCGAGAAATTTTGCAATTTGCAGAACCCAAAAAGTTCACAACTAGGGGTAAAACTGATGCTGTGAACCGCAGCCGCACCTTTTCCGGTGAGGCAGTCTTCGATGCCGAACGCCGGCGCGCGGCAGCCGCACTTTCACGAATCTGGTAGCCACCGAGGGCAATGCTTGGTGAAGCCCTAGCTAGCCCAGGGGCGACGGCTATAATCGATGCTGTAGTCGACTGGCAGCTAGGACTCACCAAAAATCGTACTTAGGTTGATTGGTCGATTGGTTTGGAGATTGATCGATTGCGTAAAGCCGTCAAAACAAATGGGTTATTAGTCTTGGGCTTGGCGGTTCAGCACATTCAGTACGTGCAGGTTAGGGTTGTGTGTTTGCTAATGGCCTTGTACTAATTACATCAGATTAGCACTTGTCCGTGTCACATATTATTGAGGGGGGCGATCGATAGGGGGCCTGGCCCTTGCTCGCCCCCCTTGGATCCGTCACTGCCTGCCGTGCAGGATCCATCTCTGTGTCAGATCCACTACACGTCCACCGCCCTTGTCGTGCGACCAACGGTCGGCTCAACTTCTCGCTTCCGGCCTCCTGACCACACCAGGACAGGGCACATCGGGAAAGAGAGAGGGACGGGAGGGAATGACGGCGAGGCGACGAACATATGCTAGAGGGAGGGTGGTGGAGGTTCAGGGGAGGTGCACGATGGAACGCTGCGGCTTGAAAGAGACGAGAACAGTGGAGAGGAATGTGAAAATATAGAAAATTGTAGAATAATGCGGGCTCGGATCCTCGAACCTGGGATGCGCGAGGTCGACAACGCAGGTGAAAATATCATATGTCTCTGATAGGCCAATTTGTAGTTGCACGGTACCGGGTGAACTAAATCCATAGAGCGTAATAAACTCTTTTTTCTTTGGAACCTGGCTAAATTTTTGGTCGTACCCGTTTTGTGGTGACACTCAGACACTGGCGAGACGCGGGGAGAGAGGGAGAGATTGGCGGGGCGGTGGACTGTTTGCAAGGTCACGTCAAAGGAACAATCCATCCATCCATCCCTTCGATCAATCGATCCATCACCTGTTTGTAGCTAGTACTGCCCCAACCCACAGCGAGCTAGCTATAGGAGCGATGGGCGCGTGCGTTCGTGCGTGTGAATGGACTGTGGATGGATCGGGCGGGGCATATGTGTGCACGTCCGCAGTAGACAGACAGCACCCAGCAACGTGACTTAGACTCCACACTTTCCTATCCTGCACTGTCCTGGCCCTTGTCCTTTTTCTCCACCTCCGACGCCTTCTCCTCCCTCCTGTCCATGTCGTCGTCTCTCTCCCTCTCACTAGCCGGCCCCGCCGGGTGGTATAGCTAGCTAGGCAGCTAGGCACCTGCATACATATTTCATGCAGGCCTCGACGACCCTGCCTGCCTCCGGTAGTTGCGATCCGGTTGCGACATGTCTAGTCACCGGTTAAATTCAGGCCCTGTCGCAAAAAGTCGAGCGAGCACCAAAAAGGTAGCCTCACTAGTGCTTACCGTTAAGTACATTACGATCAAAAACACCGGAATGGACGGCTCGATAGATCCGCATGTTGGAAAGATGGATCGAGCTAGACACAAGGATGGCAAAGCTAGTGCACCACATTTCCCAACGCGAGCTAGACATAGTAGCATGCTACCTACTATGCACAACAACATCGCCTCGATGGATTAGTCGGCAGGGTTCCACGAAAAAGGGTTTATGTGTCCTTTGATCCCTATGCATGATAGCCATCGTCAACGACCCTTTCTGCACACTGCCTGCCTGCACGGATAAACTGAGTATAGTTGATCTGGATCCCGTGTTTCTTTCACTTGCCGCCTACACGACGCTTCCCCTCTTGGTTTAGCTGGCTAGCTGCCTCGAAACAGGAGTATTAAATGTGCTACCTACCAAGTGACCAACACACACACATACATGCCCTTCTCGAAAATCCTCCTGGGGCCTCGCAAGCGTGCGTGCATGCGCGGCGTCGTCTCCGGTGTCGTTAATTAATTAGTACTAAGTCTCGAGTTAAAAAAAATGGAGTTGAACGTAACGGACGGGGAGACCAGGAGAAGCACCGGGGGAATATACTAGTGACATGCTGTCTCGTGCCCACGGGGCCGCGTAGGAACAGAGCGGTCTCCCTTGATTGTGTTTACGAGGCACTTTTTGCCTTCTGTGATCTTCCCTCTCGCTCGCTCCCGTCGTATCAGGCGCATGATCACTAGATAGAGTGAGAATCTGTCCCAGGTAACATGGCCCCGTGAAAAAGGCGAGTGGTCGTGGCGCATGGGATCGATGACATGCATGCGCGCCCATCTCATCTGTGTGGTGTTTAATCCCAATATCACATGCATCAGTACAAATTTAAACTGATGTTGATCGGGGGGAAATTGTGCGCTGCTACTGCTGATGCTGGGATTTTTTTTTGCACTTAACGCCACTTGTGTTGTGACGTTTTCCACATAACCACAATTCTAACAGTTTGTTTCACGAAGAACACCAATATCCGGGAAAATTATTTGCACGGAACACAAAATTTGTAGTTAGCTCGTTTAACAACTAACTGCGAGGACTTCATGCTCCATACCAGCGTGCTCTCCATGACCAAGATCGGGCCTTGCACCCACGAGCAAATCAGACTAGGTCAACAAACGAACCCACAATAGCACCGCCGAATCAAAACAAAATTTCTAGGTTCTTCCCGTCTAGAACAACATTCAACAGAGAAATTTCAAATAATATTAGCAGCGCAGATGTGAGCTTACATGTCTCTCTCTTCAATTGTATTGAACCAGGTCTACTTTGGGTGTGATGTGGTGTCAAAAGTGGGTCCAGGTAGCTAATTAGTTGTCAAAACGAGTTCACAGCAGTTTTTGTGTTTTGCGCAAAACAATTACGCCAAAGGTTTGTGTTTTGTGAAAAAATTACTAGGGTTGGTTTTCTGAAAAAAAAGGCCCCAACAACTAGTGTAAAATAAAGTGAAAAAATCTGGGTGATGCTAGTTCCACTGGAAATATGGGCATGCATACATTTGGCCCAGCGAATTAAGCAGAACAGATCAGCAGCATGGGAGCTAGCTAGGCAGGTCGACGACGCGCGAGAGCTAGTAAATGCATGCACATCTGTATTGGTAGTGTATAGTACGGCACTGTACGTAGTAGCAGAACTAGTAGTATGATAGTATCGTCCTGGATGGATCTCAGCCAGCAAAAGGGATGGATGGATGCACGGAATTAATGGCGCCACTTACTTCCTGTCTCCCTCAAGCTCAGTCGATCGGGATTGACTTGAGAGAGAGGCGTTTTCTCTCTCTCTCTCTCTCTCTCTCTCTCTCTCTCTCTCTCTAGCTTTTGCACAGGCTAGCTAGCTGCAACTGTGTACGTCGTGGTGACGAGTAAAAATGGTGAACTGGAAGCAGCACGCACGCACAAGGACTGCAAGCTGAGCCAAGCCATAGCTATAGCTAGCCTACAGTACCGGGAAGGATGTGCGCTCCCCAGCCATCTGCCTGCGGATCGCGCGTATGAAGCTCTCTCTTTAATGTACGAAACGCAGTAGTAGTAATTAAGAAAACTTAGGGCTGGTTTTTTTTGAGTAAACTTAGGGCTGGTTTGATACCCAGCATTTCATTTTATTTCGTACAAATGAAATTAATTCAAACTTTCGATAGGATTTCATTTAATGTGAACTGAGATTCCAATACCAGTGACTTGTTTGGCTGCTAGATTTGTAAATGAAATGAACTACATATGGAATTTCCACAAGAAAAAGATAAAATGAGATGAATGAATTGCAGCACATAATATTTCATAACATTTTGAAGTCACCACATAAATTCACACATTAAAACATAAATTATCTTATCATCCACAACTGCAAATGACATATATTCAAGTCTATAAAATGATAAAACATGGATGAATCGAGACAAGCAAAATCCAAGGTCCAAGGTATTAAGCAAGTTACAAAAGGCAGGTTGTTACGATTTGTCATCATAAATAAAACCGAAGTGTACCCATTTCATCAGGATGGAACCTTTGCATCATTACATCACCAAGGAAGATGAGAGAGAGGTCATCATGTTTTGATTTTCTTGGGAACCCACTTTTTCTTCATTTTTTGAGGCAATGCCATCAAGGATTTGATTTTGTGATCATTTGCAACTAGAACATCATAAATTGCTAACTAATCATCTTCTTTCAAATCTGCTATTTTAGACCATATTTCTTCAACAGATGCTGGTTTAGGAGGAGGCTTAGAAACATCAGCTTTAAACTTGGCAGCAAAGTTGTCCAACATGTCTCCTAGCATGGTAGCGATGGAATCATTCGACGTGTACCTCTTCTTTGGACGATCTTCATAGGCTTGAGTAAATGAATTAGCATCTTTGTTGTTATTGTTGTTAGCAATCTCCTCTGCCATTTCTGCTCTGATTTCAGCTACGGTCCTTGCTTCCGCTCCAGTAGCGCGATCCCTTGAGTAGTGTGTTGATCATGATCCAATACTTGATAACCTTATACCTATAATAAGATGCATCATCATATTGCCTACAAATAAGAGAAACTAGAATTATGGTACAAACTGAAAGTGCATGTATGAGCTGTACAAGTAACAAAATTATCAAGAACAAACAAGGTGCTTCAAAATTAGAGAGCTTGACCTACATGTTAAGGAGATAATCTAGTAGGAACCGTTCTTATGAGAAAATATAGCTATCTAGTTCACATCTTAGCCAAGGGTCAACAAACAGGGGTCTGATTTCGTTCCATATGCATCTGGAAGTAAGAGGCATGTTGTGTGGCATGTGTAATCTCTAAATCATGGACTTTTTTATTCGAGACCTTTTTTCGCAACTAAACGCATGGTGAACATCCTTACCCGCTAAAATCCACCCCCTTGGATTCCCTCCTCAAATAACATGCATCGTCGCCCTTCTTCTCCTCTAACGCACTCCAAAATTATGGTTGTGCCATCCAGTCCTCGCAGCAGAGCATCAACGTGCCATCCCATCGGCAACACCTCGTCTTCATCAGCAACATTCATCATCGCATTGCTTCCGCTCTTCTACCCCATTAATCCATATCCATCTTCCTAGTTATCCTCTCCCATTTTCCATAACCCCAACACACCATACCATCTCCAATCCTCACCTCCGAGCAAAAGATCTCCATATATCCTATAGCGCATCCATAGCCACCTTCCAGCTACTGCCCACCATAGAGGATCTCCTCTCCTCAGTGCGTGTGGATAGTGATGATATCCTATACATTTGGGCATTCACCACGAAGAGGACACAATGGCAGATGACACATGTCTTCCTCGGCGAGGGATATGGTCACCGGTATAGGCGTTGCATGTTCAGCTTCGAATAGAATGTAGACAGAACATTGAAGGTCTGCTTCGTCAACCCCCTCAATGCTCATCTTCTCTACCGCCAAGCCTACAACTGCGGCTGGAAGATGGTGGTGTTCACCCGCGCCTACTACCACACTAACTATTGGGACCATGTCCCCATTGTCGGCCACTTCATCCACATCGTCTATCGGAAGTTGCCGATAGAGATGGCGATCGCACCGTAGGAGCAGATAGGCATGAGGAGGCGCCAAACCAGTAGAAGTGAAAGGGTAATTGCCCCTATGTGTGGTTTTTGTGATTAATGACAATCCCTATGGACTAATATTTTCATTGAGTTTTATATGAAGGAATATTCCATAGGTCATGCTTGTAGTCCATATGTTGGATTCAAGTATGGATGCCATGAAGATAAAGATATACCTTGAGTTTTGGCATCAAGATCATCGAATTGAAGATAAGAATATGATATGTTCAAGATCTTGAGAGTGTGATCTCAATAGAAGAATTCAAGATATGGCTCTAAGTCGGTGTCATGATAGCCTCATTAGTTGAGCTATGGTTGATTAAGATTTAGAGCATGTAATCAAATGAAGAGTTCCTTATGTACCTCAAGATATTGAGATGGAGCATGAGAACACACTTGGTTGACCAATGCAAAGAGTGAAGAGTGATTTCAAGTTGGTCAACACATGAAGCATAAAGAATGTACCACATGGATCTTGTGGTGTGGTAAGCCTTGTCATTTATGCATCATGAACTAACCCATTATATATGTTCCTTTGTGTTTTATATATGGGATAGGTATCTTTTCATGGGCATGCTTCAAAAGTGAAGATCTCAATAGCCCATGAGAGGATGGCATCAAGTGGTGATCGCCATCAAGGTTGAGAAGGGCAAGTTCAAGATAAGCATCTCGAGAAGATCATTTGCTTGAAGCTTGCTGTTCATATTGGTGATAATGGACATGTGAAGACGTGTCTTAATGAAGTCCCATAGTGGTGTATGGGGGAGAAAATTATGAGTCTTCACGAATGCCCCCCACCTCCTCTCCCTTCCCTCCTATGATTCTTGCATCTTTTTGAGGGATTTGAAAGAGGAGATCTAGATCTACAATCCCCACCAATCAATTCCTCCTCTAAGTGAGGGGAACCCTTTGGATCTAGATCTTGGAGTCATTGGTTGACTTCCACCATTGTTCTTCTTCTCTAATTCCTCCCTAGCACTTGTTGCTTTGGTGGGATTTGAGAGTGAGGGATTTGAACACTCTTGGTGTTCTTGCTTTGTATTCTTGCATAAGTGTTGAGCTCTCCATTACAATTTGTTCGAGTGAGAGACCGTGAGCTTGTTGCTCTTGGAGGGTGACCTCCTAGTTGGCTTGGCGGTTGGTGCCACGGTGTCCTCTTCGTGGAAGATTGTGAAGGGACCCGGGCTTCTCCTTCGTGGAGCTTGTGAAGTGGTTGTGGAGCTTGCCATCTCTGGAGTGGAGGAAAAGCTAGCCATAAGGAAAGGGCCTATTCCTTCGTGGGATAGACTCGGAGAAGAAGGTGAGCCTTCGTGGCGTTGGGAAATCCTTCGTGGAATCCCACAGCTCTCCAACGTGACGTACCTTACTTGTAAGGGAACACGGGAATACATCTTCGTCTCCGCGTGCCTCGGTTATCTCTATACCCGAGCTTACTTTCCTTGTGATAGCCATCGAGCTTGAAGTAATTATATCTTGCTTATCACTTGTGGTATATTTATCTTGTGCTATCTTGCTTAGCTTATCTTGTCTTTGGTGCACTTAGTTGAGCCTAGTGTATTTAGGTTTTGTGCTTGTAAAATAAACGTTAGTTTAATTCCGCATTCTATCAAGCCAAAACCATAATAGTATTGAAATTGCCTATTCACCCCCCCTCTAGGCGACATCTCTATCTTTTCAATTGGTATCAGAGCAAGGTCTCTCCTTGTTTAGGCTTCACCGCCTAGAGTGTAAAGATGTCGGCTAGTAGTATAGTGCACAATGACACAATTATCTTTGATGGCACAAATTATATTTTGTGGAGAAATTGCTTGCTTTGTAATCTTCAGACCTTGTGTCCAAATATTGAGCGATTTCTAGATGTAGGTTTTTCTCCTCCGATGGATCCTCAAAATCTATCTTTAGAGGATGAGAAAAATTTACATCTCGAAGCTCAAGTATCTAATGAGCTTATTTTCCTTTGAGCCCCATAGTTAATTTGTTCTTGACAAATGTAAAGCGCAAGTCATCTCATGAGATGTGGACCAAGCTTAAAGAAATATTTGGTGGGTCCATTTCTCATAGGGTCGATGGTATCTCCGAGGAGCTCTCTTCTCCTTCACATCATGAAGAGCTCCAAGTGGCTTCCACCTCCGGCTGCGATGAGATTTCAATTCCCTCCACTTCACCTACATGTAACAAGTCACAAGGTAATGGCATGGTGAGTGGAGAAATCATATGTAATGATGGTAGTGGTTCTATTTACACCAATGATTCATGTTCTATAAATGCTAATGCTGTAGACAGTTTGGACTTAAGCACTTCTTGCAACGATAATTATATATCCCCTTGTGTTGCTAGTCCTTGCATGTTGTCTAGCAATTATTTGAGTACTAGTGTAGATGATATGCTTGATTTGTCTTGTTCCAATAAACAAAATGCTTCTATTTCCTCTAGTTGTGTATCTAACAATGTAGAGGAAATCAAACACCCTATGGAGCAAGACACAATCATGAATGAAGATTCAAGAATATCCTCATCTTCATCCTCCCGTGCTCACATGTGCCTTATGGCAAGAGGATCAAAGGTATCTCCTACTTTGGATCCCAAGATATCTTCTCTAGATAATAGCAATGATAATGATGATAGTGATGATGACCTTGATGAGGATACTAGAGCTCTTGTGCTTGAGCTGACCTTTTTGTGTACCTCTCTTCGTGGTAATAATAAGGCCGTTACTTGTATCAAACACGTTATGGACACCATAACTAAACAAATGGAAACCATAGAGGAGTTGGATTTCCAACTTGATGATGGGAGTCGGAGATTCAATCTCCTTAAGCAAGAGATTGCCGAGGAAAAGCACACTAATTGTCTCCTCATACAAAAAATTGAATCTTATGAGCTTGAAAAGGAAAAATCTATTAATGATGCTAGTGCTACTAACTCTACTTCTTGTGAAGCATCTACCCTAAAGGAGAATGTTGAGCTAAGGGCTCAACTTGAGTTGCTAACTAGCAATTATGGGAAATTAGAAGAAAGTCATGAAAAGTTCTTGGCCTCTCATAATGATCTTCTAATCTCCTATGATGGGCTAAAATTAGCTCGTGAGGCAAGTATCACTAAGGTAACATCTTGTGAGCCTCTTTTGGACATTAGCACAACTTCTACTCAAAATGCTATTTTGCCATGTGCTAGTCCTAGTGATCCTTCTTGTCATACTATTGATAAAACTTGCGTTGGATTACTTGCTTTGCCTTGTTGCTCTAACAATGAAGCTTCCACTTCCTCTAGTACCTCTATTTATACTAACCATGTAGAGGAAATCAAAGAGCTCAAGGCCCAAGTCACTTCTTTGAAGAAAGACTTGGAAAAGAGTCATGAAGACAAATCCACACTCGATAATATTTTGAGTGTGAAAAAATGCCCCAATGATAAAAGTGGACTTGGATTCAACTCCAATAACAAGAACAAGTCGAAGAGCAACAAGAAGAAGAGCCAAGACCAAGTCAAGAATTCGGCCAACATTATTTGCTTCAAGTGCAAGGTTGTAGGACATCATGTAAGATCTTGTCCATTGAAGAAAAAGCACTTGAATGAGAAGCAACAAGGGAAGCGGCTACAAGGTCAAGGTCAAGCCCAATATCAACCTCAAGTTGAAGCTAGGCCACTTCCCAAGAAAATCAAGATAAGGCTCCCCAAGACAAGAAATCAATAAAGAAGAGAAATGGGAGCACTTGTTGCTACATATGTCGTGAGAAGGGGCACTTGGCCTCTTCATGTTCAAATGGTACCTTATCTAACCCTATCATTGTTGATGATTTTTTTTTGAAAGACATTGTTGATAATTATTATTCTCTTGGGAAGGATAAGGATGGCAATGTGTTTGCAAGTTTGTTGGAACTCAAAGTGGTGTCAAGAAACGAACCATTTGGGTTGCCAAGCCTATTGTGACTAACCTCTTAGGACCCAACTTGGTTGGGGACCAACAAGCTCAAACTTGATCAATAGGTGTTTTTGGAGGGCATTGGAGACCTGGCTAACTCATGAAGAATTAAGGGATCTTCATATATTATATTTTATAAAGCCAAGTTATAAGGATTATCATCTCCCTACCATATACCCAATGTGCCTCTTTGCGATAACTCGAACTCAACTCTTTTATATTGTAAGTTACTTGCCCCTTTACATGTTTTGGTTTTGTACCAAGTATGTGTTTGTATTTGTTGTGCCTCATGCTTGCTTATTTTGTGTATTCAAGTCTGTCTATGTGTTTGGCACATCATTTACTTGTGTGTTTTGCTTTGAGCATCTAATGCATCTTGATGATATCTTTTTTGGCTCTTTTCGAGTGATTAATGGAACATCCCATTTTGGGAGAATGATATGCCTTGCGCATACCTCAAACATTAAAATGTGTGTACATGAGTACTACCACTTAGTATTGATATTGCAAGCTTATCTAGTCACTATGTGGTGTGTCATACTCATGATAAATTCAAATTCTAAATGTCCATTAATTATCAGGTTGTTTTCCTCTTATTAAGAAAAAATAGAATACCACATTATGGGGGAGTAATATGCTTCTTTCGCATATCACAATCCTAGGAAATGTGAACATATGAGGTGGTGCCAGTTAGAGTTGATATTGTTGATTATATTGTCTCTAGGTGGCATGTTAGCTCAAACAAGATCCTTTTTTTGTTAGAAGCTTTTATTGCTCATCTTTTCGGTCTTTTCTTGAGTAAGAAATTCTTGGTGTGGCCTTCCTCAAATGCATATCTCTATATCTTATTTGGGAGACCATTTTCTTCAAGTTATTCTAATCATTGCTTTGCATGATTGTGTGGCTAGTTGAAGCTATCAAGAATCTCTACCTTTGCATAGTGTTTAATCTTTTTATTCCTATCCTATGCTTTTTATTGTGAAGATTTATCTTTAATATCCGTGCAATATACCACAGGAAATAAATTCCAATACACTCATTGTCTTCGACAATTGATATACTTGGGTGTGGTAGCATTTGTGAATCATCTTCACCTTGTATTTCACCTCCTATTGCCTTTTCTTTCTTTACAAAAATTGTTGTGGCTCTGATTGTCTTCCTTGGCTTTTGAACATCTCTTTGATGATGTTTTTGATTATTATCAAATGTGCTTTTAGTGGAAGACAAACTTTTTTCCTCAGAACCTTGTGCCATTGTGAAAAATGTTAAGGGTTTGGTTTATTTGTTGAAACCTTGCTCTTTTGGGAGTTTGTTATCTCATTCTTTATTCTCTATGTTATTTGCTTGAATGAGATAAATATTTGAGCATTTATGTTTTTATCTCATCTTTTATGCTCAATAGTTTTTGCTTGGTTCATTTGTTGAACTTTGTTGAACAAATCTTGTGTTGATTTGATTCTTTGATATAGTTTGGACAACAAATGTATTTTGTCACACCTTGTATGCCTTCTTGAATATTTTGGTGTTTTGTCCAAATTATATCTTCGTTGGTTCTTGAAAGTCTCGTGCATGCATGTTTACTAAATGTATATCTTATATCATGTTTTGCTTTTTTTTGATCCAATATATAGGGTATACTCCATCAAATCCTTAAACGGCTATGATGTGCATGAAATTCAAATTTCATCTCTAAATATGCACATATTTTTATGGAGTATGTCCTATGTGTTGTGGTTAGCACTTTGGACCCAATAAGTTTGGGAACCAAGATGTACTTGAATGTTGTTTTAGGTACATTGGAGATGAAATGGATGCTTGTCTTATCTATAAGGAACGTGTTGTCACCACATGATAATTGGAGCCAAGCTAGGATGATCGAAGAATTCTTATCTACTACATCACCATTGCTATCTCGGTAACAAGTATCTTATTCATGCATACTATTCTTCCATCCAATCTCTTGTAGGTTGCATCTTGGCATGAATTTATTTGTTTGTAAATGTTGCGGTTATTGCAAGGATCCTTGAAGTACTTTTCTATCCTTATTGCTTATGTGAGTAATTTTAGATGATGCATATAAAGGGGAGTATATAAAATCATGTTCATGATTCACCAATCCCAAATATGCCTTCTAGCAATTTATTGCATATCAATTCCTCAAGGTACTCTCATGTGCAATATTGTTGAAATTGCATTGTATACTTCCATTTGATACTTGTTGTCTTTCTCAAAATATCCCAACTAGCATTAGTTCCCTTAGTGTTAGTTGTGATGTTTTTGAGGTTTTCTTTTTTTTCTTTGTTGAAGTTCTTTGATATACCATGAGAGAAAATAGAGCCATGGGCTATATATGCACTTAAGCAAAATATCATTTTTTAGTATATCTTATGACTTCCTCTTGGATATCATGTTTTCTTATTTTTATCGACCTCTTATGTGTGGATGTTTCTTTGTGGATCATTCTCATGTTTTCCCACTTAGAAACTTATATACACAAGAGTGTTAATCTCTCGCCTTGATATCCTCGCCTTTTGCCAACCATCTCACTTATCTGCTTAGGTTTTAATGATTTTGGTAAGGTCTTGATTTATGAGTACTCGGTTTACTTTTATTGCATCTTCGCGCACTCATATCTCATATTTGGTTTCTTTTGGACTTAAGCTTGTCTTGACAAGTGTATTGATTTATATCTATACTCCTTGTATCTTGGTTGTGTTCTAAATGATATAGAGGGAGTGAGGATTCCATGTTTGTGCATATTTTATTCAAATAAAACAACTATTTTATGCATGAACCTTGGGGAGCCTCCTTATCTCATTTAGAGCACTATTTGTCCATTTGATTATTTGGATCTTTTGATTGCTTACTTCATTCGTTGAAGTTTCTTTGCCTTGTTATCCTCTTAACAATATTTGATCCTCAATATAGTTGATTTCCTCCAAGTATTCGTCATTGGATATGTGCATATGATTTCACTCATATTATGAGAAATGCACACCTTGGAAGGAACTTGAACTATATTGGCCTTCTAACTTTGTCATCCATTTTGGCACTTGTTGTCAATGGGGGAGAAGTTTAGAGGGTTTTAAGAGAAATGGTTTTTCTACTTAAGATTGGTTTGTTCTTAAGTGTTTGCCTTTCATGCATTTCATCTTTATTATGTATTGCATGGTTGAATATATATAGTGGAAACTCTCCCAAAGGTTATGCTTGACAATGTATGCAATGAAATTTAAGTTCATCACACGTGCATATATTGTGGGCGAGTTTGCTCTATATATGTTGGTTCTACTCACATCTCTTGCATTAATTGTAGTTTGTGTGAATAGAAGCAGTATTGATATGGGCTAGTATCTTTGTGTTACTTAACCATATCAAATACAACCTCTTGTATACAACTTATTCTCAGATAAGTTGCGTACTTGTTTCTAATATTCATTATATAAACCCTCTTGTTGTTATTGTCATCAATTACCAAAATGGGGGAGATTGAAAGGGTAATTGCCCCTATGTGTGGTTTTGGTGATTAATGACAATCCCTATGGACTAATATTTTCATTGAGTTTTATATGAAGGAATATTCCATAGGTCATGCTTGTAGTCCATATGTTGGATTCAAGTATGGATGCCATGAAGATAAAGATATACCTTGAGTTTTGGCATCAAGATCATCGAATTGAAGATAAGAATATGATATGTTCAAGATCTTGAGAGTGTGATCTCAATAGAAGAATTCAAGATATGGCTCTAAGTCGGTGTCATGATAGCCTCATTAGTTGAGCTATGGTTGATTAAGATTTAGAGCATGTAATCAAATGAAGAGTTCCTTATGTACCTCAAGATATTGAGATGGAGCATGAGAAGACACTTGGTTGACCAATGCAAAGAGTGAAGAGTGATTTCAAGTTGGTCAACACATGAAGCATAAAGAATGTACCACATGGATCTTGTGGTGTGGTAAGCCTTGTCATTTATGCATCATGAACTAACCCATTATATATGTTCCTTTGTGTTTTATATATGGGATAGGTATCTTTCCATGGGCATGCTTCAAAAGTGAAGATCTCAATAGCCCATGAGAGGATGGCATCAAGTGGTGATCGCCATCAAGGTTGAGAAGGGCAAGTTCAAGATAAGCATCTCGAGAAGATCATTTGCTTGAAGCTTGCCGTCCATATTGGTGATAATGCACATGTGAAGACGTGTCTTAATGAAGCTATCCCATAGTGGTGTATGGGGGAGCAAATTATGAGTCTTCACGAAGCAACAATGATCAAGTGGTGCATTCCGGCTTAGATGGAGCTTGAAGCGTTGTCATCAAGTTCAAGCGGGATGCGCAAGGCAAAGGTATGGCCTTTCTAGGTTTTCCTTTTACCGGTCTCAAGGTGGTTGTTGGGAGACCGGGTTATAGGATAGATAGCCGCACTATCAAGAGGGGCTTTCAGTTGGGTAACTTGATCAAATTGTCATAGGGAGCTCAATCCTTGGCATACTTTGCATCTTCCTATTTTGTTGCTTCTTGGTATTTTCTCTATGTGAGGTTCTTGAGCTTGTTGCTAGCTCTTCAACAAGACCAAGTTCATCGAAAACGGAATTCGTATGCATCTTATATGGCGTTTTCGAGTTTGAAGGTTTTACAGGTTCTTCTTATAGGGAGGCTCCATACATTCCCTCATTTGGTTCTATCTTCCTTTGTTGGACTATGATGTTTTCATGCACCATAATGTAGAGCTTGTTGTCCTCGTCAAAACAAGCCCAAGATCATCGAAATCGGAGTCCGGATGCAAAATTTATTGTGTTTTTCGTGAAGTCAGTTTCATCCCGGTTGTGGATCCGGTTCAACCGAGCCCCACACCGGGCGGTCCAGTTCCAGCTCCGGTAGACCGGATCTCAGACCGGATTTTCTGGTTTTCGCGACCGAGTCTATTCCGGGTTAGCAAACAGAGGTATTTCGGTTTGTAGGTCGGTCCTCCGGCCTAGGGACCGAGTTTCCCGGTTCTGGGGCCAGTCCAACCGACTTTGGAACCGAGTTTTCGATGTTTTCTCTCCAATGTCCATATTTGCTTTTCCCTATAAAATGGGGTTCTTCCCCCAATGTTTTTGGGGTTCTTGAGCACGAAATTGACCTCCATTGTTTACCCTCTTGATCTTGCCTCCTCTCCCTTCCCTCCTATGATTCTTGCATCTTTTTGAGGGCTTTAGAAGAGGAGATCTAGATCTACAATCCCCACCAATCAATTCCTCCTCTAAGTGAGGGGAACCCTTTGGATCTAGATCGTGGAGTCATTGGTTGACTTCCGCCATTGTTCTTCTTCTCTAATTCCTCCTTAGCACTTGTTGCTTTGGTGGGATTTGAGAGTGAGGGATTTGAACACTCTTGGTGTTTTTGCTTTGCATTCTTGCATAAGTGTTGAGCTCTCCATTACGATTTGTTCGAGTGAGAGACCGTGAGCTTGTTGCTCTTGGAGGGTGACCTCCTAGTTGGCTTGGCGGTTGGTGCCGCGGTGTCCTCTTCATGGAAGATTGTGAAGGGACCCGAGCTTCTCCTTCGTGGAGCTTGTGAAGTGGTTGTGGAGCTTGCCATCTCCGGAGTGGAGGAAAAGCTAGCCATAAGGAAAGGGCCTATTCCTTCGTGGGATAGACTCGGAGAAGAAGGTGAGCCTTCATGGCGTTGGGAAATCCTTCGTGGAATCCCACACCTCTCCAACGTGACGTACCTTACTTGTAAGGGAACACGGGAATACATCTTCGTCTCCGCGTGCCTCGGTTATCTCTATACCCGAGCTTACTTTCCTTGTAATAGCCATCGAGCTTGAAGTAATTATATCTTGCTTATCACTTGTGGTATATTTATCTTGTGCTATCTTGATTAGCTTATCTTGTTGTTGGTGCACTTAGTTGAGCCTAGTGTATTTAGGTTTTGTGCTTGTAAAATAAACCTTAGTTTAATTCCGCATTCTATCAAGCCAAAAACGTAATAGTTTTGAAATTGCCTATTCACCCCCCCCTCTAGGCGACATCTCTATCCTTTCAAGAAGGCTAGGAGCAGTAGAGAAGGGTGGTGTCAGGGTCGGGTTCCAGTGTCAGTTTAGCATTGAGTACATGTTGTATAACTCATGCTAGTTGTCAATGAAAATAATTAAGGTTTATCTCGTTTGTTAGCTATGTGCAATATCTTTTATATTCCAGATCGCCAGATACGTGCGAACTCTGTTCTATTTCAGTTTTGCCATAGATGAGTGAACTCTTTTCTATTTTGGTTTCATTAGATAGGCGGGATCAAACACACCTCAACTTGGTCCCTTACCATCAAACATACAACTCTTGGTCCCTTGTTATCAAATTGCAACGAACTTGCTTATGAAAAGTACATCAATGAACTTGGTCCCTTACCGTCAAACGTCCATAAACTAACAGATCTAATCATCACCCCCCCCTCCCAAAATAGTTCGCGAACGGGTTTTGAGACCCAATATCTGTGCAAAATCATTTGCAAAATAAATTCGTGAAAATTATTCTAACCATGCTACCACTAGGCTAGGTTGAGAGTTTTGCTAAGTTAAAAACATTAGTGTGGCATCCAATTAGTGGAAATCATCTTCATCAATCCCATTGATGGCGCATCGATCATCAAATGTGCCCCACTAATCCCCTACTAATCCAGCACACCGTGTCACCACAAAAAACTAGTTGTTGAGCTAGTTGTTGCCTTCTATGCTTCTCTCACTATTTCTTCTGAATTTGAAAGAAAAACCTGCCATCGTCATCCAGACATTCACATTCTCAACACAAGGATACATTAAATGGACCATCCACGATCTCAAGGTATCCATGCCATGGACTGAGTCAAGCTAACATTCTACGACCTTCCTATAGAAGTCAGGAAGATGGTGGCTCTGAACTAGATCATTAGCATATTTGGTAGCAAGGTGGTGGAGAAGCTTCCCTAGGAGATCCCTCCTTCGACATGATGGCAGGGCTGGAAGACCCGGGACCCCACCAATGGTGTAAGATCTCGAGATTGTCCGCAGCAAACCTGGATCATCGAGCGTCTTCAAGCATCGGGTCACCATGCTTGTCGTCAGTGATGACGGTTGGCCAACACTCGTGGCTGGAGGACCCACCCACATGTCGTCATCCAGCATTGTGGAGAGGCAGACAAAATATATAAATCAGCTCCTACGACCACATAATGGAGGCACAAGCGGGTGGGGGTAGATTCTGAACAAAGACAAGCTGGCAGGGCTAGATTTTAAAGATGGATAAGAACAGAAGCATCGATGACCTTGTTGATTGTGTTCTACTCCTTGTCTTTTATATGTAATCATTAAATAAATGGAGAAATGTACGATTCTACTCCTTAGTTTACATCTACTTCATTCACATACATCTAACGTGAATGACTCACATCCGATCCAAACTTGGTTCAAAATCGTTTCTTGCCATAGAGATTATATTGCCATAGAAATAGACATGTGGTGCCAAGTAGGTATAATCAATTGTAGCATGGTGCAGAAATCAGCGGAACGCGACCGGCATGTTTGTGTGACGCGGCTATATATTGGGTCCCGCATGTAGAAAAACATACTTATCTATTTAGTCATTTGTGCCTGCTGGTAGAGCTATGTGTTGGGTGTCGCATGTTAGAAGGCAACCTAATCTATTAGTTTTCGACGCTGCTGATGGAGCAACATAGAGGATCCATTTGTAAAAAAACAAGTCAAATAGACAGCAAGTTAGCCGGATTTAACGACAACCGGTGGCACGTACGTCTAGGGGCATAGACATAACGAGTTGGCGGAAGTTCGTGTAATTTTTTCAATATGCCGAGGCGTAGTGACACGGTCATAATTTTTACAAGAACTAGTGACACATGTCGAAAAAGGCAAAAGAAAAAAGAACGGAATATAGCGTGGGAACATTAGCATCTTATAAACAAATCCAAACAATTTTACTATGATGTCAAGTTTTTCTTTCAAGTGCCTCGTAGCAGAAATTTTAATGTGAAAATAATTAGAAATGAAGAGAACTTGGGTGTGCATACGAGTAGGGATGATATCTCCATTCTACTTCATGTCTTCTCTTAGTCACACATTTTCTGCGGTAATTAAATTGAATGCGGTGATATTGTGGAGGTATCCAAAATAAATTTTCATAAAAAGGTAAGAGATGATTTAAGGCATAACAAGTACTTTCTACCATCTATATAAGACTGGAACACTGAGAGATAAAATTATCTTCTGAACTAGCATATAACATTAACCCACCGACTCATGTGATCAGTTCGAACGAAATATTCAATGACCTAGTGGTGTCCTATTGCCACAATACCAAAGTCTAAACTCATCATCGGTGGTTAATAAAAATATGGTGATTAACATTATTTTTGAATGGGTAACATTCTCCTTGCTACATGGCTAGTACCCAATGCATTGCCCCTTTTTACGCACTCCTAGGAGGTGGTAAATTTTTAGAGACCGTTACTTCCCAATGGGTGTATGGTGCATATACACAATGTTTTGTACAGTAAACCCTCTTTAATTGAGAATGGGCGACTCTAAATACATTATGATGTATAAATTAATAAAGCCAACCAGAGTTCCATATAATCATATGTGGTGAATTGACAAAATCAAGCTAGGTCAGCCCAAATACATGCCACCTGTCATGGTCAACGAGTCAAACAAGAAGAAATACAAAAGGGGAAGTCAAAAGAAGGTTAAAGATGGCAGAATCTCATAATGGAGAATCTATGAGAAGTCTTGGTACACCATAAACTAGAGATTGTATATCCTCCTAGACCACCATAGACCTTATAGGCCAACAAATACCATTTTGCCCATATATCTCACCCCCTCAAGTGTAACGTTTGTCTTTTATAAAGGAACCCTAACCTATAAACCCCATCCCCCCCCCCCCCCCCCCCCCCCCCGCGCGGCTTGTAATACTCACTTTCATTTGGAATAAAACCGCAAGAGAAGCCCTTCAAAGGAAAGCTAAGTTGCCAAGGGGGCCTTTCTAAGGCTCGAAACTATAAGGAGAGGATGGGAGTTTCGAGGTAGTGTAGCTTTTCCCCCTAGACACTAGTCAAGATACTTTTACGTGACCTCTATCAACATAAGATGAATTCGCTCTCCAACGAGACAGTTCAAACATACTCGAAGAACATTGCTTGCGTCAACCTTTGTAAGTATACAACTACCTTCTCCATAAGATGATTGTACACAGAAACTACATATACAGTGTCGTAATTGTTGACGAAAACACACCCCTATCATTGTTGTACAACAATACAACATGTTATATGTGACTTCATGGTTTTTTATCGCATTAAGAGTGATTGTAACTAGGGAAAGAGAGGACTCCCACCTCTCTCCTCGTTAACGTAGAAATTTGTTTAAATTAGAAAAAAATTCGAATTTAAAAAGTTCAAATTCAAAAAAAATCAAATTTAAAATTTCTTCAAATTTTAAAAATGTTCTACTATTTTAAAATGCTCTAAAAAGTATAACCGAAAAAACAAAACCGAAACTAGGAAAACCCCGTAGTAACCAGGAAGAAAAATAAAAAAATGTTGAATGTCAAACCTACACACTTTAATGGGCCGGCCCAATGCGGGCACCCGCGTGAGTGCAGCGGCCACGTTGGGCAGAGAATAGGATTTACCGGTAGTAGCGGCGTCCTGTTCATGGGCCTCTTGAACGCGGCCCAACAAAACGTTAAGGTATTCTGTTTTGTTTTTCGTTTTTTATTGTCTATTCTATGTTTGACTTTTTATCTTTTACTTCTGTTTTTTTCTTTTTAAAACATACTATTTTACTTCTCCAGATTTTGAGAAAAGTTCAAATTAAAAAAAATTCAACTTTACAAAGTGTTCAAATCTGAAAATGTTTGAATATAAAATATGTTCGATAATGAAAAAGTTCAAATTAAAAAATGTTTGCATTTAAAACTATTCAAATTTTAAATTTGTTCAAATTTGAAAAATACTAAAATTTACGCAAAAAATCATAAATTTAAAAAATGCTCTAAAAACCGGAACCAGAAAAAACCTGGAACCAGGAAAACCAAAAGCAGAAAGGAAATCGGGAAAAAATCTTAAAATAAAGCCATTTCGTGTTAATGGGCCGGCCCAATTCGAGACCCGCGTGGGCGGAGCGCCAGATAGCGCCCGCATTGGGCGGCGAATAGGATTACCATCTAGTACTATTTCAACCCGGCCATACTTCTAGGGACCTGCTGGGCCACGCAAACGGGATATGCGCATATACGGAGCCCTGGAGGAAGATGGCATCGCCAAACCCTCAAAAATCCGGCCCGTCAGCCCGATGGAACACACAAGTTTCCGCCAAATCATGCAGAAATCGAAACTGTTTTCACTGAAATCCTTACAAAGTTTCAAGTGAAAGATACGCATTCCGTTTACAACAGCCTTCGTCACAAACTCGCTTGATCAACTCTGCAGGTTAACTACAATTCATTCTGTTTGATTTGCGTTGTTAACAGCAGATCGACGTTTAGCTGAGTAACACATACTACTACGGAGTACGGACCAAGAAAGTAATTTTCAGACCAAGATATACTGTTCGATGGTGTTGCTTAATTATCCACATCAATCACCTCTTCCCCGAATCGCGCCTATACAAAACTGCTCGAGCAATTAGAACACCGCGCGCGCACAGCTAGCACAGCACGCAAGGGACGCTGCTAATCCTGCCCGCTGAAGTCGACGGTCTTGAACGACTGGTGCAGGCGGCGCAGGACGGCCTCGTCGCGCCCCCACTCGGGGTTGGGCGCCGTGACAAAGTGCGCGTACAGCTTGTTCCGGGCGCACGTGACTGAGATGAGGCTGTGCGCGCCGGCGCCGGCCACCTCGTATTCGTAGTACACCTGCCCGTCCTCGCCCTTCCGCTCCGCCGACGTCACGTCGTCCGCCGAGGAGATCTGGTCCTGCAGCCCGACGTCGGAGAGGGCGAGGTTGTCGAGCACGGCGCCAACGGGTGCAAGCTTGCGGAAGCCGGACAGGAAAGTGAGGTACTCCCGCTCCGAGCGCTTGCGCGGGTTGAAGAACTCGCTGTCCGTGCCGTTGGTGCCCTTCTCCACCTTGGACACCAGCCGCTCCTTCCACCCCTCGGGGACGTCGTACACGTACTCCGCCGCGTCCTTCTTGCTCGCGTTCCCGCCGTACCCGCCGTAGTTCGCCGCGCTCGCCGCCGTGCCGTAGTACGTCTTGAACTCCGCCTCCGCGTGCAATGGCGCCGCGGGGGACAGCAGGAGGAGACCGGCCGCGGCCGCCGCGGCCAACGTGGTGGTGAGCGTCCTGGGCGCCGGGAACCTTACATTCGCAGACTGCGGCGCCGAGGGTGGCTGCTGTGAGGAGGCAGCCGAGGAGGAGGTGGAGGAGGCGGTGGTGAGGAGAGGAGAAGGGGTCAAGAGGGAGGCGAGCATGGTCATGGTGGACCTCGACGACGTGCCCCCTGTGGTGGTTCGCGCGCGATTTCGTGTGGTTTTGTGTCGCTGAGAGGATAGGGGAGATCGGCGCGGCTTATCCGGTGCGAGCGACCAAGCATTCCACCGACGAGGACTTCTCTTCGTCGCTTATTATGGTGAACGAATCTGTGATTCTGTGGGCTTGCGGCCCAGAAATTCAGCAAGGCCTTTTGTTGTACCACAATACTTAAACTTCTTGTGGACTTGTGACGCAAGCGTCCACTAGCGATGTGACACTCAGGCGGGAGCGCAGTAGGATTGGCCCAGGTAGCAGTTTTTGTTTTTGCTTTTGTTTCTGTTTTCCTGTTATTTTTGCCACTTCATCCTTTTTATCTTCACTAGGAAACGTGTCCGTGCGTTGCACTGGGAGACGAAAAACGATGTCACGAGACGGTGACCAAAAATAGGTCAGTGGGCACACAAAGTAAGTTATCATTTGCACTGCAGTAGATATTCAAATTAACAATTAGAATATAAATATTTTAAATTCAAATTTGAATTATTATGTACATATGTGAATATAGATGCAAAAGATAAAAAAATTCGCCTATACAGATGCACAAAAGTACACAAATTACTCATATAAATAAATGCACAAAACTTACACAAAATCTTCTATACATCTAGTAGTGCACAACTAGTACTATAGTCCGTAATTCACATATAGATGAAAAAACGAGAGACTAAACCTCTTATTATGAATAATTTGTACCGGTAAAGAGTGAACTGAACTTTTCAAGTGAAATCCATTGCAACGTACAGAGTAAATGCCAAATCAAAATCTAATGTTCATAATATGTTATAATGTTTATTAATGCAAGGCGGAATAGCAGTATCATAATGGAGATATTTAGCAACACAAAATTATTTTCTAGATTTTTATTCATACCATAGATTAAATTAGCAAGTGAAGTTTGACCTTTCAGGGAGATACCAAAATAACTAAAAGAGGAACAGAAGATGAAGATTCAATAGAATTTACGCCATAACAACTTAGCGCGCTAATCTCACACTTGCTTCTGAGTGTCCTTTCTCCACACTTTATTGATTCATCTTGCTGAGATAAACTGGTGGATGACAGAGACGTGAAATCGGGCTATGGCGACCATTTATGTAGGGCAGATCGGTTGAAGACATGTAGCTTTGCCTGATTTAATATGCCTGACCTTATTGCGATGGCGGCCTTTGATAATGGAGAATTTCTTAGCACGTTCTCGTAGGCAAGATAAATGTCTAAGAAACATCCTCTACAATGTATTGTTTTTTAAGATTGTATCTTAATTTAATGATTTTTTATACATGCATGTGATTGGTCTACTACATGTTTTTGCCTATGACTATATGCAAGAGGTGTATCTTAGTTAAGATACAATACCACTATCATTCATCATCAAACATGGTGTCACATAGTCATTTTGGCTACAATACCGCGCTTAGAGACTACCATTGTGAAAGGACTGATGGACTGTAAATTAGTGCGCGGGTGATATCACGTTTTCCAACCCAGTCGCCGCTTCTTTCTGTGCAATTCCGGGCGCTGATGACCTTGCCTGTGGCAGGAAATGGAGGATCGCCGGCTGCGCAGGGACCACATCGGCAGCGGTGGCCCAGTCCGGCGACGCCTAGGGGACCGGGCAGGGGCGAGCCTTATCGGGCGGCGCTTGTGCTGCTTTCAACCCGTGGTCTAATCCCCATCCCAATAATCTCTACCCAATGGCGGAGTCAGAAATAATTACCAAATTCCTCCTCCGTTGCGTCGCGAGCTGCTGCCTCATCCCTCCTCTCCTGCGTCGCGAGCCGGTGCCTCTCCACAGGGCGCAAAATTCCTCCTCCGTTGCGTCGCGAGCTGCTGCCTCATCCCTCCTCTCCTGCGTCGCGAGCCGGTGCCTCTCCACAGGGCGCACTCCTGCACATCTTCCCATGCCGCCTCTAGCACGCATCGACGCCGGCGCACGTGTCCAAGATGTCGCCGTCCTCGCCATAAGAGCAAAGACAATAGTATAGCCAGGTCCTGGCTATAAGCCAAATGCCATATCATCTATAGTCAACTTAGAGCTAGCATATACAATAATGAGGAAAAATATACTACTTTAGCACTACATAACTCACTTTCACTCTCTCAAAGTGCCTAGGAGCACGTGTTAGAGCTGGCTCTTGCATGAGAACCCACTCTTCTTCTCTCTCCTCTTCTCTCTCCTCTTCCAACTAGGCAAAGAAATAGTATTTTAATCCTTATAGCCAGCTGACTAGGATTTATTGTACTTACTCTCATGGCCTGGCCCCTTTGCTCGACAGGCACAAGCCATGCTGCTCGCCTCCCTCCTTGCGCCCACGCGCGCGGTCTGACAGGTGTATCTCAAGGCGCAACAGACCTGCCTGCGCCCCTGCCCCCGCCCCATCATCCTCACCAGGGTTGGCCGCTATGGAGGAGCGCGGTAGGCGGGGCTTTGAGAGCGACTCGCCAGGGTTGGCTGCTACAGAAGAGCGCGGTATGCGTCGAGGCTTTGAGAGCGACGGTGAGGAAGAGCGAAGATCGATGCCGCCCACGTGCATGTTCCGGTGGTTATAGCTCGTCGCGCGACGGACGCTCCCCTTCGGTACACCGCCTGGCGTCCCACCTTCCTCCTCGCCATGGAAGGCTGCTGCGGAGCGCGATAGGTCGCATGGCACAGAAAGCAGCGACAAGGGAGGGACGGATTTTGCGGCGGATCGAGTGCTCGGCTGAACAGGCATCGGGGAAGGGATCGCTTGGGAAGACGAGACAGAGAAAAGAAAAAATCGTTATTTAACTTAAGGGTGGTACAGCGGGTAATATTTACTAAAATTCAGGGGCAAAATCGAAAGGAAAATGATTCCAATCCCCCAGGGGATTCTGCGTTCCCATCGCCCGGGTCGCGCGGACACGCAGCGGGCGCACACCACGTCGTGGGTGGCCCCACACACCTTATCTCCTCGATTCCCAAGCCTTCTTTTCCTCTCTCATCTAGTTCTACAGCCATTGCCGACGCACCAAGGCGCCCCACCTCGCGCCGCCGCGCCATGACACCCTCATCTCGCGCAGCTGCTCTGGCTCGCCTCCCTCGTGACCCTTCATGACGAATTTTCCGATGAGCCCTGCCCTTTCCGGCGAGCCCTGTTGATATGGGTATACCCTACAGGTACTCGAGCTTGGTATATATGGTCCAAATACGTACAGGTTCACGGTGTCGCCAAGGCCCAAACAAGGGACTCGAGTAACCTACGGACTCTCGATTTCTTGAAGAACAAGAAGAAGTTAAAGATAGAAAGTTTGAAGGGGAAAAACCCTAACTTGTAACCGACTCGACCTGCTACCTAAGACCTAGCCTATCTATATAAAGGCTAGGAGGGGGCGGCGAGGAGGACACACGCAACCCTAGTTTCCACAACCCTCGCCAGATTGCATCTGCGCACCATTGTAATTTTTGATTCCTTCGATAATTCTACGAGCAGACAAGCAGGAGTAGGGACCTCTACGAGGCCTGAACCTGGGTAAATCTTTGTCCCCTGTGTGCTTGTTTGCTAGCTGATAGATGTCTCCAGCATTCCCTCCTTGTCCAAAACCCAAGTCTATAACAATGGGCATTGATGAGTTAAACCCTCGTCAATTGGCGCCGTCTGTGGGAAGTGGGAGTGCTGATGTTGCGGCTTCTTCGACCCCATCAACTGCGATCTACAACTCCGCAACAGCGGAGATTCGCCAGCTTTTCGGCGCGTTCGACTTCACTGTCCACACGCCGGCCACCCGCCCGGCCTTCGAGTCCGTGGGCGACGGAATCAGCCTGGCGATTGGGAGCTTCCGCTTCCAAGTTGGTCAGATGGGCACGCTTCGCATGCCTGATCAGCCGACAGCACCGGCGATTGCCCCAGCATCATGGTTCCCTCCATCGATCGGCACCCTCAGCGAGCTCAACGCCCCGGTGACAGTCGAAAACATGGTCAGCGACAGGAGTCGCGATTCCGATCTGAGCGATCTGGCCACTGAAGATGGAACCTACGGTTCCGGATCTGAGAGTTGTGGAAGCAACAGCTTCCCTAATCACTTCATGTGCGCCGTCATCAACGCAGGCGACACCGCGGCCAATCGCGACAACGGTGGCAACCCTGGCAATGGCACCGATCCACCCAACGCCGGTAACGGTAACAGTGGCAATGGTGGCAACGGCGGTAACGGTGGCAATCTCGCCCCCGTCAACAATGGAGGAGCAGTCGAACCTCCCAGCATAATCAATGAGCAAACCGGCGAACGCGTCGTAATCAAGCTCCATGAACAAGAGTGGGATCGCTGCCGCGAGGCATTACGAGGCACTCCTCTACCCTTCGGGTCCCCGCAAGAACTGCTGATGGGCTATCACTAGCTCCTGAAGGAAGAATTCAAGCGCCAACTACAAACAATCGCGCAACTTGAGGCGCGTAAAAAGGCAGCGGATGAATCGAGCCTTCGCCGCGCTGGGCTCTCCTCCTACGGAGGATCCTCCTCAAGGGGCAACGAGTACCTCGCCAAGAAGAGGCAATCGCGGATGGCTCATCTTACCGAACAAGAACGCATAGAAGCCGCGGAAGTCCTCGACTTTGGCTCTATGACAGTCGACACGAGAGGCAACGTGGTCCCTAGGACGCCGTAGGCTGCGGTGATAGCAGCCACCATGTACCTCCTCAATAACCAGCCGCCAGCTGGAGATCCCTGAACTGTCATGCACCGATCTACGATCGCGGGCTTGGGATTAATCGAGGCCGCCCTCGATAAGGAGCCAACACCAGACCCAAAAAAGGGCAAAGCGCTAGCAAAGCGCCAATCCTCGCCCTCATCCAGCGATGACAGTCACGACCTGTCTCGGCGCCGCCGCTCACGGCGACAAGATCGTGACTACGATGCACGCGACGACCTCACGCAGTGCAAGATCGATAAATCAAGGGCACAACGTGCTCGATCGACTGACACGGAAGAAGAAGATGGGGAGCTCTACGGCGCCAGATGCTTCAGCGGATCCATTAGGCAGAAGCGAATGCCTAAAGGGTTTAAACTCCCGTCGGAGAACCCGAAATTCAACGGCCTACAGGACCCCAAGATCTGGCTGGAGGACCACATCTCCTCCGTCAGACTCCACAGAGACAGTCGAAGCACTGCCATGCAATGCTTGCAGCTACAACTGCAGGGCGCCGCCCGAGCATGGCTCAATAACCTCCCACGTGGATCCATTCGCAGTTGGGATGAGCTGGTTTACAGCTTCGTGCGCAACTTTAAGGGCACGTACAAGCGGCCTGCATCAATCGAAGAGCTGAGATGCTTCTAGCAAAGATCTGGCGAATCGCTGCGCTCCTACATCCAAAGGTGGTCCATCATCAAGAACTCCGCGGAGAACATCTCGGAAGACTGCGCAATTGATGCATTCAACGGTGGTGTCCGCCGCCTAGAACTTAGGGAGGAGCTGGGCCGCTCAAAGCCCCAAACCATCGACCACCTGATGGAGATCGCGAATCGGTGGGCCGATGGAGAAGATTCGGTAAAGAATCACGCTCACTTCGACGAGGAGGCAGAACTCGAACGCAGACGTGACCGCCGAGGCAAGCGTCGCATGCGCATCTACGATGACCGCGACGATGTCAACATGGTCGCGGCCGGCTACACCGATAGACGCGGCGATAACCGCATCAGCGGATACCGTAGCGGCAGATACCGCGACTCCGGGAAAACCACGCAAGTATGGCAACGCCGCACTCGCGATGAGGCACCCGCGACCTCCATCGAGGACAAACTGTCCGTGCCATGCACGGTGCACTTCTACATCGACAAGCATGATGGCAAGAGAAAGTCCAGCCACCTCCTCAAGGATTGCCGCGAGTTCCTCAAGCTACACGAGGGATTGGTTCGGATGAACCGCAATGAAGTCGAAAGAGGCTACGGAGCCGCTCCAGGCGCCGTGGCACATGGCGCACCGCCACCACCACCTGGGCCACCCCCGAACGGAGCCGCACCGGACCAGCACCACGGAGGTGAATCGTACCCACGGGCCATGGGCACCATGATGATCCAAAAGGGACGCCCCTCCAACAGGGTGCAGAAGGCCATCACTCGCCAAGTCAACTTGGCCACGCACTCGCCACCATCCACCACTGAGTACCTCAGTGGAAGCGAGTCATGCATTACCTTCGACAAGAGCGACCACCCGCCTCAGATACCCCGTCCAGGTCATTGCCCCTCGTACTCGAGGCGCAAATTGGAGGCTTCGACATGAGCCGCGTCTTCATGGACGGCGGAAGCGACATCAACCTCATATTCGCAAGTACCTTGCGAGCAATGAGGATCCCTCTAACCTGCCTAGAGGCATCGGACACGATGTTCCATGGCATCGTCCCAGGGAAAGGCGTATACCCCCTGGGCAAAAGCAACCTCGACGTCATCTTCGGCACTTCGAAGAACTTCCGGCGCGAGCGCGTCGACTTTGAAGTCATTGGCTGGCCCTCACAGTACCACTGCATCCTCGGGCGCGTCGCGTTCGCTAGTTTCATGGTAGTGCCCCACTACGCCTACCTGTAGATGAAAATGCAAGGTCTCAATAGCGTCATCACGATCAACGGGAGCTTTGAAAGATCTGACAGTTGCGACAGGGAATTCAACAGAATCTCCTAGTCCTTTGGCATGCAGGAGGAACTCGCAAGATTGAAAGAGACGACAGACAACAGCCTGCCTCCCCTGAGCAGGCCAAGCTCACCTGATCTCTCCTTCGACTCATCTGTGCACACAAAGAAAGTGCAGGTCCATCCATTGGATCCCGCCAAGACGGCCCTCATCGCCAACAACTTGAGTCCCGCATAGGAACTCGTGCTCGTCGAATTCCTCCGTGAGCACTGGGAAATTTTTGCCTGGTATCCTGCGGACATGCCAGGAGTTCCCAGGGAATTCGCCGAGCACGCACTCAACGTCAACCCCGACGCAAGGCCAGTCAAGCAAACAATTAGGCGATTGTCTGAGCCACAAGCGCAGGAAGTTGGAATGGAGATCAAAAGACTCCTTGAGGCCAAGTTCATACGCGAGATCAAGGAAAGCACTTGGCTCGCCAACACAGTGCTGGTACCAAAAAAGGACACGGATATCATGCGGATGTGCGTGTACTTCACTTCTCTGAACAAGCACTGCCCAAAGGATCACTTCCCGCTGCCACAGATCGACCAGATCATCGACTCCACCGCAGTATGCGAGCGCCTCTGCTTCCTCGACGCCTACTCAGGCTATAATCAAATTCGAATGAAGGAGGAAGATCAGGAGAAAACAGTGTTTACAACGCCCTTTGGTGTGTTCTGCTACAACACAATGCCCTTCGGGCTAAAAAACGCGGGAGCCACCTACCAGCGGTGCATGCAGGCTTGCCTCAAGGAACAACTGGGTCGCAACATCCAAGTCTATGTCGACGACATAGTAATCAAGACCAAGGAGGAAGCCTCTCTAATCAACGATTTGCGAGAAACCTTCGCCAACCTCGACCGCTACCGGATCAAACTCAATCCGGACAAATGCGCCTTCGGCGTACCATCTGGGCAGCTACTCGGGTATCTCATCTCCACGAGGGGAATCGAGGCGAACCCGAAGAAGATAAAAGCCATACTGGCCATGGAGAAGCCGAAGAACATAAGAGACGTCCAGCAACTAGCCGGACGAATCGCGGCCCTCAGTCGATTTATCAGTCGGATGGGTGAAAAGGCACTGCCCTTCTACCATCTCCTCCACAAAGCTAAAAAATTCGAGTGGACCAATGAAGCGCAAGAAGCATTCGAAGATCTCAAGCACCTGCTATCCACTTCGCCAGTGCTGGTGACTCCACGAGAAAGGAAAAAACTGTTGCTGTACATCTCCGCCACCAACCAGGTGGTCAGCACAGTGCTCGTCGTCGAGCGAGCGGAGGAAAACAAGGTCCACGACGTACAACGCCCGGTATACTACCTTAGCGAGGTCCTCACGCCAACAAAACAGCGGTACCCGCGCTACCAGAAGCTGGCGTACGGCGTCTTTATGACCGCTCGGCAACTGTGCCACTACTTCTAGGAACACCCAATCGTGGTAGTCAACGACGCCCCGTTGGAACATATCCTCAATAACCCCGACGCCACGGGGCAAGTCGTGCTTTGGGGAATAGAGCTGTCTCCACGAGACATCACATACAAAAAGCGCGACGCAATCAAGTCGCAAGTTCTCCCTGACTTCTGAGTGCACTGGATGGAGAACCAACTCCCGGACAAGCCAGATATGTCCTACCTCTGGACAATGCACTTCGATGGGTCCAAGCGGAAAGACGGAGCAGGCGCAGGTGTCATACTGACATCACCTCAAGGGGACAAGCTGAAATATATCCTGCGAATGCAGTTCACAGCCTCAAACAACGAGGCTAAATACGAGGCCCTGTTGCACGGGATGAGGATGGCAAAAGCTTGCGGAGCCAGGAGACTCATCATATATGGCGACTCCAAGTTGGTCGTCAACCAAACAATGCATGAGTGCGACGCACTGAACGACAACATGATCGCGTACCACGACCTCTATGATACACTCGAAGGAGACTTCGATGGTTGCGAGCTGCGATGGTAGGTCGCGAAAGCAGTGAAGAGGCGGACGCACTCGCCAACATAGGCTCTACCTGCCCTCCCATACCACCTGGGGTATTTCTCGAGCGCATATACGAATGCTCCATCAAGCCAAAGGCCGCATAGAAGAAAACAAGCGCAGCAGCGGACTCGGGGGCTACGCCACCCAATGAGCCAATGACACTCGATGACTTGGAGCTGGACACAGGACTCGAGAGACCAATGAGCGTCATGGTGATCGAGCAATCCTGGACGCAGCCGTACATTACGTACCTCCTCAACAAGAGGCTATCAGACGATCCGACAGATGCACGGCACATCGCGCGGCGATCCAAGGCATTCGCTGTTATCAACAGTGAACTGTATAAACGCAGCATCACAGGAGTGCTACAACGATGCGTCTCCATGGCCGACGGAAGAGCAGTCCTCCTCGACATCCATGAAGGGACCTACGGGCACCACGCCGCCAGTCGCGCCCTTGTTGCCAAAGCTCTACGAGCTGGATTTTACTGGCCCATGGCCATGTGCGACGCCAAGGACATAGTCCAAAAATGCAATGCTTGCCAGCGATTCACGGACAAGCCACACGCACCAGGCGCAGAGCTACGGCCAATCCCATTGGCCTGGCCCTTTGCACAGTGGGGGCTCGACATGGTCGGCAAGCTTCCAAGGTCCTCGTGAGGAGGCTACGTCTACCTCTTGGTCGCAGTCGACAAATTCACCAAGTGGATCGAGGCCATGCCAGTGACCAACCAATCAGGGCACAGCGCAGTCAAGTTCTTCGAGTCCATCGTCTACCGCTTTGGCGTGTCGCACAACATCATCACCGACAACGGGACGAACTTCACATCCAAGGAGTTCCAAGAATTCTGCGAGAACCTAGGGATCAACATCAGCTACGCCTAAGTAGCGCATCCACAGACCAACGGTCAGGTGGAAAAAGCAAACGGGCTCGTCTGCAGCGGCATCAAGAAGCGACTCCTACGACCACTCGAACAAGCCACGGGTTGCTGGCCAGATGAACTGCAATCCGTACTCTGGAGCCTACGTACAACTCCAAACAGCACCACGGGCTACACGCCATTCTTTATGGTGCACGGAGCAGAGGCAGTGCTACCCGCCAAAGTACGATACAAGGTGCCACGCGTGGTCGCTTACAGCGAACAAGAGTCATCCCTTGCACTCGAAGACTCCGTCGACCTCCTTGACGAAGCAAGAGAAATCGCCACAGAAAGATCCACGATCTACTAGCAGAACCTGCGCAACTACCATAGTAGAAGGCTTCGCCCCAGATCCTTCGTCGAAGGTGACCTGGTCCTGCGACTGAAGCAGCAGGGGCATCTCAAGATCGAGTCCCCCTGGGAAGGACCGTACGTGATTATAGAAGTAATCCCAGGTGGCGCCTATCGCCTTCAAGATTTAGAGACAGGAGTCGCATACTCCAATCCCTAGAACATCGTACAACTGCGATGCTTCTACCCTTAGTCGTTTTTACTTTTACATTGCAAATAAGGCTACTCAGCCAAGGCTACTTAGCCACACATTGTACCTTGCACTGTCCTTCAAATAAATAAAAGCTAAGTGCCCCAAAACTCTGTGTTCTCCTTTACCTTTTCAATTTATATACTCGGGGGCTGCGCCACCCTGTACACATCTGTTCTTCGAACCAAAACGTGATATCCTGAGTAGCTGGTACATCAATCGAAACCCTTAAAACACAACCTCACTCCAGCTGCAACGCACTTGACAGGTTGACAAGGGACTGAGATAAAACATGGCCAGGCTAACGAAAAGGACTCGCATAGTGCAACGCACTTCATGCTAACAAAACTCTTTATGCACATACGACAATAAATGATTTACAAGACTTATACGAACTTTACAACACAAGTACACTTATGTGCAGGATACAAAAAGGCTACTACTGCAGCAGAAAAACGTCGGTTTGTTCCTCAAAAAAGTCGACGATCTCTTCTGCTGGGCGGTCCACCACCTGGTAGTGTGGCACCATATTCCAGGAAGAACCTGCTGGTGGCGCAGGCGACCCAGACGCAATTGCCGCAACATCCACGTGAGGCCTGTGCAGTCGCACCATTGACAAAGCGGCCTTCGCACCGGCCACCAACTGTTGCCTCACACATTCGCGAACCGAGGATATATCTTGAAACTTGGCTAAAAGGGCCAGCAAGCTTGATGGAGTATCATCCAGCGGGAACATCGCCTGATAAATGTTCTTCAAGCATGACTGCGACTTCTTCAGAAAGAGCAGCACTCGCGATGCACGATCCTACAGGGTCGCCAGCGCAGTCGCACGATCATGATCTACCCAGAAGTATCCACTCTCTTGAAGTTGCTCCTGGGTGAGATCATGCAGGCGAATAGCAATTCTATCCTTCTCCTCCTGCGGATGACGCGCGCTAACAACTACACGAAGCAGCACCAGCATCATGAGTACAACGTACCACTGCGAGTGACTACAAGGAAAATATGAGAACAAGCAAACTAACACTTGAATTGGTCGCCCAGTTGCGTCACCTCGCCAAGCAGATATTGCTCTCGGGCGGCTGCTTTTTCCGCCTTCGGCTTCCACACGTCCGCGTTACCGTGGAGCACGGGCAACTCACGCGCTTCACGCGATCACGCAGTCGCGAAAGCAAGGACAGCTCATCTACCCTAGAGCGCGACGGTGCCACGGTATCATCAAGAGTTGGCGAATCCGGGATCCCCCTCATAGGATCACTTGATGTACCCTACCACAAGTCAAGATAGAAGCAAAATAAGACGACCAAATCAAAACAAAGACAAAAGGGTCAGATGCATTCAAGACCGGCATAAGTATCAGCAGATACAATCGCCAGCAGGCATGTTCTTAATCAAAAGGACATAAACTAATCAACTATTACAAAGCTAACTAAGGAGCAGCTAGCTTCTTCGACTTCGACGGCTTCGGGGGCTTCATCAAGTCCGTGGCAGTATCATACACCACTGACTTTCCGCCGGCCCCTGAGGCCAAAGCTTTCGCCGCCTTCTTGGCATGTTGGAGCTCCTCAGAGTACTTCGCAACAGTATTTATCAAGTGATGCCCATATTTGCCACAGGCAATCGCAAAAGGAGCGAAGACTATCTGCTGACCGTCCGCGCCAACAGGCATCGCCTTCGACACCGCGGAAGGATCGATATCGACTCCGTGGGCCTGCACCATGGCGAGTGACATGGACGCGCCAGCCGCGCGGAGTGAGTTCTTGTAGCTGGAAGGCACACCCCCAGCGAGTGACTCCACTAGCTCATCCATATTATCGACCAGCTCTGCCTTAGGCATCAACTCCTCCAGGAGGCGACTGAGGGCGCCCTTGTCCTTGGAAAGTGTATCCTGGACGGTGGCGCTACGGTCCTCGACTGCAGCCAGGGCACCCGCCAGAGCGTCATCGCGACGAAGGGCCTGCGGGTCAAAGCTCAAATCGCCAGCATCTGTACATAAACCCACACATGGACCAAAAACATCAGCGCCACCAACAAAAACATTAGAAGTAGAGAAGGACAACAATATCCACAAGCAAAAGTACCCGAGAGAGCCTTGGCGATTGAGAACAGTTGTTCTTCGAACAACTTTTCCTTGACCGCAAAGGAGGCACGCAGATCCTCTTCACGCTTCCGCGCCTCGCCACGCGCTGCGATTGCCTCGTCGCGACCCTTCACAGCCGAGGCAAGTGTCTTCGCCAAGGTGGCGGCGTTACGCAATAAGGCATTATGTTCAGCTACACGACAAGCAAAAGTTGATTATCAATCGACTACATCAAAAGGAGAAGACGAAGAAGAATAAGTGTAGAACACTCACTTTCAACCACACGGTGACGCGTCTCCAGCATTGCATGCTGGCGGCCCATCGCCATCACTTGTTCTGCCAAGTGCGCGGCTTCCTTCACAAGGAGCTGTAGCACAACCAAGGAATCAGCAGAGGCAACAGATAACGTCGACTACAACACTAAAACGAGGAAAAGCTATACTTACATGGTCCTCCAGTGACTCCGAAGATGTCTATTGTACCGTCACCCAGGCAACCATTCGATGCTCTCCTGCACGAGGAGAACTGGAAGAGTTGTGCCCGGAGTGGGCCGCCAATGGAGGGGAAGAAGCGCGCTCGACCTCTTTCTTGGCCCTTGAGGTCGTGACTCCTGATTCCTTCAAAAATTCGACATCGCCAGAAGATGACGACGCCTCTTGACTACAAGACAAAACCCACATTGAGAAAGGGCAAACTCCGGGACATGCCAACAAGAAGAAACAGAGAAGAACAAAGGAACTAGAAAACTTACCAGTCAAACTTGTCAAAGTCAAATGTGGCCTCCACCGACTCCAACTAAGACTCCTTGGGCAATCGCATCTTCTTGCGAGAAGATGGTGCCACAGCCCTCACAGGAACGGCAGGAATTGATGACTCCGCACCAACGCCCGTACCTTCCGGAGTCGAAGGAGACGACGCGTCGGAATCCTCGCTACGCGAACGCTTGCGAGTATCCGGACTATCGGACTCGGGGGCTTCCTCCTCCACATCAGAAGGGACAGTCGACTCAGACTCATCCTCTTCCAAGGCTTCGCGAGGAATAATCCCCTCAGGGAGAGGGGGCATACAAGGCGACACCGCCCAATCCTGCATACAGACAACAAAAATCAGCAAAAAGCAAGTAAGCAACAGAAAAACAATCGACAAAATAAGCTACTGCGTAGCACAACTATACCTCAGGAGGAGGATTCGAAGCATCAAAGGGTGGAACAACTGGCTCACTAGGAAGCACATCCTTGCCTGTGTACTTCGTGACCAGTCGAACCCTCTTGTCCACCTCACTCGCGGACATGCCATCGGCAGACACGCGAGTAGCATCATCAGCGCCAGCCCATTGAAACATGGGGTGAACTCTGGCTTGCAGGGGCTGGACGCGACCGCGCAGCCAAGTTCGGATGAGAGCGCAACCTCCCTCCTCTTTGCCTATGCAACTCTCGAGGTCGCAGGCGCGTTGATACAACACGTCTATCTCCGTGAGCTCGCCAGGCATAACTACGTCCTTCCAGGAGCGCATCCTCCTGCACGGTGTCGCGGGATCGAAGGGTGCGAGTCCAAAGTGCTCACCATTGGCCTTCTGATCACGGATGTAGAACCATTTATCCCTCCACCCTTGGACGGACTTCGTGAGCTTGATGTCGAAGTAGGTGGCGGATGGGTCGACGTGGATTCCGCAACCACCTACATCGTAAACTAAAGAGCCAGATGCAGACTGGCGCTTCAATTTGAAGATGCGCTTGAAAAGGCCGAAGTGTGGCTCGATCCCGAGCCAACACTCGCAAAGTGTGATGAAGCAAGAGATGTTGAGGATCGAATTTGGGGACAACTAATGGAGCTGGATCCTGTAGGAACAAAGAAGACCCCTAAAAAGGGGTGAAGAGGCAAGGAGAGAACGCGAATGATGAATACTAGAAACATCACTCGAAAACCAGCAGGAGGAGCAGGAATGGTCTCACCGCTGGGGACGCACGCGTCGGCGACTGCTGCGGACAGCACTCCGTCTTGGCGAATAAGACGGAGATCAGACGCCTTGATGATGGAAGGGCGCCACACACCATTCGTGACGCGGGTGCCCGCGACCTTCTTCTTCCCGCCGGCGACGGTGCTGGTGCCCGCAGCGGCAGATCCGCCCTTCTTCTTCACCGCGGTAACAGTGGCCACGGAATCAGCAGTGGCACCTCCCTTCTTCCCCATTGCACGATGGCGATGCGAGCGAAAAAAGTAGCTCGGAAACGAGCGGAGCTGGTCCAGCGTCGTGGAGGAAACGGGCGTAGAGAAAAGCAGAGGAGCAGCAGCAATGGCGATGACAGCAAGGAAGAATGAGCACAGATGGGAAAAATTACCGCCGTAGCGCCGCTACTTAACCCCTGGAAGATGCAATCCAACGGCTCAGAAAAACCCTATTGGACGCGTGGCACACATCATGTTGGACACGTGGAGAAGGGGAAGCGTGAACCGTCCCTCCACTACTCCCATTACGCACAAAAATCGAGGAGGCACAGTTAAAATAGAGATTACGCACGCCCAGTCAAATCAAAGTCAGAAAGTGGGACCCACTGCTCGTCACGTCCCGTCAAACTCGCTCACGCGGGCAACTGAGGTCATACAAGCGGCAGCACTGACGTCATCAAAGCTACGCCGCGAAAAACTTCCGACTACTTTAGTCCTTGCTGGAGTCTTCGACTCCACCAAGCACTCGGGGGCTACTCCCATAGGGAGCGCTGGCCACGCACCCTACGATTTTCTTTTCTTTTTGCAGGAACAAGGACAATCAGAAGCAATCCCAAACCATTCGAAATACGATTCGACTATGGACATGGGTTACTCCCATAGGGAGCGCTGGAAAAATTTGACTGAGACAAGCAACCAAAAGACGACGGCAGTCGCAAAAGTTATTTAGTCCCTGCCTGAGTCTTCGACTCAACAAGGCACTCGGGGGCTACTCTCATAGGGAGAGCTTGTCGCGCACCCTATGATTATTTATACAGAAAACTGTGTGTTAATAACATCCACACTTGAAGCTCATGGCGACACCGCCTCATAATTTTCTTTACAAAGAGACTGCGTCTCCTAGGTCACCCGAATCGTCTCCGCGATGATAAAATTCGGATACCGCGCTTACAGCATGAAGGTAAGACCTGAATAAGGCCCGGCAACGCATTTAGCTACGCACTACCAGAAATGTATCCGTGCCTACAGGTACGATGAACATTCCTTGACGGACGCGTCGAGTGCTCACACCCATATAACTAGAATTCGACTCCTGTAAGACCTCCGCGGCTTGAGTCGAATTACGCCAGCACTTTTCCGGATTCGAGTCCGGGGACTCGAGTTCGAGTAGATTGCGTTGTTTCACCCTAAGGTGGTTAACTGATACCGATACCTCGGTTATATCAGGCACGTATATCAACAATCCCTATGACACAAATAAAAGCAGTCGAAATGCACTCGTTTAGGCACTCGAAGACTTCAAAAAGTCCCCAGTCGAATCTGTGATTCCACTGGACACTCGGGGGCTACTGACATGGGTATACCCTACAAGTACTCGAGCTTGGTATATACGGTCCAAATACGTACAGGCCCACGGTGTCGCCAAGTCCCAAACAAGGGACTCGAGTAACCTACGGACTCTCGATTGCTTGAAGAACAAGAAGAAGTTAAAGATAGAAAGTTTGAAGGGGAAAAACCCTAACTCGTAACCGACTCAACCTGCTACCCGAGACCTAGCCTATCTATATAAAGGCTAGGAGGGAGCGGCGAGGAGGACCCACACAACCCTAGTTTTCACAACCCTCGCCAGATTGCATCTGCGGACCATTGTAACTTTCGATTCCTTCGATAATTCCACGAGCAGACAAGCAAGAGTAGGGACCTCTACGAGGCCTGAACCTAGGTAAATCTTTGTCCCATGTGTGCTTGTTTGCTAGCCGATAGATGTCTCCAGCACTCCCCCCTTCTCCAAAACCCAAGTCCATAACAATGGGCATTGATGAGTTAAACCCTCGTCACCTGTCCTTTCCGGCGGCCGACGGGGTCCTCCCTCCTGCAACGCGGTGGACGGGGCAGCTACGCCCGTGCCCCATCCCCCTGTTCTTCTCCGACGAGTCTGCTCCCTGTCCTGCTCCTCTGCCAGATTAAAAGCTACGGAAGACGAGCTTGCTTCCATGGGAAGCCAACCTTGCTACCATGGGGTGACCGTGGTTGCTTCCAGCGGCGACCGAACCTGCTTCTAGAAGTGGCCGAGTTTGCTTTCACGGGCGGTCGAGCTTGCTTCCAGTGGTGGCCGAGCTTGCTTCCATGGGCAGCCTTGGTCGCTACCATGGGCGGCCGTGGTTGCTACCAGCGGCGGCCGGCCTGGCTTTTGCTACAAGTTCTCCCGGCTAAATTCTCCGGCGATGTCTCCGATGAAGTAAGTTTTTTGCGACATTAGAAGAATTTTTTTGCTACAACCATCAACAGTGTCAACTTTTTGCTACAAGGTCTCCGGCGAGATTCACCGGCGAGTTTTTTGACGATGTTTCCGGCGAAGTCCGTTTTGCTACATTAGTACAATTTTTTTGCTGCATGGTCTCCGGCGAAGTCTCCGACGAGGCGTTCTATTTTTGAAACGAACCATTTTTCTGCTCCAGAAGCAAAAGCGGTGACATTTGTAGCAAAAAGGGAAACTTTTGCAGCAAAACCGGGATTGGAGTCGTTTTTAGGGACACGTGGCAGCACCGGAAGGAGGACGATGGGAGCCCTCCCATCGTCCGGGGGACGCGTAGCATTCGCCAAATCGAAAAGGGCTGGTTGATAGAAGCGATCCTTCCTTTATTGTTATAAGGTATAGATTTTTCTGTTTATGCTGTTTCTATTTATTTTATTTTTATAATATAAGATTTTGTAATAAGTGAATACTTTTAAACTTCATGAATAATTATTTTACAATATGCTACTCCTGTTACTTGTCACAAATCTGTCTAGATAAGCATATATCTAGACATGTTTTGGTGTTTACATGTGTATCTGGATAGATCTGTGGCATCTAATTTGGAACAGAGAAATTATATTTTTGAACTCGTAAATGGTTTTCCTTAACGAAGCAAACATTTTTTCTCCACTATGAACCTTTTAAAACCTTATGAACTCTTTTTAGTAAACAATTTTCTCATAACTTTCAATATATTTCCTTAAAAATATGTTCATAAATATAATTTCTTGGATTTATCAAAAACATCTTCTGCTCAGGTGCAACGGGCGTTAAATAGGAGCACCCCATGTGATGCCTCCTAGTTGGACTAGGGTTGGAGGAGAAGATGGGATGTGTTTCTAATGGCGTACAACTTGGCACGACATAATACATGTTGGTGATTAGGTTGCGGGTGCAGTAAGGATATGTCTGGTAATGGAGTTGAGTGGAATGTACTTAACTATTCCACACCTAGAGCATGTTCCTGTGTTTGGTTGGGTAAGAGGAATAGAACCAAGTGGTTCCCTCCAAGGGAATATACCCCTCAGATGTGGAATAGACTCGTTCGACCAAATCAATGCAACATGGTGGAATGGCTTGTTAACCACATCACATCGAGCTAAAGAAACACCCTATTCTCGCATGCATGATCCAAAAACTATCTTTCTCTCTCACTCATGTGTGCTCCTCTCTCCTCGTGCGCCTCTTCCTCTTGGCGTTGCCACACATCGTGCCTCCACTCACCAGTGGGAAGCAAGCCTGCTAGTCAGCGAGTGATCATCGAGCGAGGAGTAGTGGTGGCAGTGTCAATAGGTGGGAGAGGCACCGACAGTAGAGGTTGCAGGTGATGAGAGTATTTTTAAAGCATATTTACCTTGCGTTTTTGCATGAGTAGCAGTAGGATTTTAGTATTTTACTGCGCCCGCACGCATCTTTTATGCATGTTTCCACAGAATACCAAAATGTCGAGGCATTGATGAATATATCTCTTTGAGCTATATTGGACGAAAATATGATATTTTGAAGTAATAAAACCCATTATTATGATTTACCACGCACCTGGGAGGAAAGGCATCGCGAAGAGGCGCTCCAAAAGGTTTAACGAGTGTTGGTACGGGTAGGCCCTGCTCGTACCGCGCGCCCGTACCATGCGGCGACCGCTTCGTCTTGTCATACTTTCACCACGCAAAGATGGATCTGAGATCCGATATTCAGGGCCACTAGAACACGCAGAAAGCTCACCTCCAGAAGGGATCTGGAGGGGGAACTTGTAGACAACATCATCCTTACTGCTACACAGATCATCGCAGGCCAAGGCATCATCTCCATCCCAATTACCTCTCATCTTGTTATAATTCTAATTACTATTGTGGATTTGCACTTGTTATCATCCATCAACTCGTATTCATTTCATATATTCCTGATGATGTTGTTGATTATCTCTATGTATGAGTAGTTTACCTTATTTTTGGGAGAGATGGAGGAACTCTAGCAATATTATGATGTGAAATAAATATAATCTATAATTTCCATTCATGAACATGTATTAGTTTTCTCTATATATATTATGTGAACTGCACCATGTAATATTTGCCTCTGAAATTAGAGAGGGAACTACCGTTGGTCATTTGGTAGTGCGTACAGTGTTGGTAGTGCGTACAATGGTAAGTCACATAACGTGCCAGCTTGCTATTCATGTGGGTAACGGGGGACTAGAAGAGATTCACTAAGCTTATATCAATATCCATGAAAATAAAACCTTAATTGTGATGGATCGAAGTAGTTTGCTCACGATCGTTGCAGTAGTTATTAGGGATAAAATAACATATGGCTTTTTGTGATCATCTTATTATGAAGCTCTTTCGATAGATACGCATGAACAATGATATAGATTTACCCTAATCATAAATAATAGAAATGCTAGTGGTAGATCTTGCACTCCCCGAGAACTCTTTAACCGCCTTACACTTTCATAACATTTTACATCATGTATATCTCTTGTTTGCATATTTTAATTTTAATCTTTAATCTTTTGCACACAAACACATCTCTCTCTAAACACTTTAGCCTGGAATCAAATACAACCTCCGAGTATTCATTGGTAAAAGTTAACAAGAGACATAAAGATCTACCAATAACTCTTCATCGTTCGATACTCTTACTTCAAAACAAACTATATTATGCATGTGCTCTTGTAGTCATCAAGGTATTTTCTTGCATCATTACCAGGGAGCTAAGCACTTTTGGTTTTTGTTTTTAGTTAATTATTTATTAATCATTGTTGTACTAAAAGTTGTTTACTAGTTATAAGTAAACATCATCAGCGAATATCAACATATAATATAGCTTGAAGTTGTGAAGAACTTTGGCCCACCAATGACCGTCTATATTAAAACAAGCTACCACATCAACCTTGATGGGCATGACAATAATCCTATGTTACTGGATCTGCTACACGCTTTGTCGGGATGGTACAAAAGACCTGTATGAGCATTTGGAATTCTTTAAAGATATCTATGATACTTTCTATTTTAATGTTTTCACTCAGGATGAGGTAAAATTTAGACACTTTGGTCATAGTATTACTGATAAAGCCCTTTCCTAGTATGATGTTTGTCCTACAGAAATTACTGATACCTAGGAGGAATTATCTGCTACATTATTGATTGACTTATTTCCAAAAACCAGGTCTTTAGGAGCAAGGCGTATGATAACCAACTTCAATAGCCTCCCAGAAGAAGGCCTCTAAGGCTACTCAAGGTTTAGGGACATTCTGAATCACTGCCCTCACCATGAATTCCTATCTTGGTTAATTATTCACACTTTTTATGTTGCTCTTAGTGCAAAAACTAGAAATGAATTAGACTCTATTTGCAAAGGAGCCTTTACTGAGTTTAGTGTTAATAGATCTTGGGATTTATTAGAAACTATCTATAAAAGTAAGGAAGCTTCCAACAATATAAATTAAACATGGACTAAACTCCCATAGAGCATGATTGCATTAGAAAGTTCCTACAATCTGGTAAATTTAAAGAGTTGCTTGGAAATTTTAAAATTCATCCTGATATGATTGTGCAGATTGTTAGAACATATGCTAAGCATTTGCAGCTACCAAAGGATTGGGATCATTATGAGCTACCAAGTACTAAAAGACTTATGAAGATAGTTCTGAAGAGCAAGCCAATAGAAAAGGAAAAGAAACAACTTGTTGATGATATATCACTCTTACCAAAAGGTGATAGTGAAAATAAAAGAAGACCTAAGAAACTGGAAAGGAATTTCGGAGCCATTAAATCCAACATTGATATAGTAAAGGAGCTCCTAGAACCTAAATATGTTGAAAATGAAGTGGTAATGATCAACTGAGAATCGTCTCAGTTAATCGAATCTAAGCCTAACTAAAAGGGCTTTGATCTCTATATGTGTTTTGGTGTTGATGACACCTCCTCTTGTGGTATAATAGTGTGTGTAAGCTGCGGGAATCATTTGTAAGCATGTTGCGTTTGGTGGACCCTTCTTTGGAAGGACTCTTTAAGACTGTGTTCCTTTTTGGTTTTCTCTCTATTTTGTTGTTTTAGGATCCCGTACTATCAAGAGGGGGTCAACCTCAGAAGGGTGTGGGGGAATCACTTTTCTTGTACAAACCATATTTGCACCTCCACAACCCTCCCAGTTTTCAACGAGAGAGAGTCCTGCTCGAGGTTTTGAGCTATTTTCTTCTTGATCAGAAGTACCAGTCACGGACCGGTAGTTCCGCTCGTGAGTTTTTGCCTGGCTGGTGCCAATAATAGTTCTAGGACTAGTACCGCCCAAGTTCCGACGAAGGCATGCGTCCCCTTAGTAACCTCTCTATTTGAGAGTGTTATTTTGCGGAACTTGAGCCAGAAGTTGACCGGTAGTACCGGTTGGAAGTTCTGTTTATCTCCAACGGAACTTCTAGCTGGTACTACCAGGTCACTTCCACAAGCCTGTGCCTAAGGTACATGTGGTCGGAAATTCTAATGTGCGCCACCGGTAGTTCCGGTTAGGTTTTCGTGACCCCAAACTTCCGGGTCTAGTTCGAGTCGAGTTCCGACGGAGCCTGGTTTCCGTTTCGTACACCCTCTGTTTGAGATGCTAGGATATTTGGCGGAACTTCACCGGAAGTTAGACCGGTAGTACCAATTGGCAGTTCCGCACACACTGGTTCAGAACTTCCGATACGTGCTATCAGTCACTGTCAACTGTCTTTGAGCCGTTGGAACTTGGCTCACCAGAAGTTACAGTCCGCCACCAGTAGTACCGGTGGAGTCACGGAGACAGGAAATGGTTCGATTTTAAGGGGCCTATTTAAGGACCCCTTCTTCCTCCTCCCCACCTAACTCTTCTACACACTCTCTCCTCCATTAATTTTAGAGCTCAATCTTGCTAGATCTCCCTGTCTACCCAACAAAAGCTCTTGATCTTTTGAAGAGTGGAGGAGGAGATCTAGATCTACACTTCCACCAAAGGGAATTTGTTTCCCCCACCCATCCTTTGTGGATCTTGTTAGTCTTGGGTTCTTCGAACCCTACACGGTGTAGGATGTCCCTAAAGATTGAGCATTCATTGTAATGCTTCATGGAGTCATTGGGGGAACTCGAATTGAGTTGTGGAGATTTGTCGCCAACCTTGTTATAAAGGTTTCAGTTGGCATCTTCAAGTTCATTGGTTAGTAGAACGTGGGCTCACCTTTGTGGTGAGTTCATCGGCGAATAAGGTGAGGCCTTTATGGCACTAGGTGACCTTGTGTGGCCCCAACACCTCTCCAACATAGAGCAGCTTCCTTGTAAGTGAACTACGGGAATCATCTTCGTGTCCCTCACCAGTTTACTCATTCCTCTCCTTTACTACTTGCAATTACCGTCTTGTTTACTTGTTGTATATCTTGCCATATAGGTGGCTCATCTAGTTGCATCTTTAGAGAACTTAATTTTGTGCAAATCCTAAATTTGAAGAAAAAGGATAAAATTTGGTAGTCTCCTATTCATTCCCCCTCTAGTTGATCGTAGTGGTCCTTTCAATTGGTATCAGATCCAATGCTCTTACTTAGGGCTTTATCGGCTAAAGATACTATGACCTATAATGAGGGTAGTGGGGTTGAAGCCACCAAGAATTTGGCCTCCATGGATGACCTCAAGAAATTGGAGACATCCATGTTAATTGACCAAATTTGAGGAAATGATGAACCTTTTGCAATCATTTAAGCCTATTGCCATGGCACTACTCCCCAAACCATAGAGCCTCCCCCCATGGTCGCTCCTGTTGTGACCGCTACTCACTTGGGCTTGGGTTTTGTCGCTCAAACGTCAAAACAACCAAGTGAGAGCACAGAGGGGCTCGGTGAATCATCTTCCAAAAGGGAAGGGGTGAAAAGGATTAATCAGTGGTTCCCCCACCCCCGAAGTACACCCCGAACCGTTTATCCGAATGCCACATATCAGTCCTCAAGGATATCCACCTATGTTAGATACCTCAAATTTCACCAATTGTCAATATCTAATGCAATCTCACATTTCCAGCTCTTCTATAGATTTGATGAGGATTGTGGAAGAAGGATTCTGACCATATGATGTAAAGAAGTTGACTCAAGCCGAGGTTGTGGACAAGAAGCTCAATGCCACCGCCTTGGGCATGATTCAAAAGGCATTGACTCCCAAGGACTTTGCTCACATTCGCCAATTCTCCACCACCAAAGAAGCTTGGGATCATCTCCTCGAGTTATTTGTTGGGAATGGAAGCATTCAAAGCTCCAGGTTTGATGAGGTCAACAATGAGTTCGATGGCTTTGCTATGCAAGATGATGAGACTCCCTAAGACATGTATCGATGACTAAAGGTTCTTTGCTGCACCATGAGGGATCTTGGAGCTACCTATGTTGATGACAAGTTCATGAAGAGAAAGTTTGTTCAAGCTCTTCTTCCATTTGAAGAACAAAAGAGCAACTCCATCAAGGTAAGAATCAACTATCACATCATAACATCACAAGAAGTCTTGAGTGAAGTCATTGCCATGATGATTTCCAAGAAGAATGCGGAATCCTCTCATGCTCGACCCTGTGGATCTCAAAAGGTGAATCTTTCCTTGAAGGCCAAAGTGGTGGAATTTGATGAAGAAGACACTAGTGAGTGGTCTCAAGAAGACATCAAGTATGCCTTCAATGAGCACTTGGCTCTTTCATCAAGATCCTTTTGGAAGAATCCGAGCATGAAGTCAAGGTCAAGGGACAACCCAAGATTCAACTCAACTACGATGGATCCTAAGGCAAGATCTTGCTACAATTGCAATGACAAGAATCACTTTGTGGCCCAATGTCCCTTCGAAAATAGAGAAGACAATGGTGGTCTCTCATCCACAAGAGAAATCCAAGACCTCCTCATCCAATGAACAAGAATTTCCCAAACAAGAACCTCGCAAACAAGTAAAGGGCAATGGTAGTCCATGAAGAGTACTTCTCGGGCGAGGAAGATGATGATGATAGTGAAGGTCAAGGTGGAGAGATCGTGGGAGTTGCTGCTATTGCCACTTCTTCTACTCCACGAGTGTCCCTCTTCAACTTGCGTAATGAGAACATCATCTTCCCCAACCAAAAGTGTCTCATGGCCAAGGCCACTGAGGTAACACCCACTTCAAAGTCTCCTGCAAATGAACATCCTTTGCATGATCTTGATGGTCTAGAGGTAAAGAAGGAGATGGTAAGCATGTGCGAATTCATTGAGAATTTAGATGATGACTCTAAATTTTTCTTTGAAACTCTTGAAAACCAACTTGACCATGGTAGGGAAATTCTAAATGAAAAGTAAGAAGTAATTGACTTGCTAGGTAAAAATGAAAGAGAGGTCGTCGATGAAATTGCCTCCCTCTCACAATCTCTTGAGGATGAAAAAAACATGAGATTTACTCTGGAGGAGAGTGTTGCTAAGCTTGTAGAGGATCATAATTCTTCGATGTCTCAACTCATTAAAGAACGTGATCATACTCTTGCTTTGGTTCAAGTCCTTAAAAAGGAAAAGGTTGAGTTTGGTGTTGGTCATGTGACATGGGTATGCCCAATAGGCACTCGACTACAGCCTACCTGGTGCGGCTTGATGGAAGGCGCACTCGATGAATTGCCAAGGTCCATGACGTCTATGACGGTTCGAGTGGTATGAAGCCCATATGGACATGGACTCCCAAACGCACAAGACAAGTAAACCTCAAGACTAGAGTTTGAATACAACTTGTAACCAACTCGTATTGGTACCTGAGACCTAGCCTCCCCATATATAAAGGCTAGGAGGGTCCAACGAGAAGGCAACCCCTCACTCGCGACTCCCGCAATAAACAATAGATCTAGACAACACCCGTAGCATACACATACTCCAGATCCAATCTGCGCGTCCACCGTCATCGGCGATTTTGTAATCTTTCAGATCATCATCAATCAAGAGCAGACAAGCAGGAGTAGGGTCCTCTACGAGGCCTAAACCTGGGTAAACCTTGCGTCCATGTGTGCTTGTTTGCTAGCCGATCGAGACTTCTAGCGCTCCCCAATTCCTCGAACCTAAGTCCATAACAATGGACATTGATGAGTTAAACCCTTGTCAATTGGCGCCGTCTGTGGGAATTAGGTGCGCTGATGGCGATCTCGACGGCCCCATCACCAGCGATCTACGATTCATCGTCTATTGGATACCAGATCTACTCCAGATCCCTCATCATCCACGGCGATGGGATCACATCCGGTCGATTTGTTGCGTTGGTGGCGTGCTCAACTTCATCTACACCAACATGGGCTCGACTTCAACACCGCTCTCGAGGATCAGCCGATCACTCTACGTGGTGTTTTCTCTTTCGACAGGCTAACTGTGCTGGATGGGCAAGTTTGACAATAATTTGAATCGCAAGACCAATTTTCCTGGAAAAGCTAGACAATTATCCTCGTCGTTTCACCGGGCAATCAACTGCTACAGAAATCTCCGCGAAGGAACAAGGAGTTGCCGACCGATGGATCAACTCATGGCACACACAACTCTACATAGTACAGTTCTTGTCCATCGCGACTACGGTATTCTTTATGTGTACACACATTGTTGTGGCTGAAAAGTGATGCAGGTCAAAGTTGATATGCGTACGATCCTTGGTGTCCAACTTGCATAGGAAGTCTTGTCCGCACCGTCAATATCATCAACTTGTTCACACGGCTGGATTCCTTGTCGGATTGAGATCTAAAAAATTCATCTACCAAGTACCGAGGCAATACTGCTAGTATTTTGGATCAAAGAAGTGACCATGAGAAGAATCAAAGCTGAAATTTGTGTAGCATGGTCGGTTCCAACTAAGGCATCAATCGCTGACAATAATGATAGGGTACGGAGATTGAAGAAAAAAATAGCAAGGAAAAAGGAGTCAACAGCTTTGATTGCGTGCGGGTAGCTAAAAAAAGGGGCTCGCATGAGATTACCGGATGAAGCACGTACATGAGAGGAAGAGAAAAATACAAAATTGTGGCACAGAAGCTCGCCACAAATAAACAAATTACGGTGAATTCAAAGGCCAGGACACACAACATCTAAACGCGTCAACCCTATCCGCTGCGGCAACACCGTCGTCCGTCTACTTCGTCCGCAGCGCGACTCATCAGCCTAATCGACTACGCCCGCCACGCAAATCCATCAACCTAGACCACATGTCTGTGGCATCGACTCCGCCATCACATCCGCCCGGGGGCTGCAGTGACCGTCATCGGCAGCAGCGACCCGACATGGTCTTTGGATGCGGCGACCCGCCATCCTTTTTGGATCCAACAACCCGTTGAGTCTTTGACTCAGGTGGCCCGCTAAGTGTTCGGCTATGGCGACCTGATACGGTCTTCGATTGCGGAGACCCGTTGCTTTCATCGGCTATGACAAGTCGTTACCGCCATTGGCATCGGCGACCCACTGCCACATCGACTCCGGTCTTCCGCATCGTCTCTCGAATGCCGCCTCGACTACATCGACCACCTCGACGCTACACTCGGGGGCTCCTTCGACTCCACCATACGACCCGCCATGGTCTTTGACTCTGCCATGCAACTCGTTGCCATCTTCAGCTCTAGCAACTCGGGATCCCTCCTCTACGGTGACCCGCCGCGTCCTTCGATTCCGGTGACCTTCTGCAGTCTTCGGATGAGGCGACCTGATGCGGTCTTCGACTGATGTGGCCCGTTACAGTCTCCGGATGCGATAGCTCGTCATCGCCACGCGACTCCGATCCGCCGCGTCGACTATGTCCACCGCGTGACCCGCTGCTATGTCAACTACATGACCGCTGCACAACTCTCGACCGCCACGTTGACTACTCATCTGGTGTCAATCTCGCGACCTGCTGCAGTCTTCGACTCCAGTGACTCGCTACGATCTTTGGCTCCAACTACTCGGGGGCTCGGGGGCTACCTCCACTTCGGCGACATGCTGCGGTCTTCAGATCAGGTGACTCGAGAGCTCCCTCGACTCCCGTGACCGCGAGCCGCTGCAATCTTTGACTCCCGTGACCCGCCAATCGCATCGGACCTTGCGACTCGTTCGTCACGGCAACCACCAATGAAGCTAAGTTACGCTCTACTTAGAGTGGATTTTTTTCAACTATTTACTTTAATCGCACTCGAAACACTCGGGGGTTGCGCCCTCTTCGAGTAACCTAATGTGCCATCGATTACACGCACTCGAGCACCTCATACGCGATACCCCGAGTAACTAATTCTGCCTGATCGTCGAATCCTTGAACTCCCAGCACCTCGGCAAGGTACTGAGACTAAGGGTAATTAGGCTAACGAAAAGGCCTAGCATATAGTGCAAAGTGTCGACTCGAATGGCACAAGAATCTTACTTTACAATCCAACATGCAACTACTCTTTACAAAATACAAGTACTTCACAATTCTATATGTTCTTTGCAGCTTACAAGGATGTCGACTTCATCGAGCTAGTCTATCGGGTCCTCCAATAGGAGTCGACAAAACAACTGGCTACGACATACACTCAAGACCCGAGTCGAGTTCCTCCTCGGATGGTTGCATCGCTTGATACTACAAAGACGCGATGCTAGCGATGCACCCAACATAAGTGACTATGTCGACCTCAACTGCATCTTCGATTCAAGCTCCTTATGTGTGAGACGCTGACTCGATGCACTTCTGGGTCAGCGGATCCTCCTTGCATGATTTTCAACTGCGTCTACAAGATACAAGTCTCGAGTCTCTGCCCGAGTCTGCGACTCCGCCAGACACTCGGGGGCTACTCCAAACTGGAGCGCTGAATGTGCATATACAAGATCTTCGAGTGGCACGCTCTGAATCCTTACTCAAATCCACGATTCGACTAAGGACTCAGGGTGCTACTCCCATAGGGAGCGCTGGTCGCGCACTTGAAGAAATTTGTGAAGATATCCAAACATCATGAAAACCCTTCACTCGAATCTACGATTCGATCGTGGACTTCGGGTTACTCCCATAGGGAGCGCTGAAGACATATTCGACTGATACAAGCAATAAAAGACGACAACTGTCGCAAAATGTTTTTAGTCCCCACTCGAGTCTACAACTCGAATAGGCACTCGGGGGCTACTCCCATAGGGAGCGCTGGCCGCGCAGCCTATGATTATTTTTCTTGTACATTGCACCGTGTGTTGATAACATCCACACTTGAATGCTATGGCGACTCCGCCTCATATTTTCCCTGCAAAGAGACTGCGTCTCCTGGGTCACCCGAATCATCTCCGCGATGACAAAAATTCGGATGCCATGCTTACAACATGAAGATAAGACCTGAATAAGGCCTGGCAACGCATCTGCTATGCACTACCAGAAACATATCCGTGCCTGCAGGTACGATGAACCTGCCTTGACGGACGCGTCGAGTGCTCACATTTATATACTAGAATTCGACTCATGTAAGACCTCCGCCGTCTGAGTCGAATTACGCCAGCAATTTCCGAATTCGAGTCTGGGGACTCGAGTTTGAGTAGGTGATACATTGCAAATGTATCTATAATTTTTGATGTTCCATGCTTGGTTTTATCCACTTTCTTGTGTTTTGTCCACACTTTGGAGTACTTTTCATATGATTTCTTGGACTAACCTATTAACAAGAGCCACAGTGCTAGCTACCTGTCTTCTGCTGTTTTTGGTTCTAGGAAAGTCAGAAAATGAATATTCTCGGAATTGGATGGGACAAAAGCCAAAGTGCCTATTTTACCGGAAGTCATCTGGAGCCAGAATACAAGACGGAGAGGAGCTAGGGGGCCACCACACCACCTGGCCGCGCGAGCCAGGCCTGGCTGCGCCAGGGGGTGGTGTGGCCAGCCCAGGCACCCCCTCGGTCTCCCTCTTCGCCTATAAGTTGCCTTCTGACCTAAAAACTCAGGGGGGTTCGACGTTTTTCCAGAAGGAGTTCTGCTCTGCCGCCACCACTAGATTCCACGAAACAGCACCAGAAACTCCATTCTGGCACCCTGCCGGGACGGGGAATTGGAGGAGATCATCGCGATCATCATCACCATTGCTTCTCCATCGACCATCCATGTTTCCCCCATCTATGAGTGAGTAATCCCCCGCTGTAGGCCATGGGAATGGTAGGGATTGGATGAGATTGTTCATGTAATGGCATCAGAGGGCATGGTGCCTAATATCTTTTATTAGTGCTTTATGACTTTGTTGCGACTTGTTATGCTTAATGCTTGTCACTAGGGCCCGAGTGCCATGATTTCAGATCTGAACATGTTATTGATTCATTATGATAGTATTGTTTTTGGTCTTACCTGCAAGTTTTATACACACGTTGTTGTCCGGAACCAAAGGCCCCGAAGTGATAGAAATCGGGATAACCGGAGGGAATGGCTTTGATGTGAGGATCACATGTGTTCATGGAGTGTTAATGCTTTGCTCCGGTGCTCTATTAAAAGGAGCACCTTAATTGCCAGTAGTTCCCTTGAGGCCCCGCTGCAAACGGGCTGGCAGGACAAAAGATGTTGTGCAAGTTCTCATTGCGAGCACGTATGACTATATATGGAACACATGCCTAGGATTGTCTAGTACTTGGATGCTTTATCTTATTTATCTATAATTGCCCTATGTTCTGATTTCTATGTGAATTGTCTTGTCCATGCAACACCCGTCCACCCATCCCTATGCCTACCACACTCGAATCCCACTGTTCACTGTTATTGTTACTACTGTCTTTATTTTACTACTATTGCTACTTTGCTATTCCTACTACAAAACTGTTGCTACTGATAAACTGTTGTGAGCATGATTGTTTCCAGGTGCAGCTAAATTAACAACTCAGTTGTTAAGGCTTATAAATATTCTTTGGCTCCCCTTGTGTCGAATCAATAAATTGGGTTTCACTTCCCTCGAAAATACTGCGATACACCCCCTATACTTGTGGGCCATCAAGACTATTTTCTGGCGCCGTTGCCGAGGAGCATAGCTTTATTTATTAAGTTCACTTGGATTCTCTATTGTTCGCTGCTATCCATCCATCATGGGTAAGTCTCCTGATGGCAAGTTTCCTATTTTACCATCCACTACAAGAAGAGGTACGGTTCTGAACACCTCTGCTGCTCTTGATTCACCATCTGTTATAAGTAAGCTCGTTACACCACCACATACACATGCTACACACACTGCTACTACTGCTGAATCCGAAACTTCTGATGCTTATGATGCTGCTTCTACTGTGCTTGATAAGAGTGGTTCATTAGGTCCTTTCCTAGATGCTACGATTAATAGAACTATAGCTGGAAATACTGAAACTCCTAATGAAGGCACTACCACACCTGTTAGTTCACCTGAGTCTAGTGAAAGTTATGATATTGAAGATGGTTATGTTGAGATGACCGATGAATTTATTAAAGAATGTAAGAACACCCAGGATAGGAGCGCTGCTAAGAGTCTCCTTGAGAGGCGTACTATTAGACCCAAATTGGCTCCTATTGCTAAATTTGTTGCTTCTCCCATAAACATTACAGATAAAGATTATGATTTCTCTCTCGATCTATCTTACATAGCTGTTGTTGAGAAAGAACCTTTTTGTGGGACTAAGAATGAAAGTGTGGTAGCACATATGAATGAACTTTCTACCATGAGTGGCTTGTTTTCTGATGATATTAAGATGCGTACTTACTTTGTTGCCAAGATATTCCCCTTTTCACTGAAAGGAGAAGCTAAAACTTGGTTTAGTAATTTACCTCCTGGATCTATTGATAGCCCTGAGTGCTTGATTAATACTTTCCCGCAGAAATATTTTCCTCCTAGTGCTAGACATGCTATTTTGCAGGTAATTTTTGATTTTAAACAGGGGGAAAACGAGGTATTGCCTGAATCTTGGGCAAGGTTTTGTGCTTTGATTCATGCACAGGCTGGAAGTCCACTACCTAAGAATGAGCTTCTCGATATATTTTATAATGTACTAACCGAAGAATCTAGGACATACCTAGATAGTTGTGCTGATTGTGTTTTCAGGAATAGGACTCCTAAGGAAGCTGAGGAATTAATGGCTAAAATAAGAAAGAATTATGAAGAATGGACTCCTCCTAAACAAGCTATACCTGACGTAATTTTACCTGAACCATCTATTCCGGAGCCTATTCCAACATCAAAGAAGAGGGGAGTTATTGAATTAAATGATGAAGTGATGAAGGAAGCTAAGGAATGTCTTAAGGAGAAGGGAATTAAAGCTGCATATGTCAAGAATTTACCTCCTATAGAAGAATTATGTAAGCATATTCCCTACTCACCCACTATTGAGGTACACTCTCTCCAACACTTTGATGAAGGTGATATCCCTTACTCTAAACCTCCTGATCAATGCTTAGAAGAATTCGATATCTTTATTGTTAAGCAAGATAATTTTAATAAAAGGGTGCAAAATCATCTAATGGAAAACACTAGAGCTATTGTTGAGTTGAAAGATATTGTGGAAAGAACCTCTAATGATGTTAAAATGATTGTTAAACACTTTCAAATGGTTCAAACTCAAATAGATCAACTCATTAAAGTGCAAAACGACTTGCTAGTTAATGTTGCTAAAGAAAAACATGCTTATGAAATTAGAACTAGAAGTGGAGCTGCTACCCAGGATCCTCTATATCCTGAGGGGCATCCCAAAAGAATCGAGCAGGATTCTCAACAAGCTGAAAATAGTGGCTCTACTCGTAAGAAAAGGAAAAAGAAACATAAAACTATTGTAGAACCCTCTGAACCTGCTATAGATCCTAATAGTATATCTATCTCTGATGCTGAAATTAAAAGTGGTAATGAAGAAAATGAAGTTCCTAATGAAGAAAAAGTTGAAGAAGAACCTGAAAACCACACTAAGAATACTAAATACACTAAAGAAGATTTTATTGCTAAGAAACATGGTAGTGAAAGTGAACCTTGGGTCCAAAAACCTATGCCTTTACCTGATAAGAAACACAAGTCAAAGGAAGATAAACACTATAATAAATTTTGTGAGTGGATGAAACCTTTATTCCTGCAAATTCCTTTTTCTAATGCTATTAAATTGCCTCCTTACTCAAAGTATATGAAGGATATTGTCTCGAATAAAAGGAAGATCCCTAATGAAGAAATTTCTACCTTGCTTGCTAATTATTCCTTTAATGGTAAGGTTACAAAGAAACTTGGAGACCCAGGGATTCCAACTATCCCTTGCTCTATTAAGAATAGTTATGTTAGAACTGCTTTGTGTGATTTGGGAGCTGGAGTTAGTGTTATGCCTTTCTCCCTCTATAAGAGGCTTCAACTAGAAAAATTAATACCAACTGATATATCTTTACAAATGGCTGATAAATCTACCACTATTCATGTTGGTATATGTGAGGATGTACCTGTTCAAGTGACTCATAATTGCTTGATATTAACTGATTTTGTTGTGCTTGAAATGCCTGAAGATGATAGTATGTCTATTATTCTTGGGAGACCTTTTCTTAATACTGCAGGAGCTGTTATTAATTATAATCAAGGAAAGGTGACCTTTAATGTTAATGACAAGGAATATACTGTCTATTTCCCCAAGAAGATGGAAAGGACTTATGGTTTGAATTTAATTGAACATGTTGAGGGCATTCAAGTTGGATAAATATATTGTCCCATACCAAGAGAAAATTTTGAAACTATTATGATTGGGACCATTGCTATCAAAATTGAGGTAACATAATTACTAGTGGAATACAAAGTTTTGTCTCATATGAAATTGTTTTGGTAGCAAGACCTGATCAACCTTGTTAACAAAAGGATTTCATTGAACAAAACAATGTTTTCACCATGATTATCTCGGCTTACTTATATTTTATCCATTTTAGTTTTTGCTTATGCCTAACTTAAAGGCGTTAAAGAAAAGTACTTATTGGGAGATAACCCAAAAGTTTTAGATAAGTCTTGGAAGTTATTACCTCAGTAATAACCGCTCCTTATCCTTTTTATTTGCTTTTTGTGCCAAGAGTAACCTCTAATGAGAGAGAAATAATGTTTGGGAAAGTTGCTGTCCTGAAACAGATTTCTGTGCTTCACCGTAAAAATTCGTATAAAATATCTGTACGTACTTTTGAGGTGTGAATTTTTGTGCTTCTGACCTAGGTTGTTATCTAACTTTCGTTAGTTCAACACTTTTCTATTTGAGTAACATAAGATCTTCTAAAAAATTCATCTTTACCTGCTGGTCTGTTTTGACAGATTTCTGCCATTATTTGCATTTGCTTCTTGTTGGTTCCTTTTTTAGTTATTTTGGGGAATTGAGATTTTTGAGGGAAGTGCTTTAGTAGCTAGTGTTCTAATGGAAGTTTATTTGATGTTAGAACTGAACCTTAAGACTTTTATTTATCTTGAGTGCACTAATGTTGCTAATAAAGATTGTGTGAAGTTTTTAATGAAGGAAAAAATTCAGGTGTATGGAAGGAATGAGTAATGAGATGAAGGATGGACTAAAGCTCAAGCTTGGGGATGCCACGCGTGTCACCCCAAGAAATTTTCAAAAAGTACAAGCGTCAAAGCTTGGGGATGCCCAAGGCATCCCCTTCTTCATCAATAAAAATCCCAGGTTTCTTCCAAACACTTCATTTTTATTGCTTCATGCACAATTGTGTTGTTCTTGGAGCGTCTTCTTTTTTGTTTTCATTTTTGTTTTTCGTTTCCTTGGTTTTCTTAGTTTGATGAATAAATTCCTCAGACCTCCTCTTTCATGCATTGGTTTTCAAATAGTTTGGTTTGGATTGGAAAAGAGTAGGAAAGTTCATGCTTAAGTGTTAAAGAGATCTTGTTTTTGACTGTGACTATGCTTTGTCATGCCATGCTTGATATTGTTTTGGCTTTATGCTTAGTATTCTTTGCTGTAGCATGACTTGTTATAAAGAATTGAGATTGCTTAATGTGCCTTCGAAGAATCATGCGTTGTTTTAGCATATTAAAGCATAGTATTGTGGTATTCTCCTTTGATGCTTTATTTGGGATTGACTTGGCACATGCTCACACCATGTTATTACTATCGCAAGTCACCATAAGCCTTTATGATCCTTTAGTTTTCAACTTGTAGTATCACTTTATGCTTTAATCAATTATGTTTTGTCGCTCTGCATGATTATGGCCATTATCGCTCTCTCGTTTGTCGCTCCCTTACTATTGCTAGCCTTCACTTACACTGAGTATGTTTTTACTCAAGTTTCCAACTCCCTAAAACCAAATATTGCCAAAGTATCCACCATACCTACCTATTAGCATCATTTGCTACTTCTGTGCATATTCAATATGCCTTGTTTTCTTCTGAATAAAATGTTTGCTTGTTATGAGAAAGTTAGTTAGTAAAGCTCTCACGAACTTGATGGCACACTTTATTTTCTTGCATTTAATAAACCTGAACCATTGCGTCCTTCTTTGTTGTGTATATCCTTGCGCTTTATAAGTTGAAGTTAGCAGAACCATGTATCATGGGGAACGCTTTCAACATTGCATTGGTACTTAGTACCTCGTTGATATCATGTTCTTTTGCTTATGGATCCCGGCGGTGTGAAATAAAAGTGGAACTTGTAAGATCATGGAGTTTGTATGTATGTTAGATAAACGCCTGGGCCGCTAGCCTAATACATGCCTAATCATGGTGGGAACTTGCAGCATAACCATAATGAGCATTCTATGAAGCATCCTCAATAAAAATCTATGCACATAGTAAATAAAATGATCGATGAGATGCTCATTGTCTGCTTGCCTTGTCATTTTGATTATGGGATAGCTCCTGTATCATGTGCAAGGGGTACCCTGTTGGCGGTTCTCTATCATACATATATACTTACAATGACAAGAGCTTACTCATTACTGAAGTTGAGTAGCATGAGGATCGGTCTTCGTAAGTAAGAGGCATGAGACTTCGATTTATAACTTGTCAAGCATATCCTCTTAGTTGTGTCACTTTAACCTTAACCATTTAAAGATTCTTATGATAGGGGAAATGAGAGCTCAAAGCTAATGAGTACCATACTTTCAGCATTTGGAAGCCTTTCAAACTTTTCAAAACCTGTTCATTTCCTTGTTGAGTCTCCACACATTCTTTGAGAACTTTCTTGAGAGCATAGTGGCCATTCTTAGTTTTATGTGCATTGTCCCAAGACTTATTGATTGATGCATACCTTGATATTGCTTGTTTTAAACTATTTGTATCTAGTCACTCTTGTAAACTTTGAAGGTGTCCTATGCATTTATATTTGCTACTATATGGTGGACAAGCTGAATACTACTATGCTATGTTTTCTTTATGTGAAACAAACAAACGTCTTGCAAAGAATTGTTATTCATGAATCTTTTGTTTGTGCCTTTTCATGTTGCAACATAGTTCTTTGTCTTATTGCTAGAACTTTGCCTTTCATGTTATGATTGAAGTACTATGATCCCGGCTTTGAATGTTTTACAAATACTTTGATCAAGTTTATGATGGTGCATGTCACCTCAAAAATTATTCTTTCTTTTTATCACTTACCTACTCGAGGATGAGCAGGAGTTAAGCTTGGGGGTATTGATACATTGCAAATGTATCTATAATTTTTGATGTTCCATGCTTGGTTTTATCCACTTTCTTGTGTTTTGTCCACACTTTGGAGTACTTTTCATATGATTTCTTGGACTAACCTATTAACCATAGCCACAGTGCTAGCTGCCTATTTTCTGCTGTTTTTGGTTCCAGGAAAGTCAGAAAATGAATATTCTCGGAATTGGAAGGGACAAAAGCCAAAGTGCCTATTTTACCGGAAGTCATCTGGAGCCAGAATACGAGACGGAGAGGAGCCAGGGGGCCACCACACCACCTGGCCGTGCGAGCCTGGCCTAGCCGCGCCAGGGGGTGGTGTGGCCAGCCCAGGCACCCCCTCGGTCTCCCTCTTCGCCTATAAGTTGCCTTCTAACCTAAAAACTCAGGGGGGGTTCGACGTTTTTCTAGAAGGAGTTCCGCTCCGCCGCCACCACCAGATTCCGCGAAAAAGCACCAGAAACTCCGTTCTGGCACCCTGCCGAGACGGGGAATTGGAGGAGATCATCGCCATCATCATCACCATCGCTTCTCCATCGACCATCCATGTTTCCCCCATCTATGAGTGAGTAATCCCCCGCTGTAGGCCATGGGAATGGTAGGGATTGGATGAGATTGTTCATGTAATGGCATCAGATTGTTAGGGTATGGTGCCTAATATCTTTTATTAGTGCTTTATGACTTTGCTGCGACTTGTTATGCTTAATGCTTGTCACTAGGGCCCCAGTGCCATGATTTCAGATATGAACATGTTATTGATTCATTATGATAGTATTGTTTTTGGTCTTACCTGCAAGTTGTATACACACGTTGTTGTCCGGAACCAAAGGCCCCGAATTGATATAAATCAGGATAATCGGAGGGAATGGCTTTGATGTGAGGATCACATGTGTTCATGGAGTGTTAATGCTTTGCTTTGGTGCTCTATTAAAAGGAGCACCTTAATTGCTAGTAGTTCCCTTGAGGCCCCGCTGCAAACGGGCTGGCAAGACAAAATATGTTGTGCAAGTTCTCATTGCGAGCACGTATGACTATATATGGAACACATGCCTAGGATTGTCTAGTACTTGGATGCTTTATCTTATTTATCTGCAATTGCCCTATGTTCTGATTGCTATGTGAATTGTCTTGTCCATGCAACGTCTGTCCATCCATCCCTATGCCTACTGCACTCGAATCCCACTGTTCACTATTATTGTTACTACTGTCTTTACTTTACTACTGTTGCTACTTTGCTATTCCTACTACAAAACTGTTGCTACTGATAAACTGTTGTGAGCAAGATTGTTTCCAGGTGCATCTGAATTGACAACTCAGTTGTTAAGGCTTATAAATATTCTTTGGCTCCCTTTGTGTCGAATCAATAAATTGGGTTTCACTTCCCTTGAAAATACTGCGATACACCCCCTATACTTGTGGGTCATTAGTAGGTAGCGTTGTTTTTGCCCTAGAGCAATTAACTGGTCCCGATCCATTGAGCGCACCAGGCACGTTTACCATCATCCCTATGAACTACTGTAAATTCGACTGAGCCGGTGAACTTCCGGGTGGAGTGCTTCGCACTCGATACAATTATCGACTCTGACATCCTAATGCAAAAATCAAGACTTCTAAGTCTCCACCCGAATCTACAATTCGCATGGACACTCGGGGGCTACTGACATGGGTATGCCCAATAGGCACTCGACTACAGCCTACCTGGTGCGGCTCGACAGAAGGCGCACTCGATGAATTGCCAAGGTCCATGACGCCTATGACGGTTCGAGTGGTATGAAGCCCATATGGACAAAGACTCCCAAACGCACAAGACAAGTAAACCTCAAGACTAGAGTTTGAATACAACTTGTAACCAACTCGTATTGGTACCTGAGACCTAGCCTCCCCATATATAAAGGCTAGGAGGGTCCAACGAGAAGGCAAACCCTCACTCGTGACTCCCACAATAAACAATAGATCTAGACAACACCCATAGCATACACATACGCCAGATCCAATCTGCGCGTCCACCACCATCGGCGACATTGTAATCTTTCGGATCATCATCAATCAAGAGCAGACAAGCAGGAGTAGGGTCCTCTACGAGGCCTGAACTTGGGTAAACCTTGCATCCCTGTGTGCTTGTTTGCTAGCCAATCGAGACTTCCAGTGCTCCCTAATTCCTCGAACCTAAGTCCATAACAATGGGCATTGATGAGTTAAACCCTCGTCATCATGAGTGTCTAAAGGATCTTGAGAAACTCAAAAAGGAACACCACACCTTGGAGAGAAAATTCTCAAGCCTTTTTGAATCTCATGAGCAACTTCAAACTCAATTGAACAATGAACAATCAAAGTCTTCCACTATGCCTATTGTAGATTTTCCTTGTTCTTCTAACCCTTGTTGCAAGCATGTGAAACTCATTGAGGAGAACAAGGAGTTGAATGAACAACTTGGAAAAGGTCAAGTTGACAAGAAGGGTATTGGGTATGTTCCTAAACCCAAGAATAAGAAGAAAAAGAAGAACAAGAACAAGAACTTTTCTCAAGGGCTCGCCTATGGTCCTACCGTTGTGCAAAGTGACAACTTTACTAGGAAGAACAACCCTTCATATATTGTTTGCAAATATTTGTATGATCATATATATGCAAAATACATTGGCACTTCTTATACTCATGATTATCATTGGACAATTTGGGTACCAAAGACCTTTGTTACTAATAAAAGGGGACCCATTGCAAAATGGGTACCTAAAACCAAAGATTGATTTTCTTGTTGGAGTTTGCTTCCGTTGGAGAGAAATGGGTGTTTGATAGTGGAGCTACAAGTCATATTACCGGAAACAAGTCCATCATGTCAGAGATTAGGCCAAGCTTTACTAATACTATGGTCTCCTATGGTGATAAAACAATTTCTCAGGTATTGGCTTTTGGTAAGGCGGTAGTAACCCTGGATGCATCCTAGGTTAAGGGAATGCTTGTCAAAACCCTTGGTTATAACCTCCTTTCCGTTCATGCTTTAGCCATTATGGGTATTTGATGGCTCAAAATATATCGAGTTCGTTGGGGAACCCCAAGAGGAAGGTATGATGAGCACAGCAACAAGTTTTCCCTCAGTTATGAAACCAAGGTTATCGAACCGGTAGGAGCAAGGAAACACCTCCAAGGTGTTGTTTCCAACTTGGAATCCTACGCAACACAACCACAGAACTTTGCCCCCAACTTATAGTGAGGTTGTCAATCTCACCGGTTTTGCTGAAAACAAAGGATTAAACGTATTGTGTGGAAGATAGTAATTGCTTGCAGAAAGTAAACAGAAAACAGTAAATACTGGATTGTAGATTGATGGTAAAAGAATGGACCGGGGTCCATAGTTCACTAGAGGTGATTCTCCTTAAGATAGATGACACGTTGGGTGAACAAATTACAGCGAGGCAATTGACAGACACCGAGAAAGCATACATGCATATACTAATCATCTTGACTCCTACAAGATTTGATTGGGCATTACAACATTATACATAGACTGTAATCCAACTACATCTATGACTAATAATCCACCTTCAGGTTATCATCCGAACCCCCTCCAGTATTAAGTTGCAAGCAACAGATAATTGCATTAAGGAAAGTGTGTAAAGTAAACAATACGATTGCCCTATGCACAAAGGATTGTTGTTTTCTCCCTAGTAGCAACAACACATCTACTACCTTAGAGATTTCTGTCACTTTCCCAGATTACTAGAGGCATGATACCACTATCGAGCATAAATACTCCCTCTTGGAGTTGCTAGCATCTACTTGGCCAAGATAGCTACTAACAACGGAAAGCATGCAAGATCACAAATAACATAGACATCATAGAATCAATAATCAATCTGAAATAGCATCTCAATATCCATTGGATCCCCACAAACACAACATGTAAGATTACAAATAGATGATCTTGATCATGAATGGAGCTCACAAGATCTAAACATGGTAGCACAAAGGAGAAGAACCAACCATCTAGCTACTACATGGACCCATAGTCCAGAGATGAACTACTCACGCATCACACCAGAGGCAGGCATGGTGATGAAGAAGGCCTCCAGGGTGATCTCTCCCCTCCGACAGGGTGTCGGGAACAGCTTCAGATCACTCCCGATCTAGGGATGGAGATGACGGTGGCTATAGACTCTTTCGTTGAATTTTGATCCGGTACTTAGGGTTTTCGTCTAGGGAGGCTTTTATAGGCGAAGGGGCAAGGATGGTGGAGGATCGAGGGGCCCACACCAGGTGGCCGCGCACCTAGGGCTGGCTGCGCCACCCTAGGGTGGGGCCGCCTCGTGGCCCCTCTTCGTCTCCCCTCCAGACTCCATGTTGCTTTGGGTAAAATATTGATTTTGGCTTTTGTCCGGTCCAATTCCGAGAATATTTCCTTACTAGATTTTCTAAAACCAAAAACAACAGAAAACAGACAACTGGCACTGTGGCATCTTGTTAATAGGCTAGTTCCAGAAAATGTGTAAAAATTACTCCAAAGTGTGGACAAAACATAAGAAAGTAGATATAAAACAAGCATGGAACATCAAAAATTATAGATATGTTTGCAATGTATTAGTATTTCATCCTTTTTTAATGAGCATTCAGTGGTCCTCATGTGGAGAAAGGATATCATGGTGACTTTTATAGGGAGCATAGAGCATGACTTGTATGTGGTTGATTACTCCGGAAACGCGACTACACATGCAATATTTCTCTATGCTAAAGCTGATGTGGGATGGGTATGGCATCACCGTTTGGCCCATGTAAACATGAAGTCTTTGAAAAGTCTCCACTCGGGGGGCCACATCCTTGGACTAAAAGACATTTCCTTTGCTAAAGATCGTGTGTGCAGGGCTTGTATTGAAGGAAAGATGCATGGTTCAACCCACAAGGTTCTCAATCAAATTACCATAGAGCGATGCTTGGAACTCCTTCACATGGGGCCTCCATCTCATGATAGCCTTGGGGGAAGAAATATTGTTTGGTGATTGTTGATGACTTATCAAGATACACTTGGGTCTATTTCTTCAAGTACAAGAGTGAGATTCAACAAACCATCATTGACTTTGCTAATCATGTCCAACGAAAACACAATGCTATAATACTTTCCATCTGAAGTGGCAATGTCACCAAGTTAAAAAACTACACCTTGGATGACTTCCTTAGTGATGAGGGGATCAAGCACCAATACTCAACTCCATATAACCCTCAACAAAATGTTGTTGCCGAAAGGATAACTGTACTTTGATGGATGTAACCCGGACCATGTTGGCGGAATTCAAGTCACCTTATAACTTTTGGGCCAAGGCTATTTCCACCGCTTACCATTATATCAATTGGCTATACCTTCGCAAACACAAGAACAATACTCCATATGAACTTCTCACTTGACACAAGCGCAATGTTAGCTATTTTCAGGTGTTTGGTTGTAGATGTTTCATTCTCAAGAAGGGAGTTTGGTTGTCAAAGTTTGAATCAAAGGAACAAGAAGGTATCTTCGTTGGTTACTCCAATCAATATCATGCTTATAGAGTCTACAACAAAGCCAATAGAAGAGTTGAAGAAACAAGAAATGCGAAGTTTGATGAAGAACATGAGTCCCTCGTGAGGCAAGATGGTGTTCGTGATCCAAGTGATGAAGTTCCTCCTTAATCCATAAGAAGAATGGGTGTGGGATTCTTTCAACCCATTGTGGAACCCCTTGTGGCCAAAGGAGACGGAGCAATCTCTACTCAAGTAGAGCCCTCATTCCCACAAGATCATCTTTCCCCTCAAGGACCAATTGTTGCAACTCAATATTCTCCAAGGTCTTCCCAAGCTCCTCATGATCATGACTCTTCAAGATCCAGACAACGACAACTCCTCAAGTTCTACCTCTCCAAGATAGTGGAACCCCACAAGATAATGTTGATCAAGGTCAAGCTCTTGAATAACAAGGACAAGTCAACAATGATCATGGCCAATATAACAACCCTCCCAATGATCTTGATGATGCTCAATTGGTCGATATTAATGAAGATAGTGCTCAAGTTCACTCTTATAGTCAAGGCGGGGACTCAAATGGTGATGATGACCAAGTGGTAGCTCAAGAATCTTGTCTTGAGACCCAAGCCTGCCGTCAAGCATATCGACTCACCAAGCTTATCAAAGATGGACATATCCTTGATAATGTTTGTGGATATTTCAATGAGGGTTTGATGGCTCAAAATATATTCGAGTTTGTTGGTAACCTCAAGAGGAAGGTATGATGAGAACAACAACAAGTTTTCCCTTAGTTATGAAACCAAGGTTATCAAACCAGTAGGAGCAAGGAAACAACTACAAGGTGTTACTAGCAACTTGGAATTGTTGCGACCTCGGATCGTTAAAGATCCTAAGTCCTTGTGATTAACATGCTAGTCCCTGGATCATTAGCTAGCACTCACAGTCAATGAAATATCATGTAAAACACAAGTCATTATTACACGAATAATCCAGAGTATAATTATTACAACTTGCATAGCTTATAGCTAGCTCAAATAAACAACGGAAACTAAATGAAACTTGAGTCCATCAACGCCTCAGGCTAGCTGCGTGAAGACCCGCGATCCCTACGCACCTTTCAATCTTCGGATTCTGCACATAAGACGTGCAGCTAACAAGTTGGGTCAATACTTTGAATGTATTGGCAAATTACACCAAGGAAGGAAACAAGACTAACTCTACATGCAAGGCTAAGAGTAGGCTCTGGGGTTCATTTGCGTAAAGACAATTTTTATCAGTGTAATAAGAAAAGAGAGGAAAGTTTTCCCTACTTTGTAAACTTTGATAAGTAGTATAGGGTTGAATGGAACACGTGGATATTACTCACCAAGTGCCCAATCAACCTAGCACTTGGATATTACGCACCAAGTTCCCAAAATCCCACCCAATGGCGATATTACTCACGCCCTGGGGTTTATAAAACGTTAAGTTTGGAAAAGAGAGAGAGGAAGATCTTTCAGAGGTTCCATTCCTTCAGATGCTCAAGATGTTCTTTTCCATGAACTCGGCTGATCGATCAGATTGCAATACTCTCGTGAGGTTGTGCACTTTCCCCACAATCCACGATCAAGTCCTTTTACAGACAAGACCATGGCGAAGCCTTCCCTTAGTAGCACCTCTACCAGCTGGATCCAACCGTGCCAAGAACCTCCAAATGTTGGTACCCCAGTGAGGTTTCCCACTAAGTACTAAGCCAAGACAGAGCCCATATGTATTGTGGTTGCACGGGAAGCTTTTGAATTCAAAAACGTGGCAGACTTCTTTGATTCCTGGGTGGCCGTCCTCTACCAAAATCTCACTCGTTGTCCCGACAACCTTTCCGCCCAGAAGAAAACTTAGTTTTATTTTGAAGGGGTTTTGGAGAAGAAAAGTTCGCTCGAGAGAGCCATCACACTTAGAAAATTTTGAGTCTTTCGAACCCCCCAACGGTACTTAGTGTATATATAGCATAGCAAGCAATACTTAGCAAAAACAGGGGAACTTAATAGGATGGAAAATTCCTAAGTATAAAGCTACTCATGGCATACTACAAAACCGCACTTGAAAAATAATACTAAGAAAATCTACCAAAATCCTACACATGCATACTACAGAATTTGAAGAGTAAAACATGCATAGTCAAAAACTGGGACATTAATATGAACAAGTGGTGTAACTTGCCTTGATCCGAGCAGCAATCTACACAACAAAACTCCTCAGCGCACTTCGAGCAATCTAACGAAACAAACATGGATTCAATCACGTTTTGCACAAAACAAACCACGAAGTCAATTATGCATGCATGCAACATGGTAATATGCAAGAGTGGATTTGGTTCTGACCAAGGTTTTTAACCAGGGGTGTTATTGAGTTGGGGATGTCATTAGAAATGATCTCCCACAGATTTTAAGTATTTTGGGTTAAACCCTAATTAATCAGGCTTGAAACTAGATCTACAGCTCTAATCTATCTCGAAACATATCTAAACACCCTAAGCAATATATGACAATTTTTCTACAGAAGGTATTGTCAAAACCAAGCCAACGCAACAAGAATCAACTAAAACGGAGCTACGGATAATTTTCTAGAATTAAAATACTCCAATCTAAACTTTTAATTCTACTACATGATTTCTGTGGAAAAACGGTAATATTATTGTAGATCTATGTTCTACTCGAGAATATGAATCCAACGGTATATTATACGCAATTTTTGGACTATTATTCGAATTACTATGAATTTTACAAGATTTCAGCTATTTCTGCCTATTTAAAAAAAAGGGAAAAAGGGCCAGCGACGCGGCGACACGTGGCGCCACGTGAGTGGGCCAGCGAGGCGCGCGTGACGCGACGCGGGGGCGACGCGGTTGGCCCGCGGGCGTCGGCGGATCTGGGCCGTTGGATCTGGATCCAACGGTCGGCGAGGGGGGGCGGCGCTTACCGGCGGCGGCGGCTGCTGGTGGCGGCGGACGGCGGAGACGGACGGCGGCGATGACTGGCGACAGCGGCGGAGGTCCTCCAGCGAGACGGAGAGGTGGACGGCGTGCGGCTCCTCCTCGCGGTCCCGTTCCCGGGGGTGGCGGCGGTCCTCCTTCTCCGAGGCGGCGGCGCTCCGGCGAGCAATCGGTGGCGGCTCGGCGGCAGAAGAAAGGGCTAGGGTTTTGGGAGGCGTGCTCGGGCTTAATATAGGCGGAGACTCGGCGCGGACGTCGCGGAGTCCGCGCCGGAATCGGCGGCGGCGGTTGCGCGCTGGAGGCGGCGGCGGACGGGGCCGAGCCGGATTCGGCGGGGAGGCGGCTGATAGGCGGGCCCCGCCTGTCAGCGGCTGCGGGCGCGGGCGGCTGGCGGACGCGGCGGCTGGCGGGCTGGGCCGTTGGCGGCTGCGCGTCGCCCACCCGGTCGGGCGGGCGGCAGATAGCCCCGGGCTGGCTCGGCTGGCCCAGTTAGTTTATTTTTTTATTCTTTTAATAATTTCTGAATTGCTATTTATTCGATAACTTTTGCAAACGGACTCCGAATTAGACGAAACTTGTTTCTAAAATTTTGTAAAAAGAAGAGGGTTAGGATAGGATTATAAAATAACACTTTTGCAAAGGTTTTGGTGGTTAAAAAGGTTTTACCCCCCTTTTGTCCATAAGTGACTATGGGGTTTGAGAAATGCAAATTTTTCGATATGCGGTGCTATGATGCAGTGATATGATGCATGCTTACTAGTAACATCTGAATCTACAAAATTTGGGATGTTACAAACCTACCCCCCTTAAGAAGAATCTCGTCCCCGAGATTCAGGTTGGTTAGCAAATAGGTGTGGGTGTTCTTTCTTCAGATCTTCTTCACGTTCCCATGTGGCCTCTTCCTCGGAATGGTGATTCCATTGAACTTTGCAGAATCTGATAGTCTTGGTACGAGTAACTCTCTCGGCTGTTTCCAGGATCCTGGTGGGCTTTTCCTCATAGGTGAGATCGTTATCCAATTGAACTTCTTCCAATGGAACTGTATCATTTAGTGGGGTTTCAGCCATTTCTGGGTGACACTTCTTTAGTTGCGACACATGGAAAACATCGTGAACTGTTAACATTTCGGGCAATTCCAACTGATAGGCAACTTCCCCTCTGCGACCCAAGATTTTGTAGGGCCCTATGAATCGGGGTGCTAACTTACCCTTGATTCCGAATCTCTTAACTCCTCGTAGTGGTGAAACTCGGAGATACGCACGGTCTCCCACTTCATAAGTCACATCCCTGCGCTTGGAATCAGCATAACTCTTTTGTCTGGATTGGGCTATCTTTAACCTATCTTGAATCTGTCTCACCTTTTCTTCGGCATCCTTGATCAGTTCAGGTCCAAACAGACTACGTTCTCCAACCCCACTCCATAGTAGCGGAGTCCTACACTTTCTGCCATAGAGAACTTCAAATGGAGCCATCTTGATGCTAGTTTGGTTGCTGGTATTGTATGAGAATTCCGCATATGGCAAGTTATCATCCCAACTAGACCCATAGTCTAGCGCACAGGCTCTTAACATGTCCTCCAAGATCTGATTAACTCTTTCCGTTTGTCCATCTGTTTGTGGGTGGAAGGCAGTACTAAACTCTAGTCGCGTCCCTAGAGACTCGTGTAGTTGTCGCCAAAACTTAGAGGTGAATTGGGTACCTCTATCAGAAACAATTCCATTGGGCACTCCGTGAAGACTTACGATTTTTGACATATAAATCTTGGCAAGTTTCGCACTTGTATAGGTGGTCTTTACGGGAATAAAGTGGGCCACTTTTGTGAAGTGGTCGACCACTACCCAGATGGAGTCATACCCAGAACGAGTTCGCGGTAGTCCTGTGATAAAATCCATGCCTACCTTGTCCCACTTCCAATCAGGCACAGGTAAAGGCTGCAACAGTCCTGCTGGTTTTTGGTGTTCGGCCTTAACTCTGTTGCATACGTCACACAAGGAGATATACTCAGCAATTTCTCTCTTCATGTTGTTCCACCAGAATCTATCTTTCACATCCATGTACATCTTTGTATTACCGGGATGAATTGAGTAGGGCGAATCGTGAGCTTCCTGAAGGATTAACTTCCTGATATCAGGGTCATCGGGAACACACAGATGCTCCTCATACCAAAGTGTTTCTTGTTCATCCGTGTAAAACCCTTTTGCTTTACCCTTGCTTATATTAGCTCTTATTTCTTCCAACTCTTTGTCCCCCTTCTGGGCCTCTTTGATTTGGTCCAGAAGTGTTGGCACTATCTCCATAGTGGCTAAGTATCCCTCCGGAACTATTTCCAACCTGAGGTCCTTGAATTATTCACACAAATCACTTGGAAGTTCTCCCACGGTAAGCCCATTTACATAGACTTTCCGGCTTAAGGCGTCAGCCACAACGTTGGCCTTTCCAGGATGGTACTGCAGGTCCAAGTCATAGTCCTTGATGAGCTCAAGCCATCTCCTTTGTCTCATATTTAATTCCTTTTGAGTGAAGATATACTTAAGACTCTTGTGATCCGTGAACACATCACAATGTTTGCCCATTAGGTAGTGTCTCCATACCTTGAGCGCATGCACAACTGATGCTAGTTCCAAATCGTGCGTGGGGTAGTTATTCTCATGGTTCTTAAGTCGCCGAGAGGCGTAAGACACTACTTGTCCTTCTTGCCTCAGTACACTACCAAGTCCTTGTCGGGAAGCGTCGCAATAGACCTGGAAGTCCTTTTGGATGTCAGGGAGACACAAAACTGGTGCCGTTACTAGACGCTTCTTTAATTCCTGAAAGCTTGCTTCACAGGCCTCAGTCCATTCGAACTTCTTCTCTTTCTTCAGCAACTCTGTCATGGGCTTTGCTATCTTGGAAAAGTTTTCAATGAATCTTCGGTAATACCCCACAAGGCCCAAGAAACTCCTAATATCACCCACATTCTTAAGAGACTCCCATTCTGTCACGGAAGCTACCTTACTTGGGTCTACGGCAACACCTTTAGCTGATACAACATGACCAAGGAAACCCACTTCTTTCAACCAGAACTCACATTTGCTAAATTTAGCATATAACTTGTGTTCCCTTAACTTTTCCATGATTAGGCGCAGGTGCCTCTCATGTTCCTTCTCGTCCTTGGAGTATATGAGTATGTCATCAATGAATACTATAATAAACTTATCCAAGTACTCCATGAACACCTTGTGCATCATAGTCATGAAGTATGCTGGGGCATTGGTTAAGCCAAACGACATCACGGTGTACTCATACAATCCGTATCTTGTGGTGAAGGCTGTCTTGGGTACATCCTGTTCCCGGATCTTTAGCTGGAAATATCCTCACCAGAGATCAATCTTAGAGAACACACTAGCTCCCTTTAATTGGTCAAACAGGTCATTAATATTGGGTAGAGGGTACTTGTTCTTGATTGTTACTTTGTTCAATGACCGGTAGTCCACGACTAGTCTCTTGGTTTTATCCTTCTTCTCCACGAATAAGACAGGTGCTCCCCAAGATGACGCACTTGGTTGAATGAAGCCTTTGTCCAATTGCTCTCTAAGCTGTTTCTTAAGTTCCTTCAACTCATCCACATCCATCTTGTATGGTCTCTTGGCTATTGGTCCAGTACCCGGCATCAAGTCAATGAGAAACTCGATGTCACGGTCGGGCGGCATCCCTGGCAATTCTTCCGGAAACACATCTGGATACTCCTTCACGATTGGCACATCCTCCAAGCTAACCCCCTTAAGAGAGTTCACCAAACTTCCTTTGAGCGCGAAAGCTGACTTAAAGCGGATCCTCTTCTTTTCCGGAGTCATGAGTGTGACAGTCCTTTTGGCACAATCTATGACTCCCTCATACTCGGTCATCCAATTCATGCCCAAAATTATGTCTAGGCCTTGGGATTCCAGAACAACTAGGCTGGTGGGAAAGGTGTGCGTCCCAATTCTTAGTTCTAACCCACGACATCCAGAGTTTGCCACTATTTCTCCTCCAGGAGAACTTACCCTTAGGGGAGTACTAATAGTCTCCGTAGGTATCTTGCCTCTATCCACAAATACCCTTGATATGAATGAATGCGATGACCAGTGTCAAAAAGAACAACTGCAGGTGTGGAGTTAAGCTTGAACTTACCGATCACGGAATCAGGTGCCCCACGAGCATCCTCCACGGAGACATGATTCACCGTGGCTTTGACGAACGGGTTCGGCTTCTTTCCATTACCATTGCTATGGTTGTGTCCGTTGCCGTTTCCATTGCCATTCCCATTCTTCGCCTTTTCGGGGCAAGTAGTTGCATAGTGCCCTGTCTTGTTACACTTGAAGCATGTCACTTCACTCAGATCCTTCCCATTGCTATTTCCATTGCGGTGCTTATGGCCAGTGTGGTTATGTCCTCCGTGACGATGACCATTGTGGTTGTGGCCATTATGGTTGTGGGGTGGGGGTGACGAAGTGCGTTGCTTCTGATATAGGGCAAAATTGTGCTTGTGTGAGGTAGACTTTCTCTTCCGGTTCTCTATACTCCTTTGCTTTGCTTCAACTACAACTGCCCTGTCTAGAAGTTCCTGATAGCTATCAAACTTCAGAGCCACAAGCTGAATAGATATTTTGTCATTAAGTCCCCTCAAGAACTCCTCCTGCCTCTTGGCATCAGTGGATACATCATCAGGTGCATAACGTACCAGCTTGTTGAAAAGGTCCCCATACTCGGAGACAGAGCGGTGCAGTTGTTTCAAGTCGCGGAACTCACGTCTCTTAAGTGACATGACTCCCACGGCTACGTGATGAGTATGAAAGGCTGCTTCGAACTGGTTCCAGGTGATAGCTTCAATATCAGGGTGGGTGACCTGGTAGTTATCCCACCATTCGGCAGCTGGTCCCTCAAGTTGGTGCGCGGCAAAGCGCACCCTATCAGCTCCAACAACTTGGATGGTGTCTAACTTCTTGTTGATGGTGCGGAGCTAGTCGTCTGCCACAATTGGCTCAGCACTACTTGAGAAGGTTGGAGGGTTCAACCTCAGGAATCGAGTCAAGCGATCCTGTTGGGGCGGTGGAGGTGGCGGAGGCGGCGGGTTGTTGTTGTTGTTTTGCATGTTTTGAGTGAGGAGTTGGATCAGCTGATTCTGAGAGTTCAGAAGTTCTGCTATCTCTGGGGGCATGTTGTTATTGTTGTTTCCACGTCTCGCCAGCTGGAGGGTTTGAGAGGCAAGTTAAGAAATAGATAGAAAGTCTAAGGAATAAACTCCTACCCTTATGTAAACAAGAAAAACACACGAGAAAAGCAGGGCACACATAGCACACAAATCCACACACTCAACCAAGTTTAACCAACCAATATAAGATTTTGGTACTCATTACAATCGCGAATAACGTTTGACTATAGAACTAAAGGTGGTCCAACTACTCTACTCATCATCCACTTCCTCATCCTCAATGATGAAGCCTTCCTTTTCCAGTAGTGACTTGTATAGTTCCATGTCCCTTGTCGTGGCTTCAAGCTTCTCTTGAAGTTCCTTCATCTCCTGTGGCTCCGGTGTCGCAGCTTCGAGCCTTCCTTGAAGTTCCTTCACCTCTTGCAGTTCCTGGGAAGCAGCTTCCAGCTTCGCTTGGAGTTCCTTCTTCTCCTTCTGTAGATTCTTGATAAAACTTGACCCCATAGTCACGGGCGTGATCTTCTCCTCCAAGCTCCTCTTAGCCGCTCGCAGGTCCTTCATCATGGTGGCAAGGTTCTTGAACTCCAGCTCGTTCTTTGCGAGCACTAGACTTTGCTCCCTAATCCTCTTGTTCTTATCTTGCACCCTCTTCTCTTGATTAGCGAACCTCTTGTCTTGGGCGGTGAGTTCCCCTCCTAGGGACTTGATCTTCTCTTCCAGCTCTTCGATCTTCTCGTCCTTCTCCTTCACTAGGGCACAGAGCTCGTCATTCCTCACGATCTCAAGGCAGCTCCCCTTCTGAAGGTCATTGATGTGGAACTCCAGTTCTTGATATTGGATTCTTCGACGCTTGCATGTCTTCCTTTCCTCCGGGGTCAACTCGATTGGGACTCCCTTCTCATCACGTCTTCCAAAGAGTTTGATGTAGTTGCCTTCAACCTCTTCATGGTGGCGTCCGCAAAGGCGTCCAATGAGCTCCTGCAAGCAAATGCTAAGTCCTTTCTCCTTGGAGTCGTTGATGACGTTGAGTACAATGGCCTCTGTCTTGGGTTCTATCCGACTGCGCCCTGGTTGGATGACTTCAATTGCCCAGCATCCTTCCTTGTGCATCTTCCTCAACTCGCCTCCCTTGATTGATGGCATGGGTAACTGCAGTGTCTTGATGATGTCCAGAAGGTACTCCCCGAAGCGCAGGCACTTGATGTCTTCGGCGGTGTCGTAGTAGAAGGCCGTCATCTTTAGGTTGAGAGAGAAAATTAGACACAAGGTGATAAAGAAGAGAAATACTAGAAGAGTACAAATGACTTAGAAGAATATAGAAGCATAACACACATGGTAAAAGTGGTTTCCAATCCTAGGGGTCACGTCCTATAGGCAACTTTGTGCTCTGATACCATCTGTTGCGACCTCGGATCGTTAAAGATCCTAAGTCCCTGTGATTAACATGCTAGTCCCTGGATCATTAGCTAGCACTCACAGTCGATGAAATATCATGTAAAACACAAGTCATTATTACACGAATAATCCAGAGTATAATTATTACAACTTGCATAGCTTATAGCTAGCTCAAATAAACAGCGGAAACTAAATGAAACTTGAGTCCATCAACGCCTCAGGCTAGCTGCGTGAAGACCCGCGATCCCTACGCACCTTTCAATCTTCGGATTCTGCACATAAGACGTGCAGCTAACAAGTTGGGTCAATACTTTGAATGTATTGGCAAATTACACCAAGGAAGGAAACAAGACTAACTCTACATGCAAGGCTAAGAGTAGGCTCTGGGGTTCATTTGCGTAAAGACAATTTTTATCAGTGTAATAAGAAAAGAGAGGAAAGTTTTCCCTACTTTGTAAACTTTGATAAGTAGTATAGGGTTGAATGGAACACGTGGATATTACTCACCAAGTGCCCAATCAACCTAGCACTTGGATATTACGCACCAAGTTCCCAAAATCCCACCCAATGGCGATATTACTCACGCCCTGGGGTTTATAAAACGTTAAGTTTGGAAAAGAGAGAGAGGAAGATCTTTCAGAGGTTCCATTCCTTCAGATGCTCAAGATGTTCTTTTCCATGAACTCGGCTGATCGATCAGATTGCAATACTCTCGTGAGGTTGTGCACTTTCCCCACAATCCACGATCAAGTCCTTTTACAGACAAGACCATGGCGAAGCCTTCCCTTAGTAGCACCTCTACCAGCTGGATCCAACCGTGCCAAGAACCTCCAAATGTTGGTACCCCAGTGAGGTTTCCCACTAAGTACTAAGCCAAGACAGAGCCCATATGTATTGTGGTTGCACGGGAAGCTTTTGAATTCAAAAACGTGGCAGACTTCTTTGATTCCTGGGTGGCCGTCCTCTACCAAAATCTCACTCGTTGTCCCGACAACCTTTCCGCCCAGAAGAAAACTTAGTTTTATTTTGAAGGGGTTTTGGAGAAGAAAAGTTCGCTCGAGAGAGCCATCACACTTAGAAAATTTTGAGTCTTTCGAACCCCCCAACGGTACTTAGTGTATATATAGCATAGCAAGCAATACTTAGCAAAAACAGGGGAACTTAATAGGATGGAAAATTCCTAAGTATAAAGCTACTCATGGCATACTACAAAACCGCACTTGAAAAATAATACTAAGAAAATCTACCAAAATCCTACACATGCATACTACAGAATTTGAAGAGTAAAACATGCATAGTCAAAAACTGGGACATTAATATGAACAAGTGGTGTAACTTGCCTTGATCCGAGCAGCAATCTACACAACAAAACTCCTCAGCGCACTCCGAGCAATCTAACGAAACAAACATGGATTCAATCACGTTTTGCACAAAACAAACCACGAAGTCAATTATGCATGCATGCAACATGGTAATATGCAAGAGTGGATTTGATTCCGACCAAGGTTTTTAACCAGGGGTGTTGTTGAGTTGGGGATGTCATTAGAAATGATCTCCCACAGATTTTAAGTATTTTGGGTTAAACCCTAATTAATCAGGCTTGAAACTAGATCTACATCTCTAATCTATCTCGAAACAGATCTAAACACCCTAAGCAAGATATGAAAATTTTTCTACAGAAGGTATTGTCAAAACCAAGCCAACGCAACAAGAATCAACTAAAACGGAGCTACGGATAATTTTCTAGAATTAAAATACTCCAATCTAAACTTTTAATTCTACTGCAAGATTTCTGTGGCAAAACGGTAATATTATTGTAGATCTGTGTTGTACTCGAGAATATGAATCCAACGGTATATTATACGCAATTTTTGGACTATTATTCGAATTACTATGAATTTTACAAGATTTTAGCTATTTCTGCCTATTTAAAAAAAAGGGAAAAAGGGCCAGCGACGCGGCGACACGTGGCGCCATGTGAGTGGGCCAGCGGGGCGCGCGTGACGCGATGCGGGGGCGACGCGGTTGTCCTGCGGGCATCGGCGGATCTGGGCCGTTGGATCTAGATCCAACGGTCGGCGAGGGGGGGCGGCGCTTACCGGCGGCGGCGGCTGCTGGTGGCGGCGGACGGCGGCGATGACCGGCGACGGCGGCGGAGCTCCTCCGGTGAGACGGAGAGGTAGACGGCGTGCGGCTCCTCCTCGCGGTCCCGTTCCCGCGGGTGGCAGCGGTCCCCCTTCTCCGAGGCAGCGGTGGACGGCGGCCGGAAGCGGCGGAGGCGGCTGTGCTCCGGCGAGCAATCGGTGGCGGCTCGGCGGCGGAAGAAAGGGCTAGGGTTTTGGGAGGCGTGCCCGGGCTTAATATAGGCAGAGACTCGGCGCGGACGTCGCGGAGTCCACGCCGGAATCGGCGGCGGCGGTTGCGCGCTGGAGGCGGCGGCGGACGGGGCCGAGCCGGATTCGGCGGGGAGGCGGCTGACAGGCGGGCCCCGCCTGTCAGCGGCTGCGGGCGGCTGGCGGGCTGGCGGACGCGCGTCGCCCACCCGGCCAGGCGGGCGGCAGATAGCCCCGGGCTGGCTCGGCCGGCCCAGTTAGTTTAGTTTTTTTTTATTCTTTTAATAATTTCTGAATTGCTATTTATTCGATAACTTTTGCAAACGGACTCCGAATTAGACGAAACTTGTTTCTAAAATTTTGTAAAAAGAAGAGGGTTAGGATAGGATTATAAAATAACACTTTTGCAAAGGTTTTGGTGGTTAAAAAGGTTTTACCCCCCTTTTGTCCATAAGTGACTATGGGGTTTGAGAAATGCAAATTTTTCGATATGCGGTGCTATGATGCAGTGATATGATGCATGCTTACTTGTAACATCTGAATCTACAAAATTTGGGATGTTACAGGAATCCTTCACAACACAACCACATAACTTTTCCCCAACTTATAGTGAGGTTGTCAATCTCACTGATTTTGCTAAAAACAAAGGATTAAACGTATTGTGTAGAAGATAGTAATTGCTTGTAGAATGTAAAAAGTAAAAAGTAAACAGTAAATAGTAGATGGTATAGCAATGGTAAAAGAATGGACTAGGGTCCATAGTTCACTAGAGGTAATTCTCCTTAAGATAAATAACATGTTGGGTGAACAAATTACAGCGGGGTAACTGACAGACTCGAGAAAGCATACCATGCATATACTAATCATCTTGACTCTAATGGGATTTGATTGGGATTACAACATTATACAAATACCATAATCCAACTTCATCTATGACTAATAATCCACCTTCAGGTTATCATCCGAACCCCCTCCAGTATTAAGTTGCAAGCAACAGATAATTGCATTAAGCAAAGTGTGTAAAGTAAACAATACGATTGTCCCATGGACAAAGGATTATTGTTTTCTCCCTAGTAGCAACAACACATCTAGTACCTTAGAGGTTCCTGTCAATTCCCCAGATTACTAGAGGCATGAACCCACTATTGAGCATAAATACTCCCTCTTGGAGTTGCTAGCATCTACTTGGCCAAGATAGCTACTAACAACGAAAAGCATGCAAGATCACAAATAACATACACATGATAGAATCAATAATCAATCTAAAATAGCAGCTCAATATCCCTCGGATCCCCACACACACAACATGTAAGATTACAAATAGATGATCTTGATCATGAATGGAGCTCACATGATCTAAACATGATAGCACAAAGGAGGAGAACCAACCATCTAGCTACTACATGGACCCGTAGTCCAAGGATGAACTACTCACGCATCACACCGGAGGCAGTCATGGTGATGAAGAAGGCCTCTAGGGTGATTTCTCCCCTCCGGTAGGGTACCGAGAAGAAGTTCAGATCCCTTCCGATCTAGGGATGGAGATGGCGGTGGCTACCGACTCTTTCATGAAATTTTGATCGGGTCCTTAGGGTTTTCGTCCCGGGAGTCTTTTATAGGCGAAAGAGCAAGGTCGGTGGAGCACCAGGGGCCCACACCCCCTAGTGGCGTGCCCCCTAGGCCGCACCGCCACCAGTGTGGCCGCCCTGGTGCACCACTTCGTCTCCCCTCCGGACTCCGTGTTGCTTCGGGTAAAATATTGACTTTGGCTTTTGTCCAGTCCAATTCCGAGAATATTTCCTTACTAGACTTTTTGAAACCAAAAACAGCAGAAAACAGGCAACTGGCACCATGGCATCTTGTTAATAGGTTAGTTTTAGAAAATGTATAATAATACCTCAAAATATGAACAAAACATAAGAAAGTAGATACTAAACAAGCATGGAACATCAAAAATTATAGATGTGTTTACGATGTATCAGGGTTCTACTACTCGGAGGCAATTAACTTATTTTATCTCTCACCATGATTTTATCTCTCACCATGATTTTATCTCTCATGTTGAACCCCAAAAGGTCTTCGAAGCACTTGAAGATGATGATTGGCTTGATGCTATGAATGAAGAACTTCACAACTTCAAGAGGAACAAGGTGTGGACATTAGTGAAGAGGACAAAATATTGTCAAAATGTCATCGGGACCAAGTGGATATTCAAGAACAAGCGTGATGCCAATGGGATAGTCGTTAGCAACAAGGCAAGGTTGGTAGCCCAAGTATACTCCCAAGTTGAGGGCATTGACTATGGTGAAACTTATGCCGCCGTTGCTCGTATTGAATCCATTCGCATGCTTCTTGCTTATGGTACTCATCATAATTTTAAATTACAACAAATGGATGTTAAGAGTGCTTTCCTTAATGGCCCTTAAAGGAGTTGGTTTATGTCAAGCAACCTCCAGGTTTTGAGGATCCTCTCTTCCTGGACCATGTCTACAATCTTGACAAGGCACTCTTGGCCTTAAACAAGCCCCACATGCGTGGTATGAGTGCCTTAGAGGCTCTTGTTAGCCATGGTTTTAAAGTAGGGCTAATCGACCCCACTCTTTTTACTAAGAGAGTTTGAGGGAACTTGTTCATTTTTCAAATTTATGTTGATGACATTATTTTTGGGTCTACTAACAAAGCTTTTAATGAGGATTTTCCAAGCTCATGACCGACCGCTTCTAGATGTCTATGATGGGGGAGTTGGAATTATTCCTTGGCTTTGAAGTTGAGCAATTGAGGAAAGGGACCTTCATCAACCAGGCCAAGTATATTCAAGATATGCTCAAGAAGTTCAACTTAGACCAAGTGAAAGGTGCCAACACTCCTATGCCCACAAAGGTTAATCTTGATCCTGACTCCAAGCGTAAGGATGTGGATAAGAGGCTCTATCGTTCTATGATTAGTTCTTTGCTCTATATTTGTGCATCCCGACCAGATATCATGTTGAGCATGGGTATGTGTGCAAGATTCCAAGCCACACCAAAAGAAATCCACATGGTGGCGGTTAAGCGAATCTTTCGATATTTGGTTCATATCCCAAACTTTGGGTTATGGTACCCCAAGGGAGCCAAGTTTGACCTCATTGGATAGATGGATTCATATTGGGCGGGAGACAAATTGGAAAGGAAGTCAAGCTCCAGAGCTTGCCCATTCCTTGCACAATATTTGGTTTGTTAGTCGTCAAAGAAGCAAAACTGTGTATCTATGTCCACTGCTGAAGCCGAATACATATCTATTGCAAGTTATTGTGCTCAGTTACTTTCGATGAAGCAAACATTGAAGGATCTTGGTCTCTCTTTTGGCAAGGTGCCCCTTCTTTGTGACAATGAGAGTGACATTTCCATTTCTCACAATTTGGTGCAACATAGCAGGACCAAGCATATTGAGATTCACCATCATTTCATTCGGGATCATGTTGCAAGAGGGGATATTTCTCTAGAGTATGTTCCCACCAAGGCCAATCTAGCGGATCTTTTCACAAAGCCACTTGATGAAGCAAGGTTCCGAGAGTTAAGGCATGAGCTAAATATCATAGATTTAACTAATGTGGATTGAGTACCTTGCACACTTACCCGTGGCTCAAAGGATATCTTTGTTTGGATGTAGGCATGAGTTTAGGGGGAGTGTAGTTCCTCATATGAACCAACACTACCTCTATTATGTGCACATTAATGTATTCATCATGTATGGTCTCTCAAGGAGACAAAATGGGCTTCAATGATGAGTTTTGGTAATGATCCCAAGATATATCTTCGCGGCTTCAGGCCATTTTTACTCATATATGGTGGCCTTGGCCACCGACCCTTTCGTTTTGCTCTTATTTGTTCTTCTTCTTGATTTCGTGTTTTTTCTGTTCTTTGTCTTTTATTGGCATTATTCTTGGTTCTTATCTACCTCTTATATCTAGCCTAAGCCTTTCCTCAACCCCCAAACCATCTCTGTCTTTGCACAAGTTCTTCCTCTCTATAATACAAATCTAGGGAAAAATCTGGTGACACCGGAAGTTCTGGCTCGGCTCACCAGTACTACCGGTCTAGGGATAAGTTCCCCAAAACTTTCTCCCGGAACGATACTACCGACCATGCCTATAACTCCTGCCTGACCGAAAGTTCCGACCCTTGGCCGATACTACCAGCTTTGAAACCCCCCTTTAAGTAGTGGGCCCAAGAGGAAAACAGGAATCCCACCCCTTTTCCTCCTAGACCCGCTGCAAATAGGCCACAACTACCAGAGAGGATTTCCCCACGGAGGTGCCGCCGGCCCCTCCGTTTCTAGCCAGCACCTCTAGATCTGCTCTGTGGGTTTCTTCCCCACCTCGATCTCTCACCATGGATCCAAGTTTCTGCCCTCAACTCCCTCCCTTCATGGAGATCTTGCTATTTCTTGGCTTGAGTTAGGGCACCCATATATTGGCATGTTCTTTGGCTAGAACCACATAGAAGATATCTTGGTAGGGGTAGGGTTCTCACACTCATGTAGATTGTCCAAATACATTGGTGATTTTAGATCTCTTTCCCTCTAGATCTAGTAAACTTCCATGTCTCAAGATCTCACCAGAACTTCCGGTGAAGCAGATTTGAACTTGACCTGTGTATTTTTTTTAATCTTCACATTTGTTTCTAGATGAACTTGTGCACTTAACCCCTGTTCCCTCCCTACCTATATGCTTTCTTCTCAGGGCAAGGTGGTTCTAGTGGAAGTAAGCACTCTCGTTCCTACATAGCCAGGTCAAGCGCTCCTCTAGAGATTGATGAAGATGATCTTGAGGTTGTTCGTCCCACTGCTCAAACAGTCCGTCAGAAAGTAGTAGCATCTCGCCGTGTAGCCGAGGCTGAAGGGAAGAAGCCAACTTCCTCCAATAGGGGTGTCACCAAGGGTACATCCAAAGAGAATAAGATCTCCAAGTGGTCACTTGAAGATTACATGGTGTTTCATCGGAAGGATCCCTATCTTGTTCCTCGTGCACCTCACACCGATCCTTACTTTCACAATGGTCAGCAAGAGGAGATCTATCTTGAAGAGGAATGTGGTTAACCCTCACAAACACATCAATGTGGACCACATGGAGAGCAGGACTACTTACTCTGGTGAAGCACTTGACATGTGAAGGAGGTTTGTGCTTATCAAGATTTTGCAACATCGTCAGAACTTTGATGAGTGAGATATTGCCTAGTTCTACTCCACCCTCCACATGGACCACGACCCCGTGGATGTGACTATGAAGTGGATGACCCACAATAGGATGTTGACTGCTAAATGGTTTGAGTTTGCTGCTCTTCTTGGGTATCCATTCAACCAGGCGTCAGGTCAAATGGGTGGAGATGCCATGGGGACAAGGCATAAACTCCTGAAGTTTTGAAGCCTCTCTACATTGAAGGTTGGGTGTAAATGGTCAAAGCGCTCATCTCCTTCCCGTCTATGACATCATGCGCCGTGTGTATCAAAACACCATTGCACCAAAGGTAGGTAACTTGATCAGCTTCATGCTTTCTAGATTGACCTCATGTTTCAAACCTATTGATACCTTCGATCTAGATTCATGGATGTAGTATAATAGCTTTTTCCCTAGTAGACCTAGATTTAATCGAACCTTGGAAAGCAATGCAAAAAGGAAATAAAAAGGACACGTCTACAAGACTTTTTTTCTTTGTTTTACCTTTGTTTACCGGACCAATCTAGTTTACTTTTATAATGGGTTGATTCAATGGATGGAGATAGGTCAGGGTTGAAGATCCACCTTCAGTTGCACATCATATGGGATAAAAGATAATAATAAGCATAGTCATGTGTAATGTTTTAATAGAGATAATATCTTGTGGGCAACACATCATAATATACTAGATCCCCTATGATGTAGCAGGGATAGAATAGTATTTTAATCCAACCGAGTGCACCATGAAATAACGGGCTACAAATGATTATTAAGTGTAAAACACAGAGCAAAGCATTAAGTGGTGATGTTGTTGTGATCCCAAATGGGTCACTAAATGAAGACCATACTACCCTTTCTGTCACTAGGGTTCCTATGAGATCGCCACTAGCCAAGTATCTCACCTCAAGCCTTAATCAATCTATGGGGTCTTGGGTACCTACAAGTTCAAAGATCAAGACAATAGACAAAGAAACAAAAGATACAAATCTCTATTTCAAACAAAACACAATGACCCCATGATACGTCCATAACGTATCTATAATTTTTGATAGTTTTATGCTAATAATATGCTTTTGATACTCCTTTTTATATAAAGTTTATGATTTATTTAGATTAACCTACTAATAGTTGCAAAAGTGCACAATGTTCTTGTTTTACACTTTGATGTATAGGAATTACCAAGAATACAAGTGGAAACCTTGTTGGAGTCAAATTGGGATTTTCTAGAAATCTGTCTCAGAACTCTTTTTGAAGATGGTCACGTTTTGGGTCGAAGACGGCATCAACCAGAAAACTCTTCAGCTACAAAGTTGTAGAACATTTCGCGACAAACTTTCTGGACATAAAATTTAGCTGATTCCGAGTCCGAACCGGTCCGATAGGCCCGATTTACTGTAGCCCAAGATGAGGTGACGGAAATCCGAGAAGCTATATAAAGGGAGGAAACCTAATTCGTGGGGAACAACCTTCACCCACGAATTTGCAGCCACCAAAGCCATGTTTTTGCCTCCCCCATGGATCCCATCTCCATGGGAAAGGGCTCCCAAGAAGCCATGAAGGAAGGATGCTAAGGGGTGGTGCTCCCCTATGATACCGGCGGCGGGGAAGGAGTCCTCCGTGACGCCACCACCGCCACTTCACCATCTTCACCGCCATCTCCATCGACTCCACCGCCATCTCCATTACTGACTCCCATGATGAGGAGGGAGTAGTTCTCTCTCGAGGCTAAGGGCTCTACCGATAGCTATGTGTTCATCTCTCTCTCTATGCATGATCATATTGTGATCATGAGCTTTGTAATCAAGAAGATCTACCTTGCTACTCAAGTGCTTTAATAGATTTCTGCTCTCCCCATGTGTGTGAAAGTGACAGCGTGCACACCATGGTGGCACTTAGGCTAGAAATTAAAATTACTTGTTATGAGTTATATTTGGAGTTGGATGTTTCTATGAAATTGTGGTGTTTGTTGGAACCATCTAGAGCTCAAGGTGACACTATGGGGTTATCTAGATGGGGAAAGTGGACTTTGAGGTGTGTTGTTATAGCCCTACCATGGATTAGAGTGTCCAACCAGAGAGTAGTTCAGAGTAGTATCATGTAGATAATATATTTATATGAGAGTGTTCACTTGTGAAAGTATGATCCCTAGGCCTTGCTTTTAAGCATTGAAACATCGTTTGCAACTAGATCTGTTACATGTTTACTTGCTTCCATCTTTATTTGAGTTTGCCTTTAGTCTCAACCACGCGCCATCAAAAGTATTTTCTGGCACCGTTGCCACTTATAATTATCTATACCACTTGTATTTCACTATCTCTTGGCCGAACTAGTGCACCTATACACCTGACAAGTGTATTGGGTGTGTTGGGGACACAAGAGACTTCTTGTATCTTGATTGCAGGGTTGCTTGAGAGGGGATACCTTTGACCACTTCCTCCCTGAGTTCGATAAACCTTGGGTGATCCACTTAACGGAAACTTGCTGCTGTTCTACAAACCTCTGCACTTGGAGGCCCAACAACTGTCTACAAGAATAGAAGTGCATAGACATCAAGCTATTTTCTGGCACCGTTGCCGGGGAGGTAAGGTAAAAGGTACTCACATCCTCCGGTGTGAATGCTCGAAATTGTTTCCTTTAGATTCTGCAATTTTGTCTTTTTGTTTCTTGTTTTGACTAGTTAGGCTTAATGGAAAACAACAACAAAATTAAGAGATTTATAGTATTTATCTTGAGTTAGGACATTAAGTGTTTAAAGAGAAAATTAAAAAACCTATTGAACTTTATTTGCATGCTAATAGCAATGTTGTTAGTATGAATTCTTTGGACACCATTATTGCTAATGTTATGGAAAAGACTAAGCTTGGGTAAGCTAGTTTTTATGAAATTGATCATTTTAGTTCCCCAGCTTTAGAAGATAGCTATTCTATTGCTTATGATGATACAAAACCTCCAATATATGATGATTATAATGATAAATATCATATTTTCAGTCAACCAACTATTGAGGAGAAAATTAATTATGATTACAATATGCCTCCTATATTTGATGATTATGGTGATGAGAATAATAATGATAGATATTTTGTTGAATTTGCTCCGGTAATAATAATGATAGAATAATAATGATAGGTGTGTGCATGTTCGAAGTGTACTAAAATCTGGGCCAAGTGGAACTTAACCCGGCTCTAGGTGTGTGCATGTTCGAAGTGTACTAAAATCCAGGCCAAGTGGAACTTAACCCGGCTCCAGGTGTGTGCATGTTCGAAGTGTACTAAAATCCGGGTCAAGTGGAACTTAACCCAGCTCTAGGTGTGTGCATGTTCAAGTGTACTAAAATCCGGGTCAAGTGGCACTTAACCCGGCTCTAGGTGTGTGCATGTTCGAAGTGTAGTAAAATCCGGGCCAAGTGGAACTTAACCAGGCTCTAGGTGTGTGCATGTTCGAAGTGTACTAAAATCCGGGCCAAGTGGAACTTAACCCGGCTCTAGGTGTGTGCATGTTCGAAGTGTACTAAAATCCGGGCCAAGTGGAACTTAACCCGGCTCTAGGTGTGTGCATGTTCGAAGTGTACTAAAATCCGGGCCAAGTGGAACTTAACCCGGATCTAGGTGTGTGCATGTTCGAAGTGTACTAAAATCCGGGCCAAGTGGAACTTAACCCGGCTCTAGGTGTGTGCATGTTCGAAGTGTACTAAAATCCGGGCCAATTGGAACTTAACCCGGCTCTAGGTATGTGCATGTTCGAAGTTCTCACGGAGCTACGTTAATGTTCTAAAAGAGCATCCGACCGAGTAACAAGTCACTCCCCCGGAGGCTCGGGGACTAATGGTTATAATCTACAACTTGTCAAGGAGAAGTAACGTACCTCCATCATTCGCCCAGCGAGATTAATAGCTTTTGCGGCCGTGTTCATCTGAGCGGAAAACTCGGCAGGACCGAACTTTTCCGGGAGATCAGATTCCTGGACTACCTCGGCCTTGTTCCAATTCATAACAAATTCCATCAGGCTCGGAGGGTACCGTTCACCCGTGGGCATATGGGGCGTCACCAAGCCCTTTGCATGTGCTTCCTTCCTCTCCACCAAGGCAAGGGAGGGGCTGGTGTGCAGAACCAACTGCTGGGCTTCGGTTGGCTCGGCAGGCGCGTCCCTTGCCGCTGATGTCTTCTTGGGGAGCATTGACACAAGGGTGCGCTGCCCAGACTCGACGGCAGTGGGCTTGGTAGCGTCTGGAGCTTTCTTGCCTTTGGCTTGCTGGGTAGAGGAAGCTATAGCAGCGGTTTCCCCTGCCGAGGTTGAGAGGACTCGGAAGATGCAGAGGAACTAGGTGCTGGTACTCTCGCGGCTGGGCTTGGTGCCGACGCGGAAGTTTTCGCTGCCGGAGTTGATGCTGATGCCGAGGTTGGAGTTGGTGCTGGTCTACTTGCTGGTACAGGAATTGGTGCTGGGGCCGAAGTAGCCTCAGTGGCTGCTGGTTGAGGTGTTGTCGAGGCGGTGGATGCCGTTGCTCCGGCTAGGCCGGTCTCCCCCACCCCAAGGTTACCCTCCTCTTGCCGAGGTGGAGCTGAACCCGGAGCGGCCGCAGAACCCTCTGGGATAGGGCTCAGCGGGCGTGACTCGTCGTCACGACGGGGAGAAGGGCTAGGTCGGAGAGGGGAAGAGATGCTAGATCCACTTTGAGGGACCTCCACCGGAGCCCTGCAAAATCAAATAGCGTTAGAAGACAAATTACGACGAAGTAAGAAGAACGAGTTACAGAAGAAAGAAGGACTTACGCATCCAAAGTTTCGGCCGCTTTGGGTTTCCGAGCCCTTCATGCTGGGGCCTTGCCTGCTGGTTTGGGGGCTGTCTTGTCCCCGGATTTCTTTCGCCTTTTAACGGGCTGAGAGGGTCCGGAGGAAGAACTCAAAGAATCCTCACGTTTCTTCTTCGTGGCCACCGGAACAGGCTCGCCCGTAGCGAGAGGGGGATCCTCGTGAATATGACCGCCGGGGTGAGCTGATGGCGGAAAAGCAAAAGAAAGGGGGACAACCTCAAAAGGTTCAATCACCTCGATTTCCGAGTCATCTTCAGGATTTACCCGTGGGTCGTTTCATGGCGTCGGTCATAGGGAGGAACATCTCCTGGTCCGGCTCTTCTTCATCCGGAGTCTCCCGGTCTGGCACCCACTTAAGGGATGGATCGGTGCCGTCCTCAAGGGTCTGCTGAAGGAATTGCTGAGGAAAAGAGCGAACAAAAGAGTCAAAAATTGCAACAATAACTGACATGAAATTAGTCCGGGTTAAGTTTGCAGCATGAAACTTACCGTGGGAGGAAGCCGATCATGGCAGAAATGCTCAATCCCCCAAGACCAATCAGTGGAAAAGTCCTTGTGAGTGGTGAAGAGAGCCTTAACCCGGCGATAAATCTCCGAGTTACTCAGCTCGAAGGATGAGGTCCAGTTAGGATCGCGGCCGTATCTCATGTGGCACACCTTGTGGGTGCGCTTCTGGAGGGGTGAGATTTGGTTACGCACAAAGGTGATCATGGCATCCTCGTTGCATAGCCCGAGCCCCTTCAGTTCCGCGAACCTTTTGCTCACTTGGTTGGCCAAGGCTGTGGGCTTCTTGGGGATCACATCCCACAGGTCCGGGTTAGGTGGACCCGGAGTGTAGGGAAGCAACCGGATCAAGTCTTCGGCGCCCGTATTCCGGACATAGAAGAAGGTCCGGGCCCATCCTTTGTAGGACTCTAGCCCGGTGACCCGGGGAAAAACAGAAAATCGCCGGGGTGAAATGGAGGCCGCTCCAAATTGAGTGAGCCGCTTGTCCTCTGGATCAGCGTGGATGTTGGGAATGACGTTGCGACGAAGGCCGAAGAGCCAGATCCATAGCTCTTTCGTGGGACATAGTCCGGCGTAGCCTTCGATCGTAGAAGCAAAGACAGAAAGAGAGGTGATGGCGTTGGCTGGAAGGTGGTGTGGCTGGAGTTGGTACGTATCGAGACAATCCCGGAAAAAATCACTCACCGGCAAGCCGAAGCCCCGTTGGAAATGGGACAGAAACCCAACAAACTCTCCCGGATTGGGTGAGGGGGCCAGTTCGTTGGAAGGAAGACGCGCGGCGACACCGGCAGGGATGCGTCTGGTCCGGTAGAGCCAGTCCAGGTCATCCTGGCAGACCCAGGAGCCGGCCCACGCGCCGCGGTCCGCTGCCTCAACGTCCTCTTCCATCTCCTGCTCAGCAACAATGAGTTCCTCTTCAGTCATCTGGTCCTCGAGGCCCTCGCTGGCACTGGAGGCGGTGGGGGACAGTGGCCGGGACTGGCGCGGACCCGTGGCGAGAAATTCGCGTCGCGGTGGCGGCGACGCGGAGGTGCGACGGAGAAGCGCGGCGGCGACGCTGCTAATTGGCGATGCTGGCGGCGGCGCGGTCACGAGGAAGAGGAAGAAGAATAGCAGTGGGCAGAGGGGTGCGGAGGGGGAAAATCCTAAGGGACGCACCCCTCCGCTATTTAACCACTCCCATCAGGGGTGAGTGGGATCGCGCCCTGTGGACCGGCCACACGCTGTGGCCGTGTATCGCCCGTCCGGACCAATCAGTGAGGAACCACACGGAGGGCCACAGGGCGGAGAGAGTCCTGTGACGCGACGCGCTGATGCGGTAAACGAGGAGGCAGGCGTGACGTGACCCGCGCACAGTGATAACTGACAATTACTGCGGCGGTTACTGTACCGTCCCTTAAAATAAGACGACATAATGATTACCCTTCACATGGGTTAGCGTACGAGAGAAGGAAGCAAGACCCAGATGGAACTGTGGTAACCCGGCCGGCAAGTGAAACTTGAAATGTGCGAAGGGAACGTAAATCTAAGCAGTCCGAGGTATAGAGGTAACTCGGCAATAACGACCGGGGCACAAAATAGAACCTGGTGTGGCCTTAGCGGCCAAGGCAGCTAAGACCACACCAGCTTCGGGGACTAATGTTGGGGGGATACCCCCGGGTAGGGTCACGCCGGGGTATAAAGGCCGAGAGAGCCGAGGTTCGGCAAGGCCAAAGCAGATGCTGGCCGGGTCACCTCAAGGCAGGCTGAATCACGGGGTAATCCGGACCTGGGGGCGTTCGCCTAACTAGGTCTCATCCGACTTAAGAAGTAAGTCGGAAGTGCATGTTTTACCTGTATGCAGGAACGGGTGTGGCCGGATGAACCATCATCTGGGTCACAGAAAGCTTCTAGGAGAAGGAAGGAATCTCGCTGGTCAAAAGGAGCCCCGGTACGCACTGCTTGAGCAAAGCGAGCAAGGACAGGACCACCGGGGCGTGGCCGACAAGCGTGACGACGCCCGTGTCGGCTGACGAGGGCGCCATCAGAGGCTAACGTAGCTAAAGCATGTGTGACGCGGGGGAAAAAGCACCCCGGTCGGCTTACCACTTTGGGAGGAGGCATATTCTTAGGAATATGCCTCCACGTATGCCCTAGGCAGAAACCGAGCCTCCCCTATAAAAGGGGGGCTAGGGCTTCTGTAGAAGGGGTTGATCTCTCTGCGATTCAGTTTTGGGCTAGGGTTTCAGGTGTGATCTGTGGGTGAGAGTACGAGAGCTCCTTCTTCCTCCTCTCGCCAATACAGCTCTAGGAGCACTTGTAACCTTGGAAGTAAATCAATACAAGCTCTTGTGTGGAGAATCACTTCACTATCCCTCCCTGGATTCCCCTAGCGAGTATTAGTCCCCACCTTTAGCCTATACATGGCATCTGTCGTGACACCACCACGACACACTACGATTAATAAGAATGACTATGCTTATATGGAGAGTAATACTTATTTTATGCATATGGCTCATGATAAGAATGTTTTATGTGATAGTTATATTGTTAATTTTATTCGTGATGCTACTGAATGTTATTATGAGAGAGGGAAACATGGTTTTATGTATCTCAACAACATTAACTTTCCCTTCTTTATGTTGAAAATTTTGAAGTTGCACTTGTTTTGCTTTACTATGCTTGTTGCTTTGTGCTTTCATGACTTGTTTCTTTACAAGATTATTTTTCATAGGAAGTGAGTTAGACTTAAATGTGTTTTGAATTTGCATCTTGATGCTCTCTTTTACTTCAATTCATATTCCTTATGTGAGCATCTTCTCAAACTATCATGCCTAACTTAAAGGCGTTAAAGAAAAGTACTTATTGGGAGATAACCCAAAAGTTTTAGATGAGTCTTGGAAGTTATTACCTTAGTAATAACCGCTTATTATCCTTTTTATTTGCTTTTTGTGCCAATAGTAACCTCTAATGAGAGAGAAGTAATGATTGGAAAAGTTGTTGTCCCGACACAGATTTTTGTGCTTCACCGTAAAACTTCGTGTAAAATATCTGTATGTCGTTTTGAGGTGTGAATTTTTGTGCTTCTGCCCCAGGTTGTTTTCTAACTTTCTTTAGTTCAACACTTTTCGATTTGAGCAACAGAAGATCTTCGAAAAAATTGGTTTTTACCTGCTGGTCTGTTTTGACAGATTTCTGCCATTATTTGCATTTGCTTCCTGTTGGTTCCTTTTTGAGTTCTCTTTGGGGAATTGAGATTTTTGATGGAAGTTATTCAATATCTTGTGTTTTAATGGAAGTTTTATTGGTGTTAAAACTGAACCTAAAAACTTATTATCTTGAGTGCACTAATGTTGCTAATAAAGATTGTGTGAAGTTTTGTATGAAGGAAAAATTTCAGGTGTATGGAGAGAATGATGTAATGAGATGAATAATGGACTAAGGCTCAAGCTTGGGGATGCCACCCCGTGTCACCCCAAGAATTATCCAAGAAGTACAAGCGTCAAAGCTTGGGGATGCCCAAGGCATCCCCTTCTTCATCAATAAAAATCTCAGGTTTCTTCCAAACACTTCATTTTTATTGTTTCATGCACAGTTGTATTGTTCTTGGAGCATCTTTGTTTTTGTTTTTGGTTTTCGTTTGCTTGGTTTGCTTAGTTTGCTTGAATAAACTGGCTGGTCCCCCTCTTTCATACATTAGTTTTCAAATAGATTGGTTTGGATTGGAAAAAAGTAGGAAAAGTTCATGCTTAAGTGGTAAAAGGAGCTTGTTTTTGACTATGGCCTATGCTTTGTCATGTCATGCTTGATATTGTTTTGGCTTTATGCTTAGTGATTTTTGCTGTAGCATGACATGTTATAAACAATTGAGATTGCTTAATGTGCCTTGAAAGAATCATGCGTTGTTTTAGCATATTAAAGCATAGTATTGTGGTATTCTCCTTTGATGCTTTATTTGGGTTGACTTGGCGCATTCTCACACCATATTATGACTATACCAAGTCACCATAGCCTTTATGATCTTTAGTTTTCGACTTGTAGTATCATTTTATGCTTTGATTAATGATGGTTTGTCGCTCTGCATGATTATGGCCATTATTGCTCTCTTAGTTGGTCGCTCCTAGTCTTTTGCTAGCCTCCATAACCAAGTGTGAGTTCCACTCATGCATCCAACTCCAAATAAAACCAAGTTATTCCAAAGAGTCCACCATAACTAACTATTAGCATTTTCTATTCCAAGTATATTCATGTTTTTATCTACCTTCCAAATTAAACTTATTATGAGAAAACTAGTGATTAAAGCTCTCACGAACTTGATGGCACACTTTACTTTTCTTGCCCTTAATAAACTTGAAACATTGTGTCATCTATGTTGTATATGCTTGCACTTATATGTTGGGGATTAGCAGAACCATGTTATCATGGGGAACGCTTTCAACATTGCACTTATACTTTGTATCTAGTTGATATCATGCTCTTTTGTCTATGGATGTCATCGCTATGAAATGAAAGGGGAGCTTGTAAGTCCATGGAGTTATGTATGTGTGTTAGAGAAACGCCTAGGCCGCCGGTCTAATCCATGCCTAATCATGGTGGAAACCTGCAGCGTAACCATAATGAGCCGTCTATGAAGCATTCTTCTTATAAAAAAGTCAGATATTGAGAAAAAGAGAAAAAGAAAAAAATATATGAGAAAAGAGGAAAGAGAGAAAAAAACACCATTTTCCCATGGTAAATAAGAAGATTGCTGAGATGCCCGTTGTATGCTTGCCTTGTCATTTTGATATGGGGATTCTTCCATATCATCGGGCAAGGGGTATCCCGCTGGAGGTTCTCTATGATACACATGTACTTACTATGACAAGAACTTACCGGTAACTAAACTTGAGTAGCATGAGGAGCGGCCCTCGTATTCAAGGGACATGAGATTTCCAACTTATACTTTGTCAAGCATATACTCCATAGTTTGTTCGCTTTAACCTTAATCATTTCAAGATGCTTATGATAGGGGCAATGAGAGCTGAAAGCTAATAAGTACCATAATTTTTGGAAGCTCTTTATGAAACTTGAATCCCTGCTTCCTTCTGTGAAGGGCCTTTCTTTTACTTTTATGTTGAGTATCCATCTTCTATCTTTATCCACCTATTGAGAGAGCATAGTGATCATTCTTAGTTTAATGTGCATTGTCCTAAAACTTGTTGATTGATTCATAACTGTGATATTGCTTGTTCTTAAATTATTTGTATCTATTCACCCTTATGAACTTTGAAGGTGTCCTATGCATTTATGTTTTGCTACACTATGAGGGACAAGTTGAATACCATTCACATTATGCTTTATATATGTGAAACCCACAAACATCTTGCAAAGCATTGTTATTCATAATCTTTGTTTATATCATTTCATGTTAGAACATAGTTGCTATGTCTTATTGTTAGAACTCTATCTTTCATGTTCATGTTTAGAGTACCTTGATCCCAGCTATCAATGCTTTTACAATAATGATGATCAAGATTGTGTTGGTTGCGTGTCACCTCAAAAATTATATTATTTTTATCGTTTACCTACTCGAGGATGAGCAGGAACTAAGCTTGGGGATTTTGATACATCCATAACGTATCTATAATTTTTGATGGTTTTATGCTAATAATATGCTTTTGATACTCCTTTTTATATAAAGTTTATGATTTATTTGGAATAACCTACTAATAGTTACAAAAGTGCACAATGTTCTTGTTTTACACTTTGATGTGTAGGAATTACCAAGAATACAAGTGGAAACCTTGTTGGAGTCAAATTGGGATTTTCCAGAAATTTGTCTCAGAACTCTTTTTGAAGATGGTCACGTTTCGGGTCGAAGACGGCTTCAAACGGAAAACTCTTCAACTACAAAGTTGTTGAAAATTGCGCGGCAAACGGTCTGGACATAAAATTTAGCTGATTCTGAGTCCGGACGAGTCCTATAGGCCTGATTTACTACAGCCCAAGATGAGGTGACGGTATTCTGGTTACCCAACTTCTCGAGAGTGATTTGTTGAAACATATGAGGTTGAAATTTTGTTGACCCCTCTCCCCGCTATAGTAGAGAGAGGAGTTTTTATGAAACCCTCGAGAAGAGCCACCTCCCTCGTTGTTGGGTCGGCGATTCCTCGCTCTCCGGTAGCCGCTCCGGCGACGGGAGGACGGGGGATCGTCGATCTGCGACTTGTGAATAGCGTAGGTTCCTTTTGTAGGCCTGTCGGCGGCGCGGTGGAGGCGGGCGTGCTGTCGAGAAGGCGTTGTCTGGCAGATCTCATCCCCTTCCACGGCGGCGCACTTCGGTGCTCTGCGGTGGAGATCCCGCCTTTCCCGGGCTCTCGGCTCTTCGGATCCGAGGTGCCTGTCAAGCCCTCTCCGGCGTCGGCGTGGCGGTGGCGCTGGATCTTGTTCAATAAGGAGAAGGAAGCGGAGTGGAGTCTCGCGATGGTGAGGGTGGGCCGTAGTGTAAGCTCCCTGTAGCTGGCGACCGGCGACTTCCCGACCGTGGAGGGCATGTACCTGATCCAAGCCATCAAGAGGTACGGCGGTGGCGGCGCGCCACCGGCGGCATCAAGCTTGTCTCTCTCATCGGGATCTGGAGGACTTCGTTGTAATTTTACTTTGTTGCTGGATCTTTCTATAAGAACGGGACTTTAATACTACTTCCTTTTCCCCCAAAAAAAGATGAGGTGACGGGAATCCGAGAAGCTATATAAAGGGAGGAAACCTAATTCATGGGGAACAACCTCCACCCATGAATTTGCATCCACAAAAGCCACGTTTGTGCCTCCCCCATGGATCCCATCTCCATGGGGAAGGGCTCCCAAGAAGCCATGAAGGAAGGGTGCTAAGGGGCGGTGCTCCGTTGTGATACCGGCGGCGGGGAAGGAGTCCTACGCGGTGCCACCGCCGCCTCTTCACCACCATCTCCATCGACTCCACCGCCATCTCCATCTCCATTGCTGACTCCCATGATGAGGAGGGAGTAGTTCTCTCTCGAGGCTAAGGGCTCTACCGATAGCTATGTGTTCATCTCTCTCTCTATGCATGATCATATTGTGATCATGAGCTTTGTAATCAAGAAGATCTACCTCGCTACTCAAGTGCTTTAATAGATCTCTGCCCTCCCCATGTGTGTGAAAGTGACAGCGTGCACACCATGGTGGCACTGAGGCTAGAGATTACAATTACTTGGTATGAGTTATATTTGGAGTTGGATGTTTCTATGAAATTGTGGTGTTTGTTGGAACCATCTAGAGCTCAAGGTGACAGTGTGGGGTTATCTAGATGGGGAAAGCAGACTTTGAGGTGTGCTGTTATAGCCCTACCATGGATTAGAGTGTCCAACCGGAGGGTAGTTCAGAGTAGTATCATGAAGATAATATATTTATATGAGAGTGTTCACTTGTGAAAGTATGATCCCTAGGCCTTGTTTTTAAGCATTGAAACACCGTTTCCAACTAGATCTGTTACATGTTTGCTTGCTTCCATCTTTATTTTAGTTTGTCGTTAGTCTCAACCATGCGCCATCAAAGCTATTTTCTAGCACCGTTACCACTTATAATTATCTATACCACTTGTATTTCACTATTTCTTCGCCGAACTAGTGCACCTATACACCTGACAAGTGTATTGGGTGTATTGGGGATACAAGAGACTTCTTGTATCTTGATTGCAGGGTTGCTTGAGAGGGGATACCTTTGACCACTTCCTCCCTGAGTTCGATAAACCTTGGGTGATCCACTTAAGGGAAACTTGCTGATGTTCTACAAACCTCTGCACTTGGAGGCCCAACAACTGTCTGCAAGAATAGAAGTGCGTAGACATCACCCCATGGATTAGATGCACATAATCGCTACGAGGTTTCTCCCCAACCCGAAGCCCATGAGGACTACTCACTCATAATAATAAGATCAAGGATAGAAAACATTGTGCAAAATACTTAGATTGAAATCAAATATTCTTACAATGGTCACCGAATCACAAAGAGATCTAAAGTACAAAGTAATGGCTATGGCTAATGGAGGGGATGGAAGATGGAAGGGATGAACAATGGTGTGGATCTCCTTTGGTGGTGTTCTGATGCAATCTGCGAATAGCGTCTCTCTACGCGGTTTGACGAGACGGAGCCGCCACATGGTACGGGCGGGTCCTGCCCATACCAGTGGTCGTTACGGCTGTTGTCGCCTAGAATTGGCTCCACAATTACTTGGTCTTGTGGACTTCCTAAAAACCTTCATTATGACTCCCAATTTCGCATTAAAAAGTATGATTCCCTGGACAACACAATTCAAAGCAACAGTTTGCATATCTTTGCAATTATTAGTCATTAGTGGCAAGGATTGAGAGTTTCTTGTCAATTACTTGACTAAAAACAATGTTTAAACGTGGTGGAAGATGTTTATTTTTGGAGCCATCAACTTCCCCAAAGCTCAAACCTTGATCGCCCTCGATAAATAAGAAACAAAGAACTATAAGGAATTCAACATTTAAACTTGAAATAACGAGAATAAGAATTCACTTATGGTTGGTAGTCATATGCGTCTAGCACTTCATCCATTTGAAAGGCTTATCAAAGTTAGAGAGATGACCAGAATACTTTAAAAGCTTTGGTAAGTCAAGATAATCAAAGTAAAGTTTAATATAAGCATAAATAACTAGAAGTGTAACAATCAATCCAATTCTTCTAGTTAACTCTCAGCTTGCCAAGGAACAATAGGATATTTTAATAGCATAATTGAGTAAGAGAGTTCATGTCCTAAGTATCATAACAGCGGAGTGTCTTTCAAGAAAATTCATAAAGTAGTAACGAGACCATGCCAAGGACTTGTTATGTGGATCTTCATATATATATATATATTGTTCCTTCTTCAAGGATCATTGGGTGTTTCTTTTACAAGTGCTTGCACAACCTTTGAGAGTACCAATACTTTTGGCCATATATTGACATGTATGCCACTCATGTCATCAACTCATAGCCAAAATCCGGGATTATACCATAGATTGCTCAAAGGCTAGCGGAGTTTTTGGCATCCAAAGGTGTGCATGAGAAACATAGATCTTTTTAACTAGTGCCACGGTTTGATCCATAAGGTTATCTTTGGAATGCATCACAATTACCACTAGACTTCATTTCACTCAAACAACTTCTTTCAAGAGTGTCATCAAGTATATCAAAACATCTATGGGGTTAAGCATCTTCAAGGGTATATTCTCAAGACAATCATTCATCAAACAAGTCATAATTTCATACTTTTTCTTGTTGTACTTGTTTGGCAATATTATTTCCCAAGAAAGAACCGGTTAGCTAAAAGAACTAGAGCAAAAGCTTCGACAACTAATCATACATACCAATAAAAAGCTTTACTCTAACTATTTTGAATTACTCCCACTAGCATGGTATCTTAGGAAATCAACCAACTAAAATACACAACTCAAACTTCAAAAGTGGGAGACATAGGACATACCTCTCATGAATGACTTCATATTCCACTTCCTTAAAGGGATGTGTTCCTTCAAAACTCAAAGATTATTCCCATAATAATATTAAAGAAAAGAGGCAAAGTGTGAATCCACGTTCACAAAAAAAGGAAAAAATTGTATTTTTGAGGATAGGGATTAAAGAATAGAAAAGAACTTGCGACCAAGCAAGAAACTAAGAAAAGAAAAACAAACGAAAAAAAGAAAACTAAAAATGGAAGCAAAGGAAAAAAAAGCAAAGTGTTGGAATAAACCAACACGAGTGCTTCAAAGCTCTCAAGGAGCTAGAGTACAACCTCATTATTATATAAATAAAATTTTCAGGGGAACACAGTACATCGCCAATCTCAGGCTTTTGCAAGCCCTTTTGTTGCTCATTGTGGTGGTGGTTGATAATATCCCATGTTCCATTGGCTATCATGGAACTGGGTGGCGAGGTTGGCAGAAGCATCTCGACGGTTGATGGAGAGTTTGTTCATGTTTTGGATATTTCCTTCGAGAGCACATATATGTTCATAGGTATTGTAGTAGTTTGGTGGCTGCGTATCTTGTCTGAGTCCCTCTTGTTCTACTTATTCATCATCTCCTGCCTCTCCCATGGGTATTTCTTGATGGGGTAGACCTGCCTCAACATGCGCGTCAAAACACAAACGTCCATCCTCGATAGAGAATAGATCATTAGGCAAAGGAGCTGGGGTCAAGTGATCCTCTCCAGGTATATCAAGGAAGTATCTACCATTAGTTCTAGAAATCATACCACATGCTCTTAGAGTAGAAAAAGCAAGACGTGTACTTCCTGTCAATGGTTGGATGCTACCTAGGTTGATGTGAAGTGTGCGTGCAAGAATGGTTACAACTCCTCCTTTGCATATGGGTCCTCGAGATTGCAGATCTTGATGCTTAAGGTAAAACACAAGAAGGGCACCCAAATTTGGCGTTAAGTTATAATTAATAATAACATCTTTTGCGAGGACCATCATGTCCTCCTCATTGAATCTAGTAAACTCACCACATGCCTACAAGGTATTAGCAATACCATAAAACAAATAGCGAATAGCAGGATGATCAATTTGATTCCCCTTGGGTGTGTTTTCACGAATTCTCATTAAATTAAAGTAGTCCCAAGGTGCAGGATTTAAAACAAAGGTGGTGGAGCGTATGTCGGTGTTGTTGTTGGCAAACCCAAAATACTGAGCCCACTGGTCGAGCGTATGTCGGTGTGTTTCCACGAATTCTCACCACGTGCCTGCAAGGTGTTCACAATACCATAAAACAAATAGTGAATAGTAGGATGATCAATTTGGTTCCCCTTGGGTGTGTTTCCATGAATTCTCATTAAATTAAAGTACTACCAAGGTGCAGGATTTAAAACAAAGGTGGTGGAGCGTATGTCGGTGGTGTTGTTGGCAAACCCAAAACATTGAGCCCACTAGTCGAGCGTCAAGGAGTATTCACAGTTCATAATACGAAAGTTGATGCGATCAACTCCAGGCATCTGTTACTCGGAACAATAGTGAGAGCACACCGTATGCGTCAAGGTGCTGGGGAACTCAAGCGTCAAGCGGCGGTATGTGGCGACATCCTGGAAGACAAAGTCATACAAACCAACATTATTGCAAAATAAATCAGAATCAGCACGAATGCCAAGTTGGTTCAGGATATAGGGACACGCCTACTTGGTGGACTTGATTTCTCAGAGCTTGAGACAGTCGAAACGGTTCAGCTGAAACTCCTCGGTGAACTCGATACCAAGTGACTCGAGGGTCAACGTATCAACAGGTGGTGCGGCAGGTTCCGCAGCCATCACACGTGTACGGCTCCTCATGTTCATCTAAAACAAGATAAATAAAAATTTCTAATTAATTTTTTAGTCCAATAGAAACATAGCATAAACGATCCTCTACACTTGTTACAAAAGAAACTCCGCTAAAAACAATACTAAGCATGCTCAATATCAAGACTAGTTGAAGAACAAGACCTAAGTCTAGATTGATAATGGTGAAAGATTTAGTAGAGTTTTGTTGCAAATAAGTTGGGGATCGAAGGAGAATCATACCTTAGATCGACTGGGTGTGAGTAGTCGAATAAAGATTGAGTAACATTGAATATCCAATGGAGGTGGTTTGAAGTTTGGAGGAAGAACAAAGATAAAAGTTTGTGTTTAGGGATTTCAGGTTACCTCCTCCTGGGTTTTATGGTGGGCGTGTATGTGGTATGGGCGGGCGGTACGGCCGGAGCCCGCCCGTACCAAGTAACATACCTTGGGGTGATGAATCCCTTCCGGCGATGCACTCGGTATAAGTGTACAGTCGCGCGCGCCATACTACTAGTTGTTATGTAGTCAGTACTTTTTTATTGATGTTTTGCTCGAGGGTACGGTACGAGTGTGTAGTACGGGCACGTCTGACCATACTAGTGGTCGCTACGACCCCTAGGTCATGCGGCAAAAAATCAAAGTTTCTATTTTCCAATGCCTCGAGGTGGTACGGGCGCACGGTACGGATCCTTCCGATTGTACCACTGGTCGTTATTCGGCCAGTGAGCTAAAAAACTCATAGAATTTGGTTAGTAGCTTCGTGCATCTTTACACACCTTATCAAAGGACAAAATAATAGCAAATAGTATTCATAAAAATCAGCAATACTTCTTAGGCCATGTGTTAGTAAAAATAAAAGATTGAGGATTACCTTATTTCTTCTCCTCTCTCCAAAGGTCTTCTTGAACACTCATTATTAAAAACAAAAACAAACTAAACTATATTAACACAAGAGTAAAAACTTTTATTTCACATGGGTTGCCTCCCATGAAGCGCTTCTAGTTAAGGTTAATTAACTTGACCCAGATGGTGATCATTTAGGTTTAATGAGTGGAACACCCACTCCAAAGTTATTGGCTTTCAATGTAATTATACCATCATCATCTTCATCGTTAGGTTTGGCATTCTTCTTCCTAGGGAGGTGGACCATAAAAGGATCTCTAGATGGTAGTCATATTCTCACATTCCCTTCATGTAAATTGATTAACGCTTTAATAGTTCTTAGGAAAGGCCTACCTAGAATTATAGGTGGGATCTTTAGGCATGTCCACAGTAACAAGATCAATAATAGCGGGACTACCTTTAATTTTAACAACTATATTTTCTTTTATCCCAACAGCTTGTTTCTAAGTTGAATCGGCTAGATGGAGTCTTAGTTCAATAGTTGCAAATGGCCCCAAGTTTAACTTGTCAAATAGACTTTTGGAAATTGTTGAGACGCTTGCACCAAGATCACAAAGTGTAGATATCTCATTAACCCCAATCTTAATTTTAATAGTGGGCTCAAATATATCATCTAACTTAGCAGGAAGCTTATCAGCTAGTCTCATATAATCCATCTATAAATATCGAACTTTAGATGCTACTTGTTGAATAAATTGTTGGTACATAGCATCATTACCTTCTTCTATACCAGGATTCTTCATGGTGATTATATTTACTACATCTTCCACGGTATATTCAGGTGTTGGTGCGTTGCTATAATCCAGCTCTTCGGGCTTCTCTTCAGTTGTTACCATCCTTATCATCTTGAGGTATTCTACCGGATTTGGCTTGGGCTTCCCAGCAAACTTCGCTAGTATGAGAGCTTGTCTCTCGGCTACCTTGCCCAATTGAGTCTCCATGGTCTTTGTCTTTTCCTGTAGAGCCTGCACATCATTTCTAATTGCAACGGATTGGTTAGATAATTTTCCTATACTACTTTCATGGTTCTTCGTGATTTTAATAAGCATATTATTTTGCTCGGTTTGAGCTTGCATAAAAGTTCTAATAGTTTTCTCAAACGAGAGATTGCCATGATTTGCTCCATTATGATTATCATAATTATTGTAAGGACCTCCTACAGGATTAGAATAATTTTTTTGAACATTAGAAGCAAATTTTTGGTTCTTCCAAGAAGGATTATAAGGAGTGTGAGCTATAAAATTAACATTGTTAACATCGGTAGCGATAGCATTAACTTGGGTATCTTCCTTACCCTTTACTATGTTGAGCAACTTGTCTACCTTAGATGTAAGCTCTCCATTGTTTACCTCGGTGATTGAACTTACTCTTTTAGAGGTTCATTCCACATGCCATTGAGCATGGTTGTTTTGCATATCATCAAGTAATTTCTTTGCAACACTCAGTTGCTTTCCCATGATTGTTCCTCCTGCTATGGTATCGAGCATAGACTTATACATTGGGTTAAGGACATTATAAAATAAATGTAATATAATCCATTCTTCCATCTCATGACTAGCACAGTTCATTATGGCTTCTTTCATCCTTTCCCGTGCAAGTGCTAGTGGCTCACGATCTCCTTGTCTAAAACTTGTAATGTTGGATCTTAGTTGCATAGTTTTAGCTGGGGGAAATAGTCATAAACATATTAGTGCATTCCTCCCAAGATTCAATAGTGCCCTAATACCTTCGATCTGGATTACGGATGTAGTATAGCTTATTTTTCCCTAGTAGACCTAGGTTATCGAATCCTCGAGAAGCAGATGCGTAGTGAAGTTACTTTAACGGACCTTCAAGAGTATTAGAATTCCTTTTGTGTTTTTACTAGACCAAGAGTTTGTGTCTTTTTGTTGTTGTCGATGATGGAGAGAGAGGGCCTAGGGCGTTCGGTTTCACCTGTAGTTGTGCAAAACATCTGATGGGAATAAAATATAGAAATAAAGTATGCATGTAATTGTTAGAGCAAGATAAATTATATGTGGGCAGTGCATCCATAATTGCTATTGCCTCCGCAACCGCTTATAGCAATAACCTACTTGTCTCATCCATAGAAGAAAGAGAACTAATGATATGCATAGTGATGTCACCATTAATCCCAAGTAAATTCGTCACATACAACCGTACTACCCCTTCTGCCATTGGGGTTCCCAACTTGCAGATCAGTCATTACTCATACTCCTTATACCTGGCTCAACCCTCGGGGTCTTGGGTACCTGACAAGTCCATAGATTGAGGCAAGAGAGGATACAATAATCATCATGGCATACAAACTAATACATGATCCCATCTATGATAAATAACATGCACAAACGCTACATGGCTAGGCTGAAGCCCTTAGCCCAAGGAGGATTACTCGCACATAGAGATGAGATCAACAATGACAAACATTGTAATGAAAAGCATAAGATTGATAGCAATAGTCTTACAATGTCGCCAATCAAAGAAGAGATCTACTATTACAAGTGGTGGAATATGGCTATAGAGATGGAGAAGGGTTTTGAGATCTAGAGGCGGCTGGTGATCTGGGGCAGAGACTTTTGGACGAGACAGGCATGTTTTCTCATCGCCCGAGGCTTCTTTATATAGGGGTTCCTTCATGAAAGTTGTTTTGTTTCACCTAACGGTGGCGGTGCCATCTATACGATTGGAACTATACGGCCGGAATTTTGTCCCGATCATATAGTTGGTCGTTAAAGTGCCTGCCTCTGCTTCACGGCTCCTGGTTTCTTCTGGTTGTTGGAAATCTCGTATCTTTGACTTTAATGTAGTGATTCCCATCTTCAAACGACATTATCTACGCAGGAAAAAATAGAAAGAAAGGATTGCATACCCCTTTGAATATTAGGCATTAGTGGCAGGGTTTAGAGAGATATTTCATCAAAAATATGAATAATATCTAGTTTAAATGTGGATGTAGATGGCTATATTTCAGAGCCATCATGCCCTTAGGTAGATCTAGCAACTAGTCCTTAGATTTTCCTCTAAGAGAGAAAGGAAACAATCGTAATTTAATAGCATTTGGATCTACATCCTTAATACGCATCATGTCGCAAATTTCAGTAAAAGTATTAAAGTGCAAGCCTGAATCCTCAGAAGATGAGTCTCCAAATTGGTTTTGCTGAACCAAACTTAAAAGGTTAGGCTTAATTTCATATGCTTCTGAATCAACAACGGGCTGAGTGATAGGTGCATGAATAAAATCATCAGTGGAAGTAGCATACTCCCCAAGTCTCTTTTGAGCCATGGCTCTTATATTTTTGGTATTTTTAAAGTAAAGAAAACAAATAACAAGTAACTAATTTTTGGGGTTTTCAAACAGATAACTAGAAAGTAAACTAATAACAATAAATAAACTACAGACAAATAATAAAACTAAAAACAAGGTCTCTAGTGACCTCACCAGGATAACGAAACTGCTTCCTCGGCAACGGCACCAGAAAAAGGGTTAATACCTTCGATCTGGATTCACGGATGTAGTATAATATTTTTTCCCTAGTAAACCTAGGTTTAATTGAACCTTAGAAAGCAATGCTAAAGGAAAGAAAAAGGACATGTCTACAAAACTTTGTTTCTTTGTTTTACCTTTGTTTACTAGAGCAATCTAGTTTACTTTTATAATGGGTTGATTCAATGGATGGAGATAGTCTAGGATTGAAGATCCACCTGCAGTTGCACATCATATGGGATAAAAGACAATAATAAGCATAGTCATGTGGAATCGGTAATAGGGATAATCTCTTGTGGGCAACACATCCTAATATACTAGAGCCCCTGTGATGCAGCAGGCATAGCAATAGTCTTTTAATCCAACAGAGTGTACCATGAAGCAGCGGGCTACAAATGATCATTAAGTGTAAAACACAGATCAAAGCATTAAGTTGTGATGTTGTTGTGATTCTGATAGCTATGAGATTCGACACATTTTGATGGCTTTATTTGATGGTTTTCTCTCGTATTTGATCGTTTTTGGGTTTACCTAACGCTCATACTTCGGTAGCAAAGAAAACTTGGTTTTTAATGTGTGTTTTAGGTTCTGAACATCAACAAAGGGATCTAACTAGAGAAACACAATATTCTGGAGAAAATAAGCGAGTCTCACTTTGGAAGCACGCGAGGGGAGCTCACAGAATCTTTAACGAGCAACTATATGGCGGGAATATTTTTTCGGCCGTATAGTTCCCGCCGTATAGTTGCCTCTGCCTCTGTCTTGTCAAAAGGGACAACTTCCGTGAAAGGACCAGGGACGAAAACACAACACAACAGTCGTCACACCTTCCAGAAGGGAGAAAGAATAGGTCTAGAGAAGAAGGAGAAGACGTTCTTCATCTCGCTCCATGATCTTCGACCTCCTAGCCAATACACCCCATAGCCACTACTTGTACTTGAGAGAGAGAGAGGGATCTCCACCTTGCAAGACTAGGGTTTGAGATTGTTTCTACCCATCTTGAATTGTGTTGGATATTTTTCTATTCTTATTGTGGATCTCCACGGTATACAAATACGATTTCCCTTTATTTAATTATATTGATGATCCGTTCTTCTCTCATGTGTGAGTAATTCCCTTGGGCGTGGGAGATATAGGGGATTGATGAGATGTGATATGCTTTCATATATTTTCCGTTAGTTTGTGATCGATTCTAATTACAATAATATATGTTCTTGACTATTTGTGGGCTTGTTGTCCAATTAAGGGCCCATACAACATGATACCTTGTTGGAGACAGATAAGATCGTGTTCGCTAGTGGACCAGCGACCCTCGGGTGACACAGGAATATCAATGGAAAGCTAGTTGACTCGAGTATAACGAGTAACCACTATGCTTATTGCATTAGTCCGATCCAAGGAGCTTAATCGCTAAGCAACCTGAAGGGTCTTAATCATCTAGTGTCTGATCATGTTTTTGGTAGCAGGATAGTAGGAGTATTGAAGTTGGGATGAAATCTACCAAGAGGAGTTCCGACTAATTATGGTTTTCTCGCCTACACATATATCTATAGGATTATAATTGTTACATTTACCACTCGTCCACCTGGCACAGTCACTATCACCATGAACTGAATTTCCCCGTGCCTTCTTTCGCCATCTGCAGGAAACAACAAACAAGCAAAGTCGTTCTTTACTTTTATGCTTCATATTTCTGAATTTCACGTTTTAGTTTTATTTAAATCTATCGCATTTGATCAAAACCCCATTCTTTTCAACACTTGCAGTCAATTCACTCGAAGACCTGTGACAACTTTGGGTGTGCCAAAGACTTCACCAATAAACACTTACCTTTGGGCTCCCTGTGGGATCGATATCTGAACTTCCAAACTAGCTACAAATGATTTGTGCTCTTGCAGACATCAAGCTATTTTCTGCCGCTGTTGTCGGGGATCTAAGCGCTAAGTGTTTATCTTTTGATATTTCAGGTGTTGCTACTACAAAATGTTCTCCTTAGGATACAAAGGGTCTACACGCTCTGGTAGGACCTACCTACCATATTATATTGAGTGTGTGCCTGCTCAAAGGTGCGAAGAAATTATTGAAAAACTTTTAAGATCAAATAAAGTGAAGTTGAAAACCTGAGTGATATTATATAAATCATGTCTATTTACAGGACAACTCCTATGAAACATGAGAAAACTCTAAGGGAATACAGTGCTCCAAGTTCTGAATTTCTTAAACAACCAATAGAATTCCCTAATCCTGGAGTTAGAGAATATCAATTTGATGGTGGAATCATTAAAATTTTGTAGGAGAAAGCTTTTAGTCGAAGGGAAGATGAAGACCCAGGAAGACACATTAGAGAATTTGACAACGTGATAACATCGCTCGGACCAAAAGGTTTGCCCAGAGACTTCTCTCATCATAAATTATTTCGATGGTCTCTTAAAGGTAAAGCTCTAGAATGGTTATACTCTCTGCCTCGCCATTACATTAAATGTTGGGAAAACTGCATTACTAAATTCATAAACAGGTTTATTCCTTTTACAAAGGTAACTGGACTAAGAAAGAACATAGGCAATTTTAGTCAGAATGTGGGAGAAAACTACCCACAAGCCTGGGAAAGATTCTTTGGAATGATCAATAGTATACTTAATCATGGCTATTCCGAACTAACAATTTTCCATTTATTTTACCATGGTCTCAATACTCAATGTAGAGAGTTGCTTGACTTCTCAGCAGGAGGATCAATAAATACTTTAACTATTAAAGAATGTTTGGAATTAATGTCTACTAGGGCTAAGAATGATTCTTCATATAATCCTGATTTTGGCACTAAGCCGGAAAAAGGGATACTTCAGATAACTCCTGATCTTATGCATGAGGTACGCAAAACTATGAAATAAAAAGGTATACCTTCTGAACTTGCTAAGGAAAACAAAGAAGATTAGTTCCAAGTTTTAACTAAAGAAGATGAAACTAGAAAAGTTTTTTAACAATTAAAGCATCAACAAGTAAAATCTCATAATAACTTGCATAGGCATTTCCAAAAACATAAAAAGATTTTGGCAGAACTCACGGAAATTATGATGAGATAGGCCAAGAAATAAAATTATTTCATAAGTATCTTAGTATGATTGAAACCAAGTGTGAGAAAATAGCATCTGGTTATCAAATTTTTCTTCGTGAAGACGAAGATATTCCTGTTTCTGCTAATGTTGTCACAAGAAGGGGTGCAGTTGTTACAGTACCCATTGGACCACCGGAATATGAAGCTAAAAAAGAGCGTGAGGAAAAAGCCTTGCTCGAAGCAAGCCAAGAAGATGACACATTGGTGGATCCTCAAGATGAAACTGAGACGCAAGAGCAGACCAAGGGGGACAAAAATGATCCACAAGATGATCATTATGACTCTGATGTAGAGACGGTTGATCCAAGAGAAGATAAAGAAACAAGCCAGGAAGATGAAGTTGTTATAGTAGAAAAGAAGAAAAGAAATAAGCAACAACAAAATAAAGTAATGAAAGAGCCTGACCCCCCAAAAAAGGTAAAAGACAAGAGTAAGTCAGGTGAGAAAAAGCTTCCTTATCCTGATCGAAAAAATAAAGCATCGGATGAGGTAATTTATAATTATTTCACAAAGGAACTTAGTGACCTTCGTCTGGAAATTCCATTTGTGGATGCAATCAAAGTTCCAACTTATGGTAAATTCCTTCATGATATTCTTAGTGGAAAGAAAGAAATAACTGAAACTGTTGCCATGGTAACTTGCTATCCTGCTAATGTGAAGCTGTTGTATAAGTCTGGAGATCCCGGAATACCAGCTATTTCATGCTCAGTAGGTAAAACTAATATTCACAATGCCTTGTGTGATTTAGGAGCAGGAGTTAGTATAATGTCATACTCCCTCTATAAAATGTTAGGATTAGGGGAGTATTTTCCTACTACTATCACTTTACAGATGGCTGACAAGTCCACTAAACAACCCGTTGGTGTGATTGAGGATGTCTTACTTAGGACAGATGAACATGTTATTCCCACTGATTTTGTTATTCTTGAAATGCCAAAAGATGAAAGATTATCTATAATACTTGGAAGACCCTTCCTTAGTACTGCAGGTGCATCAGTAGATTGTGCAGAAGGGAAGATAAATCTTTAATGTTTATGATGCTGAAATCATCCGGTATTTTCCAAAGAATCTAGAAGTAGGAGAAAGATATGTTCCACCGGCAAAACGAGTTCACGTGGTAAGTGCCATTTATAAGGGGAAACCGAAGGTAAGAATCGAGAAGATAGAAGAGGTTGAGTTATGCAACCATTCTTAATAAATGTTTGATGGGAGTCAGCCAATTTTTCGTCAATTTAGTAGAACAAAGAATAAGAAGTTCATCGCATTCCTACCACTTTTTCATAGACATTTTTGCGGAAGCGCGCCCGTAAAGATGCAGTTGTCGAAAAGTAGTAGAAATATCGATTGAATAAGTAGAGAATAATAATAAGAATAAACGTTTGAGTTTTCTATTTGCAGAAGCCAAAATTTTGTTTTTAATATGCTAATGTTGGTCAACAATTTTTACTGTCATTTTTTTGCTAAAAATTAGGTATTTCGCTAAGTTATGGGATAAGAAGGTATCCTCGAAGACATAGATAATTTTTGATGTTTAGTGATGGTTTAACGACCAACTATACGTCGGGAATAAAAAATTACGGTTGTATAGCTCCGGTCGTGTAGTTATCTTTGCCATCAACAAATTTTCTTCGAAGGCACAGAGAGTTTAACGACCAACTATATGGCGGGAATTAAAAAATCGACCGTATAGCTCCAGTCGTATAGATATCGATGCCTCCGTACAAATTTTTTTGAAAGTATTGAGAGTTTAACGACCAACTATACGGCGGGAATAAAAATTTCAGTTGTATAGTTACGGTCGTATAGATATCGATACCTTCATAGAATTTCATCCCAAAGGTACTGAGAGTTTAACGACCAACTATACGGCGGGAATAAAAATTTCATCCGTATAGTTCTGGTCGTATAGATATCGATGCTAGTTTTAGAAATTTATCTCGAGAGGCAGACGGTTTAACGACCAACTATACGGAGGGATCATTTTGATCCGACCATATAGTTGTGCCCGTATAGCTGTTTTCTAAATAAAAAAACCCTAGTTGGAGGCGCCCCCGCAACTATACGGGCGGAGCAACATCACCCACCCGTATAGTTCCGACCGTATAGGTCAGCTCATTTTTCGTCAATTTAGTAGAATAAAGAATAAGAAGTTCATCGCATTCCTACCATTTTTTCACAGACATTTTTGTGAAAGCGCGCCCGTAAAGATGCAGTTGTCGAAAAGTAGTAGAAAAGTCGATTGAATAAGTAGAGAATAATAATAAGAATAAAAGTTTGATTTTTCTATTTACAAAAGCTAAAATTTTGTTTTTAATATGCTAATGTTGGTCAACATTTTTTACTGTCATTTTTCTGCGAAAAAATAGGTATTTCGCTAAGTTATGGGATAAGAAGGTATCCTCGAAGAAATAGATAATTTTTGATGTTTACTGATGGTTTAACGACCAACTATATGGCGGGAATAAAAAATTACGGCCGTATAGCTCCGGTCGTATAGTTATCTTTGCCATCAACAAATTTTCTTCGAAGGCACAGAGAGTTTAACGACCAACTATATGGCCGGAATAAAAAATTCCGACCGTATAGCTCTGGTCATATAGATATCGATGCCTCCATACAAAAATTTCTGAAAATACTGAGAGTTTAACAACCAACTATACGACGGGAATAAAAATTTCGGCTGTATAATTGCGGTCATATAGATATCGATGCCTTCATAGAATTTCATCCCAAAGGTACTGAGAGTTTAACGACCAACTATACGGCGGGAATAAAAATACCTGTCGTATAGTTCCGGTCGTATAGATATCGATGCTACTTTTAGAAATTTATCTCGAGAGGCAGACGGTTTAACGACCAACTATACGGCAGAATCATTTTGATCCGGCCATATAGTTGTGCCTGTATAGCTGTTTTCTAAATAAAGAAACCCTAGTTGGAGGCGTCGCTGCAACTATACGGGCGGAGCAACATCACTCGCCCGTATAGTTCCGGCCGTATAGGTCGGCACGACCACTTAATCGCACCGGGGCGGGTAGGTCTTGCTCCCCTCCTCATTATTTCTCTCATATTCTCTCTCCAAACCTCTCAAAATCCACCTAGAACTTTTGATTCTTCGCGGATTTTGTTTGTTTGAGTGGGAGAATCAATAGATCGGTATGTTTTTCTCCCTATCCATGCTTTATTTTCAGATTTCCATGGTTGAAACTCTAACATTGGTCTAGTGGATGAACTCAATCTTATTTCATTTTTCCTATTAATTTCTCACGTTAGGATTGAATTTTTCCACGTAGCATCGTTCATATATCATATAGAAACTATATGCCTAAGGTTTTTGTTGAAATTTTTAGTGCATCACGATGAACAAAATTGGTAACCTTTTTCGTTCGAGCAAGCGCCAACAGGGTGAGGGCTCAAGCTCGGGGTCCCGAGCTTCGCGCAACTCCAAGTTGGACATTGTCTCATCAAGGAGGGTGTTGCCCACACGTTGGGCCGACCACAACTTTCTCACTATGGCAGGATTGAAGGAGGACTTCGACCTCATGTGCAGCAGGTCGGGGTTGGCAGTGATTAGCTTCGCAAGCCACGACACCTACGCTGAACTCACCCACAAGTTCCTTGCCTCCTTCTACGATGACCACAAGGAGAAAGGTAACATGTGCACGATCATCTTCTCCAATGTTACTAACCTCTATAGCATCACAAGTGGAACGACTTGGGAGGTTATTTCTGTTAATGGTGGCAGACACTTTTAACAGAAGATGATGTCCACCATTCAGAACCCAACCATTCGCTACTATGCTCTGTTCCTCGCCAACACACTACTGGGGAGAGGTGACACGGGCGCCATGGCCAATGCAGACATGGCAATGATCACCAAGGCTCTCTTCCCTACTTCACCGTAGAGCCCCAGTCCTGCAGCTCTATTCATCCAGCACTTCTGCCACCAAAGAAACAAGACCAAAGGTGATATTCACATTGGTAGATTGGTAACCCACCTTGCCTATGCATTAAATGATGTATTACCTGTCATGGAACCTGTTGACGACTCCAAACTTATGGACGTCAAATATTTGAGTACTTGTGGCTTCCTTGGTGTTTACCATGCTAACCAGAGGCTCTAAGCATATCAATTCAGTTATCTTGATGATGTACAGGGTGAGCAGGTTCAGTTGCCCTGCCCCTAGGCCTTCTCAATTGTGGACAAGAAAACTTGGATCCTCACCAAGGACCAAGTGACGACAATCTTGGCCGAGCACCAGCACGAGGAGGAGGAAGAAGAAGGGTGGCAGGATGATGAGGAGCAGGAGCAGGAGGAAGAGCAGGGACACAACCCTGCTTGGGAGGGACAACAGCAGCAACAACAAGGAGGAGCATGGGACCCATGGCCTAACCAGCCACCATAGGGGTACAGCTACGTTCCCTATCAGGAGTTCCAACAGCTCAACCAATGCGTTGGGAGATCGACCACACTCTTCAGTAAGTGAATGAAGATGTGAATACTTTGACACACAACTTCAGTCACTTCATGACCCACTTCCCTGACTACTACCAGCAGTATCCGCACTAGCCGCCAAATGATGGCAACAACCGAGCCCGGCAATAGCCTAAGCTTGGGGGAGGTTTGAAAACCTCCAAACTTTGCATTCATATTTCATTTCTTCTTTTAATTTATTTACTTCAAATTTGCATGTTTACTTTTAGCTTTGCATGTCTAAATCAAAAATACAAAAAAATAGTTGTAATTTTATTTGCAAGTTTGTTTCTTTGTTTCTCTCGGAGATTGCTTAATTTTAGGTGACTTGGCAATAGGAAAGTATAGAGGGGTTTCGATTCAAATACAAGAATGAAGAAAGTTAGAAGAGGTATCACGTTCCTTTCATCATCCTCTCTGCAACCTTAAATTGATCCTACAAATATTTACTCGCTTGCACTGAGGACGCTCCCCACTTAGCTTGTTATCCTATAAATTCCATTCCTTTGCTAGTGTCTCCTTTTTAGCCTTGAAATAATGAGAAAAGAACTTGGTTTAAAATACTTCCTACAATTTTAAAACAAGAAAAAGCATATGAAAGATGACTTTAGTCCAAGTTTAGCCCGAAGAATTTAATTTTGGGACCACTCCATCCCACTTGAGCTTAATACAAATAGACTTGATAGTACCCTTGACTAAAATTGTTTGATGAAACGGATGCTTCGAAGTAGTAGAAATTATGCCACTATATTTTCTAATAATTACCGTAAGATATTGCTTTATGCGTGTCATTACAACTCTGTCGTGCTCCATGGGGAACTATTAACTCCGTTGGCCAACAAACGATCTAAATGTGGGAGACCACTTGATTTCGGCTATTGAGGTATGTAAACGTCTGTTGTAGCAATGCTATGACAGGTAAACATTTTAGTATCCTCATGGTTTCACATTCCAACTGAAGTTTTAGTACTCCTCTGGCCCATTATTTCTCAATAATTATTTATTGGCATGGTCACGAGTGCACAACACAGTCCCAATTAAAGATGATAAAAATAGTGGCATGATTTCTCTATGAAAGAGCTAAAGTTTTTGAAAGACGAAAGAAAAGAAAGAGGTGCTTTGATAGTCTTGAGATTTTGACACGGGATAGATGAGTTGTTCTTAAATTATATGCTTTGATGCCTACTTGATTACTCTTAATTGGGTAAACAAACAAGAACAAAAGGTTTTCATCTCTCTACAAAGAGAGTGACCAAAAGAATTTGTCTCACTTTCCTAGCTAAACTTTCGACACTTGCTTGGGCATGTGATTTATTTGCTAATAAGATACACGTGGTTAGGAAGTGGCCTCAGTGCAATCTTGCAAATACTTGTATGATTATATTTAAGATTGTAGGGATTGTGAAGAAAAGAATTTGACACCAATTCAAACTTGTGAGTTCTGATGGCCCAAGATATCTCGAGCTTGTTGGGGAACCCTAAGAGGAAGGTATGATGAGCACAACAGCAAGTTTCCCTCAGTTATGAAACCAAGGTTATCGGACCAGTAGGAGCAAGGAAACACCTCCAAGGTGTTGTCACCAACTTGGAATCCTGCACAACACAACCACAGAACTTTTCCCCCAACTTATAGTGAGGTTGTCAATCTCACCGGTTTTGCTGAAAACAAAGGATTAAACGTATTGTGTGGAAGAAAGTAAAAGCTTGCAGAAAGTAAATAGAAAACAGTAAACAGTTGTAGATTGATGGTAAAAGAAAGGACCGGGGTCCATAGTTCACTAGTGGTGTCTCTCCTTAAGATAGATGACATGTTGGGTGAACAAATTATAGCAGGACAATTGACAAACATAGAGAAAGCATACATGCATATACTAATCATCTTGACTCCTATGAGATTTGATTGGGCATTACAACATTATACATAGATCGTAATCCAACTTCATCTATGACTAATAATCCACCTTCGGGTTATCATCCAAACCCCCTCCAGTATTAAGTTGCAAGAAACAGATAATTGCATTACGTATTGCATGTAAAGTAAACAATACGATTCTTCTATGAACAAAGGATTGTTGTTTTCTCCCTAGTAGCAACAGCACATCTAGTACCTTAGAGATTTCTGTCACTTCCCCAGATTACTAGAGGCATGAACCCACTATCGAGCATAAATACTCCCTCTTGGAGTCGCTAGCATCTACTCGGCCAAGATATCTACTAACAACACAGAGCATGCAACATAACAAATAACAAAGACATGATAGAATCAATAATCAATCTGAAATAGCATCTCAATATCCATCGGATCCCCGTAAACACAACATGTGGGATTACAAATAGATGATCTTGATCATGAACGGAGCTCACAAGATCAAGACATGATAGCACAAAGGAGAAGAACCAACCATCTAGCTACCAGATGGACCCGTAGTCCAAGGATGAACTACTCACGCATCACACCGGAGGCTTGCATGGTGATGAAGAAGGCCTCCAGGGCGAATTCTCCCCTCCGGCAGGGTGCCAGGAAGAGCTTCAGATCCCTCCTGATCTAGGGATGGAGATGACGGCGGCTATAGACTCTTTCGTGGAATTTTGATCGGGTACTTAGGGTTTCTATATCGGAGGCATCTTATAGGCGAAAGGGGAGGCCGATGGGGTGCCCTAGGCGGCCACACCACCCCCTGGCGCAGGCCAGGCCTGGCCGTGCGGCCAGGTGGTGTGGCGGCCCTCTGGCCCCTCTCCGTCTCGTATTCTAGCTCTGTGTCCCCCTCGGTGAAAAACTGACTTTGGCTTTTGTCCCGTCCAATTCCGAGAATATTCATTTTCTGACTTTCCTGAACCAAAAATAGCAGAAAATAGGCAGCTAGCATTGTGGCATCTATTAATAGGTTAGTCCAAGAAAGTTTATAAAAAGTACTCCAAAGTGTGGACAAAACATAAGAAAGTAGATAAAAACCAAGCATGGAACATCAAAAATTATAGATACATTAGCAACATATCAACATCCCCAATCTTAACTCCTGCTCGTCCTCGAGTAGGTAAGTGATAAAAAGAAAGAATAATTTTTGAGGTGACATGCACCATCATAAACTTGATCAAAGTATTTGTAAAACATTGATAGTTGGGATCGTAGTACTTCGACATAGCATGAAAGATAAAGTTCTAGCAGTAAGACATAGCAACTATGTTGCAACATGAAAAGGCACAAACAAAAGATTCATGAATAACAATACTTTGCAAGACGTTTTTTTGTTTCACATAAAGAAAACATAGCATAGAGGCATTCAGCTTGTCCCTCATAGAGTAGCAAACATAAATGCATAGGACACCTTCAAAGTTCATAAGAGTGACTAGATTCAAAAAGTTTAAGAACAAGCAATATCAAAGTTATGCATCAATCAACAAGTCTTGGGACAATGCACACAGAACTAAGAATGACCACTATGCTCTCAAAATAGGTGCATAAAGATAGAAGGTGGAGACTCAACATAAAAGTAAAAGAAAGGCCTTCATAGAAGGAAGTAGAGATTCAAGTTTCATAAAGAGCTTCCAAAAATATGGTACTTATTAGCTTTCAGCTCTCATTGCCCCTATCATAAGCATCTTTAGGTGATTAAGGTTAAAGTGACACAACTAAGAGGATATGTTTGAGAAATTATAAGCCGAAATCTCATGCCCCTTACTTACAAAGACCGAACCTCGTGCTACTCAACTTCAGTCACAAGTAAGCTCTTGTCATTGTAAGTACATATGTATCATAGAGAACCGCCAATGGGGTACCCCTTGCACATGATACAAGAGATATCCCATAATCAAAATGACAAGGCAAGAAGACAATGAGCATCTCAACAATCTTTTTATTTGCTATTTGCTTAGGTTTTTATTGAGGATGCTTCATAGAGTGCTCATTATGGTTATGCTGCAAGTTTCCACCATGATTAGGCATGGCTTACGCTAGCAACCCAGGCGTTTCTCTAACACACATACAAACTCCATGATCTTACAAGTTCCCCTTTTATTTCACACCGCCGGGATCCATAAGCAAAAGAACATGATATCAACGGGGTACAATGTACAAGTGCAATGTTGAAAGCGTTCCCCATGATACATGGTTCTGCTAACTTCAACTTATAAATCGCAAGCATATACGCAACAAAGATGGACGCAATGGTTCAAGTTTATTAAATGCAAGAAAGTAAAGTGTGCCATCAAGTTCGTGAGAGCTTTAATCACTAATTTTCACATAACAAGTTTAATTCGGAAGGTAGATAAAAACATGAATATACTTGGAATAGCATATGCTAATAGGTAGGTATGGTGGACTCTTTGGAATAACTTGGTTTTAGGAGTTGGATGCATGAGTGGAACTCACACTTGGTTATGGAGGCTAGCGAAAGACTAGGAGCGACCGACTAAGAGAGCAATAATGGCCATAATCATGCAGAGCGACAAAACATCATTAATCAAAGCATAAAGTGATACTACAAGTCGAAAACTAAAGGATCATAAAGGCTTATGGTGACTTGGGATAGTCATAACATGGTGTGAGCATGCGCCAAGTCAACCCAAATAAGGCACCAAAGGAGAATACCACAATACTATGTTTTAATATGCCTAGACAACACATGATTCTTCCAAGGCACATTAAGCAATATCAATTGTTTATAACATGTCATGCTACAGTAAATATCACTAAGCATAAAGCCAAAACAATATCAAGCATGGCATGACAAAGCATAAGCCACAGTCAAAAACCAGCTCTCTTTACCACTTAAGCATGAATTTTCCTACTCTTTTCCAATCCAAACCAAACTATTTGAAAACCAATGCATGAAAGAGGGGGTCCAACCAATTTATTCAGCAAACTAATCAATCAAAGCAAACGAAAAACAAAAACAAAAATGAAGACGCTCCAAGAACAACACAACTATGCATGAAACAATAAAAATGAAGTGTTTGGAAGAAACCTTGGATTTTTATTGACGAAGGGAATGCCTTAGGCATCACCAAGCTTTGATGCTTGTACCTCTTGAATATTTCTTGGGGTGACACGCGTGGCATCCCCAAGCTTGAGCTTTAGTCCATTCTTCATCTCATTACATCATTCTCTCTATACACCTGAAATTTTTCCTTCATACAAAACTTCACACAATCTTTATTAGCAACATTAGTGCACTCAAGATAATAAGTCTTTCAGTTCAGTTTCAAAACCAATAAAACTTCCATTAAAACACAAGCTACTGAAGCACTTCTCTCAAAAAGCTCAATTCCCCAAAGAGAACTCAAAAAGGAACCAACAGGAAGCAAATGCAAATAATGGCAGAAATCTGTCAAAACAGACCAGTAGGTAAAAACTAATTTTTATGAATACCTTATGTTTCTCAAATCAAAAAGTTTTGAACTAACTAAAGTAAGATAACAACCTGGGGTAGAAGCACAAAACTTCACGCCTCAAAACTACGTACAGTGATTTTACACGATTTTTTACGGTGAAGCACAAAAATCTGTTTTGGGACAGCAACTTTCCCAATCATTACTTCTCTCTCATTAGAGGTTACTCTTGGCACAAAAAGCAAATAAAAAGGATAAGGAGCGGTTATTACTGAAGTAATAACTTCCAAGGCTCATCTAAAAATTTTGGGTTATCTCCCAATAAGTACTTTTCTTTAACGCCTTTAAGTTAGGCATAAAAAGCAAGAAAAAGAATCAAGTGTTCTCAAATGAAGAAGCATTAAGATTAATAACAAAAATGTCTTCAACAAGGCAAGGTATCTCATCCAAATAAGTTCTAGAGGATCCTCTCTCAATGATTTTGGGTTCACTACTTTCATCAAACGGGTTTTCAAGAAAGATCCAATCGAGATTCTTTTTTATGGCTTAATGCATTGCTACAAGTTTGAAAGGTATTGGTATCTTAATTTCCTCCCCATTAGGTTCGGTTTTGTTTGTGTTTTCTCGTATACCAATAACATCTACACACGAGCCTAGCATATTAAAACGTTCAAATACTTTTCTAGCTTCCTTGGCAACATCATAGAATTCCTTAAGCAAAGTTTCCAGAATAAAATCTCTCTTTTCAGTGTCCTCAATTTTATTAAGTTTAAGAAACATTACTTGCATTAAGGGGTTAAGGTTAACAAACCTAGCTTCCAACATGTGAATTAAAGAAGCTGCAGCAATTTCATAATTTTGAGCAACTTCTGCAAGGGATCTATCCTCATGCTTACTAACATGATTAAAGAATTCTTCAATATTATCTTTTCCAATTATAGAGCCACTGCCTATTGAAAAGTCTTTCAAAGTGAATTTAGGGATCAACATGGTGAGCTAAGGAAGAGGTAACAACTATAGAAAGACTTAATTTTTTTGTGTATTTTAATAAAGAAAGCAAAATTAGTAAAACTAATTTTTTTGTGTTTTTTATAAAAAAACAAGCAAACAAAGCAAAACTAAACTAAGCAAAACAAATAAAACAAAGTAAAGAGATGGGGTATGAGGGACTCCCCTTGTGAAGATGTCCTTGACTCACCGGCAATGGCGCCAGAAAAGAGCTTAATGGCCCAAGATATCTCGAGCTCGTTGGGGAACCCCAAGAGGAAGGTATGACGAGCACAACAGCAAGTTTCCCTCGGTTACGAAACCAAGGTTATCGAACTAGTAGGAGAAAAGGAAACACCTCCAAGGTGTTGTTGCCAACTTGGAATCCTGTACAACACAACCATAGAACTTTGCCCCCAACTTACATTGAGGTTGTCAATCTCACCGGTTTTGCTGAAAACAAAGGATTAAACGTATTGTGTGGAAGAAATTAAAAGTTTGCAGAAAGTAAAAAAAATAGTAAACAGTTGTAGATTAATGGTAAAAGAAAGGACCGGGGTCCATAGTTCACTAGTGGTGGCTCTCCTTTAGATAGATGACATGTTGGGCGAACAAATTACAGCGGGGCAATTGACAAACATCGAGAAAGCATACATGCATATACTAATCATCTTGACTCCTATGAGATTTGATTGGGCATTATAACATTATACATAGACCATAATCCAACTACATCTATGACTAATAATCCACCTTCAGGTTATCATCCGAACCCCCTCCAGTATTAAGTTGCAAGCAACAGATAATTGTATTACGCATTGCGTGTAAAGTAAACAATATGATTGTTCTATGAACAAAGGATTTTTGTTTTCTCCCTAGTAGCAACAACAGATCTAGTACCTTAGAAATTTCTATCACTTCCCTAGATTACTAGAGGCATCAACCCACTATCGAGCATAAATACTCCCTCTTGGAGTTGCTAGCATCTACTCGGCCAAGATATCTACTAACAACGGAGAGCATGCAAGATCACAAATAACAAAGACATGATAAAATCAATAATCAATCTAAAATAGCATCTCAATATCCATGGGATCCCCGCAACCACAACATGTAGGATTACAAATAGATGATCTTGATCATGAACGGAGCTCACAAGATCTAGACATGATAGTACAAAGGAGAAGAATCAGCCATCTAGGTACTACATGGACCCGTAGTCTGAGGATGAACTACTCACGCATCACACCGGAGGATTGCATGGTGATGAAGAAGGCCTCCAGGGTGAATTCTCCCCTCCGGCAGGGTGCCGGGAAGAGCTTCAGATCCCTCCCGATCTAGGGATGGAGATGACGGCGGCTACAGACTCTTTCATGGAATTTTGATCGGGTACTTAGGGTTTCTGTATCGGAGGCATCTTATAGGTGAAATGGGAGGTCGAGGGGATGCCCTAGGCGACCACACCACCCCCTAGCGCGGGCCAGGCATGGCCGCATGGCCAGGTGGTGTGGCGGCCCTCTAGCCCCTCTCCATCTCGTATTCTGGCTCTGTGTCCCTTTCAGTGAAAAACTAACTTTGGCTTTTGTCCCGTCCAATTCCGAGAATATTCATTTTCTGACTTTCCATGAACCAAAAACAGCAGAAAACAGGCAGCTGGCATTGTGGCATCTTGTTAATAGGTTAGTCCAAGAAAGTGTATAAAAAGTACTCCAAAGTGTGGACAGAACATAAGAAAGTAGATAAAAAAACAAGCATGGAACATCAAAAATTATAGATACGTTAGCAACGTATCAAGTTCCCCTATATTAAGTATTGAATCTCCGCTATTCTTCTTTATTTCCTTGTCACTCGAGGGAGAGCAACATCTAAGCTTGGGGGAGTTGATAGCTGTGAGATTCGACACATTTTTATGGCTTTATTTGATGGTTTTCTCTCGGATTTGATTGTTTTCTGGCTTTACCTAACGCTCATACTTCGGTAGCGAAGAAAACTTGTTTTTTAATGTGTGTTTCAGGTTCTGAACATCAACAGAAGGATCTAACTAGAGAAACACAATATTCTGGAGAAAACAAGTGAGTCTCACTTTGGTAGCACGCGAGGGGAGCTCACAGAAGCTTTAACGAGCAACTATACAGTGGGAATATTTTTTCGGCCATATAGTTCCCGCCGTATAGTTGTCGCCGCCTCTGTATTGTCAAAAGGGACAACTTCTATGAAGGGACAAGGGACGAAAACACAACGTAGCAGCCGCCACAACATCCAGAAGGGAGAAAGAAGAGATCCAGAGAAGAAGGAGAAGACATTCTTCATCTTACTCCACGATCTTCGACCTCCTAGCCAATACACCCCATAGACACTACTTGTACTTGAGAGAGAGAGGGATCTCCACCTTGCAAGACTAGGGTTTGAGATTGTTTCTTCCCATCTTGAATTGTGTTGGATATTTTTCTATTCTTATTGTGGATCTCCATGGTAATACAAAGACGATTTCCCTTTATTTAATTATATTGATGATCCGTTCTTCTCTCATGTGTGAGTAATTCCCTTGGGAGTGGGAGACGTAGGGGATTGGAGAGATGTGATGTGCCTTCATATATTTTCCGTTAGTTTGTGATCGATTCTAATTACTATAATATGTGTGCTTGACTATCTATGGGATGCCTAATGCTTGTTGTCCAATTAAGGGCCCAGACAACATGATACCTTGTTCTACACAGATAAGATCTTGTTCGCTAGTGGACTGATACGTCCATTTTGCATCACTATTCTATGTCATAATTCACTGTTATTCATTGATATATTTCGTATTGAGAGGTGATACTTATGTTATTTCATCTGTTTTTGCATGGTGGATGACTTTTGGAGCATGGACCGCTGCAGTCAGGATTCTGATGGAAAAGGTGCTGTTTGGAGGAAAAATTCGCGAAGATCCGAAAATCCGGGAAAATATACGGAAAATCCTATTTTTCCAGAAGACGAAGGACGCCAGAAGGGGGGCTGGAGATGGGCCATAGCGGGCCCACACCACCCCCTGGCGCGGGCCAGCCTAGGACGCGCCACCAGGTGGTGTGGCCGTCCTAGTCCACCCTTGGCACTCCCATATGGCGTATATATTCCTCCCGAAACCCTAAGACTCGGGGGTGACCATAGAAAGATTCTGCCGCCTCTGCGGGGTGGCAAACACCGAGCGAGAAAGATCTCTCCGGCAGACAGAATTCTGCCGGGGGAATTACTTCCCGGAGAGGGGAGATCTTCGCCATCAACACCACCATCAAGCTGGACTTCATCAGGATCATCATCATCATCGTCACCACCATCATCACCATCAGAACCCTCATCACCATCTCCATATTGCTGTAAAATTTGAGTTGAATCTTGCATTAGTTCTTAGGGGAAACTTTCCCGGTGTTGATTACTCTTTGTAGTTGATGCTATTGAGTGAACCATTGAATTATTGTTTATGTTCAGATTGTTATACATCATTTTTCCATCTTTGATCATGATCCATATGATGTCTTGTGAGTAGTTTGTTTTGTTCTTGAGGACATGGGAGAAGTCATGTTGTTAGTAGTGGAGTTGTGTTGAGAAAGATTCAATAGTTTGATATTTAAGTTGTGGTGTACTTCTTCTAGTGGTGTCATGTGAATGTCGACTAGATGACACTTCACCTATATGGGCCTAGGGGAATGCATTGTGTATTTGGCTACTAATCGTAGGGGTTGCCCGATTGACAGAAACCTGAACCCCCGTTAGGAAACCATTGCACAAGGGACGTAAGGGTCTTAGAGTTTAAAGTTGTGGTTAGGTTTCTACCTTAATTGCTTTCTTGTACTTACGGATGTTTGCAAGGGGTATAATCACAAGTATGTATTAGTCCTAGGAAGGTCGGTACATTAGCACAGGTTCACCCACACAACACTTAGCAAGCAAAAGAAGATTAATCAACTATATGAAGCGAAAGCACTTGACAGTCTTCCCATGTGTCCTCGAGAACGTTTGGTCATCTTAAGTAATACAACCGACTTCCTTTGCTGCATAAAGGATTGGGCCACTTGCTGCATTTATTCCTACTGTCTTTTATTTACTCGTACTTTGTTTACTTGATTTATCAAAACCCCTAAAAATCCGTTTGCTAAGTATGTTCAGAGAATTCCTGATCCATACCACTAGCAAGCACCTTCTGATCCTCGTTGGGTTCGACACTCTTACTTATTGAAAATACTGCGATACACCCCCTATACTTGTGGGTCATCAAGACTATTTTCGGGCGCCGTTGCCGGGGAGTGAAGCGCTATTGGAGAGTGGAACTGGTAAAGGAAACTTCTACTGTGAGTATTGTTTACTTCTGTTAGTTGCTTTATTTTTGTTATGGATAATTCGCTGAGTTTCTTATTTGGTAATGCTACTACCACTGCTAAGGTAGTAGATAAGCCACCACCTACTGAAATTGATGCTTTCAAAATACCTACAAAAATTATTGATCGTGTTATGGATAACTACTATGTTGGGGATGGAACTGTCCATCCCGGTGATCATTTGCCCTTTATACACGAATTATGCGGGTTGTTCAAGTGTGCAAGTATTACTATAGATCAAGTTAAGAAGAAGTTATTCTCATTATCACTAAAAGGAAGAGCTGAGGAATGGTATAAGCTGTTGAAGAATGGTCAAGCTCTGGAATGGGAGGAAATAGTGCCTCTCTTTTATTCAAAGTTTTATCCTCCTAGTGAGATTCATAAAGATCGGAATCAAATATACAACTTTTGGCCTCTTGATGGAGAGAGTACAGCTCAAGCTTGGGGGAGATTGAAGTTACTAATGCTCAAATGTCCCATTCATGAGCTTCCAAACAATATTATTATCAACAAATTTTATGCAAGGCTCCCTCTACATGACAAGGATTTATTGGATGCTTCTTGTGTTGGATTATTCACTCGCATGGAAGAAGAAGCTAAATGGGATCTTCTGGACCTTATTCAAGACAATACTGAAGCTTGGGAGAATGACAAAGGTAGAAAGTGATGTATAAATTATGATTATGAATGCATTGAATCTTTTATGGGAACTGATGACTTTCAAAATATTAAAATGCTTATGGTCTAGACTCTCAAGCTATTGCTTCTTATTTTAAGGCTTTTGCTTCCTATATTGAAGTGCCTAAAAAGAAGTGGAATAAGTATCATGAACCTTATAAAGATGTTGCTAAGAGTGTTCCTGCAAGAAATACTGAAGTTTATACTGCTAATCATATCTTACCTAAACCTTATATTGAGAAAATGCCTTTCCCAGTTAAGATAAAGGAACATTCTATGATAGCTAGTATGGTTAATGAAAGTGCAAATAAAGCTGTTGAACCTAATAAACAAATGGTTGATGAACCTATAATAGCAAATGTGAAAGACTTTGTTACTAGATATGAAGAAGGGGGTCACACTATCCTTTGTAAGGATACCTCTAATATTGTTTCACATAGTAGTGCTATGAGAGCTAGTATTCTTGTGTTTTCTGTTAGAATAAGTGATCATTACTACAATGGTCCTTGTGATAGTTATATTGTTAAGTTTATGCATGATACTGAAAGTTACTATGAGAGAGGGAAAAGTTTTCTTATGCATCTCAATAATATCAAGTTTCCTCGTTTTATGCTGAAAGTTTTTATGTTGCACTTCTTTTGTCTTCCTATGCAAGTAGCCTCTGGTTTCAACAACTTGTTTGTTTACAAAATTCCTTTGCATAGGAAGTGGGTTAGACTTAAATGTGTGTATTTTTGCTTCTTAATGCTCTCTTTCACCTCAATTCATATTCTTATGTGAACATCTTCAAAATTATCATGCACATCTTAATGGCTATAAAGAAAGAGCTTTTTGGGAGACAATCCAATTTGTTTTTGTTTTCAGTTTGTTTTTGTTTCTTTGAGTCTTGGAAGTTATTACTTCGGTAATAACCTCTCCTTATCCGTTTTGTTTGGTTTTTGCGTCCAGATCAACCTCTAATGAGAGAGAAGTAATATTTGGGGAAGTTGCTGTCCCGAAACAGATTTTTGTGCTTCACCGTAAAAATTCGTGAGAGATCTCTGTATGTCGGATTGAGATGAAGTTTTTTGTGCTTTTGCCCCAGGTTGTTATTTGACTTCCTTTAGTTTTGCACTTTTTGATTTGAGCAACAGAAGATTTTCGAAAAAATTGATCTTTACCTTCTGGTCTGTTTTGACAGATTTTGCCACTCTTGCATTTGCTTCTTTATTCAATTTCCTTTTTGAATTCTTTTTGGGTTTTCGGAAGGAGTTACTACAGTAGCTTATGTTTTGATGGTTTTCAGTTGAAGTTGAGCTCAAAAGGTTTTATCACTTCATATATACTAAAGTTGCTAATGAGAATTGTGTGAAGTTTTGTGTGAAAGAAATTTCCAGGTAGTGGAGATAATGGTGTAATGAGAAAGTGAAAGGTTTCATGACTCAAGTAATAAGTGTATGAAGATGAACATATTGATGTTATTCAAGTGGTGACTCCGGAAGAATCTACTAGTTACCAAATTCAGAGACCTGCAGAGTCCGCTTTCAAATAGGTAACAGTTCTGGTAAGAAAAGTTCCACGAAAATACTATACAATAATATTTTTGCAGTTTTTAGTCAATAAGGAAAGCTATGAAGAAAAAAAGGGACGGAAACGGAGCCAGGTTGGCTCACACCACCCTATGGCGCGGGCCCTCCCCTGGCCGCGCTACCAGGTGGTGAGTCCACCCCGGACTCCGCCTCCGACTCGTTTTCTCCCAGTACCTTCCTTTTGTTATGAAACTTCGTAATATATAATCCCCCGGATCTCCTGAGGTTCGTATATCGTGTTTTTGTCGTGTTTTCATTTCGATCTGTTTCTGCTAGGAACTATCTTTGAAGCTTAGAAGCACAATGGTGTCTGCCAAGGATAAAGGAAAAGAGCCTATGGAGGAAGACCTCCAAGGCCCCGGGCAGGAGAAGGAGATGAAGAGTGAAGGTGAAGAGGAGGCAAAGCACATCGGCACTACCATTGCAAGCATTGGAGTGGTGGCGAACCCTGCCAGGATCAGAAGGACTGCACAGATGTCAACTGGAGGGAAGCCTCCATGTCACTGCTTGGCACCACGGACACCTTCTCTGAGCACCAAGAGTTCCCTCCATACCTTTATCCATAACCATGCAGGAAAAGAAGACTTCAAAGAGGAAGAGTGGGGAAAGAATCACAGGAGCTGGAATTCGCAACCCGACATGATCATGAGCCGCATTGAGCAAAACTCGCAGCTTATTTGCAATCTCACCTTTGAGATTGGGGACCTAGGGAAATTGATCAAAGAGCTCATCAAGAGGATACCACCACCACCGAAGGAGTAATTCGTCATCAGGTTTGGCATCCCCTTGGTTTGTTCCAAGCTTGAGGGAGTGTCGCGGTATCACATCACTATCTTCTTACCTTTTTAGTAGAGTCATATCATGAATAGAGAAGTTATTGTATAGGATGGTTTGCATTTTGGATGTGTCCCCTCTCTTGTTAGATATGTATCCCTTGGTGTGAGTTGCCGTTATGGAATATTAATGAGAAGTTCTATCATTCACTCTTTTGCATAGCTTATATTAGTTTTCAATTCGTGGTTATATGATTGATCTTGTCGTTAGTATTGGTATCACTTTGGGATCATTGAGTTGGTTTAGTTAGTTTTGGCAAACCTGGCTCGGTCAGTAGCAACACTGTTTTTGAGAGTTGAAAGAAAAGATAAAAGTACTCTAAAGAAAAATAATTTCATCATCTTTCTTTCTTGATTTGCTCTTAAGTCTAGTATTCTCTAGTTAAGATCTTTTGTGCTTCCAAGGAAGATTGCATGTTTGTTTTTATCACTTGTATGTTTGTTTGTTTCCTTCAACTCTTATACTTGCTACCCAGTCTTGCTAGCCAAAAACCTGTACTGAGAGGTGATACATTGCAAATGTATCTATAATTTTTGATGCTCCATGCTTGGTTTTATCCACTTTCTTATGTTTTGTCCACACTTTGGAGTACTTTTCATATGATTTCTTGGACTAACCTATTAACAAGAGCCACAGTGCCAGCTGCATGTTTTCTGCTGTTTTTGGTTCCAGGAAAGTCGGAAAATGAATATTCTCGGAATTGGACGGGACAAAAGCCAAAATCCTATTTCACCTGAAGACTCCAGGATCCAGAATACGAGACGGAGAAGAGCCCTGGGGTGGCCACACCACCTGGTGGCGCGGGCCAGGCCAGGCCGCGCCAGGGGTGGTGTGGGCCCCCCATGCACCCCCTTAGTCTCCCTCTTCGCCTATAAGAAGCCTTCTGACCTAAAAACTCTGAGGGGTTCGACGTTTTTCCAGAAGGAGTTTCGCTCCGCCGCCACCACCAGATTCCACGAAACAGCACCAGAAACTCCGTTCTGGCACCCTGCCGGGACGGGGAATTGGAGGAGAGCATCGCCATCATCATCACCATCGCTTCTCCATCGACCATCCATGTTTCCCCCATCTATGAGTGAGTAATCCCTGGTTGTAGTCTATGGGGATGGTAGGGATTGGATGAGATCGTTCATGTAATGGCATCAGATTGTTAGGGCATGGTGCCTAGTATCTTTTATTAGTGCTTTATGACTTTGTTGTGACTTCTTGTGATTAATGCTTGTCACTAGGGCCCGAGTGCCATAATTTCAGATCTGAACATGTTATTAATTCATTATGATAGTATTGTTCTTGGTATTATATACAAGTTGTATACACACGTTGTTGTCCGGAACCTATGGCCCCGAAGTGAAAGAAATCGGGATAACCGGAAGGGAAAGGCTTTGATGTGAGGATCACATGTGTTCACGGAGTGTTAATGCTTTACTCCAGTGCTCTATTAAAAGGAGCACCTTAATTGCCAGTAGTTCCCTAGAGGCCCCGCTGTAAACGGGCTGGCAGGACAAAAGATGTTGTGCAAGTTCTCATTGCGAGCACGTATGACTATATATGGAACACATGCCTATGATTGTCTAGTACTTGGGTGCTTTATCTTATTTATCTGCAATTGCCCTATGTTCTGATTGCTATGTGAATTGGCTTGTCCATGCAACGCCCTTCCATCCATCCATATGCCTACCGCACTCGAATCCCACTGTTTACCGCTTTTGTTACTACTGTCTTTGCTTTACTACTACTGTTACTTTACTATTCCTACTATAAAACTGTTGCTACTGATAAACTGTTGTAAGCAAGATTGTTTCCAAGTGCAGCTGAATTGACAACTCAGTTGTTAAGGCTGATAAATATTCTTTGGCTCCCCTTGTGTCGAATCAATAAATTGGGTTTCACTTCCCTCGAAAATATTGCGATACACCCACTATACTTGTGGGTCATCAAGAGGGAATTCTTCTCGTGCATCCAATCCTTAAACCAAAACCTATGCCATTTGTGCCCACCATACCTACCTTTAGTACTATTGCTATTCCAAGTAAATTCTTTTTTTATCTACCTCCCAAATTAAACTTGTTATGTGAAAACTAGTGATTAAAGCTCTCACGAACTTGATGGCACACTTTACTTTCTCGCATCTAATAAACTTGAACCTTTGTGCCCATCTATGTTGCGTATATGCTTGCGCTTTGTGAGTTGTGAATTAGCAGAACCGTGTTGTCATGGGGAACGCTTTCAACATTGCACTGGTACTTTGTACCTAGTTGATATCATGTTCTTTTGTCTATGGATGTCGTCGGTGTGAAATGAAAGGGGAGCTTGTAAGTCCATGGAGTTATGCATGTGTGTTAGAGAAACGCCTGGGCCGCTGGTCTAATCCATGCTGACATGGTGGAAACCTGCAGCGTAACCATAATGAGCACCTATGAAGCATTCTTCTTATAAAAAAGAGTCTGATATTGAGAAAAAGAGGAAAAGAAAAAAGAGATTATGAAAATAGGAAAGAGAGAAAAAAGCACCATATTCCCATGGTAAATAAGAAGATTGCTGAGATGTTTGTTGTCTGCTTGCCTTGTCATTTTGATATGGGGATTCTTCTGTATCATCGAGCAAGGGGTACCCCGTTGGCGGTTCTCTATGCTACACATGTGCTTACGATGACAAGAACTTACCGGTGACTAAACTTGAGTAGCATGAGGAGCGGCCCTCGTATTCAAGGGACATGAGATTCTCAATTTACAACTTGTCAATGCATATCCTCATATTTGATCACTTTAACCTTAATCACCTAAAGATGCCTATGATAGGGGCAATGAGAGTGGAAAGCTAATAAGTATCATAATTTTTGGGAGCTCTTTATGAGACTTGCAATCCCTCCTTCCCTCTACGAAGGGCCTTTCTTTTTTGCTTTATAGTTGAGTCAGTAAACCTATTCCTTTCTATCTCAGCAAGTATTTTGAGTTGTTGTGTTTCATTCATTCATATGATGATTTATTCAATCATGTTTCTTATGTTCCTTGTTTTGCACATTGCTCTTATCTTGATGTTTACTACTTTGAAAGCTATCATTGAAAACTGGTTATTTGTGAACTTCAGAAAATTATCAACTATTCTTTGACCAAGAGCTAAGTTTGCCATTACCAATTATGATTCACTTTATGTATCTTTATTGTGTTTCCTTTACTTATTGCAAGTAAAGTTGTGTAATAGTGAGTTGTCTTCTACTATGATCTATGTATTGATGAATGTGATGCTTCTTGTCTGTATTCTTTCATCGACTCTTCACTCCATAAACCTGAGGTCATTTTTATTGAGCTCAGTTTCGCTTGGGGACAAGCAAAGTCTAAGCTTGGGGGAGTTGATACGTCCATTTTGCATCACTATTCTATGTCATAATTCACTGTCATTCATTGATATATTTCATATTGAGAGGTGATACTTATGTTATTTCATCTGTTTTTGCATGGTTGATGACTTTTGGAGCATGGACCGGTGCAGTCAGGATTCTGATGGAAAAGGTGCTGTTTGGAGGCAAAATTCACGAAGATCAGAAAATCCGGGAAAATATACGTAAAATCCTATTTTCCAGAAGACGAAGGAAGCCAGAAGGAGGGCTAGAGATGGGCCACAGGGGGGCCACACCACCCCCTGGTGCGGGCCAGCCTAGGCCACGCCACCATGTGGTGTGGCCGCCCTAGTCCACCCCTGGAACTCCCCTCTGGCGTATATATTCCTCTCGAAACCCTAAGACTCGGGGGCGAACATAGAAAGATTCTGCCGCCTCTGTGGGGCGGAAAACACCGAGAGAGAAAGATATCTCTAGCAGATAGAATTCTGCCGAGGGAATTCCTTCCTGGAGAGGGGAGATCGTCGCCATCAACACCACCATCAAGCTGGACTTCATCGGGGTCATCATCATCATCACCACCATCATCACCGTCATCACCATCTCAATATTGTTGTAACAATTGAGTTGAATCTTGCATTAGTTCTTAGGGGAAACTTTCCCGATGTTGATTACTCTTTGTAGTTGATGCTATTGAGTGAACCATTAAATTATTGTTTATGTTCAGGTTGTTATACATCATTTTTCCATCTCTGATCATGATCCATATGATGTCTTGTGAGTACTTCGTTTGTTCTTGAGGACATGGGAGATGTCATGTTGTTAGTAGTGGAGTTGTGTTGAGAAAGATTCAATAGTTTGATATTTAAGTTGTGGTGTACTTCTTCTAGTGGTGTCATGTGAACGTCGACTACATGACACTTCACCTATATGGGCCTAGGGGAATGCATTGTGTATTTGGCTACTAATCATAGGGGTTGCTGGAGTGACAGAAACCTGAACCCCCGTTAGAAAACCATTGCACAAGGGACGTAAGCGTCTTAGAGTTTAAAGTTGTGATTAGGTTTCTACCTTAATTACTTTCTTGTACTTATGGATGTTTGCAAGGATTATAATCACAAGTATGTATTAGTCCTAGGAAGGTCGGTACATTAGCACAGGTTCACCCACACAACACTTAGCAAGCTAAAGAAAATTAATCAACTATATGAAGCGAAAGCACTTGACAGTCTTCCCATGTGTCCTCGAGAACGTTTGGTAATCTTAAGTAATACAACCGGCTTGTCCTTTGGTGCATAAAGGATTGGGCCACTTGCTGCATTTATTCCTACTGTCTTTTATTTACTCGTACTTTGTTTACTTGCTTTATCAAAAACCCCTAAAAATCTGTTTGCTAAGTATTTGCAGAGAATTCCTGGTCCATACCACTAGCCAGCACCTTCTGCTCCTCGTTGGGTTCGACACTCTTACTTATCAAAAATACTGCGATACACCCCCTATACTTGTGGGTCATCATGGACCGGCAACCCTCGGGTGATACGGGGATATCAATGGAAAGCTAGTTGACTTAAGGATAACGAGTAACCACTATGCTTATTGCATTAGTCCGATCCAAGGAGCTTAATCGCTAAGCAACCTGAAGGGTCTTAAGCATCTAGTTTCTGACCATGGTTTTGGTAGTAGGCTAGTAGGATTATTGAAGTTGGGATGAAATATACCAAGAGGAGTTTCGGCTAATTACAGGTTGCTCTCCTACACATATATCCATAGGATTATAATTATTACATTTACCACTCGTCCACCTCGCACAGTCACTATCACCATGCACTGAATTTCCCCGCGCCTTCTTTCGACATCTGCAGGAAACAACAAACAAGCAAAGTCGTTCTTTACTTTTATGCTTTATATTTCTGAAGTTTATGTTTTAGTTTTATTTAAATCTATCACATTTTATCAAAACCCCATTCTTATTTCAACACTTGTAGTCAATTCTCGAAGACCTATGACAACTTCGGGTGTGATAGAGACTTCATCAATAAACACTTACCTTTAGGCTCCCTGTGGGATCGATATCTGAAATTCGAAACTAGCTACAAATGATCTATGCTCTTGTAGACATCAGATCCCGAACGGGTCACTAAGCGAAGACCATACTACCCTTTCTATCACTAGGGTTTCTAAGAGATCGCCGCTAGCCAAGTATCTCACCTCAAGCCTTTATCAATCTATGGGGTATTGGGTACCTACAAGTCCAAAGATCGAGACAAGAGACAAAGAAACAAAAGATACAAATCTCTATTTCAAACAAAACACAAAGCTCCCATGGATTAGATGCCCATAATAGTTGTGAGGTTTCTCCCCAACCCGCATCCCATGAGGACTACTCACTCATAACAATAATATCAAGGATAGAAAACATTGTGCAAAATATTTAGATAGAAATAAAATATTCTTACAATGGTCACCGAATCGCAAGGAGATCTAAAGTACAAAGTAACAGCTATGGTTAATGGAGGGAATGGAAGTTGGAAGGGATGAACAATGGTGTGGATCTCCTTTGGTGGTGTTGTGATGCAATTTAAGAATGTCAGCTCTCTGTGTGGCGGCTGAGACCTAAAAATATATAGGCGTCTTCACGAAAGTTGTAGGGGTTAATGAGACGGACGCATCGCCACATGGTACGGGCGGACGGTACGGGCGGACCCTGCCCGTACCAGTGTTCCGAGGCCATGTCTGTACATGCTAGGCTCATCAATTTAACCTAAGTGTATTTGCTATGCAACATGTCTTACACTCACCCTGTGCGAGCGTCAATATGTCTAACACCCGATCATCATGGTGTGCTTCATAATGAAGAACTTTCTTAATGCTGCACACTAAGGGAGAACACTATTTTTCTACATGACACCCCTTTTGGGGGCCTCCGTTGCAAATTTCATACCAACTACTGAAAGAGAGACAGACACATGCTAGCCACTTATATGGTACAAGTCATATGTTGAGCATGGAACTAGTCTCATGTAATATTACGCGTAAGGTTAGTCCGGGCTGCTTCATCAAATAGTGCCACGATATGAACAAGTGAACGTGAAAGGGTAACACCTATAGAATCAATGTCCACATTCAAAATATGTTCTAACCGTACAAGAAATACTATGCATATATCATCTTTGATACCACTGAAGGGATTCGTAGCATAAAACAAAATTATTCATGAATAATGCAACACCAATTTCCAAGATCTATTTAGGAGTTATGCTGTAACGGAGAAAATTTTAATGACATACCATTGTAGACCGAAAGAGTTTAACATTCATGGGAATATGGATGATGTAGTCGTAATCATAGCCAACCTCAAGGTCGCGTTGCTCCTAGCATGATAATCCATGTGCCACAAGTGGAAGAACCCCCCGTGGTCTCGCACATGTCTGGTGTATGATGATGACTCTCGTTCTCCCTAATCCAGCTGGGATTGCAGAAGCAAACCTTCTGGAACCAGGGATCCATTAGCACGACAGCGTGTTGAAGTTGTGTCATCTCCCACGTGCGCAGTTCTTATTGGAACCGCACACATAAGAGCCAACGAGAGAGAGAGAGAGTGGACAATCCCTAAGGAAATTTTCCTTAGAAACTAATCAATTATTATATGTATTTTCCCTCCCATAAGATCCTTCTTATATAAGGGAAAAGGGGATACCCTTCGTTTCCAAGTCTCGGGGCAGGACTAAAGGAGAGGGAGGGGAGGAGGCGGATGTCCAAGGAGGGGAGGAGAATGGGTGGGCCCCCACACATGGCCCAAGGGAGGACGATGACTGGGTGGCCCCACCCTACGTGCCCTAGCCCATGTGATGGCGGCTTGCCCCTTTGGGGAAGTTTGCCCTCTTAGGCATTCCCTCCAGGGTTTGGCCCAATAGGGTGAGCTGCCCCATTAAATTAAATTTAAATATTATTTTCATATTAATTCCAATAACCTATATATAATATACTATTAAATTCTGTTTGACCTGAAACACCTTTCGGATCACTCCAAACTCCTTCAGATCCTCACGAACGATTCCGGTTCTCTCACGGAACACTTTCGGTTTTCCCTTCTCTTTATTCATGTGATCCCTATGATTCCAAAATGATCTCCAACCATCGTAGAACCCTTAAATGTGTTACCCTACAGTTTGGGAACATCACATACATGATCGGGATGCTTCTTGGATCAATGATCATTAGCGGGATCTGGATACCCAGAATGACCCATGCATTCGATGATATCAATGTCGTTTGAACCATAAATGTCGAGTCCAATTTCCTTTGTTACTTCGATACCTGAGTTTTCCAAGATTTGATCACCGGCATCACCATACCATGTTCGATCTTGTTACCGACAAGTGTTACTTTACTCGTTCATGTGATATTCCATCCCCTTGACCTAGTCACATGTTGTACAGCTTATGGATGTAATATCAACGAGAGGGCCCAATATATCTTCCTATCACACGGGAGAACAAATCCTGATCTTGATGCATACGACTCAACATATCCCTCTAGAATATCTAATAGACACCTTTATGATCATCCTGTTACGGTGTGACGGTTGATGCAGTCAAGGCAGCCTCAGGTGATAGTGATTAAATATGATCTCACGGTCTAAGGAGTAGGATACTACATTTCTAATTATTGCAACTATGAACTTTGTGACTTGATCGTGCCGCAATACTTATATTGGGTACATTTCCATCATATAATTCACTAATGATATGACCTTATTTCCAATTGACTTAAATGTCCATGATTAGGTGTACCATCCTAATTGTCTAACAATTGTAATGCTACTTGGTCTAGTAAGATAATGGCTACTTCTTACATATAATTGTTGCATCATAATTATATCATGCTCATGTCATCATGCCACCTTGCATTGAGCATCTTATAAAACCCTTTTCCATTTGGTTCTTCCCTCATACACATTAATAATTGTAGTTGGCTCTTGATATATTGTATTTGGTTCTTGATAAATGCTTGATGCCCAAGTTGAGTTGGGGCCATATCTTTTAATCCACTCCACCACCTTTCTTTGTCACCACCTTATAATGCCACCATCCTTATTTACCCATGAGCTTTCATTTTCTTTTGCCATTTAATCTAGCTCATGTGGGTAGGGATGGATCCAATTCTAATTTCTTTTGCTTGGCCTTTATTCCATATTTTGGAATGCATAAGAATAATGCCATGTTATTTATTATTGTTTTCACAAGCATAAACATGGCCATTAATTATTATGCATGGGCCATGCAAGAGTACCACCACCTTTAGCTCATTTGTTTTTCTCTTTGTTTTAGTGGTTCTTTCTTTGTGGGATCATCTCCATCTCTCTCCACCATCCCTATGATCCCATCAACACCATTTTTCCCATCATGCATGATCAAGTGAGGCCTTTTTCCAAAAACCCCACCCCTCTCTCTTTTTCTTGAGTTTACCTTCACCTCACCTTGTGCTAAACCAAAACCCTCACCCTTCTTCTTGGTTTGATCTTATAAGCATGTTTTTTAAAAAAAACCTAAACACCCTAATTAAACCCTAACCCTAGTTTTCTCTCTATTCTCTCTAACCCTAGTTCTAATCTAAACCCTAACCCTTAACCTCACCTCACCTCCCTCCTCTTACCATGCCAAGGCTTCCCTCTCCCTGCCATGCAGGCCCCACCCCAGCTACCCTCTCTAACCTAACCAAACCCTAAACCGAGCCATCTACTCCCTCCTAACCTAGCTAACCCGAACCCTCTCTACTATCTCTCTCTCTCTTGATGCTCAGCAAACCCCACCCCGAGCCAGCCCCACAGCCACGCCGTCCCCACCTGGCAGCCTCTACCTGCCCTGCCCTGGCCTCCCACGCCGAGCCCATGCTCGAGAAGGACAAGGAGGAAAGGTGGCACCCGATCCACCTTTTTCTTTCTCCTCTCTACTGATTCCCCACGGCACCCTCCCCTTCTACTTCCCTCTTTCCCCACGTCTCTTCCTCTCCCAGATCCACCCCAGGGCCTTGCCCTCTTCCCTCTTCTTCTCCACCGACGCCATCTTCCCTCTCGCCGTTCACCGTCAGTACCACCGCCGTTTCCTCGTTCCAACCGGCGAGCGCGACCTGGAGGTGGTCAAGGAGGCCGAGGGGGTTCTTCTGCATCGCCCGGAGCACGCCAGCGAGCAGGAGAAGCCCCACTACTGCCGCAGTATGTCGACGCCCTCCGAAACCCTAGCGCCGCCGTTTCCCAGCTCCGTCGATGTTCTGCTGCGTCCCGCCACGATCCACCGTCGTCAACCACCCCGCGGTGAGTCCCTCTCCTGCCTAGACACCCTCTGCCTTGCCGTAAAACCCTAGCCGCGACAGGCGTTTCGCCAAGCACTCTCAGTGCACCGTGGCCGCGAGCGTCTGCACGTCGCCGCGTTGCGCAGCGACCTATCTAGCGCTCATCCGCCCTTCTGTCACCATCCCATACCCTACCGCAGCGGCTCCGTTCCTCCGCGCGCACGCCCAGGTCGCGGGATCGAGTCCCCGCGCCGCGCTCGATCGCGCCGCGAGTTTTCCCCCGTCAGTTCCGTCAGACCGTGGAGAAGATCCATAGTGCCACTGCGCGCTTTGCATTCCCCCCCCCCCCAAACTTTTTACCGCTCAACCCGCGCTCCTCGAGACCCCACCTGTCCGTGCCTGTGGGAATTTTACAAAAACATACCCGTAGTTTTGTACACTCAACCCGCGCTCCAGCACGACCCCACCTGTCAGCCCCTGCGGGTTTCAGCCACTGGCACCTGGCCCATAGCCGCTGGCCCCACCTGTCATTCGTAGTGGCTAGTTAGTCACAGAGTGAGAAAAGCCCGCAGCTGTGCAGCGTTATCCGCTGGGCCCAGTCAGCGCTGGCCCACCCGCCAGTGACTTGGGCTAAGTTTCGCTGAGTGTAAACAGTTTTCCTGTTTTTTTGTTTAATAAAATAATTTCAGTAATTGTTTAAATTCAAATTCCAATCAGATTTTAAATAACTTTTAAATTATAAATCCAAATAATACAAATGATATATGTTTTTGAATCAGAAAAATGTGAGGATTTCAAATATGCCATTCAAAATATTGTTTGAGCAATTTAAAATTTTGATACGATTAAAATTACAATCAAATGCCCTTTTCTTAATAAATTAATAACTTTAAATCTATAACTCCAAATTCAACAAATAATATGTCTAAATCGATCAGCGCGACGAGCCCATTCTATCTATGCATTCCTTGTTCTGAATTGAAGTATGCATCATGTCATTATTAAAAATTCAGAACTTTTTATGGCAATAAAATTTGACTAAATAAATAATAAAAAGGTTTTATTCTTGTACCCCACACCTTACCATGCCATGCTACTATAATGCCATGTAAATTGTGCATCATTCACCATGGCATGCTTGTTTGCTTGTCGCATTTTAATTCATATGCTTGTGCACTTTATTTATGTTGGCCCTTGTTTGTTTGGTTCTTCTTCGAATAGGCGCCCAACAGGAGAATTATCAGGAATCACAGGAGTACTACCCAGATCCATCTCTCGCTTCAACTGAGCTGCCAGGCAAGCACTACCACATGCTTGCATACATATAGTACCTGTTGTCTCCATCTTATTCTTGCATCATTGAGTCGCGGTTGCATTAAATTGAATCCCAAGTACTGCGTAGCCTTTACTTTTAAACCCCACTGAAGCTTGTTCCTCCATCCCATGAGCCATTATTACAGGAGTTGTTTGAGCCATGCGAGTCGTAGAAAAGCATGTGTAGGGTATGTGAGTGTCTGATGGATAACGAGGTACCTAAACAACTTAACCTGAGTAGTAATGGGATAACTAATGAAAGAGGCACCGGTGAGCAATATCTGCTATTTGGTTTTTCCTGCTCACTTGTGTCCCGTAGGACCCCGAGTACTTGATTCATGTTTCTTGACTATTCGCACTATCCACATCCGGGAGGCCTTATGGACCCCTCTGAGCCAGAGCTTGATTCATTCTTATTTCTTGGGGCCACAAAGTAGTTTGGGGATTATTACTATCCTGTACGTATGCCATGTTACTACTTTATTTAAGATTGTGCGAGGAGCACCTGTACTGTTTTGGATAGCGCCACGTTTTCGCGGTATCGACAAGCCCAGTCACATTTTCGGGTTCCCAGTCGTTTACAGCCGTCATCGCAAACCCTAGGTCCGTCTCGGGGCCGGCCAACTTCGTTGTGGCTAGCTTATTGGGGTGGCCCCCTGAAATATTTCTGAATCCTGTGATCGCTTTGTCGTGAATGCCTCGTTGGGTTTTGAGTTTGTTTTTCTGAGGTTGATCGAGTGTGTGTTGCTATTCGTGCACCCCTGCAGGGTAAATCTTTCCGAAAGCCGTGTCCGCGGTTATGGACGACTTGGAGCACAGTTTCTCGATCATAGACAAGTATAACTAAATTACCGCTTTTAATTTGACTAAGTACGTGACTAGTAAATAGTGCAATACTCATGGAATTGTTAATAAAACTACCAACGGATGGGAGGTTGTTCGTCCGCTTCCTCGTTGGTAAGCGAGGAGGAGGATGGATCTGTTAATTATACGGTTATAACTGTTGTTCTTAATTCACGGACATCCGTCTATCATTGGTTAGGCGGATGGTTAGCGAGTATCTATAGACTTGTTAGTTATTATCTTTTGCTGCAATTGCGTCACCCCAGGTTGTGTCCCCTTTAGTGGCATAAAGACTTGCTGAGTACCCCTAGGGTCTCAGACGATAAATTGTTTGATTCAGATGAACAAGTGTACCCGCAAGATGGATACTGGGTGGAGGAGACAGACGATGTTGGCAACGATCACTCGGTGTAGAGATTCTGGGAACGGGGATCCGTGAGATCTGTGGGCGGGATGTGTTTATTTATGTGGCATCTTATGCCGATTTGCTTCTTATCCGTACTCGGATCTTGTCTTCCGCTTCCGCTTGATACTCTGATATTTGATGTATGAGGAGCTATCCTAAAATATTATCTCTATTCAGGATATTTGAATCTTGTCGTATGGCGTTGCAATATTTCTATTTCTTTTAGATGGAGTGGCTCTGAGAACTGTTGTATGTGGCTTGCATACATACTCACTTGTGTATGTAGTTGATCCCTTCGTCTACCGATTACGCCGCTCGTTCTTGTCCCGATGTTCTGAAAGTGGTTAGGACGGCCGAAAGGTCTACCGTGAGTGGCCCTAGGCCCCACCGTACTATTTTAACCACTTTCGCTCATCCAGGCATGTAACTAAGAGCGTAATTCACCGAGGTAGTTACAATTGGTATCAGAGCCATCCCGCCCTTCAGGGTCTCAGCCAAAATGGTCGTTGTTAGTCTAGCAAATATTTTTGGTAGTTATGTATAATAGGGAAAAACAAGACGTGAGAGTAGGACTGCTTCCATTTTTCTTCTTACCCACCCACCCACCCTTTTTCTGGTAAGGAAGTGTAATGTTTTCAATCCTCTTCTAAAATTGAAACTAGGATTCACGTGTTCGGGGTTCCGTAGTACCATAGGTTGTATGTGTGTGTGTGCGTGTGTGAATTCCTTGTCTATCTGTTGCATCCAAATGTTATCACTATCTGCCTTTTGGTTATCAACTGTTGGTACATTCCATACCGACAGGCCTTTGTAAACCGATGCGATCTATCTGATTCGTTGTATACCGATGCAATCTGTCTTACTCTTTGTTATCCGACGTTATTTTGTTTGGGGTGTTCGTTTCCGTAGTTACTAATCTTTAGGTTCATCTTAAGAAGGTGTTGGGATATGTGTTTTACTGATTCATGTGCGGAGTAATGATTTGAGTGCGGGATGGAGTCGCGACCATACCACTACTTTTATCATTCGCTCTTGTATATTGAATTAGTAGAGTTACTAATCTTGATTCGTTAAGTGGTTTTGCGCATATAGTGGTATTTTAATGCCGAAATTTGCGGAAAAAATTTCTTTGTTAGTTTGTGTACCACACTCCTTGTTCAGTCGTGTGCGTTATGCTTAATATCTTCTAGGTGCCTTGAACTTTGTTGATATTTTAATATCATCTCAGTGAATTGTATCCTTTAATATTGATTAATTCCATTTTGGTACTATTTTGGATTATTATCATTCTCCATTATAGTACTGACTTGTGTTTTTATCAATCACAGGATGGCACCACCATGCCGTTCTGAGGAGGACATACCACCTGAACTGGGGGCTGCTTTGGCAAGTATTGCAAATGCCTTGGGCACTATGCAGTAGAACCAACAGCGCTTCACGGAAAGTGTCAGGAGGAATGAGTTTGTTCCGCTACCTCCACCTCCCAAGCGAGGAGACATCAAGAGTTTTCTCAAGTTCAACCCACGCCAATTTGAGGTGTCTGATCAGCCACTTGATGCGGATGATTGGCTGCGGGAAGTGTCAAGGTTGCTGATGACTGCGGATGTTCCCGAGCAAGAATGGGTCAAATGTGCCACTCACCTTCTGAAGGGAGATGCAACTCAGTGGTGGGAAAATTACCTCAAGGCAGACCTCTCTGGTTTTCAGCCTACTTGGGAGCAATTCACTGCTGCTTTCAAAGAGCAATATCTGTCAGAAATTGTCATGGAAAGGATGAAGGAAGTGTTTCTCAACCTCAAGCAGGGCACTGACAATGTCAATACCTACATCAGAAACTTCATGAACCTTTCTCGGTATGGTGGCGATGAGATCTCTGATGACAAGAAGAAGCAAAAGAGGTTCCGGCAAGGCCTCAATGCATCCATCAAATATGCAATCACGCATGCAAGGCCGGCGTCTTTTCTAGAACTCCAACACACAGCTCTGCAGGAAGAAGCAAGTAGGCAAGTGTTTGAGGAGTCAAAGAAACACAGCCGTGATGCAGCAAGCTCTTCTGCTATGACATCTCCTTCTAAGCATCGTGTCTGGGTTCCTAACACCCCACCGTCGCTCCCGGCTCCACCAAGACCGTCAAGCTACGCGGCAAGGCCACCAAACTCCTTCACTGCGGCTCCCAGGGGCTACAACCACAACTACCCTGGAGCGCCTGGCGGAGTCCCTGGCTACGTTGCTCCATGTCCACCTGGTGCTTGCTATACTTGTGGAAACACTAGGCATCAGCACTGGAATTGTCCAATGAACAACAAAGCGCTTCCACCACCACCTCCAAGACCTGCGGCAAGTTCTCCTATGGTTCGTGCACCTCCACCTCGGGCTCTTAACATCAACACTAAGCCTGGGTCTACGGTTGCTCGTGCCAACTGTGTCAACATCACTCAAGTTGAGCATGCACCTGGAGTTGTCATGGGTATGCTTCATGTTAACTCAGTTCCTGCACGAGTTTTATTTAATTCTGGTGCTTCACATTCTTTCGTGTCATACAAGTTTGCGGAGAGTAATGGGTTACCTTCTGATGCTTTACCAACTCGCCTCATGGTGCAATCTCCTGGATCAAACAAGAGGGCTTCTAAAATCAGCCATGGCAATCAAATTGAGATTGGTGGCTCTTCGTTTCCGGCTTCCTTAATTATTCTGGGCAACTCTGACATTGATGTCATCTTGGGCATGGATTGGTTAACAGCAAATGCAGCTCTGATTGATTGTGCTGAACGTTCGGTTTCTCTGAAAATTCCTGAAGGCCATATAGTCTATTCTCCAAGTCTGACTCCTACAATTCAGATTTTCTCTTTGGCGGCTCTGAATGATGATGCTATGGAAGGTATTCAGAGTGTTCCGGTAGTCTGTGAGTTCCCAAATGTTTTTCCTGAAGAGTTGCCAGGTATGCCTCCGGATCTTGAGGTCGAGTTTGTCATTGAACTTGAACCTGGTACCGCTCCTATCTCCAAGCGGCCTTATAAAATGGGTCATGCTGAGTTGGCTGAACTCAAACGTCAATTGGATGAACAAGAGAAGTTGGGTTCAGTCCTTCTTCTTGGGGTAGCCCAACCATCTTTGTGAAGAAGCGAGACAAGACTGATAGACTTTGTGTTGACTATCGGGCTCTCAATGCTAAAACCATCAAGAATAAATGTCCCCTTCCGCGGATTAATGATCTCTTCGATCAGCTAGCTAGAGCTCTGGTATTCTCTAAGCTTGGTTTGAGAAGTGGTTATCATCAAATCAAGATTCGCAAGGAAGATGTTCCTAAAACAGCTTTCACCACTCGCTATGGCATGTATGAGTACACGGTCATGTCTTTCGGTCTCACCAATGCACCTGCCACCTTCTCGAGGCTTATGAACTCGGTTTTCATGGAGTATCTTGATAAGTTCGTTGTGGTCTATCTGGATGACATTCTAGTCTATTCTAAGTCTAAGGAAGAACATGAAGAACACCTTCGGTGTGTCCTAAACAAGCTTCGTGGGAACCGTCTGTATGCAAAGTTCTCCAAGTGTGAGTTTTGGCTGCCGCAAGTCACATACCTTGGTCACGTCATCTCTGCCAAGGGCATTGCCGTCAACCCAGAAACTATTAAGACAATTATGGACTGGCTTCCACCCATAAATGTCAAAGAACTCCGGAGTTTCCTTGGTTTGGCCAGTTACTGTCGCTTCGTTCAAAACTTCTCGAAGATTGCGAAGCCTCTTACCGATCTCCTCAAGAAAGGCAAGAAATACCTTTGGACTCCTACATGTCAAGCAAGTTTTGAAACACTCAAAGAGAAGCTCACTTCCACACCAGTCTTAGTTCCTCTAGATACATCAAAGCCTTTCTAGATATTCTGTGACGCCTCATTGCAAGGATTGGGTGCAGTCCTTATGCAAGAAAAACAAGTTGTTGCTTATGCCTCTCGGTAGTTGAAGACGCATGAGATCAACTATCCTACACATGACCTCGAACTCGCAGCAGTTGTCTTTGCTTTGAAAGTATGGAGGCATTACTTGCTTGGCAACCGTTGTGAGATATTTTCCGATCACAAGAGTCTGAAGTATATCTTCACACAGCCTGATCTCAACCTTCGTCAGAGGAGGTGGATTGAAACAATCAATGATTTCGATTTGACCATCAACTACACTCCGGGCAAAGCTAATGTCATGGCCGATGCTCTCAGCCGAAAAGCTTATGTCAACAACCTCATGGTGGAAGAAAAACAGCCTCTCTTGTACGAGGAATTCCGCAAGCTCAACCTTGAAATTATGAATCAAGGGTATCTTCTGAACCTTCTAGCGACACCTCTCTTGGAAGAAAAAGTTCTCTCTATTCAACTTGGTGATCCTTACACTAAAAAGATCATCTCCAACATTCATCTTCCGAAGTATGAGTCTTTCCATGTTGACGACCAAGGCACTCTTTTCTTTGAACACCGGATGTTTGTTCCGAACTACCCGGGTTTAAGAGAGCAAGTTCTCAAGGAGGCGCATGATTCTGTTCTTTCTATCCACCCTGGCAGCACTAAGATGTATATGGACTTGAAAACACAATATTGGTGGCCTGGGTTGAAACGATATTGTGCCAAGTATGTCTCGGAGTGTGATGTTTGTCGCAGAGTTAAAGCTGTCCATTAGAAACCTTTCGGTCTTCTACAGCCATTGAAGCCTCCAGAATGGAAATGGGAGAAAGTAGAGATGGACTTCATCACTGGTTTTCCAAGGTCGCAGAAGGGCAACAATGCAATCTTTGTTGTCATCGACAGGCTTTCCAAAGTAGCTCACTTCTTTCCAGTCAAGGAAACAATTTCTGCAATTCAGCTGGCTGAGCTCTATATCAATAGAATTGTCTCTCTGTATGGAGTTCCTCTTGAGATAAGTTCAGACCGTGGAAGCATCTTCACTTCCAAGTTCTGGGGAAGTTTCCAAAATGCTTTGGGAACAAAATTGAACTTCAGCACAGCTTACCACCCTCAGTCGCAAGGACAAGTTGAAAGGATCAATCAGATTCTGGAAGATATGCTCCGTGCTTGTGTTATCTCTTTCGGCATGAAGCGGGAAGAATGCCTTCCTTATGCTGAATTCTCTTACAACAACAGCTTCCAAAAAAGTCTAAAGATGGCACCATTTGAGGCTCTCTATGGTCGCAAATGCAGAACTCCGATTGGTTGGTCGGGCGCAGGTGAAAGAATATTGTTTGGCCCCGACATTGTAACTCAAGCGGAGGAGAAGGTTCACATCATTCTTGAAAATCTGAAGATTGCTCAAAGTCGCCAGAAGAGCAATTATGACAGAAAGCACACGGACATGGAGTATGTCCCTGGTGATCTTGTTTACCTTCGTGTCACTCCCATGAGAGGCACGCACCGCTTTGGTATCAAAGGAAAGCTGGCTCCTAGATACATCGGTCCTTTCAAAATTCGTGGAAGAAGAGGAGAAGTAGCTTATGCTCTTGAGCTCCCTGAAAAACTCAAGGTCCACGATGTTTTCCATATCTCTCAACTCAAGAAGTGCTTCAAGGATCCCGGCAGGACCGTGGACCATGAACTCATCAATCTCCAAGAAGATATGTCTTATCAAGAACACCCCATAAGAATTCTAGAAGTCGCAGAAAGAAGGACTCGCAACAAGTCCATCAAGTTCTGCAAGGTGTAGTGGTCGCACCATTTCGTTGATGAAGCCACTTGGGAACGTGAAGATGAGCCCGTGCCAAGTATCCTACCCTCTTCGAGTCTTCTTCTTCTTCCTAGAATCTTGGGGCGAGATTCCTGTTTAGTGGGGGAGAGTTGTAGCATCCCAATTGTCTAACAATTGTAATGCTACTTGGTCTAGTAAGATAATGGCTACTTCTTACATATAATTGTTGCATCATAATTATATCATGCTCATGTCATCATGCCACCTTGCATTGAGCATCATATAAAACCCTTTTCCATTTGGTTCTTCCCTCATACACATTAATAATTGTAGTTGGCTCTTGATATATTGTATTTGGTTCTTGATAAATGCTTGATGCCCAAGTTGAGTTGGGGCCATATCTTTTAATCCACTCCACCACCTTTCTTTGTCACCACCTTATAATGCCACCATCCTTATTTACCCATGAGCTTTCATTTTCTTTTGCCATTTAATCTAGCTCATGTGGGAAGGGATGGATCCAATTCTAATTTCTTTTACTTGGCCTTTATTCCATATTTTGGAATGCATAAGAATAATGCCATGTTATTTATTATTGTTTTCACAAGCATAAACATGGCCATTAATTATTATGCATGGGCCATGCAAGAGTACCACCACCTTTAGCTCATTTGTTTTTCTCTTTGTTTTAGTGGTTCTTTCTTTGTGGGATCATCTCCATCTCTCTCCACCGTCCCTATGATCCCATCAACACCATTTTTCCCATCATGCATGATCAAGTGAGGCCTTTTTCCAAAAACCCCATCCCTCTCTCTTTTTCTTGAGTTTACCTTCACCTCACCTTGTGCTAAACCAAAACCCTCACCCTTCTTCTTGGTTTGATCTTATAAGCATGTTTTAAAAAAAAACCTAAACACCCTAATTAAACCCTAACCCTAGTTTTCTCTCTATTCTCTCTAACCCTAGTTCTAATCTAAACCCTAACCCTTAACCTCACCTCACCTCCCTCCTCTTACCATGCCAAGGCTTCCCTCTCCCTGCCATGCAGGCCCCACCCCAGCTACCCTCTCTAACCTAACCAAACCCTAAACCGAGCCATCTACTCCCTCCTAACCTAGCTAACCCGAACCCTCTCTACTATCTCTCTCTCTCTCTTGATGCTCAGCAAACCCCACCCCGAGCCAGCCCCACAGCCACGCCGTCCCCACCTGGCAGCCTCTACCTGCCCTGCCCTGGCCTCCCACGCCGAGCCCATGCTCGAGAAGGACAAGGAGGAAAGGTGGCACCCGATCCACCTTTTTCTTTCTCCTCTCTACTGATTCCCCACGGCACCCTCCCCTTCTACTTCCCTCTTTCCCCACGTCTCTGCCTCTCCCAGATCCACCCCAGGGCCTTGCCCACTTCCCTCTTCTTCTCCACCGACGCCATCTTCCCTCTCGCCGTTCACCGTCAGTACCACCGCCGTTTCCTCGTTCCAACCGGCGAGCACGACGTGGAGGTGGTCAAGGAGGCCGAGGGGGTTCTTCTGCATCGCCCGGAGCACGCCAGCGAGGAGGAGAAGCCCCACTTCTGCCGCAGTACGTCGACGCCCTCCGAAACCCTAGCGCCGCCGTTTGCCAGCTCCGTCGACGTTCTGCTGCGTCCCGCCACGATCCGTCGTCGTCAACCACCCCGCGGTGAGTCCCTCTCCTGCCTAGACACCCTCTGCCTTGCCGTAAAACCCTAGCCGCGACAGGCGTTTCGCCGAGCACTCTCAGTGCACCGTGGCCGCGAGCGTCTGCACGTCGCCGCGTCGCGCAGCGACCTATCTAGCGCTCGTCCGCCCTTCTGTCACCATCCCATACCCTACCGCAGCGGCTCCATTCCTCCGCGCGCACGCCCAGGTCGCGGGATCGAGTCCCCGCGCCGCGCTCGGTCGCGCCGCGAGTTTTCCCCCGTCAGTTCCGTCAGACCGTGGAGAAGATCCACAGTGCCACTGCGCGCTTTGCATCCCCCCCCAAACTTTTTACCGCTCAACCCGCGCTCCTCGAGACCCCACATGTCTCTGCCTGTGGGAATTTTACAAAAACGTACCCGCAGTTTTGTACACTCAACCCGCGCTCCAGCACGACCCCACCTGTCAGCCCCTGCGGGTTTCAGCCACTGGCACCTGGCCCATAGCCGCTGGCCCCACCTGTCATTCATAGTGGCTAGTTAGTCCCAGAGTGAGAAAAGCCCGCAGCTGTGCAGCGTTATCCGCTGGGCCCAGTCAGCGCTGGCCCACCCGCCAGTGACTTGGGCTAAGTTTCGCTGAGTGTAAAAAGTTTTCCTGTTTTTTTGTTTAATAAAATAATTTCAGTAATTGTTTAAATTCAAATTCCAATCAGATTTTAAATAACTTTTAAATTATAAATCCAAATAATACAAATGATATATGTTTTTGAATCAGAAAAATGTGAGGATTTCAAATATGCCATTCAAAATATTGTTTGAGCAATTTAAAATTTCGATACGATTAAAATTACAATCAAATGCCCTTTTCTTAAGAAATTAATAACTTTAAATCTATAACTCCAAATTCAACAAATAATATGTCTAAATCGATCAGCGCGACGAGCCCATTCTATCTATGCATTCCTTGTTCTGAATTGAAGCATGCATCATGTCATTATTAAAAATTCAGAACTGTTTATGTTAATAAAATTTGACTAAATAAATAATAAAAAGGTTTTATTCTTGTACCCCACACCTTACCATGCCATGCTACTATAATGCCATTTAAATTGTGCATCATTCACCATGGCATGCTTGTTTGCTTGTCGAATTTTAATTCATATGCTTGTGCACTTTATTTATGTTGGCTCTTGTTTGTTTGGTTCTTCTTCGAATAGACGCCCAGCAGGAGAATTATCAGGAATCACAGGAGTACTACCCAGATCCATCTCTCGCTTCAACTGAGCTGCCAGGCAAGCACTACCACATGCTTGCATACATATAGTACTTGTTGCCTCCATCTTATTCTTGCATCATTGAGTCGCGGTTGCATTAAATTGAATCCCAAGTACTGCATAGCCTTTACTTTTAAACTCTACCGAAGCTTGTTCTTCCATCCCATGAGCCATTACTACAGGAGTTGTTTGAGCCATGCGAGTCGTAGAAAAGCATGTGTAGGGTATGTGGGTGTCTGATGGATAACGAGGTACCTAAACAACTTAACCTAAGTAGTAATGGGATAACTAATGAAAGAGGCACCGGTGAGCAATATCTGCTATTTGGTTTTTCCTGCTCACTTGTGTCCCGTAGGACCCCGAGTACTTGATTCCTGTTCCTTGACTATTCGCACTATCCACATCTGGGAGGCCTTATGGAGCCCCCTGAGCCAGAGCTTGATTCATTCTTATTTCTTGGGGCCACAAAGTAGTTTGGGGCTTTATTACTATCCTGTACTTATGCCATGTTACTGCTTTATTTAAGATTGTACGAGGAGCACCTGTACTGTTTTGGATCGCGCCACGTCTTCGCGGTATTGACAAAGGCCAGTCACATTTTCGGGTTCCCAGTCGTTTACAACCGTCGTCGCAAAACCTGGGTCCGTCTCGGAGCCGGCTAACTTTGTTGCGGGTAGCTTATTGGGGTGGCCCCCTGAAATATTTCTGAATCCTGTGATCGCTTTCTCGTGAATGCCTCGTTGGGTTTTGAGTTGGTTTTTCCGAGGTTGATCGAGTGTGTGTTGCTATTCGTGCACCCCTGCAGGGTAAATCTTTCCGAAAGCCGTGTCCGCGGTTATGGACGACTTGGAGCACAGTTTCTCGATCATAGACAAGTATAACTAAATTATCGCTTTTAATTTGACTAAGTACGTGACTAGTAAATAGTGCAATACTCATGGAATGGTTAATAAAACTGCCAACGGATGGGAGGTTGTTCGTCCGCTTCCTCGTTGGTAAGCGAGGAGGAGGATGGATCTGTTAATTATACGGTTATAACTGTTGTTCTTAATTCACGGACATCCGTCTATCATTGGTTAGGCGGATGGTTAGCGAGTATCTATAGACTTGCTAGTTATTATCTTTTGCTGCAATTGTGTCACCCCAGGTTGTGTCCCCTTTAGTGGTATAAAGACTTGCTGAGTACCCCTAGGGTCTCACACGATAAATTCTTTGATTCAGATGAACAAGTGTACCCGCAAGATGGATACTGGGTGGAGGAGACAGACGATGTTGGAAACGATCACTCGGTGTAGAGATTCCGGGAACGGGGATCCGTGAGATCTGTGGGCGGGATGTGTTTATTTATGTGGCATCTTATGCCGATTTACTTCTTATCCGTACTCGGATCTTGTCTTTCGTTTCCGCTTGATACTCTGATGTTTGATGTATGAGGAGCTATCCTAAAATATTATCTCTATTCAGGATATTTGAATCTTGTCGTATGGCGTTGCAATATTTCTATTTCTTTTAGATGGAGTGGCTCTGAGAACTGTTGTATGTGGCTTGCATACATACTCACTTGTGTATGTAGTTGATCCCTTCGCCTGCCGATTACGCCGCTCGTTCTTGTCCCGATGTTCTGAAAGTGGTTCGGACGGCCGAAAGGTCTACCGTGAGTGGCCCTGGGCCCCACCGTACTATTTTAACCACTTTCGCTCATCCAGGCATGTAACTAAGAGCGTAATTCACCGAGGTAGTTACATTAGGATACATTGATCATAAGTTGCCCAATGAACTAGTTATATAGAGACTACTAGGGACTTTGGTTTGTTTACATACCACACGTGTACCAATGTATCCAATTGGTACAGTTATAGCATGGTATAAAACTATTATGACTAATGAAATATGATAATAAACATATTTTTCTCTAGGGCATATTTCCAACAAGAAGACCTTTGGAGCGATCTATTGAAGTGACGGTATGAACTTCGGTTAGGTGTTCTATGACTACTATGTCGCATATGCTTTATGAACTTGATTGTGGTTTGATGGACTATAATGAACTTCATTGTTCAATGGATTGTAATGAACTCTAATTTGTACATTTGGATCACTATAATGACATGAAGTTGACATGGTTGAATCTGGACTATTTTGATGATTACTATGGTTGTATGGATTGAAATGTGTGTTATGTTTGATGTCATATATGTGGTATGCCTCCGATGATATATTTGTTATTGCTTATTACTGAAAATAGAAACAAAGTATTGTTGATATTTTTAGTATGGTGTTACATGTGGGGGTATGCTCACCATAGCTATGGAAGTGGTGAGTTAAACCCAATTATAGCCATTCCATTCCACTCTTTTTGTCCCAACCAAACAAAAAACAGAACAATCCACATCGTAGGAACTTCCCCTACAATAATGCTCCTAAAAAACAGAAACATTCCATTCCACCTTTTTATCTGAACCAAACGCGAGGATGGAATCATTCCATTACACTGAAATGGAACCATGACATTCCATTCTACTTCATCTTATTACCAAACACACCATAAAAGTACACCTGACATATTTGGTAACATATGATGTACTCCCAATTTCTTAGGTACGCCCGAAGTCCTAATACTCCCAAATTCTAAAGCCAAATCATACATGTCACAAAAGTTTGAATCTGAATTCAAAAACAACTTGTGAAACAAAAAAAGACAATATAGCTTTGAATTGTAATTGGTTCTAATCCGGTCCATCAAAGCTAGGCACTCATAATTGGGTTTGTTTTGTTTTGAAAGCTACGCATTTATTTCAGTACTAAAATACCCTTTTAGAGTATAGTACTAAAATACATGTCATATTAGTCTTGTGAATTAATTTCACAATTTTAGAAGATTCTGCATAGGCCAAATAATAGGGATGTACCATGAGTACTCGATGAGTGAGACACCGTCTCGAGTTATCATGGACTAACAATGCAGACCCAATTTAACAGATCAGTAGAAGAAAAGATACAAAGAACGACAAGAATCATGCAGCTCAAACCGTCATTGTGTCCTAAATCACAATCCTTCAGTCAGCCACCGTCTCATTGATTTGTCCTGAATGGGAATAGAAATATCCTCTAACCTTTGTGTATGCATTGGAAAGAGAGATTTCAGATCACACACCCTTAATAATTGATACTCGGGTACATAGTAAAACCCTTCCTATTTTTAGTTTGAAAATGATTGGTTCCAAACAAATGGGCTAAAATAAATAGTGAAAAAATATGGAGAGATAATAGTATTGTTGGGCCAAATATTGAGAGATGTCAGAAGAAACTTCGTCTTTTATGTAAGAATCTTAAAGGCTAGAGTAGAAATTAAGATGCTCTGTGTAAGAAGTTAAAGATAGAAATCCTTCAGAATCTGGATGTTATTGACAAACATTGTGAAATGTTTGGTCTAGCAGCTGACATGAGACGAGAACAAAATGAGCTCGGAGCACAATTTGATAGACTCTTGAGACGAGAAGAAATTAAATGGAAACAAAGATTTAATGATAAAGAAATAATGGAAGGTGGTATTAATACTAGTTATTACCATGCGAAAGCGAATGGGAGACATAGAAAGAATAAAATTATTTCTTTGGAACATGATGAAGGTTTGATTGAGGGGGAGGAAAATTTGAAAATGTATATCACTGACTATTACAATAGATTGTTTCGACATCCTGATGTTTCAAACATTAATCTGGAAATGGACAATGATGCTAAAATTAGAAGTGAGGAAGCTGAGGAATTAATTTAAAAAAATTCATGGAAGAAATAAATGGTGCAATTTTTTCCATGGAACATAATCAGGCACACCTGGCCTATATGGGTTCACAGTTGAATTTTATCAACATTTTGGGATTTAATTACAGATGACTTGAAAAACATGCTTGATGATTTCAATGATGGAAATTTGAACATAGAAAGATTAAATTATGGCATAATAACCTTGGTATCGAAATGTAAAGATGCTAAAAAAAATTAGAAATTTTGTCCTTTTTGTCTGCTTAATGTTAGTATTAAGCTTTCACAAAAATCATTATAAATAGATTGATCAAAGTGGTCAAGAGAATAATATCCCATATCAAAACTTCCTTTATAAAAGGACAACACATAATAGAGGGGGTTTTAGTACTACATGAGGCTTTAAATAGTATTCATGTTAATATGGAAAATGTTGTCCTCTTTAAGGTGGATTTTGAAAAAGCTTACGACAAAATTAAATTTCCAATTGTCTATAAGATGCTCCAATTAAAGGGATTCCCTCATGTTTGGATTGACTGGATTATGAGTACTATGAGAGGTGGACATATGTGGGGATACAAGTTAACAATTCAACTGGACCATACTTTTAACTCATAAAGGACTTAGGCAAGCAGATTCAATATCTACTTTGCTTTTCGATTTGGCAGCAGATGCATTGACAATTGTCATGGAAAAAGCAAAAAGGAGGGATAATAAAGGGTGTCTTAGAAGAAGAAAGTAATGGGGAGTTAATATGCTCCAATATGCTGATGACACGATATTTTTGATTCCAGCTGATTTGGAATATGCAAAGAATTTGAAATTTGTATTATATGACTTTGAGCAAATGTCCAGCTTGAAAATAATTTTTCAAAAAAGTGAATTATACTTGTTTGGAAATGTTGTTGATAAGAAAGAAGAATATATGAGAATATTCGCTTGTCAAAATGTTATGCTACCAATGAGATACCTAGGCATTCCTGTAAATAAGATTAGAATAAGAAATAAGGATTGCATTATAGTTGAAAATAAAATTGCAAATTGATGTGCTGGTTGGCAGGGGAGATTATTAAATATAGCATGAAGAATTACCTTGCTACAAACATGCCTGACAAATATACCTCTATTCATGATGTCCTTCTATAGAATCCCTATAGGGGTCGGGAAAATAGCAGATTTTTATAGAACTGGGATGGTGTGGCAGGAAAAAGAAGATGAATGAAAATATCATTTAGTTAGACGGGGTGTGGTTTGCCATCCCAAAGAACAAGGTGGATTAGGTATACTGAATTTAGATTGGATGAATCATGCCCTTTTAGCTAAATGATTTTGGAAACTTGAAACTGAACAAGGATTATGGTAGACTATTTTAAAGAAGAAATATGTCAATGGTAAATGCATTTCTGGAATTAAACACAAAACAGGTGATTCCCATTTTTGGTCTGGTTTATTGGATGTAAAGGAAATCTTCTATAAATATTTCAGGAAAAATGTTGGGAATGGGAAGAATACACGCTTTTGGGAAGATTGGTGGGTGATAAACCTTTCAAAATGAGTCACCCCATTTATATAATATTTGTAGCAATACCAATATAAGTGTCGCTGATGTCCTGTCAAATGGATGAGGCTCAGTAATTCCCTCCAGTTATGGAAGGATATTAAAGAAACCTGTAACGATGTCATGTCGATTCTGGAAGAATGACCAGATCAAGTGGACATTGACCAAGAATGGGGTTCTCTCTGTTGGTTCTTTATACAGGAAAATGATTCAAAATTCCTCTGGATTTAAACACAATTTTTTGTGGAAAATTAAGGTCCCACAGAAAATTAAAGTTTTCTTGTGGCTGACACTTACGAATAGTATTCTCACAAAAGAAACTTGATTAAGAGGATGGAAAGGAGATGACAAATGCCATTTTTGCGGTAATAAAGAAACAACACGTCATTTTTTCATGACCTGCTCGATTGCTAGGTTGATCTGGAGCTTAATTTGCTGTGCTTTTAACTTGAATGAAATTCCTAATACGGTTCTAGAATTATTTGGCGGATGACCGAAAGAATTTAGCTGTAGTGGGGTGGTCTCTGCTGTTTTCTGGACCGTATGGAAAGCCAGGAACGCAGCCTATTTTGAGAAAAAGAAGTATAATGATCCGTTTGCCTTAATCCATATGGTGATCTATTTGGATTAACTCGTGGGCGATTGGAACCAACCGCTTCATCCTCCTCCAGTCCGTGAGGCGGCGGCGACAAAAAAAATCCTCCCGTCTCCACGGCCATAGCGTGAGTCCCCTCTCCCTTCATGCCGCTCTGGCCGCAGGAGGGAGGGGGACCTCGTTCCTCCGTTCTGTAGTTAGGGCCAGGGTCTTTTTGCTGTGGTGTGTCGTTGGGGTGGTGGAAGCGACATACATGCGAATATATCTTTCTCAACTCTTCTCCCACACCGGCGGCGACCTTTTCGGCGGCGTCTCGGAGTTGATGGCAACGTATGCTTGTCGATCCTTTAGATCGACGGCTTTGTCTTTTCGCGGATCTTCAGATCTTGCGAGATTTGTATCTCGACGTGTCGCTAACGTTCATCGTTATCCACGGCGGCGCTGGGGACCGGGGCGAGGTGGATGCTCTGGAGTAAGGATGTTGGTCCGGAGGTGGTGGATTTGATGTTATTCCTCGACTTCGTCGATGGTATGCGGCAGATCTTGGTTCAAGGTACCACGGGGACGTCTCCTGGTCGACGTGCCACATCGACATGTGTCTTGTTACTTGCAGCGGGCATGTTCATCGACTCACAAAGTCTTGTTGGCGATGATGCTCCCTTGGATCCAGCAATGGTGGAGCCTCGGCGTCTATTCCAGTGCACGTCTCGGCGTTGGTGTTTGGCGGCGGCCGCTGGCTTGGCAAGTGCAGAAAATCCTAGGGATAATTCTCTGCAAAGTGTTTAGGATATTTGTTTTCTCCTGATCTGGTTGTTAGTTGTCACGTTTGTTCACTAATGTAACTTGATTTATGAAGTACGTAGTTGCTTAAAAAAACGCGTGAGCGATTATGCAGCCAAAACAGGAAAACAAAGAGGAAATGGTACGGGGGCAAAGCTCCTAGAGCGGGTGGCAAGTGAAGTGTTCCGGCCGGCACAAGGATGGAGGCCTGGGGTGGTCAGGATCGATGGATGACTGCTCATTTTGGCTACTACAAAAATCTTCGTCTGAATACAAACTGTCTGGAAAAAAAGAAGTGTGTCTTGGCGTTATGGCTCCTAGTCTTCACTTGTAATATGCACAATTAAAAGTCTAGATGTTTCCCTCTCTAGTTGTAGCTTTCCTTTTGTTTCCAGTAGCCTGATGAGGGCTCTGGTAGGTGGTTTAGTTTGCAAAATTAAAAAGGCTAGATGTTTCTTTTCTTTGCTGTTTGCTCTTCTAGTTGAACAACTTGGTTTGTGTTAATAGAAGAGGAAACTCTCTTATTTCAAACAAAAGGAAAGCCATCTTCTTATTGTGTCTGCAAAGCCCATTTCATTCTTTTCCGCCTGCAATCCTGAAAACAAAGTTCAGTTCGTAAACACTAGACTGTAGAGACCCTAAAGCGCCACGGCACAGAAGTTATTTCTAACAGAGTGTTTGTCGGAAGTGAGCCACCAAGCAGAAATTTTATCAACTGATTTTGGACTGTGTACATTAAAAATATCTGAGATTGGACTGTAAACAAGCTCATTGTAGTAAGAATTACTACTATTGTTAGATTTGCGACAAGTAAATAACGAAGAACGAAAACAAAATCACAGCAAGGGGACACAGATTTAACGTGGAAAACCCTCTCCAACAAAGAGAGGGGAAAAACCACGGGCGCCAGCCAGCGAAACTTCACTATAACAGAGAGTGTTTACACAACGCCGGGGATTTCACAGATGTAACTTATCCCAGCCGGCGGCTTACAAGAAGTATATATAGCGGTGGTAACCTAGGTCATCAACGATCCGTACCGCGGGGGGCTGTCGCCCCCCGCACCCCCCACAGGCGTCCCTTATCTTGAAGGTTCCGCATCGGCCCAAGCCTCCGGCGACGGGCCTCGCTCCGCTACGTCAGAAGTTAGCCTCTACTTTGTAGAATTTGGATCAACATATAACAACTATATCCCCAGACCCAGAATGACACGGTCATGAGTCAGGTTGACGCACCAACAATAATATTTCTTCAAGTTGAAAAGACAGTGCTGTTGCCCCAGGCAGCACATTTCTTACAGAAAGACATTGTCAGAACACATTCAAACACCAAAACGCTGATTCATCTAAAGACGGAACAGAAGAGATGAGGAGCTACTCCCCAAGAACACAACACAGCAGCCTAGGAAGATGTAAACTTGGTGACGGCCTTGGTGCCCTCGGAGACTGCATGCTTGGCGAGCTCGCCGGGGAGGACGAGGCGGACGGAGGTCTGGATCTCCCGGGAGGTGATGGTGGGCTTCTTGTTGTAGCGCGCGAGCTTGGCGGACTCGCCGGCAAGCTTCTCGAATATGTCGTTGATGAAGGAGTTCATGATGGACATGGCCTTGGAGGAGATGCCGATGTCCGGGTGCACCTGCTTCAGAACCTTGAAGATATAGATTTTGTAAGTTTCCACGCTCTTCTTGGCCTTCTTCTTGCCCTTCTTCCCCTCGCCGCCCTCCTTGGACGCCGTCTTCCCCGCCGGCAGCCGCTTCTCCGCCTTGGGCTTCTTCCCGGCAGGGGTCTTCTCGGCCTTCTCCGCCGCGGGCTCCTCCTCCACGGGCTTCTTAGCCGCTGGCTTCTTCTCCGCCTTGGGGGCCATTGGAGCCGCTGGTTTCTCCGGAGAGGGTGGAGCGGTGGTGTGGTTCTCGCTAGAGGTGGAGGACGAGTGGGGAATTGAAGTTGCGATGCCAGGAGACGATCAGCGGGCGGAAGATTATATACGAGGAACAGGTGGGCGGTGATTGGTGGAGGAGGGTGTCCCAAGGATCGGTGATGCAAAATGATACCAGCCGTTCGCTGCACTTTGGGATGGACGGTCAAGATGCGTTTCGACTCGGATCGCTGACCTCGCGAGGCAGTAGAAGGCTTTGGGATGGGCTTCGGCGCGAGTATTTCTTGAGGGGAAGGCTTTCGGCGGGAGTATGTAGCAACTGAGGACAACGGGACGCTGCTAGTGACAAAATTGATCAAAATTCTTAGGTATGTGTTTTCAGATCTTACTTTTTCAGATCTGTATTATATTTTTTTATGATTGCAGCGAGGTTTGTTCTCATAATATTTGTTCTGGCTGCTATGTCCTTGATAATGATGATTCTACTCTTAGAGTCCAGCGCCATCGATTAGACTATTTGATTAATTTTCCTGAAATATTGGTGTTGGTTCTCTTGCCGATGTTGGTTGATTACTTTAATAACTACGCGCATGCACACGGTTTTGCCATTGCGGGTGGTTTGGCTTTTATGTCAGTTTTGTCCGGCTGCTAAGTGCAAGATTGTATCCTGAAAGAAGAAAAGGTATGAAGACCTCGAAGATTTGCTCGTTTCTTAAAATCGATGGAGTCGGTTTACGTATCTATACCATGTATAGTTCGCTTCTATTAATATAATATGGTATTGATCGTCAAACGAAAATGATCGCAACAATCTGTAGTGCATGCAAAAAAAAGAATATGACAACCATGTAATTATCTAACCAAGAGTTGTGGACAATTATCCTACGATTTTTTGTCCAAACGATTCACACCCCTTTGGTTGAATACCGGTTTTGTCAGTATTCCGTCCACGAGTAAATGTAAGTTTAGAAATTAGGAGACAAATAGGTACAACAACTCCACACATGTTCGTCCTATTGTGGCTATTTTCGTAATTGCCGCACGTCCTGGTTGGTGATTGTGAGGCAATCGCATCTGGATCGTTCTCGCCACTGGTAACCCGTTATCCCAAGTCAAACCTTCTTCACCTCCTAGTCGTGATTCTTTGATCTGGTGCATTCTCTTTGTGTTCCCACCCCAAAAAAACAAACCAGCACACATCTTTGGCCTTCCGTGTGTTCTAGGTCACCCAGTTGTAATACACTCTTCCCAGATCTTTCGCTTCTGGTTGCTTCCATTAGTGGGTGGCGAGGAGGATGGATAATGTGGAAGGGACGATGGAAGGGTTGAGGTTGTTGGAGGAAGAGAGTAGAAGGGTAAAGATTGGTGGAAGCAGACCAGCAGGAGGAAAGATGTGGAGGCAATTAAAGGCAGTGGGGAAAGTCTTGGAAGAAAACCAGCACTCACATACCAAATTAAGCATGCCTTGGGGTCAATCTGGTGTCCGATGGAGGGCATATATTGCAAAGATCTCGGCAAGAACTACTAGAAAAAAGTCTAGGAGATCGCACTATAGGAGACGCATATCAAACATATGCGTCTCGACTAAATATACACGACACACCAATATGGCATGCGTCTTAAAAATTTGGAAATTCGAGACGCATTCCTACCGTGATGCGTCTCGTATAGTCTTTGTACGGACCAGATCAGGCCGGTCCCCCTTATTCGAGATGCATATGGGCCGGATGCATCTCGTATAATTTAAATATTCGAGACGCATCCGGCCCATATGCATCTCGAATAAGGAGGGTGGGGCTAGGGCGCGTAGGTGTCCAGGTGTTCGAGACGCATCCTGCCTATATGCGTCTCGCATATTTTTTTTCATACTTGAGACACATCTTGTAAAGGTGCGCCGTGTATATTTGAGATGGGCCCGGGGGTGGTAGGTGCCAGATATTTGAGACGCACCCTGTCGGAGATATGCCCAAGAGGCAATAATAAAAGTGATTATTATTATATCTTTGTATTTATGATGAATGTTTACATCCCATGCTATAATTGTATTATTAGGAAACACTAATACATGTGTGTTTTATAAACATGTTAGAGTCCCTAGTAAGCCTCTTGTTGAACTAGCTTGTTGATTAATTGATGATCATGGTTTCCTGATCATGGACATTAGGATGTGATTAATAACAAGATTTTATCATTAGGAGAATGATGTGATGGACACACACCCATAGTAAGCATAGCATAAAGATCAAGTCATTAAGTTCGTATTGATATAAGCTTTCAAATACATAGTAACCTAATCCTTCGACCATGAGGTTGTGTTAATCACCATCACCGGATGGGTACTTTGATGACATCAAACACCGTTTCGTAACTGGGTGGTTATAAAGGTGTCATTGGGTATTCTGAAAGTATGTGTTGAAGCGCATGGACCGAGATTGGGATTTGTCCATCCATATGACGGATAGATATGCTCTGGGCCCTCTCGTTGGAATGTCATCTAGTTAGCTTGCAAGCATGTGACTGGGTCACAAGGGATGACATATCACGAAACGAGTAAAGAGTACTTATCAGTAACGAGGTAGAACTAGGTATGGAGATACCGACGATCAAACCTCGGATAAGTATAGTATCGCGAGACAAAGGGAATTGGTTTCGTATGTAAATGGTTCTATCGATCACAAAAGTCATCGCTGAGTATGTGGGAGCCATTATGGATCTCCAGGTCCCGCTAATGGTTATTGATAGGAGATGTGTCTCTATCATGTCTACATATTCACGAACCGTAGGGTGACACACTTAATGTTCGAAGTTGTTTTAAGTAGATATGGAATATGCGTTGGAGACCGAATGTTGTTCGGAGTCTCGGATTGGATCCGGGACATCACGAGGAGATCCGAAATTGTCCGGAGAATAAGATTCATATATTGGGGATCATTTTCTGAGTTAGGAAATGTTCCGGAGTGTTTGTATGAGGATTCTAGAAGGTTTCGGAATGTTCCGGAAGGTTCTGGAAGGTTTCTTGGAGTTTGCTTGAAAACCAAGGAAGGGATCAAGGAGTCCTGGTGGGTCAAGACTAGGAGTCGTGGGGGAGGAGGACTCCTCCCCCCTCCCCAATCCGCCGGCCAAGGAGGTGGGGAGTCCTACTAGGACTCCCCCTCCCAAGGCGCCCTCCCTCCTTTAAATAGAAGGGGGAGGCGCCACCCCTTCCCTCTCCTCCATAACACCAAATCTCCGCCGCCTCTCTCCTCCTCCTTTCTTCTGCACAGGCATAGGCGAAGCCCTGCAGAATTCTCTACTCCACCACCACCACCACGCCGTCGTGCTGCTGGGATTCCGTGGAGAAGATCTACTACATCCGCTGCTCGCTGGAACGAGGAGAGGAAGGTCTGCTTCGACTCCGCACGTGTGACCGACTGCGGAAGCGCTACCGGAACGCGGCGCCGGAAGGATCGTCCACACGATCTTGAGATCGGCAAGTGATCGACTACATCAACCACGAGATCTAATCTCGTTAACGCTTTCGGATCTACGAGGGTTAGTTCCTATCTATCTCGTTGCACATGTCTAATAGATTAGATCTTGGCTTTTATCTAGATTAGATCTGGGTTTTGTTCATTCTTGCGGTAGAAATTTTTTGTTTTCCATGCTACGAACCCATCACACCCTTCACATATGTGTCTCGCATACTTTAATTATACAAGATGTATCCTTGTAAGGCGCGTCTCGAACATCCTAATACCACCTTTTTGGCACATGGATCCACCGGGCACCTCACTTCACTCCGCACACTTGCTCCACCTCCACAAGGTAGATTTGGTCGCCCCCTCCTCCTCCCCACCTTATTTCCTTCATTGTTTCACCATTAAAGCTTGTTAAATCTCCATTGTTTGACACGTATATGTAAGTGAAATCTCTTGCACCTCTAGATCTACAAGATCTCACTTCACTTCTCCTTTGACTCTCCTACTCCTAGTCATTGTTGGAGGGCACGTGAAGGTGTTATTGCATGTATGTGCGTTGTTGGCGATATCGGCTATGTTTGTGTTGTGCTTCCTTTCTTTTGTGCAGAGATTTGATTTGGGTTGCCAATGTTCTGGCACTCGACGAATGTCCTTTTTTAGGAGAGGTCATGCCAAATATTTTCGGCGATCTACGTCCATGCTCTAATTCTCTTGCTCTTTTCTCTTGCTCTTGTTACCGCGTAGGAGACCATGGTCCACACACCAATAAGCAGAGCCCAATTGGATAGGTGGATGAAATGAGCGAGAACGGACATGACACAGAATAACATGACGGAGATAAGATGTTTGTGTCGCGACTACAGACTGAGGTATTTTATAAAGCATGATTGCGGAATATTGGAGTCACACCTGATCCGACGTGGTTTCATGGATGGCTACACTCGATGGATGCGTGATTACGATGAAGATGATGAGGACATCAATGGGGAGGCACCAGGGAATGAGGACGCCAGTAATGGTGAAGATGAAGAGCCTCCCGGACATGATCATGAAGATCAAGATGCCAGACATGATCATGAAGATCAAGATGCCGGAGAAGAACATGAAGATATGGATGCCGAAGTAGATCATGAGCATGGTTCAGGTTGGTTGTGGGACCCTCATGTCCAAGAACTGCTTCTCAAGGAAACGAGTAACGCTAGAGCCGCCGCTAGAGAGAAAGCCAAGCTGGAGCAATGGAGAAAGATTCGGTTACTCCATTGTTCGATGGATGCAACGACGGGGATACCCGCCTGAATGTAATGCTCAGGTCTCTGGAGATGAAGGCGAAACACACGATGACCAACGAATGCTTTGATGACAACATAGCATTCTGGCATGATCGTGTTCCCAAGAGGGGGAACACACTTCCTACTAGTATCAATGAGGCCAAGAAAGTTGTGTGCCCTATAAACCTACCGCACATAAAATACCACGTCTGCATAAATGATTGCATCATCTACCGAGGCGAGGACGCGAAGAAAACCATGTGTACGGTGTGTAACACCTCTCGATACAAGAGAGGGAAGAAAGCTCCAAAAAAAAGTGGTATGGTACTTTCCTATCACTCCCTGCCTGCAGTGGTATTTCACGGACCCTAAGGAGGCAAAGCTCATGCGCTGGCACGCAGAAAGAAAGAGGCCAGAAGACGAAGATCCAAAAAAGGAGTAAATGTTGAGGCACCCTTTGGATGCTAGCCAGTGGAAGGCATTGGACCTCGAATATTACCAACGATTCGGAGAGGACCCAAGGAACCTCAGCCTAGGTGTGAGCACCGATGGACTCAATCCGTTTAGCAGCCAAAGCAGCGCACATAGCACCTGGCCCGTGTTTGTATGGATCTACAACCTCCCCCTGGCTGTGCATGAAGAAGTACGTAACAATGAGTATGCTAGTGCAAGGGCCAAAATAACCCGGTACAAACATCAATTTGTATATCACGCTGCTGAAAGAGGAGCTGGCCACGTTATGGGAAGACGGAGGCCACATTATGCTTTTTATTCTTGGTTTGATTTTGTATTTCTTTGAAATGCTAATGATTAAAACGTGTTGTGGAACTATGTGTGTGACTATACCCTGATCGCCTGGTGTGCCTTGTGATATCCACAAATTACAAGTTAGTTGTGCATCCTACTTTGCACACCAGATCCATCAGGGCATTGTTATTCCCATGTCCAACCTAAGTATATATGGGGCATGCTTTTTTGAGTGTGTTGATCCTATTTTACATCGTTTTGTACCCATATGATTTTATCCTGTGAACTCTTTCTTATAATATATGGCACCAAAGAAGTATTATGTCGTGTACAATGGTGTGGTTCTAAGAGTGTACGAGGAGTGGCAAGACTGCCTGGAGCAAGTGAACAAGTTCTCGGGCAACATCTACAAATGCTACAAGAATAGAGTAGTGGAGGAAGAGAAGTGGAGGAAGCACCTAAGGAAGAAGAACCGAATGAGGAACTTCATCGTGATCACCACCTTGCTCATCGTAGTTGGTTGTGTACTCTACTTCGCCTAGCTTCGTCGTCATTGTAATGTGATGGTGAACTTGTACTCGGTCTCGAGAGACGTAAATTTGGCACTTATAGCTATGTCAGATGTGATGTACTACTATTTGTGATGTACTACTATCTCTGTTTTAGTCAACTGCAACTTTCTGTATATCTATGTTATTCATATTGTATTATGGACTATATTGTGTATTTGAATACCTATATATTGTACTATATAGTGGCTCTGTAAAAACTTATTTTCAGAATTGCTATTCGAGACACATATCGTGTGCTATTCAAGACACATTGCGTCAAGGCGCATTTGAAACATATACAAGACGCATCCTATATGCTTCGTGTATACCTCGCATATGCGAGACACATATTGATATGTGTTCTATATATATACACGAGATGCATATTGATATGCGTCTCGCATATGCGAGGTATACACGGTGCATATGGGATGCGTCTATGCGCGATGTGATGCTCAGGACGCACTAGGAATGCGTCTCGAATAGCAAAACCCATGCGTCTTGAGTAGCCTTTTTATAGTAGTGGAGAACAAATTATTTTTCACTTTCCACCAGATCTCAAGAAGGAAGAAGGCAGTGGATGAAGGGACATGGATGTTCGACAAAAGTTTGATGGTTATGGAGAAGTTAGATGAGGGCAAAAGCCTAAAAGAGTATGAAATATTAGTACTATACCGATATGGGTATGTATTTTCAAACTACTATTAGGGATGATGATGTTGAGGGATACTTGAGAATCAATTGGAAACATAATTGGTGAGTTTATTGCGATAGATGGAGTAATAAATGGACTAGAGGTGGGAAAATATCTAAGGCTAGAGGTTCGTTTGCCCATTGCAAGGTCGCTGATGAGGGGAACAATGGTGGAAGTGGATGAAAGAGGAAGGTTAGTATGGTGCCCTTTTGAGTATGATTTTTTACCTGATTTTTTCTTCATAGGTGAAATCGTTGGACATATAGACAAGGAGTGCATGATCAAGTTCAGGATAGGTGAAGAACCTCAGTTTGGGAAGTCGCTTAAATGGATGATGCAGAAAAAGGTTGGTAGGGAAGAACCTAAACGGATCAAGAATGACAACATAGATAGGAGCTATTTTGGGAGTGGTAGCGTAGGGAGCAGGTCTGGTAGTGAAGAACCATCATGTAGTAAGGAATACAACAGCTCCAGGAGCAATGAGAAGGCTACTGATGGAGGTGAAAAGTTGGTGACAGTGATGAGTCCACTAAAACTGACTAGCGGGAAGGACATGGAGCAGGGTGGCCTAGAACCGAAACAACCGTGATTTAATACCAAACATAGGGCCGCATATGGGAATAGTAAGGGAGGATCCAAGGAGGCAGTAGGTAAGGAAATTTCTAGTGTAACTGTTGCTATAGAAGTCATGGAAAGGGAGAAGATGGGAGTGGAAACGGTACCTGAGAAGGGAAGGCATGTGGAGAAGGACAAGGAGATGATACTAGCTTCTAAGGAGGTTGGAAAATTTACTGTTGATGCTAATCAGAAGGGGGAGCGGGGAGAAGTGGTGGGATAGGTCATTATAGAGAAGGAGGAGGGTGTGGTAGTAGTCCTCGATGGTGGTGGGGAGATGAGGTATATGAAGGAGTGGGAGGTAGAAAGCCCTTGCATGGGGACGTGATGACCCACAAGTATAGGGGGTGTATCGCAGTATTTTCGATAAGTAAGAGTGTCGAACCCAACGAGGAGCAGAAGGTGCTGGCTAGTGGTATGGATCAGGAATTCTCTGCAAATACTTAGCAAATGGATTTTTAGGAGTTTTTGATAAAGCAAGTAAACAAAGTACGAGTAAATAAAAGACAGTAGGAATAAATGCAGCAAGTGGCCCAATCCTTTATGCAGCAAAGGACAAGCCGGTTGTATTTCTATAGATGACCAAACGTTCTCGAGGACACATGGGAAGACTGTCAAGTGCTTTCGCTTCATATAGTCGATTAATCTTCTTTAGCTTACTAAGTGTTGTGTGGGTGAACCTGTGCTAATGTACCACCCCATCGAAGACTAATACATACTTGTGATTATACCCCTTGAAAACATCCGTAAGTACAAGAAAGTAATTAAGGTAGAAACCTAACCACAGCTTTAAACTCTAAGACCCTTACGTCCCTTGTGCAATGGTTTCCTAACAGGGGTTCAGGTTTCTGTCACTCCGTCAACCCCTACGATTAGTAGCCAAATACACAATGCATTCCCCTAGGCCCTTATAGGTGAAGTGTCATGTAGTCTACGTTCGCATGACACCACTAGAAGAAGTACACCACAACTTAAATAACAATCTATTGAATCTTTCTCAACGTAACTCCACTACTAACAACAAGACTTCTCCCATGTCCTCAAGAACAAAACGAACTACTCACAAGACATCATATGGATCATGATCAGAGATGGAATAATGATGTATAACAATCTGAACATAAACAATAATTCAATGGTTCACTCAATAGCATCAACTACAAAGAGTAATCAACACCGGGAAAGTTTCCCCTATGAACTATGCAAGATTCAACTCAATTGTTACAGCAATATGGAGATGGTGTTGAGGGTGCTGATGGTGATGATGGTGGTGATGATGATGATGATCCCGATGAAGTCCAGCTTGATGGTGGTGTTGATGGCGACGATCTTTCCTCTCCGGGAAGGAATTCCCCCGGCAGAAATCTGTCTGCCGGAGAGATCTTTCTCTCTCGGCGTTTTCCGCCCCGCAGAGGCAGCGGAATCTTTCTGTGGTCGCTCCCTGAGTCTTAGGGTTTCAGGAGGATGATATACGCTAGAGGGGAGAAGCTGGAGTGGGCCAGGGCGGCCACACCACCTCCAGGCGCGGCCTAGGCCTGCCCGCGCCATGGGGTGGTGTGGGCCCCCTGTGGCCCACCTCCACTCCATCTTCTGGCATCCTTAGTCTTCTGGAAAAATAGGATTTTCCATATATTTTCCCGGATTTTCTGATCTTCACGAATTTTGCCTCCAAACAGCACCTTTTCCATCAAAATCCTGACTGCAGCGGTCCATGCTCCAAAAGTCATCAACCATGCAAAACAGATGAAATAACATAAGTATCACCTCTCAATACGAAATATATCAATGAATAATAGTGAATTAAGACATAGAATAGTGATGCAAAATGGACGTATCAACTCCCCCCAAGCTTAGACTTCGCTTGTCCCCAAGCGAAACTGAGCTCAATAAACATGGCCTCAGGTTTATGGAGTGAAGAGTCGATAAAAGAATACGGACAAGAAGCATCACATTTATCAAATACATAGATCATAATAGAAGACAACTCACTATTATATAACTTAACTTGCAATAGGTAAAGGAAACACAATAAAGATACATAAAGTGAATCATAATTGGTAATGGCAAACTTAGCTCTTGGTCGAAGAATAGTTGATAATTTGCTGGAGTTCACAAATAGCTGGTTTTCAATGAAAGCTTTCAAAGTAGTAATCATCAAGATAAGAGCAGTGTGCAAAACAAGGAACATAAGAACATGATTTAATAAATCAACATATGAATGAATGAAACACATCAACTCAAAATACTTGCTGAGATAGAAGGGAATAGGTTTACTGACTCAACTACAAAGTAAAAGAAAGGCCCTTCGCAGAGTGAAGAAGGGATTGCAAGTCTCATAAAGAGCTCCCAAAAATTATGATACTTACTAGCTTTCAGCTCTCATCGCCCCTATCATAGGCATCTTTTGGTGGTTAAGGTTAAATAGACACAACTAAGAGGATATGCTTGACAAGTTATAAGTTGAAATCTCAAGCCCCTTACTTATGAGTACCGATCCTCACGCTACTCAACTTCAGTCACGAGCAAGCTCTTGTCATTATAAATACATGCGTATCATTGAGAACCGCCAACGGAGTACCCCTTGCACATGACACAGGAGCTATCCCATAATCAAAATGACAAGGCAAGCAGACAGTGAGTATCTCAGCGATCTTTTTATTTGCTATTTGCATAGGTTTTTATTGAGGATGCTTCATAGAATGCTCACTATAGTTATGCTGCAAGTTTCCACCATGAATAGGCATGGCTTAGGCTAGCGGCCCAGGCGTTTCTCTAACACACATATAAACTCCATGATCTTACAAGTTCCACTTTTATTTCACATCGCCGGGATCCATAAGCAAAAGAACATGATATCAACTAGGTACAACTACCAATGAAGTGTTGAAAGCGGTCCCCATGATACATGGTTCGGCTAACTTCAACTCATAAAGCGCAAGCATATACACAACAAAGAAGGACCCAATGGTTCAAGTTTATTAAATGCGAGAAAGTAAAGTGTGCCATCAAGTTCGTGAGAGCTTTAATCACTAATTTTTACATAACAAGTTTAATTTGGGAGGTAGATAAAACAAGAATTTACTTGGAATAGCAATAATGCTACTAGGTAAGTATGGTGGACACAAATGGCAAAGGTTTTGGTTTAAAGGAGGTGGATGCACGAGAAGAATACCCTCTCAGTACAGGTTTTTGGCTAAAAAGGCTAGGTAGCAAGTATAAGAGTTGAAGGAAACAAACAAGCATACAAATGATAAAGACAAACATGCAATCTTCCTTGGAAGCACAAAAGATCTTAACTAGAGAATACTAAACTTATGAGCAAATCAAGAAAGAAAGATGATGAAATTATTTTTCTCTAGAGTACTTCTATCTTTTTCTTTTCAACTCTCAAAAAGGTGTTGCTACTGACCGAGCCAGGTTTGCCAAAACCAACTAAATTAACTCAATGATCCCAAAGTGATACCAATACTAACAACAAGATCAATCATATAACCATAAATTGAAAACTAATATACGCTATGAAAAAGAGTGAATGATATAACTTCTCATTAATATTCCATAACGAAAACTCACACCAAGGGATACATATCTAACGAGAGAGGGGACACTTCCATAATGCAAACCATACTACATAATAACTCCTCTATTCATGATATGACTCTACTAATAGGGTAAAAAGATAGAAGATAGTGATATGATATCGCGACACTCCACCAAGCTTGGAACAAACCAAGGGGATGCCAAACCTGATGAAGAATTACTCCTTAGGTTGTGGTGGTATCCTCTTGATGAGCTCCTTGATCAGTTTCCCCAAGTCCTCAATCTCGGAGGTGAGATTTCGAATCAGCTGTGAGTTTTGCTTAATGCGACTCATGATCATGTCGTGTTGAGAATCCCAGCTCTTGTTATTCTTTCCCCACTCTTCCTCCTTGAAGTCTTCTTTTCCTGCATGGCTAGAACGAGGCAAATCCCAATTGGAGGGTAATTTCTCCTTGGGCATATTCTGGTATTGATGCTCATGGATAAGGGTATGGAAAGGATTCCTGGTGCATGGAGGAAGTGACCGTGGAGCCAAACTGTGACGAGGAGCTTTCCCCCCAGTCTGCATCCGTGTCGTCCTTCTAACCCTGGCAGGTTTCACCGCTCCAATGCTTGCAATGGTAGTGCCGGTGTGTGGACGTTGGCCTTTCTCCTCTTCACCTTCACTCTCGATCTCCTTCTCCTTCCCGGGGTCTTGGAGGTCTTCCTCCATGGGCTCCTTCCCTTTATCCTTGGCGGACACCATTGTGCTTCTAAACCTTCAAAGAGTATGTCCTGGCAGAAATAGATCGAAACAAAAACACGACGAAAACACGATATACGAACCTCGGGGGATCCGGGGGGGTTATATATTACGGAGTTTCATATCAAAAGGAAGGTACTGGGAGAAAACGGGTCGGAGGCGGAGTCCTGGGTGGCCTCACCACCTGGTGGCGCGGCCAGGGGTGGGCCCGTGCCATGGGGTGGTGTGGGCCACCCTGGCTCCGTTTCCTTCCCTTTTCACTTTGTAGCTTTCCTTATTGACTGAAAACTGCAAAAATATAGTTGGATTGTATTTTCGCGGAACTTTTCTTACCATAACTGTTACCTATTTGAAAACAGACTCTGCAGGTCTCTGAATTTTGTATTTAGTGGATCCTTCCGAAGTCACCACTTGAATCATCAATATCTTCATCTTCATATACTTACTACTTGAGTCATAAAACCCTTCTCTTCCTTATTACACCATTATCTTCACTTCCTGAAAATTTCTTTCACACAAAACTTCACACAGTTTGCATTAGCAACATTAGTATAAGTGAAGTGATAAAACCTTTTTGAGTCCAACTTCAACTGAAAACCATCAAAACATAAGCTACTGTAGCAAATCCTTCCGAAGACCCAAAAATAATTCAAGAAGGAAATCGAATAAAGAAGCAAATGCAAGATTGGCTATATATGTCAAAAACATACCAGCAGGTAAAGATCAATTTTTTCAAAAGTCTTCTGTTTCTCAAATCAAAAAGTGAAAAACTAACGAAACTTAAATAACAACCTGGGGCAGAAGCACAAAAAATTACAGCTCAATCTGACATACAGAGATCTCTCATGAATTTTTACGGTGAAGCACAAAAATCTGTTTCGGGACAGCAACTTCCCAAAATCTTACTTCTCTCTCATTAGAGGTTGATCTTGACACACAAACCAAACAAAACGTATAAGGAGCGGTTATTACCGAAGTAATAACTTCCAAGACTCAAAGAAACAAAAACAAACTGAAAGCAAAAACAAATTGGGTTGTCTCCCATAAAGCTCTTTCTTTATAGCCATTAAGATGGGCATGATAATTTGAAGAAGCTCATAGGGATATGAATTGAAGTGAAAGAGAGCATTAAGAAGCAAAAACACACACACATTTAAGTCTAACCCACTTCCAATGCAAGGGGATTTTGTAAACAAACAAGTTTTTGAAACCAAGGGCAACTTGCATAAGAAGGCAAAAGAAGTGCAACATAAAAACTTTCAGCATAAAACGGGGAAACTTGATATTATTGAGATGCATAAGAACACTTTTCCCTCTCTCATAATAACTTTCAGTATCATGCATAAACTTAACAATATAGCTATCACAAGGACTATCATAGCAATGATCACTTATTCTAACAGAAAACACGGGAATACTAGCTCTCATAACACTACTTTGTGAAACAAAATTAGAGGTATCCTTACAAAGGATAGTGTGTTCCTCTTCCTCATACTTAGTGACAAAGTCTTTCACATTTGCTATTATAGGTTCATCAACCATTTGTTTATCAGGTTCAACGACATTATTCATACTTTCATTAACCATACTAGCTATCATAGAATGTTCCCTTATCTTAACTGGGAAAGGCATTTTCTCAATATAAGGTTCAGGTAAAACATGATTAGCAGTATAAACTTCAGTATTTCTTGCAGAAACACTCTTAGCAATATCTTTATAAGGTTCATGATACTTATTCCACTTCTTTTTACGCACTTCAATGTAGGAAGCAAAGGCCTTAAAATAAGAAGCAATAGCTTGAGAGTCTAGACCATAAGCATTTTTAATATTTTGAAAGTCATCAGTTCCCATAAAAGATTCAATGCAACCATAATCATAATTTATACCTGACTTTCTACCTTTGTCATTTTCCCAAGCTTCAGCATTGTCTTGAATACGATCTAGAAGGTCCCATTTAGCTTCTTCTTCCATGCGAGTGAATGATCCAGCACAAGAAGCATCCTATAAATCTTTGTCATGTAGATGGAGCCTTGCATAAAATTTGTTGATAATAATATTGTTGGGGAGCTCATGAATGGGACATTTGAGCATTAGTAACTTCAATCTCCCCCAAGCTTGAGTTGTACTCTCTCCATCGAGAGGCCAAAAGTTGTATATTTGATTCCGATCTTTATGAATCTCACTAGGAGGATAAAACTTTGAATAAAAGAGAGGCACTATTTCCTCCCATTCCAGAGCTTGACCATTCTTCAGCAGCTTATACCATTCTTCAGCTCTTCCTTTCAGTGATAATGAGAATAACTTCTTCTTAACTTGATCTGTAGTAATACCTGCACACTTGAACAACCCGCATAATTCGTGTATAAAGAGCAAATGATCATCGGGATGGAAAATTCCATCCCCAACATAGTAGTTATCCATAACATGATCAATAATTCTTGTAGGTATTTTGAAAACATCTTTCTCAGCAGGTGGTGGCTTATCTACTACCTTAGCAGTGGTAGTAGCATTACCAAATAATAAACTCAGAGAATTATCCATAACAAAAATAAAGCAACTAACAGAAGTAAACAATACTCACAGTAGAAGTTTCCTTTACCAGTTCCACTCTCCAATAGCGCTTCACTCCCCGGCAACGGCGCCAGAAAATAGCCTTGATGACCCACAAGTATAGGGGGTGTATCGCAGTATTTTCGATAAGTAAGAATGTCGAACCCAACGAGGAGCAGAAGGTGCTGGCTAGTGGTATGGATCAGGAATTCTCTGCAAATACTTAGCAAATGGATATTTAGGGTTTTTTGATAAAGCAAGTAAACAAAGTACGAGTAAATAAAAGACAGTAGGAATAAATGCAGCAAGTGGCCCAATCCTTTATGCAGCAAAGGACAAGCCGGTTGTATGTCTATAGATGACCAAACGCTTTCGAGGACACATGGGAAGACTGTCAAGTGCTTTCCCTTCATATAGTCGATTAATCTTCTTTAGCTTGCTAAGTGTTGTGTGGGTGAACCTGTGCTAATGTACCGCCCCATCCAAGACTAATACATACTTGTGATTATACCCCTTGCAAACATCCGTAAGTACAAGAAAGTAATTAAGGTAGAAACCTAACCACAGCTTTAAAATCTAAGACCCTTACGTCCCTTGTGCAACGGTTTCCTAACGAGGGTTCAGGTTTCTGTCACTCCAGCAACCCCTACGATTAGTAGCCAAATACACAATGCATTCCCCTAGGCCCTTATAGGTGAAGTGTCATGTAGTTGATGTTCACATGACACCACTAGAAGAAGTACACCACAACTTAAATAACAATCTATTGAATCTTTCTCAATGCAACTCCACTACTAACAACAAGACTTCTCCCATGTCCTCAAGAACAAAACGAACTACTCACAAGACATCATATGGATCATGATCAGAGATGGAATAATGATGTATAACAATCTGAACACAAACAATAATTCAATGGTTCACTCCATAGCATCAACTACAAAGAGTAATCAACACCGGGAAAGTTTCCCCTATGAACTATGCAAGATTCAACTCAATTGTTACAGCAATATGGAGATGGTGATGAAGGTGCTGATGGTGATGATGGTGGTGATGATGATGATGATCCCGATGAAGTCCAGCTTGATGGTGGTGTTGATGGCAACGATCTTCCCTCTCCGGGAAGGAATTCCCCCGGCAGAAATCTGTCTGCCAGAGAGATCTTTCTCTCTCGGTGTTTTCCGCCCCACAAAGGTGGCGGAATCTTTCAGTGGTCGCTCCCAAAGTCTTAGGGTTTCGGGAGGATGATATACGCCAGAGGGGAGAATCTGGAGTGGGCCAGGGCAGCCACACCACCTCCAGGCGCGGCCTAAGCCTGCCCGCGCCATGGGGTGGTGTGGGCCCCCTGTGGCCCAGCTCCACTCCATCTTCTGGCATCCTTAGTCTTCTAAAAAATAGGATTTTCCGTATATTTTCCTGGATTTTCTGATCTTCGCGAATTTTGCCTCCAAACAGCACATTTTCCATTAGAATCCTGACTGCAGCGGTCCATGCTCCAAAAGTCATCAACCATGCAAAAACAGATGAAATAACATAAGTATCACCTCTCAATACGAAATATATCAATGAATAATAGTGAATTAAGACATAGAATAGTGATGCAAAATGGACGTATCAGGACGGTGTGGCCATGCACATGAAGAGGGGGAGAGCCGACAGGTGAAGAGGGTTAGGTGGGGGCACTGCATGCTGAATCGAAGAAGATTACTCGAAACAATTTCATGAAACAAGATCATAGTGGGCCGAGAATGGAGCTAGAAGCACCTGATGCGGTGGGAAAGAAGAGACAATGTGATGACACAGAGGTTGATGAGGAGTCGAAGGGGAATAAAAACATGAAGGAAGTGAAGGGGAGAACTGACATAGGCTAGTACAAACAATATTTGTGCAGGGCTGTTGGAACAGCCCCACGAGTCCTAATGAGAATTGCAATATGGAACGATCGGAGTTTAGGGAATGTCTCGGTTGTTTGGGGCGTCTTGGATGTCTAGAAGGTGAAGAACCAATGTATTTTTTATTTTTTAGACGGAGATGGATAAGAATATGTTGGAGTGGATTATATGCAAGATGGGTATGCCAACATGTTGGTTAAAGATTGTGTTGGTCAGAGTGGTGGGCTGGTCCTATTCTATAAGAATGGAATCAATGTTAATCTATTGGAATTCCATAGAAATACCACATAGACACTAAAGAGGATGGGTTTACCTGGAGGTTCACTTGTTTTATGGAGAACCAAAAATGGAGGAGAGGGAGAAATCGTGGAAGCTACTGAGGATCCTTAGGAACCATAGCTCGAAACTGTGGCTCATCACCGGTGACTTCAACGAGATATTGTATGGACGTGAGAAAGACGAGAGAGTGCCTAGGCCATAAGTATGCATAGATCACTTCAAAACAATATTAGAGGACCATAACCTGATGGATCTAGGCTTCAAAGGGAAGTGTTTATGTGGAGGACTCGTAGTCATGGTTCAACAAGGTATATATGAGAGCATTTAGACCAAATGGTTATGTGCTAGGCGTGGCGAGACCGGTTTCCGTTATATATTGTCAACCATGGGGATCCAAGACACTATGATCACTAGCCCATCATTATCGACATGACTAGCTGTGAGCATTGCAAAGGGTGGAGAGGGGTGGAGTGGTGCCCCTATTCGAGGCGAGATGGGTGGAGGAGGAGGAGTGTGATGAGGGAGTTAGGAAGGCATGTGAGTTAGAAGTTGAAATACAAGGAAACCCGGTGAAAGGAGGGCTAAAGGATGTGTTGGGAGATCTGGTCGGTTGGAGTAGGGAGGTGCTAGGTGATCTGGATAAACAAATCAGTAGGTTGAAGAAGGAAGTAAAAAGTGTAGACGAGATAACATTTCACAAGAGCATGTGCGAAAGGAAGAGGTGTGGTGGTTCAAACTTAGTAGACTGGAGGATCAAAAGTAAACCTATTGTAAGCAAAGAGCCCATGTGAGTTAAATGAAGGAAGGAAATCGTAACACCAATTTTTCCATAGGGTGGCATCGGGAAGGAAAAATAAAAATCATATCAAGGAGTTGAGAAGGGAGGATGGAGTAGTGGTGAAAGAACCAGAGGAGTTAGAGGGGATAACTACCAACTTTTTTCAAACCTTTTATCCTCCCATGCAGGTACAAGGACGACTGAACTTTTGGATCACATCAATCCACGAGTGACGCTGATTATTATGAATGAAACCCTCGTGAGGGAGTTCACAAAGGAGAAGGTGTGGAGTGCATTGGATGGTATAAGAGGTATACAATCCCTAGGGATGGATTGTATGCCTACTCTTTTTTACAAGAGATATTGGGAGGTCATGGGGAAGATTATTACAATGGAGGTTATCAAGGTGCTCAATGGTGGTGATATGGCTGAATGATGGAATGGGTCATGCGTGGTTCTTATACCCAAGGTTGCCAACCCTATGTGCATGAAGGACCTTCGACCAATGAGTTTATGCAATGTGATATATAAACTGGTTTTGTAGGTACTAGCAAATCGCATCAAATTAATTTTTCCATAGATCATTGCCCCTAACCATAGTGCCATTGTGCCCGGGAGGCTCATTACAGATTGCATTATGTTGGCGTATGTGTGTACACATTTTATGAAAATTAAAAGGAAGGGCTCTAATGTTTTTCTGCTATCAAACTTGACATGAGAAAGTTGTACGATAGAGTAGAGCAGCATTTCTTAGAGGATATGATGAGGAAGATGGGGTTTAATGAGGAATACATTAAAATAAATATGTTGTGTGTCCTCGGTTAGCTACATAATTTAGTGAAAAATTCATATTCAGATATGATCTACCCTCGAGGTTTACTTCAAGGGTATCTGTCATCGCCTTACCCATTTCTGGTCCGTGATGATGCATTATCATGTTTGTTGAATAAATCTAAAGAGGATGGTGGATTGCAAGGTGTTGGGGTGTGTGTAACATGCCTGAGTTTTAATCACCTTTTCTTCATAGATGACTCGTTGGTTCTCTTGAAAGTGTCAGAAGAGAATGCAACCCACCTGTGGAATATCTTATCTATGTATGAAGATTGCTCGGGGAAAATGGTTAACTACAACAAGTCAGCGTTTAGGTTTAGTCCTAACACACCTATGCATACAAGGAGGAAAGTGATGGATGTACTGAACATTGTTACAAAGGCATGGAATAATAAATACTTTGGATTACTAGCATATGTGGGGAGATCGAGATATGGTGTGTTTGCATACTTAAAAGGGCATGTGTGGGAAAGTATTCAGGGATGGATGAAAGGTTATTGTCACAAGCAGCAAAGGATCTATTAATTAAATCACACAAGATATACCCATGTTTTCCATGCCTTGCTTCAACATTACTAAAACCTTATGCACTAGATGAGTGCGGTGATTAATTGTTTCTTGTGGTCATAGCAAAAAGATGATAAGAAAATTCACTAATTGAGCTAGGAAAAGATGGACATGCCGAAGAAGGATGGAGGGCTAAGGATTAGGGGTCTCCACCTATTCAGTCTCTTGCTATGGTAGCTAGAAGGCATGGACAGTCCTAATAGTTCTAGAACCACTATGCACATGTGTACTACATGAAAACTACTTCCTAAGCCGATCAGTTTTGGACGTTGTCAGTACTAGGGATAGGTCATACACATTGAGAAGCATCATGAAGGGTGGAGGTGATCAAACATGTCCTGGTGTGGAGGACTGGCAACATAGTAGATGTCGACATATGGAATGATCCATGGCTCCATCAGGAGTGGACACAAGTTCCAATTATGCTACAAGGTCAGAATGTGATCACCAAAGTTAACGAGATGATAAACCCTGTCACTAGACGGTGGCATGTCCAACTAATATCTGATTTTTTTGAGGAGGATTGTAAATTGATTGTGTCAATTCTGCTCCATCAGAAGATGGAAGACTTCCTAGCTTGGTTCCCTGAGCCTGGTTCCTTGATCCTAAAGGGATATTCTCAGTATGATCGGCCTATAAGATGCTTGCAAGATAGAAACACCCACTACTAGATGATCCAGGTGATTCTGGAGTTCAAAATGCGGAGAAAGAGTTTAATTGGAACCTATTATGGTCTCAAGAATGTGCCCAAAGACAAAGAAGTTCGTGTGGCATCTTGCTCACTGATACCTTCGATCCGGATTACGGATGCAGTATAGTAGATTTTTCCCTAGAAAACCTAGGTTTAATTGAACCTTGGAAAATAATTGCGGTAGGTTAAGGAGCACCTACAAGACTTGCTAATTTGCTTCAATCTTTGTTTACCAGACATTTCCAGTTTGCTTTTTTATCAGGGTTGTATCAATGGATGGAGATAGGCCAGGGTTGAGGTTTCACCTGCAGCTTGATGTCTACGCACGCTTCTATTCTTCTAGACAGTGTTGGGCCTCCAAGTGCAGAGGTTTGTAGAACAGAAGCAAGTTTCCCTTAAGTATATCACCCAAGGTTTATCGAACTCAAGGAGGAAGTGGTCAAAGGTATCCCTCTCAATCAACCCTGCAATCAAGATACAAGAAGTCTCTTGTGTCCCCAACACACCCAATACACTTGTCAGGTGTATAGGTGCACTAGTTCGGTGAAGAGATAGTGAAATACAAGTAATATGGATGATTATAAGTGGTAATTGCAATCTGAAATAAGAGTGGCAGCAAGCAAACCTGTAACATGACTGATTGTAAATGGTGTTTCAATGCTTAGAAATAAGGCCTAGGGATAATACTTTAACTAGTGGACACTCTCATATAAATATCTTCTCTTCATTATGCTACCCTGAACTACTCTCCGGTTGGACGATGTAGGGCTATAACAATACACCTTAAAGTTCGCATTCCCCATCTAGATAGCCCCTCACTGTCACCTTGAGTGCTAGATGGTTCCAACAAAAACCACAATCTCATAGAGACATCCAACTCAAATTATACTCATGATAAGTATTTCTGTAACCTTAGACTAAGTGCCACACGGTGTGCACACTGTCAACTTCACACACGTGGGGATAAGCAGAGATTAATTAAAGCACTTGAGTAGCAGAATAGATCTACGTATTCAACTAGATTACAAAGCTCATGATCTCAATAAGATCATGCATAGAGAAAGAGATGAACACATAGCTACCGGTAGAGCCCTCCTCCCTCCTCGAGAGAGAACTACTCCCTCCTCATCATGGGAGTCAGCAACGGCAATGGATATGGCGGTGGAGTCGATGGAGATGGCTCGGGGGGCACTTCCCCACTCGGCAGGGTGCCGGAACAGAGACTTCTGTCCCCTGAATATCCTCTTCGGTGGCAGTGATGCTGCGGAACTTTTCGTGGATTCTGATCTGGTATTTAGGGTTTTCGTCTCGGGGGACTTTTATAGGCGAAGGGGCAAGGTTGGTGGAGCTCCAGGGGCCCACACCCCCTAGTGGCGCGCCCCACTGGCCACGCGACCACCAGGTGTGGCCACCCTGGTGCGCCACTTTGTCTCCCCTTCGGTCTCCGTGTTGCTTCGGGTAAAATATTGACTTTAGCTTTTGTTCCATCCAATTCCGAGAATATTTCTTTACTAGATTTTCTGAAACCAAAAATAGCAGAAAACAGGCAACTGGCATCGTGGCATCTTGTCAATAGGTTAGTTCCAGAAAATGTATAAAAATACCTCAAAGTATAAACAAAACATAAGAAAGTTGATATAAAACAAGCATGGAGCATCAAAAATTATAGACACGTTTACGACGTATCACAGCTATGCATACATATGGGATAAAGATAATAATAAGCATATTCATGTGTAAATGATCTAATACTGATAGGATTTGTGGGAAGCACATCAGTAAATACTAGAGCCCCTACAAGCCACATGCATAGCATAAAGTCTCTTATTCCAACTGTTATACCACAAAGCATTAAGTCAGTGATGTTGATGTTGTTCCCAAGTGGATGACTAATTGACTAGTGTACTCCCCTTGTTGTAACTTGGTTTCATGCGTAGGCGCCGTTTACCACACATCTCACCTCAAACCTTGATCAATCCACGGGGTCTTGGATACCTAACAAGTCCTTAGATTGAGGTAAGATACAATGATACAAACACAAATCTACTATGCAATCACCACACAATATTCTCATATAATTAGATGCACATAATCGCTACAAGACTATTCCCTAACCCGCATCACGTAGGACTACTCACTCATAATAAGATCAAGGATAGAAAACATTGTAGAATTACTTAGATCAACACCAAATATCCTTACAAAGTCGCCAACCATGAGGAGATCTTGAATCCAAGTTATGTCTATGGCTATGGATGGAGATTGAGATGATGAACTATGATGGTGGTGAAGCAGTGGATCTTCCTTAGTGTGTTTTCGCTGCAATATGCGAATGGCGACACTCTCTATGGCAACTGGGAGTCTCAAAATATTTAGGGCCCTTTGTGAAAGTTGCTTGGTTTGACTTGGCAAAGCCTCCGCCGTATGGTATGGGTGAGCCCCGCCCGTATTGATACTCGTTAACACTTCTGGATGCTGGCATTCGAGCCTGGTTTACTGGGTGGTGTTGGAAACATGTGATTCTCCCTTGATTTCTCCATATTTCACCATAAAAGAGTGATTTTCATCTCATCACAATTCAAAACAAGGATTTGCACATCTTTGCAATAAATATTAGTGGCAAGGGTAGTGAGATATTTTATCAATTTATTGACTTAATATAAGATTTGAACGTGAATAAAGACTGCTATTTTCACAACCATCAACATCCCCAAGCTTAAACCTTGATCATCCTCAAGAAATAAACCAAAAATCATAAGGAACTCAACATTTGAACTAAAACAAGGAGAAAGCAAGTTCACTTACAATTGGTAGTCTCATGCCTCCATCACTTCTTTCATCTGAAAACTTAGCATAGAAAGAGTAATGGTAAGAGTATTATACAAGCTTTGTTAAATCAAGACAATCACAATAAAGGTTTTATAAGCATGAATAACTATATGTGAAGCAATTATTCTAGTTTCTCTAGTTAACTCTCAACTTGCCAAGGAACACTCGATGATTTCATATTAGCACATTAAGAGTGAGATATCATGTCAAAATAAGCATAGTACTTGAGTGTCTCATTAACACCCACATCAATAAATCAATACTATTAAATACTTCTTTTCTATTCTTTACTTCTTTAAGAACTTTTCAACTTAGTAGCAATGAGATCATGCCAAAGACTTAGTGATTTTAACCAGACTGTGTAGACTAGGATAGACTTGTGTAACCATTTCGACCAAAAGGGCTATTCTTTCTTTTGCTTGCAACACAGACCTTGAGAGTGCCATACTTTTAACCATTATAGAAGTTGCCTACTATGCATGTTTATTCAACTCATAGTCGAAATCCAAGAGAGTTTCCTCTATACAGATCGTTTGTAGGCTATCGGAATTGTGGCATACCATGAGTGTGACTGTGGTGCAGCCACGCATAAAGCAATATCATACTTTGTTTAATAAGTCAAGTTTTGGCGTGCATCTCAATTACCATTAAGAATTAGTTCCATCGAACAAAATTACTTTCAAGAGTACCATCAAGTCTATCATTATATCTATGGAGTTCAGTATCTTCAAGGCTAAACTATGAAGACAGTTAAACATCACACAAGTCAGAGTTTGAGACTTTTCTTATTGTAGTTTTTTGGAAATATTATTTCCAAGGCAAGACCCGGTTAACTACAAGAACTAGAGAAAGAGCAAGCACATCCAATTAATTATACAAATAAAAGTTTTACTCTAACTCTAAAGATTTACTCCCACTAGCATAATATCTTAACAATACTTCAAACTAGCATAAGCATTCAAACTTTCAAAGTGGGATATATAGGACATACCTCTCATGAGTGACTTCACAATTCTCTCCCATATGATGTGTTCCTTCAAAACTCAGAGTAGACCACTCTCATTAATAATACTAGACTTATCTTTGTGCCCCCAGAGAACGACCCCAAGGCAAAACACTTTATGATATGATAACACTACATCAACGGGGAAGAAAAAGGAAGAACCAGCAATGGCGACCTAATCATACCATCGCAGAGATACTGGACGAGCGAACACGTCAACTATGTCGAAGTCATCGATAAGGAATATTGCAAGTAATAGGAAAGTACAACTGTTCTCGTAAGGAGAGTGAACATACACCGGTAGATTTATAGTATTACGACTATTGTTTGCCATGAAACAACGTTGTAAGAAACAATTTCCTCATTTATGCCTCGGAGGTGGCAGATGAGTGCACTTGAACACTTTTTGTAACATCGAATGGTCGAAAGCGACCACCTTGAACACCGAAGGCCTCCCCAGCTTGAAAGTGAGAAAACATCCAATCTGAAGACCATGAGCTATGATAAATCCTCTCCAACCATCGTCCATCACTATTCACTACTTCGTTGTCTTCACACGTATTCATCTTCATGTACCAGGCACAACCGTTGCATAGTTTAAGCTTGATACTCCTTGCGATTGGATGGCCAAGGCACTGAATGAAACAAGGCGGAATGCACAGAACCCTTAACCCATCGCCATGAAGGGGTTTCGTGGTAGAAAACAAAAAAATCATATGGTGAATAGACCTAGCCAAGATCTATCTATGCAGATATATAGTAACGAGCGGGGATTCTTTGTCTGTACCTTTAAAGACCGAACGCGGTTAATGTTCCACTAGGAACATGGATGACATAGTCAAACTCGCCTGACCTCAAGGTCGCAAAGCTCCTCGTAAGTCACCCCTTGTACTTGTACGACGTAGCCGACCTCATGGTCGTGTCGATGTCTGATACGTCGTAAACGTATCTATAATTTTTGATGTTTCCATGCTTGTTTTATATCAACTTTCTTATGCTTTGTTCACACTTTGAGGTATTTTTATATATTCTCTAGAACTAACCTATTAACAAGATGCCATAGTGCCAGTTGCCTGTTTTCTGCTGTTTTTGGTTTCAGAAAAGCTAGTAAGGAAATATTTTCGGACTTGGACGAGAATAAAGCTAAAGTCAATATTTTACCAGAAGGAACACGGAGTCCGGAGGGCAGCCGAAGGAGGGCCAGGGGCTGGCCACACCCTATGTGTAACACCCTCAAATCGGCCCTATGCAAGTTTTAGCGCTTCCCGCCAAACCCGCATAGAAACGATTCAAGGACGCCCACCAGGCACTTTCGTGCGGGTGGAAGACGAAGTAATACCATTACACATCAGTCCTCGATGGGACCCACAGATCATATATATACAACAACGACTCCATGAGTCAAGAATACAGATATAATATACAAAGATCCAAATCACCTTGAAAGCGATAGAGCGTCCGACTATGGACAAGATGCAAATGGGGCTAAGAGCCCTGAAGAATAATCAATGGCGTCCATAACCCTGCCCAGGCCAAGCCAGAAGGGTAACCCTGCTAACGATGGCGATCTCAAACCTGCTAAGACAAAAGGGGTGCCGAAAAAGGGGCAAAGGAAAAAGAGGAGCGTCAGTACCGAGGCCAGTACACGGCGAGGCTAGAATTCGATGGCTCTCGCCTACATAGGTATGGTGGGTTGAAGCGGCAGCGCAGCGGCACTAAACAACCTATAGAGACTCGATACAACTGGCAGTTATAAGAGAGGGATAAGAAATACCTATTCGGATCCAACCTGAAGCTAACACCAAACAAACCCATCCTGGTATTTCCCCCTCGAGACCAAACGAGGAAGTCGGACCAAGGAACTCACACAATTGGCAGTTTTATTCATTCCTTTATAGTTGCAGCAATTACTAATCAGATATAGATAGCATGAGTCATCCTGAAGCATAAGTAGTGGGCAATTTTAGTTAACATTCCGTGGTAGTTGGAGCATTTACTAGTCAGATATAATTGTCCTGAGGAATCCCAAAACCCAGCAGTTGTTGGCACTTTTATCACATTCCATTGGAGTTGTAATACTTACTAGGCAGGTATAGTTTGACACAGATCACCATAGGTCCATCAGTTGTTGGCATTTTTATTATCCATTCCATTATAGTTGCATCTGATTACTAGTCACATATTAAGTCAAATTTATAGCACTACTTTAGTTATGCTTGTCTATGATCGAGATACTGTGCTCCAAGTCGTCCATAACCGCGGACACGGCTTTCAGAAAGTTTTACCCTGCAGGGGTGCACAAATAGCAACACACACTCGATCAATCTCGGAAAAACCAACTCAAAACCCAACGAGGCATTCACGACAAAGCGATCACAGGATTCATAAAATATTTCAGGGGGCCACCCCACTAAGCTACCCGCAACGAAGTTGGCCGGCTCCGGAACGGATCCAGGGTTTGTGTCAATGGGTGTAAACGACTGGGAACCCGAAAGTGTGACTGGGCTTGTCAATACCGTGAAAACATTCCACGTTCCAAAACAGTACATGTGCTCCACGCACAATCTTAAATAAAGTAGTAAAGCATGGCATAGGTACATAATAGTAATAAAGCCCCAAACTACTTTGTGGCCCCAAGAAATAGAAATGAATCAAGCTCTGGCTCAGGGGGGTCCATAAGGCCTCCCGGATGTGGATGGTGCGAAAAATCAAGGAACAGGTATCAAGTACTCGGGGTCCTACGGGACACAAGTGAGCGTGGAAGAACCAAATAACATCTATTGCCCACCGATGCCCCTGCATTAGTTATATCTAGCATTTTGATAGTTGTATTTAAAGTCATGATCATCTCCACCAATAAACATCTCCACCGATAAACATCTGCCAGCGTTCCATCAATTGTGGTACTTGACAACAGGAGATCACACTTGAGCAAGCGACTACGACTCACAAGGCCAGCTATCTACCAAACATAGGTAATAGGAGGTGTCCAAGGCAATATATAGGCTGCACGGGGTATAACTGGGGTGCGGAAACTAAAGCATCGTGACACGGATAGCAATAGATCAACAGGAGGAAATAAAGACTATAAATACAAAATAGGTAGAAGGGGGAGAGATGCTCGCCTGGGAAACACTACCGGCGGATCATATCCGGAGAACTTGTCGATACTCGCATCAACTCATCGGTCTAATGCGCGAAGAAGCAAAGCACTAAAAGAAACACCGGATGCACTATTTAATACTACGGCAGAAGATCCGGCATGATTATGATATGATGCATGTCATGGCACAGATGCAGTGCAATTAGGCAATATTAAGCGGAACCGGGGTCCCAATAATTGATTACACGGTTCAAGTTATTTAGAACCCCCGCAATTTAAATGTTGTATTAACAGGGCGAAACATGGCATCGGTTCGCTACACAGTTTCAAGTGGAGTCAATATAAGACTAGAAAAGCCCGCATATGGATTCCATGTTTAATTATGAGGTGAAACAACATAATGTCCCCAACCCACTGAATATGTATGCGATCATGAAGGAGTTAATGCAGCAAGTTGGTATCATATATTATAGAAATAGGAGAATGGATCAGGGTCACACATTAGGGGGGGTTCGGATCCGAGGTCTCGAGGTTCGACGGGGATCGGTCTTCGGGTTCGGTCTTCGAATTACCGGAAAGGAGGTCTTGCGGCCATGAAGGAGTACTTGGAGTTCCGGGTCGGCAGCCTTCGGAGGATCTTGGCGAATATTCGGAGCAAGGATCTTCACGCGCTTCGGTACTCTTCGGGTAGCATCGCGTAACTTCGCACGGTCGTCATCCACGTCACAACCCACTTATAGATCATCCCGATAGATCTTAGGGCCACTATGCCATCACGGGTACTTCACACTAACAAGACAGCGAGCAGATGACACAAGGATAAATCACAAAACAAGATCAAAGTACTAAGAGGCAACATGTCCCGACCGAACATTTTCTCAAACACCTTGAGGGGAACTGGTTCATTGACTGCAGGGCAGCGACGGTTCGTTGCAGGGCCGGCGCGCCTGCTGCGGGGGAGGCGAGGTGGACGAGGTGCCAAGGCGATGTGGCGCTCCGGTGGGGACAGCAAGGGTGATGCAACCCGGGGTCGCGTCGGTGTTCAGGCAGAGGAGGCGGAGCCGAGCCGGGGTCGTCCATGGGGCCTGCTGCAGGCGGCCGGATGGAGAACAGAGCGACGGTTCAGCGAGGAGCTCGAGGAGGGAGAAGGCGACGCACGGAAGGAGCGGCGGCCGGCGGCGCTCGGGGCTCGGGACAGCGGCACCACACGGGGAGGCGGGCCGGCAGGGACCTGGGCGTGCTGCAGGGCGCCGGGGCGATGTGGCGGCGGCAGGAGTCGACGGTGACGCAGGGGCTTGAGGGAGTCGCGGGAGGAGGTGGCGGGCCGCAGGGAAAGGGAGGAGAGGAGGGTGTCGGAGGGCCTGGCATGGCGGCGCGTCGGTGGAGGAGGAGACGGCGGTGGCGAGACGGGGCCAGGCGGGTGGAACGCGGGCCAGGGCGGGGTTGACGGCGCATCTGGCGGCAGGGCCCGATGAGGACGGCGGCGAGGCCGGCCCGGTGAGACGGCGCCCGGGGAAGGGAGGCGCGGACCGGGGTTGGTGGGGAGAGAGAGGATCGTGGGGGGCACCGGGTCAGGGGAGTGTCGCATGCGGGACGAGGTGGTGTCGGTGGGGTGGGCTAGGTTGAGCGGCTTTTCGTGCGGGAGCGAGGCGAGCGAGCTGTGGGTGTACGCGGCCGGGTGTGTGCCGCGTCGGGGATGGGAGCAAGCGAGGTGGGGCCAGGAGTGGGGGCTGCGCGCGGGTCTGAGTGCGTGGAGAGACGCTCCCAAGCGGAAAAAATATAGGGTGGTGGTTCGGTGGCGTGATGGAGTTGGGGAGTGGACCAGATGGCGACGTGGGACTGCTGGTGGGGTGAGGTGGCATTGGCAGGGTGAGGTGGCGACCGGTGATTGGCTGGGGTGAGGTGGCTGGGGCTGGGTAGATTAGGATTAGGTAGGGATGGTTTAGACAATTTAGACTAGGGTTTGGAGGTGGCCGGCCAGGCTTTCGGGCCTGGCGGGCTGCCTCCTAAAAAAATAAAAGAAATATTTTGTTATTTAAAACGGGGCTTTTGAAAACCGTTGGTAGACAAAACGAAATATTCCGGAGACCCGGGTTTTAATTTAATTAAAGACGGGGCGTTTAGAAAACAAAAACAGACTTTTCGAAAATAGTTTTATGCAAACAAATGCAAGATGACATGACGATGCTCAAATGCAAGGTGGCATGATGACATGAGCATACGATCATGATGATGCAATGCACAAAAACAACGCGATTTTCTAGTAGTGGTTTTTGCGGGGCGCCACACTATGGTGGCATGGGTACCCCCTAGCCGCCCCACCAGGTGGTGTGGGCCCCTCAGGCCTCCACCAACCTTGCCCTTTCGCCTATAAAATCCCCCCGGGACGAAAACCTAGCTGAAGGAGGGCAAGGGGCCGGGCACACCCTATGGTGGCGTGGGTACCCCATCGCCGCTCCACCAGGTGGTGTGGGCCCCTCAATCCTCCACCGGCCTTGCGCTTTAGCCTATAAAAGCCCCCCGAGATGAAAACTCTAAGTAGAAGATCAGAATTCCACAAAAAGTTCCGCAGCACCGCCGCCACCGAAGAGGAGATTCGGGGGACAGAAGTCTCTGTTCCGGCACCCCGCCGGGACGGGGAAGTGCCCCCGGATCCATCTCCATCGACTTCACCGCCATCTCCATCGATGTTGCTGACTCCCATGATGAGGAGGGAGAAGTTCTCTCTCGAGGCTAAGGGCTCTACCGGTAGCTATGTGCTCATCTCTCTCTCCATGCGTGATCTTATGAGATCATGAGCTTTGTAATCTATAGATCTATTCTGCTACTCAAGTGTTTTAATTAATCTCTGCTTATCCCCACGTGTGTGAAGTTGACAGTGTGCACACCGTGTGGCACTTTGGCTAAGGTTACATAAATACTTATCATGAGTATAATTTGAGTTGGATGTCTCTATGAGATTGTGGTGTTTGTTAGAACCATCTAGAGCTCAAGGTGACAGTGAGGGGTTATCTAGATGGGGAATGCAAACTTTAAGGTGTGATGTTTGATGGCTCATAATATATTCGAGCTCATTGGTAAACCCCAAGAGGAAGGTATGATGAGCACAACAACAAGTTTTCCCTCAGTTATGAAACCAAGGTTATCGAACCAGTAGGAGCAAGGAAACACCTCCAAGGTGTTGTTTCCATCTTGGAATCCTGCACAACACAACCACAGAACTTTGCCCCCAACTTAAAGTGAGGTTGTCTATCTCACCGGTTTTGCTGAAAACAAAGGATTAAACGTATTGTGTGGAAGATAGTAATTGCTTGCAGAAAGTAAACATAAAACAATAAATAGCTTGTAGATTGATGTTAAAAGAATGGACCGGGGTCCATAGTTCACTAGAGGTGATTCTCCTTAAGATAGATGCCATGTTGGGTGTCTAAATTACAGCGGGGCAATTGACAGACACTAAGAAAGCATACATGCATATACTAATCATCTTGACTCCTATGAGATTTGATTGGGCATTACAACATTATACATAGACCGTAATCCAACTGCATCTATGACTAATAATCCACCTTCAGGTTATCATCCGAACCACCTCCCGTATTAAGTTGCAAGCAACAGATAATTGCATTAAGCAAAGTGTGTAAAGTAAACAATACGATTGTTCTATGAACAAAGGATTGCTGTTTTATCCCTAGTAGCAACATCACATCTAGTACCTTAGAGATTTCTATCACTTCCCCAGATTCCTAGAGGCATGAACCCACTATCGAGCATAAATACTCCCTCTTGGAGTTGCTAGCATCTACTCGGCCAATATAGCTACTGACAACGGAAAGCATGCAAGATCACAAATAACAAAGACATGATAGAATCAATAATCAATCTGAAATAGCATTTCAATATCAATCAGATCCCCGCAAACACAACATGTAGATTACAAATAGATGATCTTGATCATGAACGGAGCTCACAAGATCTAGACATGGTAGCACAAAGGAGAAGAACCAACCATCTAGCTACGACATGGACCCATAGTCTAGGGATGAACTACTCACGCATCACACCGGAGGTAGGCATGGTGATGAAGAAGGCCTCCAGGGTGATCTCTCCCCTCCGGCAGGGTGCCGAGAAGAGCTTTAGATCCCTCCCGATCTAGGGATGCAGATGGCGGTGGCCATAGACTCTTTCGTGGAATTTTGATCGGGTACTTAGGGTTTTCATCCCGAAGGCAATATATAGGCGAAGGGGCAATGTCGGTGGAGTGCCAGGGGGCCCACACCCTCTGGTGGCACGGCTAGGGCTGGCCGCGCCACCACCAGGTGTGGCCGGCCCGGCTCCCCTATTCATCTCCCCTCCGGACTCTGTGTTCCTTCTGGTGAAATATTGACTTGGGCTTTTGTCTCGTCCAATTCCGAGAATATTTCCTTACTAGCTTTTCTGAAACCAAAAACAACAGAAAACAGGCAACTGGCACTGTGGCATCTTGTTAATAGGTTAGTTCCAGAAAATGTGTAAAAATACTCCAAAGTGTGGACAAAACTTAAGAAAGTAGACATAAAACAAGCATGGAACATCAAAAATTATAGATACATTTACAACGTATCAACATCCCCAAGCTTAACTCATGCTCGTCCTCGAGTAGGTAAGTGATAAAAAGAAAGAATAATTTTTGAGGTGACATGCACCATCATAATATTGATCAAAATATTTGTAAAACATTGATAGTTGGGATCATAGTACTTTAACATAGCATGAAAGATATAGTTCTAACAATAAGACATATCAACTATGTTGTAACATGAAAAGGTAAAAACAAAAGATTCATGAAGAGCAATGCTTTGAAAGACATTTTTTTGTTTCACATATAGAAAACATAATGAGAATGGTATTCAGCTTGTCCCTCATACTGTTGCAAAACATAAATGCATAGGATACCTTCAAAGTTCATAAGGGTGACTAGATACAAATAGTTTAAGAACAAGAAATATCAAAGTTATGAATCAATCAACAAGTCTTGGGACAATGCACATTAAACTAAGAATGGCCACTATGCTCTCTCAATAGGTGCATAAAGATAGAAGATGGATACTCATCATAAAAGTAAAAGAAAGGCCCTTCACAGAAGGAAGCGGGGATTCAAGTCTCATAAAGAGCTTCCAAAAATTATGGTACTTATTAGCTTTCAGCTCTCATTGCCCCTATCATAAGCATCTTGAAGTGATTAAGGTTAAAGTGAACAAACTATGGAGTATATGCTTGACAAAGTATAAGTTGGCAATCTCATGTCCCTTGAATACGAGAGTCGCTCCTCATGCTACTCAAGTTTAGTTACCGGTAAGTTCTTGCCATAGTAAGTACATGTGTATCATAGAGAACCGCCATCGGGGTACCCCTTGCACATGATACAGGAGTTATCCCATAATCAAAATGACAAGGCAAGCAGACAATGAGCATCTCAACAATCTTCTTATTTACCATGGGAAAATGGTGCTTTTTTCTCTCTTTCCTCTTTTCTCATCTTTTTTTTCTCAATCTCTATCTCTTTTTTATAAGAAGAATGCTTCATAGATTGCAAACTATGGTGATGCTGCAAGTTTCCACCATGATTAGGCATGGTTAGGCTAGTGGCCCAGGCATTTCTCTAACACACATACATAACTCCATGGACTTACAAGCTCCCCTTTCATTTCACACCGACGACATCCATAAACAAAAGAGCATCATATCAACGGGGTACAATGTACAAGTGCAATGTTGAAAGCGTTCCCCATGACAACATGGTTCTGCTAATTCCCAACGTATAAGTGCAAGCATATACAACATAGATGACACAATGGTACAAGTTTATTAGGGGCAAGAAAAGTAAAGTGTGCCATCAAGTTCGTGAGAGCTTTAATCACTAATTTTCACATAACAATTTTAATTCGGAAGGTAGATAAAAACATGAATATACTTGGAATAGCAAATGCTAATAGGTAGGTATGGTGGACTCTTTGGAATAACTTGGTTTTATGTGGAGTTGGATGCATGAGTAGAGCTCATACTTGGCATGGACACTAGCAAAAGACTAGGAGCGACCAACTAAGAGAGCAATAATGGCCATAATCATGCAAAGCAACAAAACATCATTAATTAAAGCATAAAGTGATATTACAAGACGAAAACTAAATGATCATAGAGGCTATGGTGACTTGGTATAGTCTTAACATAGTGTGAGCATGCGCCAAGTCAACCCAAATAAAGCATCAAAGGAGAATACCACAATATTATGCTTTTATATGCTAAAACAACGCATGATTCTTTCAAGACACATTAAGCAATATCAATTTTTTATAACATGTCATGCTACAGCAATAATCACTAAGCATAAATCCAAAACAATATCAAGCATGGCATGATAAAGGCTAAGTCACAGTCAAAAACAAGCTCCTTTTTACCACTTAAGCATGAACTTTCCTACTCTTTTCCAATCCAAATCAACTTTATTTGAAAACTAATGCATGAATGAGGGCTCCAACCAATTTATTCAAGCAAACTAAGCAAATGAAAACTAAAAACAAAAATGAAGACGCTCCAAGAACAACACAATTGTGCATGAAACAATAAAAATGAAGTGTTTGGAAGAAACCTGAAATTTTTATTGATGAAGAAGGGGATGCCTTGGGCATCCCCAAGCTTTGACGCTTGTCCTTCTTGAATATTTCTTGGTTTGACATGGGTGGAATCCCCAAGCTCGAACGTTTGTCTATTATTCTTCTTATCACATTACTCTTCCCTACACTTTAAATTTTCCTTCATACAAAACTTCACACAATCTTCATTAGCAACAATAGTGTACTCAAGATAATGAGTCTTTTGGTTTAGTTTCAACACGAGTAAAAATTCCATTAAAACAAAAGATACTATAGCATTTCCTTTAAAAAGTTCAAATGATCAAAGAGAACTCAAAGAGTAAGAGATTAAGAGGCAAATGCAAATAATGGCAGAAATCTGTCAAAACAGACCAGTAGGTAAAAACCAAATTTTTTCGAAGACCTTCTGTTGCTCAAATCGAAAAGTGTTGCACTAACAAAAGTTGGATAACAACCTGGGGCAGAAGCACAAAAAATTACCGACGTACAGAGTTTTTTCATGAATTTTTACAGCGAAGCACAAAAATCTATTTCGGGACTGCAACTTTCCCAAGCATTACTTCTCTCTCATTAGAGGTTACTCTTTGCACAAAAACCACACAAAAATGATAAGGAGAGGTTATTACTGAAGCAATAACTTCCAAGACTCAACAAAAGATTCCTAACTAAATTTGGGTTATCTCCCAATAAGTGCTTTTCTTTAACGCTTTTGAGAAGCAAGAAAAAAATCAAGTATTCTCAAATGAAGAAGCATTAAAACCAAATTTCTTTCAACTACCTCTCTTAATTTTATTCTTATACTTGGGTATCGTATGATTATTTGGTGGAGAAGCAAAATGCATGATGCCTTTTTCCACATATATTATTGCTCCAATGAGTTTAAGTAGGGATCTTCCAAGTGTAATTTGTCCTTTTCCTACACATTCAATAACAAGATAATCAGTAGACACCACTTTCCCTAAAATCTTTGTAAACACTCCTTCAGCTATTCCAATAGGTAATATTGTGGCATTATTAGCAAGCGATATTTCTTTTCCCCTTCAGAAAGTCCCCAAAGATTTAAAGATTCATAGATATCTTTAGGCATAAGGCAGAATTCAGACATGATATCACTACGAGCATAAAAAGTTTCATTATTTATAACAACTTTTACTATAGGAAGCCATTTTGAGGGTTCGAAATTCATTGGAACATACTCATGATGCTCTCTAAGAATGTTATAGCAATCATTTAAACTAGCTGTGTTGGCCTCAAGAGTGTTTAATCTAGCAAATATGTCTATGAAGGAGGAATCAGATTTTCTAGGTAAGTTATATGTTGAGACCACCTTCTAAATGGCATTAAAAGCTTGATCCTCATTACATTGGAGGAAATCTCCTCCTACTACAGCATCCAAAGCATATCTATAGCATAGAGCAGTCCCAAAGTAAAAACTGATAAGAAACAAGCTTAGAGTCATTTTAGGTTCAGTTTTTGCATGTAAATCAGAGATTCTAGAACAAGCTTCTTCGAAACTCTCTTCAATTCCTTGTTTGAAAGTAAAAATCATTTCCTCAGGTGACATAGTGATTGGAGCAATGCTAGACATAATGAAAACTCAATGTAGGAACTAATAATAATAATTTTTTGTGTTTTTAATATAGAAAGCAAACTAGTACAACTAATTTTTGTGTGTTTTTGATAAAGAAACAAGCAACCAAAGCAGAAATAAACTAAGCAAAACAAAGTAAAGAGATTGGTTATGCGGGACTCCCCTTGTGAAAATGTCCTTGACTCCCCAGCAACGGCGCCAGAAAAATAACTTGATGGCTCAAAATATATTCAAGCTTGTTGGGGAACCCCAAGAGGAAGGTATGATGAGCACAGCAGCAAATTTTCCCTCAGTTATGAAACCAAGGTTATCGAACCAGTAGGAGCAAGGAAACACCTCCAAGGTGTTGTTTCCAACTTGAAATCCTGCACAACACAACCACAGAACTTTGCCCCCAACTTACAGTGAGGTTGTCTATCTCACCGGTTTTGCTGAAAACAAAGGATTAAACGTATTGTGTGGAAGATAGTAATTTCTTGCAGAAAGTAAACAGAAAATAGTAAATAGCTTGTAGATTGATGGTAAAAGAATGGACCGGGTCCATAGTTCACTAGAGGTGATTCTCCTTAAGATAAATGCCATGTTGGGTAAAGAAATTACAGCGGGGCAATTTGACAGACACTGAGAAAGCATACATGCACATACTAATCATCTTGACTCCTATGAGATTTGATTGGGCATTACAACATTATACATAGACCATAATCCAACTGCATCTATGACTAATAATCCACCTTCAGGTTATCATCCGAACCCCCTCTAGTATTAAGTGGCAAGAAACAGATAATTGCATTAAGCAAAGTGTTTAAAGTAAAAAATATGATTGTTATATGAACAAAGGATTGTTGTTTTCTCCCTAGTAGCAACATCACATCTAAAACCTTAGAGATTTCTGTCACTTCCCCAGATTCCTAGAGGCATGAACCCACTATCGAGCTTAAATACTCCCTCTTGGAGTTGCTAGCATCTACTCGGCTAAGATAGCTACTAACAACAGAAAGCGTGCAAGATCAAAAATAACAAAGACATGGTAGAATCAATAATCAATCTAAAATAGCATCTCAATATCCATCGGATCCTCGCAACCACAACATGTAGATTACAAATAGATGATCTTGATCATGAATGGAGCTCACAAGATCAAGACATGGTAGCACAAAGGAGAAGAACCAACCATCTAGCTACTACATGGACCCGTAGTCCAAGGATGATCTACTCACGCATCACACCGGAGGCAGGAATGGTGATGAAGAAGGCCTCCAGGGTGATCTCTCCACTCCGGCAGGGTGCCAGGAAGAGCTTCAGATCCCTCCTGATCTAGGGATGGAGATGGCGATGACTACAGACTCTTCCGTGGAATTTTGATTGGGTACTTAGGGTTTTCACCCCGGAGGCAATATATAGGCGAAGGGGCAAGGTCGGTGGAGTGCCAGGGGGCCCACACCCCCTGGTGGCGCGGCCAGGGTTGGTCGCGCCACCACCAGGTGTGGACAACCTATCTCCCCTCTTCGTCTCCCCTCCAGACTCCGCGTTCCTTCTGGTGAAATATTGACTTGGGCTTTTGTCCGGTCCAATTCCGAGAATATTTCCTTACTAGCTTTTCTGAAACCAAAAACAGCAGAAAACATGCAACTTGCACTGTGGCATCTTGTTAATAGGTTAGTTCCAGAAAATGTGTAAAAATACTCCAAACTGTGGACAAAATATAAGAAAGTAGATATAGAACAAACATGGAACATCAAAAATTATAGATACGTTTACAACGTATCATAGTTATAGCCCCACATCGTCCAACCGGAGAGTAGTTCAGGGTAGCATCATAAAGAGAAGATATTTATATGAGAGTGTCCACTAGTGAAAGTATGATCCCTAGGCCTTGTTTCTAAGCATTGAAACACCATTTACAATTAGTTCTGTTACATGTTTGCTTGCTTCCCCTCTCATTTCAGATTGCAATTACCACTTATAGTCATCCATATTACTTGTATTTCACTATCTCTTTGCTGAACTAGTGCACCTATACACCTGACAAGTGTATTGGGTGTGTTGGGGACACAAGAGACTTCTTGTATCTTGATTGCAGGGTTGCTTGAGAGGGATACCTTTGACCACTTCCTCCCTGAGTTCGATAAACCTTGGGTGGTCCACTTAAGGGAAACTTGCTGCTATTCTACAAACCTCTGCACTTGGAGGCCCAACATTGTGTATAAGAATAAGAGCGTGTGTAGACATCAAGCTATTTTCTAGCACCGTTGCTGGGTGGTAAGGTAAAAGGTACTCACATCCTCTAGCTACTAAGCTATCTTCTAGTACTGTAGCTGTTGTGTGAGTGCTCGAAGTTATTTCCTTTAGATTTTGCAATTATATCTTTTTGTTTCTTGTTTTTATTTTCACTAGTTAGGCTTAATGGAAAACAACAACAAAATTAGAGAGCTTTATAGTATTTATCCTGAGTTAGGACATGAAGTGTTTGAAGAGAAAATTAAAAAAACCTATGGAACTTTATTTGCATGCTAATATCAATGTTATTAGTATGAATTCTTTGAACACCATTATTGATAATGCTATGGAAAAGTCTAACCTTGGGGAAGCTGGTTTTGATGAGCATGATATTTTTAGTCCCCCAAGCATGTAGGAGCAAATTTACTTTGATGATACTATACCTCCAATATATGATGATTACAATGATGAATATGATATTTTCAGTCCACCTACCATTGAGGATAAAATTCATTATGATTACAATATGCCTCCTATATTTGATGATTATGGTGATGAGAATAATAATGATAGCTATTTTGTTGAATTTGCTCCCACTACAATTAATAAGAATGACTATGTTTATGTGGGGAGTATTAATTCTTTTATGCATGTGGCTCATGATAAGAATGTTTTATGTGAAAGTTATATTGTTAATTTTATTCATGATGCTACTAAAAGTTATTATGAGAGAGGGAAACATGGTTTTATGTGTCTCAACAATATTAAGTTTCCCCTCTTTATGTTGAAATTTTTGAAGTTGCACTTGTTTTGCTTTCATGACTTGTTTCTTTACAAGATTATTTTTCATAGGAAGTGGGTTAGACTTAAATTTCTGCCATATTTGCTTCTTGATGCTCTCTTTTACTTCAATTCATATTTCTTACGTGAGCATCATTGAAATTATCATGCCTATCTTAATGGCTATAAAGGAAGAGCTTTTGGGAGACAACCCATTATATTTTTACTTTCAGTTTATTTTTGTTTTTATCGAGTCTTGGAAGTTATTGCCTCTGTAATAACCTCTCCTTATCCTTTTTGTGTGTTTTATGTGCCAAGAATAACCTCTACCGAGAGAGAAGTAAGATTTGGGAAAGTTGCTATCCCGAAACAGATTTTTGTGCTTTACTGTAAAAATTCGTGAAAAATGTCTGTACATCGGATTGAGCTGTAATTTTTTGTGCTTCTGATTCATGTTATTATATAACTTTAGTTAGTTCATCACTTTTCGATTTGAGCAACAGAAGGTCTTCTAAAAATCAGTTTTTACCTGCTGGTCTGTTTTGACAGATTTCTGCCATTATTTGCATTTGCCTCTTAATCTCTTTCTCTTTGAGTTCTCTTTGATCATTTGAGCTTTTAGAAGGAATTGCTACAGTATCTTGTGTTTTAATGGAAGTTTTACTTGTGTTGAAACTGAACCTAAAGACTTTTTATCTTAAGTACACTAATGTTGCTAATGAAGATTGTGTGGAGTTTTGTATGAAGGAAATTTTAAAGTGTGGGGAAGAACAATGTGATAAGATGAAGTATGGACAAAAGCTCAAGCTTGGGGATGCCACCCGTGTCACCCCCAGAAATATTCAACAAGTACAAGTGTCAAAGCTTGGGGATGCCCAAGGCATCCCCTTCTTCATCAATAAAAATCTCAGGTTCTCTTCCAAACACTTCATTTTTATTGTTTCATGCACAAATTATGTTGTTCTTGGAGCGTCTTCATCTTTGTTTTTAGTTTTATTTTGCTTTCTTTGCCGAAATAAGTTGGTTGGATCCCAACACACTTCTTTTGGAGAGAGACACACCTCGTTATTCATTGCCTAGAACACTCTAATTTTCACTCTTGTGTTCTGCGAGTGTTCTCCTTTGCTAGCACTGCGTTTAGCTTTAGTTTTCGATTGGTGTTGGAAAAGAGTAGGAAGTTTCATGCTTATAAGTGGTACAAAATGAGCTTGTTTTTGACTGTGGCCTAGGCTTTGTCATGTCATGTTTGATATTGCTTTGACTTTATGCTTAGTGATTATTGATGTAGCATGACTTGTTACAAACAATTGAGATTGCTTAATGTGCCTTGAAAGAATCATGCGTTGTTTTAGCACATAAAAGCATAATATTGTGGTATTCTCCTTTGATGCTTTATTTGGGTTGACTTGGCGCATGCTCACACCATGTTAAGACTATACCAAGTCACCATAGCCTCTATGATCATTTAGTTTTCGACTTGTAATATCACTTTATGCTTTAATTAATAATGTTTTGTCACTTTGCATGATTATGGCCATTATTGCTCTCTTAGTTGGTCGCTCCCAGTATTTTGCTAGCCTCCACATGTACCAAGTATGAGTTCCACTCATGCATCCAACTCCAAATAAAACCAAGTTATTCCAAAGAGTCCACCATACCTACCTATTAGCATTATGCTATTCCAAGTATATTCATGTTTTTATCTACCTTCCAAATTAAACTTGTTATGTGAAAATTAGTGATTAAAGCTCTCACAAACTTGATGGCACACTTTACTTTCTTGCACTTAATAAACTTGAACCATTGCGCCCATCTATGTTGCGTATATGCTTGCGCTTTGTAAGTTGTGAACTAGCATAACCATGTTATCATGGGGAACGCTTTCAACATTGAACTTTATTTAGTTGCTATCATGTTATTTTGCTTATGGATCCTGGCGGTGTGAAATGAAAGGGGAGCTTGTAAGGCTCATGGAGTTCGTATATGCGTTAGAGAAACGCCTGGGCGGCTGGTCTAAGCCATGGCTAATCATGGTGGAAACCTGCAGCGTAACCATAGTGAGCAATCTATGTAGCATCGTCTATAAAAAACCCTATGAAAATAGGAAAGAAAGAAAAAGAAAAAAGGCCTATGCAAATAGGAAATAAAAGGATTGCTGAGATGCTCATTATCTGTTTGCCTTGTCATTTTGATATGGGGAATCTTCCGTATCATCGGGCAAGGGGTACCCCATTGGCGGTTCTCTATGATACACATGTACTTACAATGACAAGAACTTACTCGTGACTAAAGTTGAGTAGCATGAGGTTCGGTACTCGTAAGCACGGGGCATGAGATTTTCAACTTATAACTTGTCAAGCATATCCTCATATTTGTTCACTTTAACCTTAATCACCTAAAGATGCTTGTGATAGGGGCAATGAGAGCTGAAAGCTAATAAGTACCATAATTTTTGGAAGCTCTTTATGAGACTTGAATCCCTGCTTCCTTCTATGAAGGGCCATTCTTTTACTTTTATGTTGAGTCTCCATCTTCTATCTTTATGCACCTATTGAGAGAGCATAGTGGTTATTCTTAGTTTAATGTGCATTGTCCCAAAACTTGTTGATTGATTCATAACTTTGATATTTCTTGTTCTTAAACTATTTGTATCTAGTCACCCATAAGAACTTTGAAGGTGTCCTATGCATTTATGTTTTGCTACACTATGAGGGACAAGCTGAATACCATTCTCATTATGTTTTCTATATGTGAAACAAACAAACGTCTTTCAAAGCATTGTTATTCATGAATCTTTTGTTTGTACCTTTTCATGTTACAACATAGTTGCTATGTCTTATTATTAGAACTATATCTTTCATGTCTATGTTAGAGTACTATGATCCCAGCTATCAATGTTTTACAAATACCTTGATCAAGATTATGATGGTGCATGTCACCTAAAAAATTATTCCTTTTTATCATTTACCTACTCGAGGACGAGCAGGAGTTAAGCTTGGGGATGTTGATATGTCGTAAATGTATCTATAATTTTTGATGTTCCATGCTTGTTTTATATCAACTTTCTTTTGCTTTGTTCACACTTTGAGGTATTTTTATACATTCTCTCGAAGTAACATATTAACAAGATGCCATAGTGCCAGTTGCCTATTTTCTGCTGTTTTTGGTTTCAGAAAAGCTAGTAAGGAAATATTATTGGAATTGGACGGGACAAAAGCCAAAGTTAATATTTTACCAGAAGGAACACGGAGTCCGAAGGGCAGCCGAAGGAGAGCCAGGGGCTGGCCACACCCTATGGTGGCGCGGGTACCCCCTGGCTGCGCCACCAGGTGGTGTGCGCCCCTCAGGCCTCCACCAACCTTGCCCTTTCACCTATAAAAGCCCCCGGGACGAAAACCCTAAGTACAAGATCAGAATTCCATGAAAAGTTCCGCAGCGCTACCACCACTAAAGAGGAGATTCAGGGGACAGAAGTATCTGTTCCGGCACCCTACCTGGATGGGGAAGTGCCCCCGGATCCATCTCCATCGACTCCACCGCCATCTCCATCGCCGTTGCTGACTCCCATGATGAGGATGGAGTAGTTCTCTCTCGAGGCTAAGGGCTCTACCGGTAGCTATGTGTTCATCTCTCTCTCTCTCCATGCGTGATCTTATGAGATAAGGAGCTTTGTAATCTATAGATCTATTCTGCTACCCAAGTGCTTTAATTAATCTCTGCTTATCCCCACGTGTGTGAAGTTGACAGTGTGCACATCGCGTGGCACTTTGGCTAAGGTTATATACATACTTATCATGAGTACAATTTGAGTTGGATGTCTCTATGAGATTGTGGTGTTTGTTGGAATAATCTAGCGCTCAAGGTGACAGTGAGGGGTTATCTAGATGGGGAATGCAAACTTTAAGGTGTGTTGTTATAGCCCTACATCGTCCAACCGGAGAGTAGTTTAGGGTAGCATCATAAAGAGAAGATATTTATATGAGAGTGTCCACTAGTGAAAGTATGATCCCTAGGCCTTGTTTCTAAGCATTGAAACTCCGTTTACAATTAGTTTTGTTACATGTTTGCTTGCTATCACTCTTATTTCAGATTGCAATTACCACTTATAATCATCCATATTACTTGTATTTCAGTATCTCTTCGCCAAACTAGTCCACCTATACACCTGAGAAGTGTATTGGGTGTGTTGGGGACACAAGAGACTTCTTGTATCTTGATTGCAGGGTTGCTTGAGAGGGATACCTTTGACCACTTCCTCCTTGAGTTCGATAAACCTTGGGTGATCCACTTAAGGGAAACTTGCTGCTATTCTACAAACCTCTACAAGAATAAGAGCGTTTGTAGACATCAATGTCCAAGCTCCAAGCTCCAAGCAAAAGCACCACAAGAGGCGGTGCCTCGCGGCCTTACACACATACGATGTAGAGACGTCTCCCGGGCTTCGGTCCAACAAAGCAGCGGAAAGAGATTGATCCGGACCGAGTCCAGCAGCACGACGACATGCGAATGGTAGAGAAACCCTATCCCTGTATGCAATTCCAATCTTGGGAACCACACATGAGGGAGAGGGATAAAGAATAGGCAAAGCCAATTGATGGGATGGATTTGTGGAGTGGGTTGCCCCTCTTTATATAGGTGGAAAGGAGGTACTACCACCCTCAAAGTCTCGGGATGGGACTAATCAAGGGAGGAGGTGGATGAGGCGGAAGCGGCTAGCCCCACATGGACCCCTGGTGGCCCAAATATATCGAGCTCGTTGGGGAACCCCAAGAGGAAGGTATGCTGAGCACAACAACAAGTTTTCCCTCAGTAAGAAACCAAGGTTATCAATCCAGTAGGAGCAAGGAAACACCCCAAAGGTGTAGCTAGATGAACGTTGGCAGGGCAAACTACCGGTGCCAGCAGCAACGTGGAGACCTGCACAACACAAGCACATAACTTTGCCCTCAACATGCGATGAGGTTATCAATCTCACCGGTTTTGCTGAAAACAAAGGATTAAACGTATCGAATGGAAAGAAGTAATAGTTTGCAGAAAGTAAACACAAAGTAGTAAACAAATTGTAGATTGTATGTAAAAGAAAGGACCGGGGTCCATAGTTCACTAGAGGTGGATCTCCTTAAGATAGCTAACATCCTGGGTGAACAAATTACAGCGGGGCAATTGACAAACATCGAGAAAGTATACAAGCATATACTAATCATCTTGACTCCTTTGAGACTTGATTGGGCATACAACATTATACATAGACCGCCATCCAACTGCATCTATGACTAATAATCCACCTTCAGGTTATCATCCGAACCCCCTCCAGTATTAAGTTGCAAGCAACAGATTATTGCTTTACGAATTGCGTGTAAAGTAAACAATACGATCGTTCTATGAACAAAGGATTGTTATTTTCTCCCTAGTAGCAACATCACATCTAGTACCTTAGAGATTTCTGTCACTTCCCTAGATTACCACAGGCATGAACCCACTATCGAGCATAAACACTAACTCTTGGAGTTGCTAGCATCTACTTGGCCAAGATAGCTACTAACAACGGAAAGCATGCAAGATCACAAATAAAAAAGACATGATAGAATCAATAATCAATCTGAAATAGCATCTCAATATCCATCGGATCCCTGCAAACACAACATGCAAAATTACAAATAGATGATCTTGATCATGAATGGAGCTCACAAGATCTAAACATGAAAGCACAAAGGAGGAGAACCAGCCATCTAGCTACTACATGGACCCATAGTCTAGAGATGAACTACTCACGCATCACACCAAAGGCTTGCATGATGATGAAGAAGGCCTCCTGGGTGAATTCCCCTCTCTGGAAGGGTGCCGGGAAGAGCTTCATATCCCTCCTGATCTAGGGATGGAGATGACGGCGGCTACAGACTCTTTCGTGGATTTTTGATCAGGTACTTAGGGTTTTGGTATCGGAGGCAATATATAGGGGGAAGGAGAGGCCGAGGGGGTGCTGAGGTCGGCGAGACCACCCCCTGGCGCAGGCCAGGCCTAGCCGTGTGGCCAGGTGGTGTGGCTGGGCCCCAGCCCTTCTCCTTCTCGTATTCTGGCTCCAGATGTCTTCCGGTAAAATAGTGACTTTGGCTTTTGTCCCGTCCAATTCCGAGAATATTCATTTTCTGACTTCCTGGAACCAAAAACAGCAGAAAACAGGCAGCTGGCACTGTGGCTCTTTGTTAATAGGTTAGTCCAAGAAATCATATGAAAAGTACTCTAAAGTGTGGACAAAACACAAGAAAGTAGATAAACCCAAGCATGGAACACCAAAAATTATAGACACATTTGCAATGTATCAACATCCCCAAGCTTAACTCCTCCTCGTCCTCGAGTAGGTAAGTGATAAAAAGAAAGAATAATATTTGAGGTGACATGCACCATCATAAACTTGATCAAAGTATTTGTAAAACATTCAAAGCTGGGATCATAGTACTTCAATCATAACATGAAAGACAAAATTCTAGCAATAAGACAAAGAAACTATGATGCAACATGAAAAGGCACAAACAAAAGATTGATGAATAACAATGCTTTGCAAGACGTTTGTTTGTTTCACATAAAGAAAACATAGCATAATAGTATTCAGCTTGTCTCTCATAGAGTAGCAAATATAAATGCATATGACACCTTCAAAGTTCATAAGAGTGACTAGATACAAGTAGTTTAAAACAAGCAATATCAAGTTATGCAACAATCAACTAGTCTCGGGACAATGCACATAGAATTAAGAATGGCCACTATGCTCTCAAAGTAGGTGCATAAAGATAGAAGGTGGAGATTCAATGTATAAGTGGAAGAAAGGCCTTCACAAAAGGAAGTAGAGATTCAAGTTTCATAAAGAGCTTCCAAAAATTATGGTACTTATAGCTTTCAGCTCTCATTGCCCCTATCATAAGCACCTTGAAGTGATTAAGGTTAAAGTGAACAAACTATGGTGTACATGCTTGACGAAGTATAAGTTAGAAATCTCATGTCCCTTGAATACGAGGGCCGCTCCTCATGCTACTCAAGTTTAGTCACCGGTAAGTTCTTGTCATTTTAAGTACATGTGTATCATAGAGAACCGCCAACGGGGTACCCCTTGCCCGATGATACAGAAGAATCCCCATATCAAAATGACAAGGCAAGCAGACAATGAGCATCTCAGCAATCTTCTTATTTACCATGGGAATATGGTGCTTTTTTCTCTGTTTCCTCTTTTCATAATCTTTTTTTCTCCTTTTCTCCTTTTTTTCTCAATATGGGACTCTTTTTTTTATAAGAAGAATGCTTCATAGACAACTCATTATGGTTACGCTGCAGGTTTCCACCATGTTAGCATGGATTAGACCTGCGGCCCAGGCATTTCTCTAACACATATACATAACTCCATGGACTTACAATCTCCCCTTTCATTTCACACCAACGACATCCATAGACAAAACAACATGATATCAACTAGGTACAAAGTACCTGTGCAATGTTGAAAGCATTCCCCATGATAGCATGGTTCTACTAATCCCCAACAAAAAAGTGCAAGCATATACAAAATAGACGACACAATGGTTCAATTTTATTAAGGGCAAGAAAAGTAAAGTGTGCCATCAAGTTCGTGAGAGCTTTAATCACTAGTTTTCTCATAACAAGTTTAATTCGAAAGGTAAACAAAAGCATGAATATACTTGGAATAGCATAAGCTAGTAGGTAGGTATGGTTGACTCTTTGGAATAACTTGGTTTAGGGAGTTGGATGCATGAGTCGAACTCATACTTGGTTGTGGAGGCTAGCAAAAGACTGGGAGCAACAAACTAAGAGAGGAGTAATGGCCATAATCATGCAGAGCGACAAAACATCATTGATCAAAGCATAAAGTGATACTACAAGCTGAAAACTAAAGGATCATAAAGGCTTATGGCGACTTGGGATAGTCATAACATGGTGTGAGCATGCGCCAAGTCAACCCAAATAAAGCATCCAAGGAGAATACCACTATACTATGCTTTAATATGCTAAAGCAACACATGATTCATCCAAGGCACATTAAGCAATCTCAATTGTTTATAACAAGTCATGCTACAGCAAAGAATACTAAGCATAAATCCAAAACAATATCAAGCATGGCATGACAAAGCATAGGCCACAGTCAAAAACAAGCTCTCTTAACTACTTAAGCATGAGCTTTCCTACTCTTTTCCAAACCAAACCAAAATATTTGAAAACCAATGTATGAAAGAGGGGGTTCAACCAATTTATTCAGCAAACTAAGCAAACAAAGCAAATGAAAAACCAAAAAGAAAACGAAAAAGAAGATGCTCCAAGAACAACACAACTGTGCATGAAACAATAAAAATGAAGCGTTTGGAAGAAACATGGGATTTTTATTGATGAAGCAGGGGATGCCTTGGGCATCCCCAAGCTTTGACGCTTGTACTTCTTGGATATTTCTTGGGGTGACACGCGTGGCATCCCCAAGCTTGAGCTTTAGTCCATCCTTTATCTCATTACTCATTCCTTCCATACACCTGAAATTTTTCCTTCATACAAAACTTCACACAATCTTTATTAGCAACATTGGTGCACTCAAGATAATAAGTCTTTTAGGTTCAGTTTTAAAACCAATAGAACTTCCATTAAAACACTAGATACTGTATCTCTTTCCTCAAAAAGCTCAAATCCCCAAAAGATCTCAAAAAGGAACCAACAAGAAGCAAATACAGAAAATGGCAAAAATCTGTCAAAACAGACCAGCAGGTAAAGACGAATTTTTTCGAAGAACTGATGTTGCTCAAATAAAAAAGTGTTGAACTAACGAAAGTTAGATAACAACCTGGGGTAGAAGCACAAAAATTCATGCCTCAAAAGGACGTACAGAGATTTCACACGAATATTTATGGTGAAGCACAGAAATCTGTTTCGGGACAACAACTTTCCCAATCATTACTTCTCTCTCATTAGAAATTACTCTTGGCACAAAAAGCAAATAAAAAGGATAAGGAGTGGTTATTACTGAAGTAATAACTTCCAAGCCTCATCTAAAACTTTTAGGTTATCTCCTGATAAGTACTTTTCTTTAACGCCTTTAAGTTAGGCATAAGAAGCAAGAAGAAGAATCAAGTGTTCTCAAATGAAGAAGCATTAAAACCAAATTTTGTTTTCATAGGAGAGGCAAAAGAAATCTTCTCTCTTTTCTTAGGGAAGTGTTCTATACCTTTCATGAGTGAGAGTTGATATTTAATGGTGCCTTCTTTCATATCAATAATGGCACCAACAATTTAAGAAAAGGTCTTCCCAAAGTAATAGGACAAGAAGCATTGCATTCAACATCAAAAACATATAAATCAACAGGAACATAGGCATTGTTAACCATAATAAGAACATCATTAATACTATCCATGAGTTCCTTTTTAGCATTATCATCAATTGGGACATTCAAATAACAATCTTCAAGTGGAGGCAAATCAAGCATATCATAAATCCTTCTAGGCATAATAGAAACACTACTATCAAGATCACATAAAGCTTTGAAATCAAAGTCATTCACTTTCATATTAATGATGGGTTCCCAACCATCTTCTTGTTTTATAGGAATATAAGCTTTATGTTTCATCTTTTCTTCTTTAATCTTTATGAGAGCATCAGTAATTTGTTTTGTAAAGGCCATGTTCATAGCACTAGCATTAGGACTTTTAGCAAGCTTTTGTAGGAACTTAATAACTTCAGAGATATTGCAATTATCAAGATCAAAATCGAATTTATCATCTAAAGTAGTAGAGCTATTACTAGCCTCAATACTAGTGGTGGTGATAGAAGAAACACTAATGTTTCTAGCAATTTCATCTTCTCTTTCCCACTTAGCATGCAACTCAGCTAATAGTCTAACGTTTTCATCAATTCTTACTTGTATGGCATTAGTGGCTGCAAAGGGATTATCATTAATTTCAGGTTTAGCAGCCATTTTATTCAAAGAAGATTGAGCTTCAGCCAAAGATGCTATATTTCTTTCAGCATTAGAGAGTTTTTCCTCAATAGTTTTATTGAAAGCAGTTTGCTTACTAATAAAGTCTTTAAGCATAACTTCAAGTTCAGAGGGAGCACTCCTATTATTGTTGTAGGAATTTCCGTAAGCATTACCATTGTTGGGAGGATATGGCTTATAATTGTTGTTACCATAAGCATTGTTGCTAAAATTGTTATTTTTTATGAAGTTCACATCAACTTGCTCTTCTTGAGCAACCAAAGAGGCTAAAGGAACATTATTTGGATCAATATGGGTTTTCCCATTAACAAGCGTAGACATAATAACATCAATCTTATCACTCAAGGAGGAGGTTTCTTCAACAGAATTTGCCTTCTTACCTTGTGGAGCTCTTTCAGTATGCCATTCAGAGTAGTTAACCATCATATTATCCAGAAGCTTTGTTTCAGCACCCAAAGTAATGGTCATAAAGGTATCTCTAGCAGCAGAATCCAATAGGTTCCTTGAAGAATAGTTCAATCCTGCATAAAAAGTTTGGATGATCATCCAAGCAGCCAGTCCATGAGTGGGACAATTCTTTACCAAAGATTTCATTCTTTCCCAAGCTTGAGCAACATGTTCATTATCAGATTGTTTAAACTTCATTATTTCACTTCTCATAGATATAATCTTAGCAGGAGGATAGTATTTTCCAATGAAAGCATCTTTGCATTTAGTCCAAGAATCAATACTATTCCTAGTTAAGGAATTCAACCATTCTTTAGCTTTTCCTCTCAAAGAGAAAGGAAACAATTTCAGCTTAATAATATCTCCATCTATATCCCAATGCTTTTGCATCTCACAAAGTTCAACAAAGTTATTTAGATGGGCAGCAACATCTTCATTACCAATACCAGAAAATTGTTCTCTCATAACAAGATTGAGTAAAGCAGGTTTTATCTCAAAGAAAGTAGCTTCAGGCACAGGTGGAGCAATAGGTGTGCTCATAAAATCATCGTTGTTGGTGCTAGTGAAGTCACACAACTTAGTGTTTTCAAGAGTAGTCATTTTTTTGTATTTTCAATAAAGAAAGCAAACTTGTAAAACTAAATTTTTCGTGTTTTTAATAAAGAAAGAAGCAAACAAAGCAAAACAAAAATAACAAAGTAAAGAGATTGGTTATGAGGGACTCCCCTTGTGAAGATGACCTTGACTCCCCGGCAACAACGCCAGAAAAATTTGTTGATGACCCAAATATATCGAGCTCGTTGGGGAACCCCAAGAGGAAGGTATGATGATCACATCAGCAAGTTTTCCCTCAATAAGAAACCAAGGTTATCAATCTAGTAGGAGCAAGGAAACACCCCAAAGGTGTAGCTAGCTGAACGTTGGTAGGGCGCACTACCGGTGCCAGCAGCAACATGGAGACCTGCACAACACAACCACAGAACTTTGCCCCCAACTTGCGATGAGGTTATCAATCTCACCGGTTTTGCTGAAAACAAAGGATTAAACGTATCAAATGGAAAGAAGTAATAATTTGCAGAAAGTAAACACAAAGCAATAACAGTTTGTAGATTGTATGTAAAAGAAAGGACCGGGGTCCATAGTTCACTAGAGGTGGCTCTCCTTAAGATAGATAACATGCTGGGTGAACAAATTACAGTGGGGCAATTGACAAACATCGAGAAAGTATACAAGCATATACTAATCATCTTGAATCCTTTGAGACTTGATTGGGCATTACAACATTATACATAGACCGCCATCCAACTACATCTATGACTAATAATCCACTTTCAGGTTATCATCCGAACCCCCTCCAGTATTAAGTTGCAAGCAACAGATTATTGCTTTACGAATTGCGTGAAAGTAAACAATACGATTGTTCTATGAATAAAGGATTGTTGTTTTCTCCCTAGTAGCAACATCACATCTAGTACCTTAGAGATTTCTGTCACTTCCCTAGATTACCACAGGCATGAACCCACTATCGAGCATAAATACTAACTCTTGAAGTTGCTAGCATCTACTTGGCCAAGATAGCTACTAACAACGGAAAACATGCAAGATCACAAATAAAAAAGACATGATAGAATCAATAATCAATCTGAAATAGCATCTCAATATCCATCGGATCCCCGCAAACACAACATGCAGAATTACAAATAGATGATCTTGATCATGAACAGAGCTCACAAGATCTAAACATGAAAGCACAAAGGAGGACAACCAGCCATCTAGCTACTACATGGACCCGTAGTCTAGAGATGAACTTCTCACGCATCACACCAGAGGCTTGCATGATGATGAAGAAGGCCTCCAGGGTGAATTCCCCTCTCCGGCAGGGTGCCGGGAAGAGCTTTAGATCCCTCTCGATCTAGGGATGGAGATGACGGCGGCTACAGACTCGGGTAGTTAGGGTTTTGATATCGGAGGCAATATATAGGCGGAAGTAGAGGCCGAGCGGGTGCTGGGGTCGGCCAGACCACCCCCTGGCGCGGGCCAGGCCTGTCCGTGCGGCCAGGTGGTGTGGCTGGGCCCCAGCCCTTCTCCGTCTCGTATTCTGGCTCCATATGTCTTCCGGTAAAATAGTGACTTTGGCTTTTGTCCCGTCCAATTCCGAGAATATTCATTTCCTGACTTCCTAGAACCAAAAACGGCAGAAAACAGGCAGCTAGCATTGTGGCTCTTTGTTAATAGGTTAGTCCAAGAAATCATATGAAAAGTACTCCAAACTGTGGACAAAACACAAGAAAGTAGATAAAACCAAGCATGGAACACTAAAAATTATAGATACATTTGCAATGTATCAGCCCCACATGGTGGGGAGCCCTCTTGGTGGTCGGCAGCCCCTCCTTGGCCATCCTTAGGGTGCGGCCCCCTCTTAGGCCTCCTCCGGTGAGGCCCAATTAGGTGGGCTACCCCATAAATCCAATTTAAATAATATTTTTAATATTAATTCAATTAATTAAATATTAAATACATAATATTTAATACCTACATTTCTGAAACACCTTTCAGACCCCTTTGATCATCATTGATTACCCCCGAAACACTTTTGGTATCTCCCCGGAACAATTCTGGAGTTCTCTCTCTTTTCTCCTACGGTCTTGGATCAATCCCTAAGCATCTATACCCTTAAGTGTGACACCCTATGGCTCGGGAATACATAGACATGATGGAGACACCTCTTCGATCAATGACCGGCAGTTGTATCTAGAAACACATGATGGCCCCCATGCATTCCACGACTAACTTGATCGCTTGAACCTTGAATGTCGAGTCTCATTCCCTTTGCTCTACGATACCTAGTTTGTCCAAGATCTGATCTTTGGTATCTAGATACCTAGTTTGATCTTGTTACCAACAAACACATTTACTCGTTCCCATGGTTTACATCCCGTGACCTAATCATAGGTTTGCAAACTTATAGATGTAATCTCACCGAGTGGGACCAGGATATCTATCTATCATTTGGATGTGCAAATTCCAATCTTGATACATAGTCCTCAAAAATTCCTCTAGAATACCTAACACACACCTTTATAGCACCCAATTACAGTCATGACAGTTGATGTGATCAAAGTAGCCTCGGGAGACTGTGATTAATATGATCTCACAATTGAAGGACCGCTTCAATAAGCTTTGCTAGATATTACAATGCTGAAATTTGTGACTAGATCACATTGCAATACTAGGGTTGGGTGTTGTCCACTTCATAAGTGACCTCATTGTCAATTGACGTGGTAAAGTCCATGATCGGGTAACCTCGATCATGAGCTACCCAAGGAACTGGTCTAGAGGATACTAGAGACCTGGTTTGTTTATATACCACTCCTGTATTAATGTTTCCACTTAATACAGTTCTAGCATGATACAAAACTATTACGAACTAATGAGATATGTTAATAAAAAATATCTTTATTATTTTCCTCTAGGGCATATCTTGTTCATGCTGTATTACAATACAATAACATACGAAACAACTCACTGCCATCGAAGCGAGCAGAGGGAGACATACATGCGACAGACGAAGAAATGGAGGACTAAGGAACACTCGGCATTAAAGAGGAGACATAGGGACTTGAGAGCTTTCAGACAAAGAGACGAAACGCTGGATATCTTTTAGTCGAGGACAGCCGATGGCTTTATATCGACCCATGGCGTAACTCTCTCGTGAAGTCGCCGCTAGACATGTGACCATTCAGACAGACGTTGTTGCCTAAATCTGACGAAATCGTCTAAAACAGGCTAAGGCAAGCGATGCACACATCACACCACTACACGACTCATGTCGTGCATGTTTGAGTGTAGATTTTACAAAGTTTACGTGTAAATTTTATGAAGTGGACTAAAAAGAGGCTAAGACAAATAATTTAGACACCTCATCGTTACGCAACTCGTGCCATTCATAAATAGTCGGACAAAGACAAAAGTATTCGATAGAATGACACATATATATTGTCAATATTAAAGGTGATGTATGAGATTAACAGGCTAAATAAAACACAATGAGATGAATATTTTTTATTCATTCATAATCTACGTACACTGAGTAAAGGCACCGCAAACTTTTATTACACTTAACACAATACCAACAATTCGTCTATCTAGGTTCTAGGTCATGTGTCCCTGTATGCGAGATACCAAAAAGGTATCTCACAACACTCGTCCACACTTCTCCGCATCGAGTGTAGTCTCCGTGGCGAGGAAGAGCGGGAAGGCAGCACAAGGAGGACGCTTCATACAGAGACCTATGTACCGTATGCACAGTTGTTCCCGTACTTGTCGTACCCCACATGTCCGCTTCTTTCTTGGCATTAACAACGACATCATGAACGAAGTCGTGTACGTCTTAGACATAGAAAAGCGCTTCAGACACTGCTATGTAGAGTTCTCGCTAAGAGTTACCGTTAGGAGCATCCTCGTTAGATAATGAGGATGTTCTGGGGGAAGCCTCAGGCAACATACCCCGACGATCCTCTTGATACAGCGGCATGCAAACACGTATGCAATATCGAAATCTGCATAAATGATGAAGAACACGTTAAGGGAAAAGAGTAGATAGAAAAAGTAGGAAAATCAAATGAAGACCGACGAAAATGGCACATACCTTTATGAAACAGACGTGGATGAATACAAAGGACAAATAATGTCCTCGAATTGCAAGGTATTGCGACCGAGGCCTCAAAACCTAGAAAAAAGCAGAAATAGCAAAGAACACATCAACCTAAACATGCCGAGGAAAGCAAAATGCAGCCAACAAAAATAATTGTTGTAGCCTGGTATTTTATGGTATAACGGTTGGATCAAAAGACTATTGCTATGCATGTGACTCGCATGGGCTGTAGTATATTATGATGTGTTGTCCACAAATTTTATCTTTGTTAAATCATTACACATGAATACGCGTATTACTATGTTTATCCCATATGATGTGCAGCTGCACGTGAATCTTCAATCCTGGCCTATCTCCATCCATTAAAACAAACAATGTTCTAAAAGTAAATTATAAAGGTCTGGTAAATGAAGGTAAAATGAACAAACAAGTCTTGTAGACGTGTCTCATTTATTTTTCATTTAGCATTATTTCCCAAGGTTCGATTAAACCTAGATCTACTAGGGAAAAAGCTACTATACTACATCCGTAAATCTAGATCAAAGATATCAGTCTATTACCTCAGTGAGGTGATATCTTCGTCCAAACACAGGTACCCGTATTATCAGAAGCTTGCATACAGTGTCTTTGTGACGGCGCGCAAACTGCATCACTACTTCTCCGAGCATCCGATAGTGGTGGTCAATGAGGCCCCTCTCTCCAACATCCTCCATAACCCTGAAGTTATAGGTCATGTCTTTCTTTGGGGCATCAAACTATCCCCTTGAGACATCACATGCGAGAAGCGCAAAATGATAAAGTCTCAGGTCCTACCGAACTTCATAACGGAGTGGACGTAACTCCAAAGCATAGGTCCCAGATCTGTCAAGTATGTGGACCATATACTTTGATGAGTCCAAAAGATCATAAGGAGAGGGTGCTGTTATCATACTGACATTACCCCAAGGAGACAAAATGCGCTACATACTTAGGATGAGCTTCTCGAACGCGTCAAATAATGAAGTCGAGTATGAGGCCCTGTTGCACGGTATGTGTATGGCCAAAGGCTGCGGTGCAACTTGCCTCAAAATCTTTGGAGATTCCAACCTCGTCGCACAACAAGAAATGAACAAGTGCAATGCCATGAGTGACAACGTGATCGCATATCGCGACATATACAACATCATGGAGGGTTACTTGGACGGGTGCGAGATCTCCCACATCAGCACAACAAGCAACAAGGAAGCCGACAATCTTGAAAACATCGGGTCCCTTTGCCTACCTGTATCACCCTGGGTTTTCTGGGAGGAAATCCGTGAGAGCTCCATCAAGTTCAAAAAAGCCAATGAAGCCGTAGAACCAAAGGAACGCAAGGGGCAAAGCCGCAGATTTACTCGAGGGATGCACCACGACCCAAACCCAAGATGCTTACTCTAGAAGACAAGGACAAACCCAAATATGTCATGATCATAGCGCCCACATGGATGCAGTTGTACCTAGCGTACATGATAAACGGAGAACTCCTAGAGGATACAATCAAAGCATGATGCATCACCTGCTGATCGACGGCCTTCTCAGTAATAAAGGGAGAACTCTATAAAAGGAGTATCTCGGGTGTGCTCTAGTGATGTGTGACACCCGAGGAAGGGAAGTTCATCCTCAAGGACATCCACGAAGGGATATGTGGTCACCATGCCAGTAGCTGAGCAATAGGATCCAAGGCCTTCTGGGCAGGATTCTACTGGCTTACCGCTGTCCAGGATGTGAAGGACACATTGAGTACATGTGAAGCATGCCAGCGGTTCGTCACAAAAACAAATGCACCCGCTACGAAACTAGACCCCATACCTTTGGCTTGACTGTTCTCCCATTGTAGTCTCGATATGGTGGGCAAACTCCACAAGTCATCCCCTAGAGAACACGTATTTCTACTCGTCGCAATCGACAAATTTACCAAGTGGATTGAGGCAATTTCTATCACAAGCCAAGATGCTACTTCGGCTCTGAACTTCATTAGGTCAATAATTTTCCACTTCGAGGTGACTCATAGCATCATTACCGATAATGGACCAAACTTCACTTCTAGAGAGTTTAAGGAATACTGCAAGAAGATGGGTATACAAGTGAGCTACACATCGGTCATCCACCTACAAACCAATGGCCGGGTGGAAAAAGACAATGGACTCGTGACCAATGGCATCAAGAAAAGGCTCTTGGTACCACATGAAAGAGCAAAAAGTGCTTGGGTAGACGAGTTACCCTCTATCCTATGGAGCCCACGTACCACCCATATACCGCTACGCAAGAAACTCCCTTCTTCCTGGTCCATGAAGTTGACGTTGTGCTTCCAGTGGATATAACTCATGAGGCTCTATGAGTCATCGCGTACGGCGAAGAAATCTCTAAAGAAGCACTCGAATACGACGTTGACGCACTCGATGAAGCTCGATACATCGCACTCGCAAGGGCAAGTGCATTTCAACAGAGCCTGCACAAGTCATATCCGTCGAATGTGTCCTAGGTCCTTTGTCATCGGGGACCTGGTCCTTTACCTCAAGCAAGATGGCCATCGCAAACTCGAATTGCCATGGGAGGGACCCTACATCATCACATAAGTAATCCCTGGCGAAGGATATCGCCTCCAAGACAAGAAGACCGGAGTCAAGTACTCCAACCACTGGAACGTTGCGTGGCTATGATATTTCTATGCTTAGGACATTTACTTCTAGCGATTTACTTTCAGTTAAGGCCTACAACTAGGTTTCTTAGTTAAAGACTCGTATTTACTTCCAATAAGGCTAACAGCCAGATGACTATGCCAAACATGTATCTCCGTACTCGATATTAATAAAACTAAGTTCTCTCAACTGAGTCTCAATTTCAATTCTTTACTTTTTGCCACACCCGATACTCGGGGGCTTAGCTCACCATCTTATTACATAACCATACTCCAATACTCGGAGGCTTCGCTAATCAACGCAAACTCAAAAATCCTTCGGCTACATCGTTAAAAACATCCAACACGTGGCGCCCCCTTGCTGGCATGTAGGCGCGTGGCCCTGCGTCTCCCTGGCCCACTTGTCTGTTTCTATGGGTAGAGTTAGCCTGAGTAACAAAAGTTGCTACCGATTTTCTAAATCAAATAAAATTCCAGAATATCGAATATATCTAAATAAAATCATATCTTTTAAAATAATTTGAATTTGGAAAAACTTATTAAATGAATTGTGAATCTTTTTCAAATACGAATTCAAACATATTTTCAAACTTGACTAGAGTTAACTCTATCTAGTCAAACCCTTGACTTTCGACCCATCTAAATTGTTTTGCATTTAAATACTGTTTTAAATTGATAATTTCAAATAATGCAAGTGATATATGTTTTCTGATTAGAAAAATGTCAGGAATATGAATTTGCTATTTAAAATATTATCTAGGCAAATAAAGTTTTCAAATTAATAAATACCATTAATATGCCTTTATTTTAATAAATTGACAACTTTAATTTTGTAAGTCCAAATTTGACAAATAATGTCTAAATCGATGAGCACGACGAGTCCGTTCTAATTATGCATTCCATGATATCAAATGAAGCATGCATCATATAAATATTAAGAAAATAACAAGGTTTATGGGAGCAAAACGTGACTAAATAATTAATTAAAGTGCTTTATTTTAGTTCTTACACCTCACCCATGCCATCCTATATTATACCATGCAATTGTGCATCATTCCATCATGACATACCTTGTTTTTCTTGTTGCATATGGTTCATATGATTGTGCACTTTATTTATTACGACCCTTTCTGTGTTTGGTTCTTATTACACATAGACTCCAAGAAAGGGAGTTATCAGGAGACCCAAGAGTACTACCCAGATTCTGGTTATTCTACTGCTGAGCTAACAGGCAAGCAATTCCCCATGCTTGCATTACATATAGCACCTATCTCTCTATCTTATTCTTGCATCATTGAGTCACGATTTCATTAAATTGAATCTCAAGTACTGCATAGCTTTTACTTTTAAACCCCACCAAAGCTTGTACCCTCAATCCTATGAGTCATTACTACATGAGTTGTTTGAGCCATGTGATTCGTAGAATTGCATGTGTAGGGTTTGTGCGCGTCTTTGGAGAATGAGGTACCTAAACAACTTAAACTATGTAGTAATGGGATAACTAAAGAAAGAGGCACTAGTTGGAAATATATGTTATTTGGTTCTTCCACGCTCACTTCTGTCCCGTAGGACCCGAGTACTTGATTCCTGTTCCTTGACTATTGCACTATCCGCATGTGGGACCATGAATCCCCTTCGCCTAAGATTGATTCACATTTTATTTCTTGGGGCCACAAACTAGTTTGGGCATTATTACTATCTTGTACTTATGCCATGTTTTACTGCTTTATTTACTATTGCACGTGGAGCGCCTATGTTGTTTTGGATCACGACACGATTTTGCGGTATCGACAAGCCTAGTCACACTTTCGGGTGTCTAGTTGTTTACAGCTATTCTCGCAAACCCTAGGTCCGTCTAAGAGCTAGCCAACTTTGTTGCGGGTAGCTTAGTGGGGTAGCCCCCTGAAATCATTTATAAATCATGTGAATGCATTGTTGTGCGGCCTCGTTGCTTTTTATTTGGTTCTTCCTGAGGTTGATCGTGCGTGTGTTGCTATTTGTGCACCCCTGTAGGGTAAATATTTTTGAAAGCCATGTCCGCGGTTATGGACGACTTGGAGCACAGTTTCTCAATCATAGATAACTATAAATAAAGTAGCGTGTTTAATTTGACTAAAATGTGACTAGTAAATAGTGCAACACTCATGGAATGGTTAATAAAATTTCCCAACGGATGGGATGTTCTTCTGCCTTCTCGTTCGGTAAGCGAGAAGGAGGGAGAGCTATGTTTGACTATGTTACTTATATAACTGTTGTTTCTAATTAATGAGTGTCCGTCCATATCTGGTTGGGTGGATGTTGTAGCGTGTCTCTATAGAACTGTTAGCTATTATCTTTCACTACAATTGTGTCACCCCAGGTTGTTCCCTTTAGATGCATAAAGACTTGCTGAGTACCCTTACGGTCTCACACCAATTATTGATTAGGTTGCCAGGTACAACCATATGGAGGCTACTACATCGATTAGGCTGATGATGGAGGCAACAACCCTCTTGCGTAGAGATTCTGGGGATGGATATCTCTGAGATCTGTGGGCAGGAAAGTGCTTATTTATGTGGCATCTTATGCTGATTTGCTTCTTAATCCGTACTCGGATCTTGTCTTCTGCTTCCGCTTGATACTATATTGATTGATGTACGAGGATGTATCCTCAATTATTATATCTATCTAGGGTATTTGGATCTTGCCCTATGGGCGTTGCAATATTTCCTTTCTTTGTAGATGGAATTGCTCTAATGTACTCTTGTATGTCGCTGACATACATACTCATCTGTGTATGTTTTGTTTGCATACCTATCGACTACACCGCTCGCACTTGTTATGATGTTCTTGAAAGTGGGTAGGGTGGTTGGCCAGTAGCGTGCCTTGCTCCGCTTCTACGGGCCTACATGTGGGTGGCCTTTAGGCTCCGCGGTAGCACCCCTTATCCACTTTTGGTTCATCCTGGATTGTTGCTTAGACCGTAGGGTCCAAGGTATTACACATATAAGGGATCCACGAGCTGGTTTCACATTTTTATGATTTTTTGGATTTTGTTTGGTACTATTCGGGAAAATGTGAAAACCCGCCAGCATGCGCAGCCATGGAAGGGTTGGTGCAATCTTGAACCTAGGCATCTATCCATCCTAAGTATCGTATGGGGCACCCCAAACCATTTTTGTGTGAAAAGCTGGAGTGTTTTCTAGGGTACCTACAGTTAGAAACCACCATTACCGGGGCATAACTGAAGAAAAATGCAGTATATGCTCGCACTACGAGACAAATACCCACCTCCCGGGCATGGCCATCCTTCATGGTGTAGCAGGTGCAAAACTTTGCTTAGGGCCTTAGGCTCTCCCACATCTTGCACCTCCTTTGGAAAACAACCAAAAAAAGGAAAGTCAAGATTTCTTCAAGTGACCCAAAAATATCTAGTGGGGGAAGTTGCTTGGAATGCAGAGAGGGAGCCAAGTGCCGAGTTTGGGCTCAATCCATGGAGTGGTTCCATGGTTTGGGTAGGGAGGGGGATCTACGGTTGAAAGGCGAGTTAACTCCTGCTCTATAGCCATCCGATGGTGCCTTGGGTGCCAAAAGTCTTAGTATGTCATGTTTATGATTTTTTGCGTGTAGTGGGTCACATATAAGGTCTCTAGGAGTTGGTTTCACATTTTTTTGATTTTTTTGAATTTTGTTTGGTACTGTTCTGGAAAATGGGAAAACCCGCCAGCATGCGCAGCCATGCAAGGGTCACTCCAATCTTGAACCTAGGCATTCATCCATCCTAGGTACCCTATGGGGCACCCGAAAGAATTTTTTGCTGAAAATTCGAAGTGTTTTCTAGGGTACCTACAGTTAGAAACCAACATTACTGGGGCGTAACTCAAGAAAAAAATAGTATAACATCGCACCACAAGACAAATACCCACCTCTCGGGCATGACCATCCTTCATGGTGTATCAAGCGTGAAAATTTCCTCCGGGCCTTGGGAGCTCCCAAATCTTGCACCTCCTTTGGGAAAACAAGAAAAACACCTATTTTTCGGGTCTAAAAAATGGAAAGTCAAGATTACTTCAAGTAAGGCAGACAACTCTAGTTGGAGAAGTTGCTTGGAATGCAAACAGGGAGCCAAGTGCCGGGTTTGGGCTCAATCCATGGAGTGGTTCCATGGTTTGGGCAGGGAGGGGGGATCTAGGGTTGAAAGGCGAGTTAACTCCTACTCTATAGCCATCCAATTGTGCCTTGGGTGCCAAAAGTGTTGGTATGTTATGTTTACGATTTTTTGCATGTAGTGGGTCACATATAAGGGCTCCACAAGCTGGTTTCACATTTTTATGATTTTTTAAAATTTTGTTTTGTACTATTCAGGAAAATGGGCAAACCTGTCGACTTGCACAGCCATTCAAGGGTCAGCGCAATCCTGAAAATAGGCTTGTATCCATCCTAGGTACCCTATGGGGCACCCCAAACCATTTTTTTGAAAAACAAGAGTGGTTTTTAGGGTACCTACAGTTAGAAACTACCATTACCGGGGCATAACTCAAGAAAAATATAGTATATGCTTGTACCATGAGACAAATAACCACGTCTCGGGCATGGCCATCCTTCATGGTGTAGCATGTGTGAAAAATTCCTCAGAGCCTTGGCACTCCCAAACCTTGCACCTCCTTTGGAAAAAACAAGAAAAACACGGGTTTTTCAGGTCCAAAAAATGAAAAGTCAAGATTTCTTCAAGTAACCCAGAAATATCTAGATGGAGAACTCGCTTGGAATGCAAAGAGGGAGCCAAGTGCCGGGTTTGGGCTCAATCCAAGGAGCGGTTCCATGGTTTAGGCATGGAGGGGGATCTAGGGTTGAAAGTCGAGTTAACTCCTTCTCGATAGCCATCCGGGTAGTGCCTTGGGTGCCAAAAGTCTTGGTATGTCATGTTTATGATTTTTTGCGTGTAGTGGGTCACATATAAGGGCTCCACGAACTAGTTTCACATTTTTATGGTTTTGTTTGAATTTATTTGGTACTGTTCGGGAGAATGGGCAAACCTGCCGGCATGCGCAGCCATGCAAGGGTTAGTGCAATCCCGAACCTAGGCATGTATACATCCTAGGTACCCTATGGGGCACCCCAAACCATTTTTTTCCTGAAAATCAGGAGTGTTTTGTATGGTACCTAGAATTAAAAACCAGCATTACCGTAGTGTAACTCAAGAAAAATGCAGTATATGGTCGCACCACGAGATAAATACCCACCTACCTGGCATGGCTATCCTTCATGGTGTAGCATGCATGAAAATTTCCTCGGGGCCTTGGGCGTTTCCAAATCTTGAACCTCCTTTGGAAAAAACAAGAACATTGGTTTTTCAGGTCCAAAAAATGGAAAGTCAAGATTTCTTCAAGTAACCTAGAAATATCTAGTTGGGGAAGTTGCTTGGAATGCAGAGAGCGATCCAAGTGCTAGGTTTGGGCTCAATCCATGGAGTGGTTCCATGGTTTTGGCTGGGAGGGGGATCTAGGGTCGAAAGGCGAGTTAACTCGTACTCTATAGCCATTCGGTGGTACCTTGGGTGCCAAAAGTCTTGGTATGTCATGTTTATGATTTTTTGCATGTGGTGGGTCACATATAAGGGCTCCACAAGCTGGTTTCACATTTTTATGATTTTTTGCGTGTAGTGGGTCACATTCACCGTATGCAAACGCAAATATGTCTAACACCTGCCTCATGTCGGAGAACTTTCTTGTTGGTGCACACTAAAGGAGAACACAATATTGGTATTATATTAAGGGATCATCCAATTAATGCTACCACCGAGTATCTAATACTAGCACAAACAAGATGCACACAATAAACATCAAATGTAAATAAGTGTGATATGACATGGTCATCGATCGTCACGCCATGATCTTCATTGTGCGCTCCGATGTGTGGCGCCAAGCCCTTGATGCCACCATCCCATTACTACAACTTAGCAACAGGAAAGTAAACTACTTTCCCTTTTATTTTGACCATATCATATCACAAGCCCCTACAAAATAAAGTTAAACGCCTCTACTTTATCTTCTGCATATTTTATGTGGCTTCTAGGGCTTTCGCACAAGAACCGTTTCTTATCTACGAACATGAACCACAACATTAATTAAATAATTATCGCTACTACACCCCTCTCAGGGCCCTCTGTTGTAAATGGTATACCAACTACTGCGAGAGACACTAACACCCCCTAGCCACTTATACGGTGCAAGCTATATGTCAAGCATGGACTAGTGTCAAGAATGAACGTGTAATGCCGGTTGGGGGGCTGCTTTGATCAAGCAGTTATGCAGTATACACACGTACACATGGGAGGGTAACAATTATATGATCAACACCCACACAATCAACATGTGTTCTACCCGTACTAGTATAACTATACATAGATCAGCTCTAATACCACTGTTGGGGTTTAGCACCAGAAAAAAATTCCTACGCAAACAACCCTAATGTCAGGATCTATCTATTAGTAATGCAGTAACATGAGGGGATTTTTGTGAACTTACCCTTGAAGACCGAAAAGCTTTGTCAATGTTTGGGAGAATGTGGTTGATGTAGTCGTACTGATGCCGACCTCAAGGTCGTTCTAAACTCGGATGGCTCCACCAGCTCCAGATCCACCAGCTCTAGTGAATCTGATGGCTTGAACAAACCGAGCGCCACTAGACAAGCGCCTCGTAGGGGGTCACACACATGCGATGTTTGACAACGACTCCCGGACACTAATCTAGCAGAGGTTGTGGAAGTAGATCTCCTGAATCCAGAATCCTTGCAGCGTGACAGTGCTCCGCGGTGTAGAATACTCTTGTTCGCGCAACCCTTACAATGGGTCCGCACTCACAAGATAGAGAGGGAGAGAGGAGGGCACGTGGAGGGAGAAGCCTCAAAGCTTCGGATTAATTGGTGTATTTAAATCCCTCCATATGCCCTCCTTTATATAGGGGGAGGGGAGCCCCCAAGTCCCTTGGCTTAGCCATGTGGGACTAAAGGAGAGGAGGAGGTGGGGAGCCTCCTTGGCCGGCCAGCCAAGGACCTCCTTGGGCCCCACGTGAGCACCAACGGGCCCATGTGGCCACCCTCCCTTCTCTCCTATGGGTGCCCTCCCTCTTGGGCCTTTTCCCCTTAGGGAATTGGTCCATTAGGCATGGGATGCCCATTAAATCATATTTAAATCATTAAATAAATGTATAATTAAATAATTAACATATGTTTACACATTATTTAATTCCTGTTGCACTAGAACTCCTTCCGGACAACTCCGGACACCCGCCAGACTTTCCTGGAACCCTTCCAATTTTCCCTTCTCTTTTCTTCGATGATTCCCATGATACCAAAATGATCTCTGAGCATTGTCAAACCCTTAAGAATTCTACCCTAACGGTTCGGTAACACTTCATACATGGTCGAGACCCCTCTCAGACCAATGATCATCAGCGGGACCTAGATGCCCATAATGACCCATGTGCATTCCATGAGAATCTTTGTCGTTGAACCATTAAACTAGAGTCCTATTCCCTTTGTTACTTTGATACTTTACTTGTCCGAGACCTGATCAACGACATGGCCATGTCGTGTTCAATATCATTACCGACAAGTATAACTTTTCTTGTGTGAGGTATGCCATCCCCGTGACCTAGTCACATGCTACAGCTTTATGGATGCCATGCCTCTGAGTGGGCCCAGAGTATCTCACCATGACGCAGAAGAATAAATCCCGCTCTTGACACATACGCCTCTACATGCCCCTTTAAATACCTGAAGACACCTTTATGATCACCGTTTCACCAAGTGGCGTTTGATGCAATCACGGCACTCTCGGATGACAGTGAGTAAATATGGTCTTACGGTCTAAGGAATTTGTTACTACGTTTCCTAGACATTGTAGTGGTGAACTTCATGACTTGATCGTGTTACAATTCATGTGTTGGGTATGTCCATCACTTTCATTCACATAATGAAATGACCCCATTGTCAATTTCCATAAATGTCTATGATCGGGCAGCATTGATCATCAATTGACCAAGGAACTAGTGTCTAGATGATCACTAGGGACTCTGGTGGTTTACATATCACATGTGTATTGATGTTCCTATCAATACATTTATAGAATGGTATAAAACCTATAATGAACTTAATGAAATATGTCAATAATCTATATTATTATTTGTCTCTAGGGCATATTTCCAACAGTCTCACACTTGAACTAGAGTACAAATAAACTAGTTGCGCATTTGATACGAATCGTTACACCATAACACTTTTGGTGTTTTGATCATGCTTGCTCATGGAAGAGGTTTTGTCTATGGACTATACTATACAGCTCCTTATGTTTGCGAATTGTTAATGTCACCTAATTTGACATTTCCCTTTATCATCACATGATAACCTTGCGGTATAAATATTTATGCTTTGGCGATAGAGTGTTGTTTTTGTTCCTTCTGTCATGACATCCGATTAGTCAACCGAAAGAGGAGGTTTTCATTGTCATGAGCATTGGGAACACACTCTGTGGAAGATGGACTTCCCCAGCCGCAACATTGCATATTTTACCTTTGAAGTAACCATATACTTCTTGTTTCAATGTAAATCTTATTGAAAGTGCAATAAATGCCACTTCGAAGTCTAACCATGCTTCTCTTATTCTAAGGTACTCAACATTGTTAGAATTCCATTCATCTAGGTTGGGTGGAACTTCCTAGTGTAACCCTTTTACGATCAAGTTCACCATCCTTTATAGATCAGATGTATACCTTCAGTTCACTAAAGACTATACTTAACCTTTTATCCAGTGATTCACTCAGATATCACTTCGGAACCTGTTCTCAGATTAAGAACTTGGGTCATATTATGTCGAGTATACAACATGGTTTTATAAGGTGGAACCTATGACTGAGGCATAGTAGATGTTATACGTCTTTTCCTTCTTTTAACCATCATTGTACCGAGACAATCTCAATGCTTCACCTAGTTAGACAAGTAAGAACTTCCTTATTAACTTGTTCCATTTTGAACTTCTTCAGAATCCAATCTACGAAAAGAATAATGACTCAATTCTATTAAAAATGTCAATCTATCTTGATAGATTTCAATGTTCAATATTCCTTCAACTTCATATACTTAATATTCTCTAATAATTATTAATACCAGCAATACCATTCACAATATGTCAATCACATATGAGAATGTTTCATCAAGCTCCCACTCAAATATGTTAGTTACATCTAAGAGTATGGAACTCTCTTAGCTCCCACTCAGTTTATTGTAAATGCAAGTCTTCTCAATATTCTAGGCACAATCCCAAAATCCTTTGGCCATTCATCAAATTGAGAATTCTAGCTATGAGATTTCATTTGTCTGACTTAAGCATTGCTACACATCGTAGTCAACCATTTGAAATTTGGTCAATACATTTTTTGACACAAATCAAGATTTATGTCTTACTTTAAGTTTCATTTCTTCCTTGCAGCTCATACAAAGTGACTATGAACTTGGGCACGGAGGCACACATACTTTTGACCTTTCCCCATGATCATTTACTCTAGTAGTCCCTTTAGGAAGATCAAATAACATCTTTACTTTGATAAGATTAAGTAACATTTTACTTTACCATCTTAAATGTAACTTAATATACTGGATTTCATGAATCTAAGTCATTTCTCATACTTGGGTTCACCATTGCTTCTTTTAAGTTCGTAGGTATGCCATTGTTCCATTAACATGACAAGTGAATCATGAATTCAATTTTGCAATGAGGCAAAATTTATTCATGAATCCTACTTTCTTTTAGTAAAAGCTCCCACTGATACTTTTGATCATTATCATTAGTTTCTCCTCTATTTGCAGAGTTTTGTTTCGTAATCAATTCCGTTGTGCTACTATGACATTTGGAGGCAAGGTTCTCAACCTTATTTGAGCTTCCACCTTTATCCATCAACTCTTTTATTGAGAAACTTTCTCGATAAATCACCACTTTGAGCAATACTAATTTGGCCCTTTGGTTGTAGTTGTTGAATATGTATTCTTAGTTTCCTAGGAATACACGACAAAGTTTTATTTGTTCTAATTCTGAATTATCACATAACTCTAGAATTTCAGGAAACCATATTATGCCATACACTTATGGTGTTGTTTCCACGAATCCTTGATGATTCTTTATACAATAAGTAAGTGTTTGCTATTCTAATTTATCTTCTCTAAATACTAACGCTAACACGATAAGGGATTACTTCAGACCATACGATATCTAATATGGTATGATTACAATTCTTTATACATGTCAACACATTGACATATTCTTAGCATTGTAATTTGTGGAACGCTTTTCACAAGTCTCATATGCCTGAATCGCAACTCAAATCGTTTTGATCAAATCATAAAGACTCGAATTCTTGTTAATTCAATATTCTTCTTCACTCTGAAATTCTTTGTTCATAACAAATAGTTTCAGACTTGTGACTCATTGAGCAAATACATTTATTTTCTTAGTTTCGCAGTTAAGTTTTACAAAATAATGATATGCAACATTTGTTGAACAATACAACATATCATCATGTATGATATCTTATTATTCAACACACACTTGTGTCATTCAAAATGATGTCATTATTAAGTTTAAATATCTTTTGGCATTTTTCACATCCTTATAAACATTTAAATTTCTATCATCAAGATTAAAATATGAATAACCCATTCATAATAAAAATTGTGAACATAAAAGATATTACTCATATGAATAAAACAACTGTTGTGTCTCAAATTCATATGAATAACTGCCTTACAAATGCAAGGCACACACTAATGTAGTTCACACTTATCGATTGCAAATTTATTCAAATATTCTAGTCCAAATGATAACTTCAAAAGGAGAGCGTCGTTGGCATCTTGTTTGCCATCAACATGCGTTGTCGTGCCCACTCCTTCAATCACTTCTCAAGCAGCAGGTCATGTTTTCACAAAATAGTGCAAGTATGAAATAACTCGTAAACTACTATACGTGTTTGAAATTAAACATTTATAACTTTGTATATCAAATATATACCTTTCCTTTTGATGACAGCTCCTGGAACAAGCACTACATTCCAGGTTCTCATTTGAACCATGAACTCAAGGAAGGTAAACTCTTTCCCTTCCACAAGCTAGTTCAAGATGAAATCTTTGTAGCTATTAGGTAGCGATCTCAACACCACATCTATCACAAATTTTCCGGTCACCCAGTAGTCCATGATGTCCACAAGGAGCTCATGAATCCTTTCCATGATATCGAAGTGGTCTTCTAGGATGGTGTCTTCTCTCATCTTGGTTGAAAGGAATTCACCCATGTACTCAAACTCCATGATTCTGACTTGAGATGGAAAGAGCATATGAAGTCCTTCAGCCAGGCTGAAGGCCTCAATCTCATGGAACTATGCTCCCAGAGTAGGTTCCATGACATGAACCATAGTGTATTTGACTATCATGAAGGTGTCACATCAAGCACGATAATCATGATCATCTGGCAATCCAGTGAAGTCCACAAGAAAATCTCCTAGCAGTTCTCGTAGTACATAGAACATATCGTGGAAGATGGGGAGGTTCCTCGGGTGTTGGTACCAGTCTATGAAGTTGGACCCATCTACTTTGAGTTTCTCACTCTTCATGAATCCCTCAAAACTAAACAGAGACTTGTGTTTTGACATGATTTGCAAAAGTATTTGCAAAAACATTTAGACTAATTTCATAATATGAGTTCAAAATATAATCACATTATATTATATTATATCCCACTAAAACAAACATCCCTAAAGAAGTTTTAGTGATTACATTATCCCAATTCACTATATCACCCCCGATCGTCACACCCGGCAACATAGCTGCAAATGTAGACATTCTCCAATATCAATCATATCATTCATGTGAATCATTCTCGATCTTTCGATCATCCGTGTTCTGAGGCCATGTTTGTACATGTTAGGATCACCAATTCAACCTTATGTGTATTCGTTGTACAACATGTCTTACACCCACCGTATGCGAACGCAGATATGTCTGACATCCGATCGTCACGACATGCCTCATATCGTAGAACTTTCTTGGTGGTGTACACTAAGGGAGAACACAATATTGGTATTATATTAAGGGATCATCATATTAATGCTACCGTCGAGTATCTAATACTAGCACAAACAAGATGCACACAATAAACATCAAATGTAAATAAGTGTGATATGACATGGTCATAGATCATCGTGCCATGATCTTCATCATGCGCTCTGGTGTGTGGCGCCAAGCCCTTCATGCCACCATCCTATTACTACAACTTAACGACATGAAAGTAAACTACTTTACCTTTTACTTTGACCATATCATATCACAAGCCCCTGCAAAATAAAGTTAGACGCCTCTACTTTATCTTTTGCATATTTTACGTGGTTGCTAGGACTTTCGCACAAGAATCATTTCTTACCTACGAACATGAACCACAATGTTGATTAAATAATTCTCGCTACTACACCCCTCTCAAGGCCCTCCACTGTAAATGGTATACCAACTACCGCGAGAGAAACTGACACCCCCAAGCCACTTATATAGTGCAAGCCGTATGCTAAGCGTGGACTAGTCTTGCGAATGAACGCATAATGTAGGTTGGGCTCCACTTCAATCAAATAGTGTTGCGGTATACGCAAGTACACGTGGGAGGTAAAAAATTATATGATCAACGCCCACACAATCAACATGGGTTCTACCCGTACCAGCATAACTACGCATAGATCGGTTCTGATACCACTGTTGGGCTTTAGCGCCAGAAAACAATAATTTTTCCTACGCAAACAATCCTAATGCTAGGATCTATCTATTAGTAATGCAGTAACGGGAGGGGCTTTTCACTAACTTACCCCTGAAGATCGAAAAGCACTACAAGAAATGTTTCCTTCCGCAATGACTTGGCCCGACGGTCGTTGTAGAAGGTGTGTCTTCCGCGAAGAATTTCTCGGCTCGACCGTGGCCGATGAAAAACTTTTTTTCTGGTTTCGCGGACCTCTACTACGATGGAACCGCTAAAAACATGGAGGAAGCTCGGCCGGCGCATGGCAGAAGTAAGATTTTCGGTTCCTCGCGCGATGTTGACTCGCCGAAGTCTTTTGAGGCATGTGGGTCCCCGGACGTTAGTATCTCTAGCGGACTATACTTTTTGGTCGCGCCTCTCTGATTTGAATTAGATAACGTTGTGCGATGCGTTTTCCATTTAATCAGGCTGCTGGGTCCCACATGTCAGCCTCTCATTAGAAGAATCATGTGTATGATGGAATTTTTTCCCTTCGCTCGTGCTACCCTGTTCCAAACTTGATAGTGTTGCTCGATGCATCTATCGTTTAATCACGTTGCTAGGTCCCACATGTCATCCTCTCATTAGAAGAGACGTGTGCATGATGTAATTTTTTTCCTTAGCTATTGCCTCCCTGATTTCAACTCGATAATGTTGCTCGATCTATCTGCCGTTTAGTCAGGCTGATGGGTCCTCCATGTCAGCCTCACGCTACCCTGTTCCGAACTTTATAGCGCTTCTCTATGCATCTACCGTTTAATCAAACTCCTGGACCCCACATGTCATCCTCTTATTAGAAGAAATGTGTGTATGATAAAAAATCCATCGGTCGCGCCTCCGTGTTCTAAACTTGATAGTGTTGCTCGATGCATCTACCATTTAATCATGCTGATGGGCCCCACATGTCATCCACTCATTAGAAGAAACGTGTGTATGATGGAATTTTTGCCCTCAGTCGCGCCTCCGTGTTTCGAACTTGATAGCGTTGCTCGATGCATCAGCCGTTTTTCTAGGCTGTTGGGTCCCCCATGTGAGCCTCTCATTAGAAGAAACGTGTGCATGTTGAACTTTTTCTCGCTCGCGCCACCTTGTTTCGAACTTGGCAACGTTTCTCGAGGCAGCGCCTATATAAGGGGGCCTGTTCGTCTGCGGTACCAAAGTTGGCAGGCCAGCACATGGTGGTACCTAAGTTGCCTGAAATTACCGCGTTTCGAAAAGTTGGGCCGCCAACTACCGATAGGGGCCATTTCGATGCAAACTCGTCTCACCCCTACCAAATCCAAACATGTCGTGAAACTGCCCCGTGAAGTAGACGGTCGGGACCCTCATGTCAGTAATATTTCCGTGACGCGAGCGCCAACGTGGCAACCACGTAGGCGAAACGAGATACTAAAGGAGCATCGCGCGTTGACCAAATTCACAAATCCACCCCTCCCTCCTTTCGCATGAACCCTAGCACCGGCGGCGTCGAAATCCCCTCTCCAACCAGAATGATCTCTTCGGGCATTTGACTTCCGGCGCCAAGTTGCTGCGCCTACTCGCTGCTACCGAGCTCTAATGTCGAATGTCGTGCCAGCTCTTGCGATGATCTAGCCCACCTATACCACCGATGAGCTGAGCAGCGCGGAGGATGGAAGATCCATTTGCCGATGAAGAAGTACTTCTGGCTAATTTCGGGTGAGCTACTCTTCTCTTTGCTATTAGCACTACCTATAACTGCTAGCTGGCTATTGGCATTACAGAGATATATCGAACATAGAATTGTTTGCTAGCACGACGCTGACAAACAATTCTTATCTTTTGTCTCCAATTTTCTGTCAACTAGGATCTCCGCTGAACCCAACTACACGGTTCTGGTCACCATCTGCGGCTACCTCATTAAATTATCACATGGGAAGAGCACGTGGAAAGATGCTCAGAATCTGAAGATGGAAGTAGCGCCTATGCAGTTATGCACTATCCCTGGTTTGGTTGCTGCTGTGCGTGAACTTGCTGAAATGAGGCCGGAGCAGACTGCACGGTTCAGCCTCCTTGATGAATGAGGCTTCAAGGTTCCTATAGCGCGTGACAGTCAGCTAATTGGGTTGATGAAACAGCATGTTAGGCTTCGCGTGGTTATGCTGGTGTGTAACATAGTGGATGAGGAAGCTCCTGCTACTGGGAGTCGCCCAGCTATAATTGGATAGGGAGGTCTAACTCGAACCCCTGCTGTTGTTGAGCAAAATGTGGTTCCTCGTCCGTGACATGCTTCTGTCAGGCAACCTCCTCATAGGAGTCCCCGTATTGTCGTTGTGGAAAACTCTGCTCTAGAATCTGCTGGTACTGGTCGTCCCCTTCCCCGTGCTCGTGTTGCTGCGGCTGCTGCTCACCTAATCCATGCCGCTGTTGAGCAAACTAAGGCATCCGGAGGCTGCCCCGCTGTTGTTTCCAAGACCACCGCCTTGTGTGCTGCTCCTCCTCGAAACCGTCCTCAAGTTGTGCAAACCCGTGCTCTGGAATCTGCTGGTACTGGTCGTCCTCGTGTTGTTGTTTATCTGGACGCTGTTGACCCAATCCTTGCCGCTGTTGAGCAAACTAAGGCTTCCGGAGGCTGCCCCATTGTTGTTGCAAAGACTGAACCATTCTCTCCTCCTCGAACCCGTGCTCGGGTTCAGCGAGCTGCTGGTCTGAAGCCAGCTCATGGTCTGGACTCTGCTAGCACTCGAAACACTTCTGTTGTGGGAACTGCTCCTGATCATCGAGGTGGCATGGCAGCAGCTGATCCTATTGTGGCTGTCGTTAGAAGGGGCCCTGCCTGTCCACCATGTAATGTAGCTCCTGCTGCTAAGGGCCTATGTAGCTCCCGCTGCTAAGGGCCCTCGCCTTGCTCCTGGTCATGGTACTTCCACCGAGGTTGATCCAGCTAACGATGACGTTAGTGATGGCGGCGGTGGCATTAGGGCTGGGTCTGATGGTGCCGCTCCATCTCTCAAACCTCTCGGAGGTTTCTATCCTGAAGAACCTGATGATGGCAAAGTAATCGTTCGTATTAGTGTCGCGGATTATACTGCAAAATTAGATGATGGCACAGAAAAATTCTATGACGAGTTTGATGTAATCCTTGGCAGATACGACCCTAAAGTGGTAGAGTTATCTGACCTGATGTTATCATTACGTGTGAAGGTGCTGTGGGGGTCCTCCCAGGAAGCACGTTTGTTATATTATGGTTATAGGAGCAAAAAGGCTATCGAAGTGAAAGATACCAGGGATTTAGTCGTACCGTTTACAAGGAAACATTATAGAGGTGAAGTTTACTTCCACTTGGTAGTGCTCACGGTTGGAGAGGAATTGGAACTCGACAATAGAGATGGACTTTTAGAAGGCATGCATGACCTGATCCATGGCATCACTAGGGCTGGTGTGACTGAGGGTGGCTTTGAACAGAGGAGAGTTTTACAGAGGATCGTCATAAAGAGGAGCAGGAAGAGCATCCCTAGAAAGGGCACCCCGAAGAAGAACGTCACGAAGGAGACCATGCTAGAGAAGAGGACGCCCAAGAGTCGCACGACAAAAGGCACCATGCCACAGAGTACACCCCTGAGATCCAGTCAAAATGCCACACCAAATGGTAGCAGCAAAACCGCTAAGAGGGCTAGCACGGTGGTGAACACTCCCATGAGTGGTAGCAAAGAGGCGAAGATGGCCAGCACGGAGGCTACCACACCCAGTGGGAGCAGAAAAAACACTAATTTGGAGCGGAACACGCCACTGTCAGGGAATTATGCAAGCACAAAGGAGAACACGCCCAATAGTAGCAGCAAAAGGGCTAATTTGGAGCAGAACACGCCGCTAAGGTCAGGCAATAATGCCAGCACGAAGGAGAAGACGCCCAATAGTAGCAGCAAAAGGGCTAATTTGGAGCGGAACACGCCGCTGGGGTCAGGCAATAATGCTAGCACGAAGGAGAACACGCCCAATAGTAGCAGCAAAAGGGCTAATTCGAAGAAGAACATGCCGCAGAGGTCAGGCAATAATGCCAGCATCCTGGAGCCAACACCCGTGAGGGGAGGCAGTAAGGAGATCACACCCAAGAGCGGCAGCAAAAGGCCTAGTTCGATGGGGAATGGAACGCGGATGTCAAGGCCTATTGATACCATCAGGAAATATTACATCAGGAAGGAGGATGTACACAGGAAGAGCAAGAGGGTTCTGTACACTCAAGATGAAATTGATTCTGACAGCTGTTTGTCCACTGAAGTACCTGGGATGCGTGCAAACGTAAGACCACCCCATGTGGTTGCAGCAGAACCAACCGAGTGTCTTGGAGAAAACAGAGTTGCCGATGAGGTGGACTGAGGCAATGTTCATGTCCATCCGGGTGGAGACGATGGTGCAGCCCCACCCATGGGAGTCAATATGATGTGTGCAGTACTAAGCATTAGAGACGATGGCGAAGATTCTGAATCAGATGAAGAAGCAGGCACTGTAGAGGATCAAGAATCTGGTGATGATGAAATAGACGAGGAACTTAACGATGAGGCTGGTATTCTAGTCGATGATTTGGGTGTTGAAGTAGTATCATATAATTTCGGTCGGCACTGAGTTCAGGAGCATGCATGAGTTCAGGATGTCGTTCTGACATTTTTGTATCAAGGGGGAGTTCGACGTTTATCGACTGAAGAACTCTGCCGAGAGGTATGAGGCCGTTTGCAAGTTAACGTGGATGAATGGACGGGCCGAGGTACATTGTCCACGGAGGATCACAACAAGATCCTTACCTGCGTCGACTACAATTAGGGTATTGGGGCAATGAATGCAGCAAACCATTAGAACTCTCTCTCTCTCTTTTCACTCTATAACTACAATTGATGTGCGATATCTTTCTGGCAACTAGTCGGCTCCGCTTATCTTTTAAATGAATCGGTGTTGCAGGTGAACAGAATGGGCCCTGCACACATGTGTCCGACAGGAAGCAAACTGAAATCCTCAATGGCTGATACAGAGTGGGTGGCTATGCAATCTATGTCCATACTAAAGGATAGCCCTAAGGAGACCGCGAAGAATATTAGACTAGCCTCGGTTCTAAATACAACATTGTCCTTCCGTATTACACGGTTTGGCAAGGTAAAGAGAAAGCTCTGGGGGTCTTGCACGGGGATTGGACCAATAGCTTTAGGATGCTGTACAACTTCAAGGCTGAGGTACAAGCTAGGTGTCCAAGGAGTGTTGTGGAGATTGACACCGAATCAGAAGGTGGTAAAATATATTTCAAAAGATTTTTCATGGCGTTTAAACCTTGCATCGATGGATTCAAGGGCGGTTGTAGGCCGTATCTGAGTGTAGACAGCACTGTCCTAACTGGAAAATGGAAAGGCTGCCTGCCATCTGCCACAACACTTGATGGTCACAACTGGATGTTCCTAGTGGCATTCGGGCTGTTTGAAACAGAAACGGAGGAAAACTAGGTCTGGTTTATGAGGCAGCTCAGGAGATCAATAGGCCACATGGATCCATTGGCTATATCCACGGATGCATGCAAAGGGCTGACGAATGTAGTGAAGGAGGTGTTCCCGCGAGCTGAAGTCAGAGAATGCCGTGCCCATATGATGCTCAACTTGTACTCACACTATGCAGGCAGCGTATTTCGTTACATGTTTCCTGCTGCTAGAGTTTACAAACCTAGTAGCAGCGATTATTTCATGAGCAAGATTTTTGCCGAAGCCCCTGAACTTCCAGAGTACTTAGCCATCCATCATTCGCAGCTATGGAAGAGGAGTCAATTCAACCCTGACATCAAAGTTGATTACATAAACAACAACCTTGCAGAATGCCTGAATAACTGGGTGAAGGACATAAAAGTGCGTCCTGTTCATATCTTGATGGACAGCATACGTGGTATGATCATGAAGCTGTTAAATATAAGGAGAGAGATCGGTAGGAGACTTAGAGGACATATGCTACCGCCAGTTGTACAGCAACTGCACAAGAGAAGCCGAGGACTTTCTCATCTTAAGGTTCTCCTGTCAACCAACAGAAGCTGTGAGGTGGTCGATATGTCCAAGAGTGGCAAAAGGGATGTTGTGAACATCCAGCTGCGAGAATGCACCTGCTTAGAGTGGAAGCATACCGGGAAACCTTGCGACCACGCCTTGGCCTTCTTGGTGAAGAAAAGGACTCTACCACATTTGGATCAGTATTTGTCAGACTACTACTCAATGGAAAAGTTCAAAGCTGCGTACGCTGGATCCGTCGAGCCATGTACAGACCCATCTCAATGGCCTCAAGTCCAACTGTCTTTCGAGCTTTGCTAGCTAGTTACAAAAAGGGGCAGATGAAGACCCCAGGTGAATAGGTTTAAGAATTTTCTCGAGAAGAAGGATTCGGCTTTCTGTGCTACAAAGAAGGGCAAAAACAGATGCAATACCTACCATCTTATAGGCCATAGAGCAGCTGGATGTCCCCTTAATGCTCCCAAACCTAGGTATGAGATGGTACATTCACACACACAAAATTGTTTATAGTCTATAGATATAAGGTAGTAATCCATGTACTGTTTTTTTATAGGAAGCGCAAGGTAAGAAACAAGATAGCCGACTCAGTGATTTTTCTGCGGGAAGAAACCAAAACGAGTGGAGTGATGATGCCAGACAAGATTCTGGTGCTAATTGGCCTGACTTCCCTTGGCCCGGAGATGCAGTGTACGTGAAGGTAAGAAAATTGGCACCCAGGAAGAGGAAGAAGGCAGGAGATGAAGAAGCCAGTGGACGTGAAGGAAAGAGGAAGAAAGTTGGCACCCAAGCAGAGAAAGAGGGCTAGCAGTGTAGCAGCCTAATGATGTATTGAACTTGAACCTATATATGTAGTTCGGTTAAACTCTGGAGCTGTGTGCGTGGAACCTGTCGGGCGAAACAATCTGCCTCTCGTACTAGCAGTAAAATGTATCGTGACTTTAGGATTTGATACGGCCGAGGCCACTAGTTGAATCCAAAACTATGACTGTGCCACTACTATCTAAACAATCGCGATAGCTGAGCGGTTAAATCCTCTCCAAAATCGATGGGTGTTAGTGGCACATACATGATTTATTTATAGGCACTTAATAAATCCCTGATGTTGGCATTACACTTATGATAAGTTTCTGGGCTAGAAAACAATTTCTTAAGCTGGCCGCTACACTCCACGAAGCAGCAACTTATTTCAGCTGCTGGACAATGACATGGCAACATAAACTGCAAATGCAACAAATAATGCCCAGATAATGAGCAAATTGTGTCCACTATCTGGCCTAATCTTGAGCCCGTCTATCTCACCACCTCCCTGCCCCTGCCTCCCCTACACCTGGTGAAGCTCCCGGATCTCTCGCTCCATCGCATGAATCTCCTCTTTCTTGTCCCACACAGCATCACGCAGATCCTGAACAAGCTCTTTGTGAAAACCTATCAGTGGCTTTTCGATCCACACAAACTTGTCACAGCCAGTCCCCCTCCCTTCCTGCATAGTAGATCGAAGGAAACAAAAAAAAGAATTACATTACGCTTTCCGGATCCGGGTTACCATTGTACCTACAGTAGGAACTTACCGCTCTGTTGCTGTAGTTGCTGAATTTTCCTGCAGTATTTTCAGCGGTCCACGAAATCCATCTCGGCATCTTCTCACCACACAAACACAGCATATCGGGGTAGTAATCGTAGGGCGCCCTCTGGTACCTGATGGGGGCACCGGCCTGACGGCATTGAGCCGACCCTGATTCCGCCCGAGACGAACTGCACGAGCTGCGAGCCATGAGCGAGGGCAGCGAGGGCAGAAGAAAGAGGAGCCTTTGGATGTCAGGGTTGTGGTGAAGCGTGATTTATCCCTACTTAATAACTCGGGCATAATCCTACCATCCACATTCAACTGACAGGTGGGGGACCTAGCGTGTGGACTTGTCAAAAGAAACTCGCACCTTCGTGGTTCAAAATCCCTCTCGCGCGCATTGGACGAATTTTTTTGGTACCTTGCCTGCGTACATATCACTGGGAGGTCTTGCTCAGGAACCAGACACGCATGGGCCACAATATTACTCCCTCCTAGGAACTTGTCATGGCTCGCGCCGGCAGATCCATCTGCTCCACCGCTTCCGGTAGGGCTCGCCGCGGCGAATCCACCCAAAGATCCTACCGTCGCAGTATCAAATGGCCATGGTTTCTTGAGAGGAGCGACGACGCTACGTATGCGAGATCGGCCCCTCCTACCTGTAGAAGGACTGATGCGGCGTCGAGCTTGAGCAGGAGCCGCCAGGCGCGATGGCGCTTGGTCCACGCCAACCTCGTCACCTTCGTCATTGTCGATTCCGATGTGGAGGGCGACGGGGATGAAGCTGTGTAGAACGCCATTGTTGCCTCCTTGGCGAAGTGGATGTCGCCAGGAAGGGCACGACGGTGTCACCAATCGAGGTGGACTCCGACGATAGCTGTGTGATGTGGGTTTAGATGTTGTTTAGGATGGTTGCAATTTTGGTTGTGTTTAATGCGAGTACATTATTGTAATGTGTTTGTCAAGCTATATTAAGAAATGTGTGCAATAGCAGCCGGTGAGTGCTTCCACTTTAGAAATTGTGTCTGTGCCATTTGCATGTTGCATTATCAACATAGATTACTTGTAAACAATCCAACGAAAATCATCAGATTACAACCATCAGACGGAAGTGGCAGGATGGAAGAGAAGTTGGGACAGTGGCTTCGAGGGGAAGGACACTGGCAGGTGGGCCCTCGGAACACGTGACACTGACATGCGGGAGCGGGAGCACACGGTATTGCCGGTCTGTCCAGAGCAAGCGGACTTTGCAACGTGACAACAGCAAGCTGATTGGACCAATATAATAACTCGTCGAAGTATTAAGGAGTACTGAAAACTACAACTGGGGTACATTCGCACAACACGTATGCTCTAAGCACGTGAGAAGCATCGCTTAAGTCTAACAGTAACGACAGCACATTGTCTGTCGGTCTTCTCGATACAAATGTAGAAATGCATCTGCCTGTTCGGTCCATCACCGACAAGGTACTAAGATGGCACGCATAGGATCGACCTTAGGTCCACATACTCCACCTCCCGTGGCGTCGGGCAGCCTGGCGCCTCGGCTAGCACAAGAATGCTATCCGACGACGGCGGCTAGGCGTTCGCCCACATGCGCACCATGTATATGGGCCAGGCGCATGAGACCGACCTGACGCATACGGCACCCATGACTGTGGGCCCGACTCTGGTTCCCGGAACACCGGTAGTGATGGTCAGGATGAAAACAGAGCCGTCCCCCCTGGAAAATTAGCAGGCGGCGTACCGAGTCAGTGAACGGCACCTGCTCTTGGATAAGTTGGGCTTGCCCGTACGAGATCTTAATCACTTCGATCAAGTGCCCATCTGCAAGGTGGATGACAAGCTCTGCTGGCAGGCCGGTGTAGTTGTAGCCCGGCTCCGTGCAGGCGCACGCGCCGTGCGGGCACGCGAGCTCGTGGAGCGGGAGCTCGCGGTAGGAGTAACGGCGAAAGCATCCTGGGTGGGAGCACACGAGCGGGAACGCCGATGCGAAGTTGCGTGCGAGGATCTCTAGATTCTTGGGCTCCCACATCTGCCACAACTGAAGTTCGTCAAGAAATCGGAAAAAAGATCAGTAGTTAGATTGGCGAATAGCAGGAATGTGTAGGATAAGTTCAAAAGCTTGTAAAATGATTTCTTACCATGAAGGTAGCGACCGGAGAATTGGCAGATGTCGTCGGCTTGCGGCTACGATAGGATGGAAGTGAAGTGGGGAAAGTGGCTTCGAGGGGAAGGAAGAGAAGTACGGGGAGGAAGAGAAGTAATGGGGACGTGACACTAGGATATGGCCCACTGAACTCGTGAGTCGTAACACTCGCAACATGCCAGTTTGTCCAGAGCAACCGTGGCCAATCATGCCGCAGAACAGCCTACTCGAGGATCGCTCTCGCGAATACCATCCCAATCGTCCAAACGCCCCAATCGAACGGTATGTAACAATCATCAAGCAGAACAACTGCGTTATGGCGTGCCTTCTAGAAGACAAGGTCTAACGGTGGATCCATTGGGGGGCTGTGCTAGTTTTAGTATAAGAACAAGCATGAAATGACTCAAATGGATCCATGTGTAGTTTGTGGAAAAGAACACACATGCAATGACTCTACTCCTGGTTTGTGGTTTTAGTATAAGAACAAACATGCAATGACTCTACTGCTTGATCCATGTGTGGTTTGTGGAAAGAACACACATGCAATGACTCTGGTTGATCCATATGTGGTCTGTGGAAAGAACACACATGCAATGACCACTGGTGGATCCATGTGTAGTTTGTGGAAAAGAATACACATGCAATGACTCTAGTGCTGGTTTATGGTTTTAGTATAAGAACACACATGCGATGACTCTAGTGGTTGATCCATGTGTGGTTTGTGGAAAGAACACACATGCAATGACTCTAGTGGTTGATCCATGTGTGGTTTGTGGAAAGAAAACACATGCAATGACTCAAGTGGTGGATCCATGTGTGGTTTCTGGAAAGAACACACATGCCATGACTCTAGTGTTGGTTTTAGTATAAGAACAAACATGCAATGACTCTAGTGGTTGATCCATGTGTGGTTTGTGGAAAGAACACACATGCAATGACTCTAGTGGTTGATCCATGTGTGGTTTGTGGAAAGAACACACATGCAATGACTCTAGTGGTGGATCCATGTGTGGTTTGTGGAAAAGAACACACATGCAATGACTAGTGCTGATTTTTGTATAAGAACAAACATGGAATGACTCTAGTGGTTGATCCATGTGTGGTTTGTGGAAAGATAACACATGCAATGACTCTAGTGGTTGATCCATGTGTGGTTTGTGGAAAGAACACACATGCAATAACCACTGGTGGATCCATGTGTGGTTTGTGGAAAAGAACACACATGAAATGACTCTAGTGCTGGTTTGTGGTTTTAGTATAAGAACAAACATGCAATGACTCTAGTGGTTGATCCATGTGTGGTTTGTGGAAATAACACACATGCAATGACTCTGGTTGATCCATGTGTGGTTTGTGGAAACAACACACATGCAATGACCACTGGTGGATCCATGTGTGGTTTGTGGAAAAGAACACACATGCAATGACTCTAGTACTGGTTTGTGGTTTTAGTATAAGAACACACATGTAATGACTCTAGTGGTTGATCCATGTGTGGTTTGTGGAAATAACACACATGCAATGACTCTAGTGGTTGATCCATGTGTGGTTTGTGGAAAGAACACACATGCAATGACCACTGGTGGATCCATGTGTGGGTTGTGGAATAGAACACACATGCAATGACTCTAGTGGTTGATCCATGTTTGTTTGTGGAAATAACACACATGCAATGACTCTAAGTGTTGATCCATGTGTGGTTTGTGAAAAGAACACACATGCAATGACTCTAGTGTTGGTTTTAGTATAAGAACACACATGCAATGACTCTAGTGGTTGATCCATGTGTGGTTTGTGGAAAGAACACACATGCAATGACTAGTGGTTGATCCATGTGTGGTTTGTGGAAATAACACGCATGCAATGACCATTGGTGGATCCATGTGTGGTTTGTGGAAAAGAACACACATGCAATGACTCTAGTGTTGGTTTGTGGTTTTAGTATAAGAACAAACATGCAATGACTCTAGTGGTTGATCCATGTGTGGTTTGTGGAAAGAACACACATGCAGTGACTCTGGTTGATCCATATGTGGTTTGTAGAAAGAACACACATGCAATGACCACTGGTGGATCCATGTGTGGTTTGTGGAAAAGAACACACATGCAATGACTGTAGTGCTGGTTTGTTGTTTTAGTATAAGAACAAACATGCAATGACTCTAGTGGTTGATCCATGTGTGGTTTGTGGAAAGAACACACATGCAATGACTCTGGTTGATCCATATGTGGTTTGTGGAAAGAACACACATGCAATGACCACTGGTGGATCCATGTGTGGTTTGTGGAAAATAACACACATGCAATGACTCTAGTACTGGTTTGTGGTTTTAGTATAAGAACACACATGCAATGACTCTAGTACTGGTTCGTGGTTTTAGTATAAGAACAGACATGCAATGACTCTAGTGGTTGATCCACATGTGGTTTGTGGAAATAACACACATGCAATGACTCTAGTGGTTGATCCATGTGTGGTTTGTGGAAAGAACACACATGCAATGACCACTGGTGGATCTATGTTGGTTTTAGTATAAGAACACACATGCAATGACTCAAGTGGTTGATCCATGTTTGTTTGTGGAAATAACACACATGCAATGACTCTAGTGGTTGATCCATGTGTGATTTGTGAAAAGAACACACATGCAATGACTCAAGTGTTGGTTTTAGTATAAGAACAAACATGCAATGACTCTAGTGGTTGATCCATGTGTGGATTGTGGAAAGAACATACACGCAATGACTCTGGTTGATCTATATGTGGTTTGTGGAAAGAACACACATGCGATGACCACTGGTGGATCCATGTGTGGTTTGTGGAAAAGAACACACATGCAATGACTCTAGTGGTTGATCCATGTGTGGTTTGTGGAAAGAACACACATGCAATGACCACTAGTGGATCCATGTTGGTTTTAGTATAAGAACACACATGCAATGACTCTAGTGGTAGATCCATGTTTGTTTGTGGAAATAACACACATGCAATGACTCTAAGTGTTGATCCATGTGTGGTTTGTGAAAAGAACACACATGCAATGACTCTAGTGTTGGTTTTAGTATAAGAACACAAATGCAATGACTCTAGTGGTTGATCCATGTGTGGTTTGTGGAAAGAACACACATGCAATGACTCTAGTGGTTGATCCATGTGTGGTTTGTGGAAATAACACACATGCAATGACTGTAATGGGTCCACATGTGGTTCGTGGAAAGAACACACATGCAATGACCACTAGTTGATCCATAAGTTGTTTGTGTAAAAGAATACACATGCAATGACTCTAGTTGATCCATATGTGGTTTGTGTGGAAAGAACACACGTGCAATGACCACTAGTGGATCCATGTGTGGTTTGTGGAAAAGAACACACATGCAATGACCACTGGTGGATCGATGTGTGGTTTGTGGAAAGAACACACAAGTAGTGACCACTGGTGGATCCATGTGTCGTTTGTGGAAAAGAACACACATGCAATGACTCTAGTACTGGTTTGTTATTTTAGTATAAGAACAAACATGCAATGACTCTACTGGTTGATCCATGTGTGTTTTGTGGAAAGAACACACATGCAATGACTCTAGTGGTTGATCCATGTGTGGTTTGTGGAAAGAACACACATGCAATGACCACTAGTGAATCCATGTGTGGTTTGTGGAAAAGAACACACATGCAATGACTCTAGTGGTTGATCCATGTTTGTTTGTGGAAATAACACACATGCAATGACTCTAGTGGTTGATCCATGTGTGGTTTGTGAAAAGAACACACATGCAATGACTCTAGTGTTGGTTTTAGTATAAGAACACACATGCAATGACTCTAGTGGTTGATCCATGTGTGGTTTGTGGAAAGAACACACATGCAATGACTACTGGTTGATCCATGCGTGGTTTGTGGAAATAACACACATGCAATGACCATTGGTGGATCCATGTGTGGTTTGTGGAAAAGAACACACATGCAATGACTCTAGTGTTGGTTTGTGGTTTTAGTATAAGAACAAACATGCAATGACTCTAGTGGTTGATCCATGTGTGGTTTGTGGTAAGAACATAAATGCAATGACTCTGGTTGATCCATATGTGGTTTGTGAAAAGAACACACATGCGATGACCACTGGTGGATCCATGTGTGGTTTGTGGAAAACAACACACATGCAATGACTCTAGTGGTTGATCCATGTGTGGTTTGTGGAAAGAACACACATGCAATGACCACTAGTGGATCCATGTTGGTTTTAGTATAAGAACACACGTGCAATGACTCTAGTGGTTAATCCATGTTTGTTTGTGGAAATAACACACATGCAATGACTCTAGTGTTGGTTTTAGTATAAGAACACACATGCAATGACTCTAGTGGTTGATCCATGTGTGGTTTGTGGAAAGAACACACATGCAATGACTCTAGTGGTTGATCCATGTGTGGTTTGTGGAAATAACATGCATGCAATGACTGTAATGGGACCACATGTGGTTTGTGGAAAGAAACACACATGCAATGACCAGTAGTTGATCCATAAGTTATTTGTGGAAAAGAACACACATGCAATGACTCTGGTTGATCCATATGTGGTTTGTGGAAAGAACACACATGCAATGACCACTGGTGGATCCATGTGTGGTTTGTGGAAAAGAACACACATGCAATGACCACTGGTGGATCCATGTGTGGTTTGTGGAAAGAACACACAAGTAGTGACCACTGGTGGATCCATGTGTGGTTTGTGGAAAAGAACACAGATGCAATGACTCTAGTACTGGTTTGTGGTTTTGGCATAAGAACAAACATGCAATGACTCTACTGGTTGATCCATGTGTGTTTTGTGGAAAGAACACACATGCAATGACTCTAGTGGTTGATCCATGTGTGGTTTGTGGAAAGAACACACATGCAATGACCACTTGTGAATCCATGTGTGGTTTGTGGAAACGAACACACATGCAATGACTCTAGTGGTTGATCCATGTTTGTTTGTGGAAATAACACACATGCAATGACTCTAGTGGTTGATCCATGTGTGGTTTGTGAAAAGAACACACATGCAATGACTCTAGTGTTGGTTTTAGTATAAGAACACACATGCAATGACTCTAGTGGTTGATCCATGTGTGGTTTGTGGAAAGAACACACATGCAATGACGTTGATCCATGTGTGGTTTGTGGAAATAACACGCATGCAATGACCATTGGTGGATCCATGTGTGGTTTGTGGAAAAGAACACACATGCAATGACTCTAGTGTTGGTTTGTGGTTTTAGTATAAGAACAAACATGCAATGACTCTAGTGGTTGATCCATGTGTGGTTTGTGGAAAGAACATACATGCAATGACTCTGGTTGATCTATATGTGGTTTGTGTAAAGAACACACATGCGATGACCACTGGTGGATCCATGTGTGGTTTGTGGAAAAGAACACAGATGCAATGACTCTAGTGGTTGATCCATGTGTGGTTTGTGGAAAGAACACACATGCAATGACCACTAGTGGATCCATGTTGGTCTTAGTATAAGAACATACATGCAATGACTCTAGTGGTTGATCCATGTTTGTTTGTGGAAATAACACACATCCAATGATTCTAGTGGTTGATCCATGTGTGGTTTGTGAAAAGAACACACATGCAATGACTCTAGTGTTGGTTTTAGTGTAAGAACACACATGCAATGACTCTAGTGGTTGATCCATGTGTGGTTTGTGGAAAGAACACACATGCAATGACTCTAGTGGTTGATCCATGTGTGGTTTGTGGAAAGAACACACATGCAATGACTCTAGTAGTTGATCCATGTGTGGTTTGTGGAAAGAACACACATGCAGTGACTCTAGTGGTTGATTCTTGTGTGGTTTGTGGAAAAGAACATACAGGCAATGACTCTAGTGGTTGATCCATGTTTGTTTGTGGAAATAACACACCTGCAATGACTCTAGTGGTTGATCCATGTGTGTTTTGTGAAAGAAACACACATGCAATGACTCTAGTATTGGTTTTAGTATAAGAACACACATGCAATGACTCTAGTGGTTGATCCATGTGTGGTTTGTGGAAATAACACATATGCAATGACTCTAGTGGTTGATCCATGTGTGGTTTGTGGAAATAAACACACATGCAATGACCACTGGTGGATCCATGTTGGTTTAGTATAAGAACACACATACAATGACACTAGTGGTTGAGCCATGTTTGTTTGTGGAAGTAACACACATGTAATGACTCTAGTGGTTGATCCATGTGTGGTTTGTGAAAAGAACACACATGCAATGACTCTAGTGTTGGTTTTAGTATAAGAACATACATGCAATGACTCTAGTGGTTGATCTATATGTGATTTGTGGAAAGAACACACATGCAATGACTAGTGGTTGATCCATATGTGGTTTGTGGAAAGAACACACATTGCAATGACCACCGGTGGATCCATGTGCGGTTTGTGGAAAGAACACTCATGCAATGACTCTAGTATTTGTTTGTGGTTTTAGTATAAGAACAAACATGCAATGACTCTAGTGGTTGATCCATGTGTGGTTTGTGGAAAGAACACACATGTAATGACTAGTGGTTGATCCATATGTGTTTTGTGGAAAGAACACACATGCAATGACCACTGGTGTATCCATGTGTGGATTGTGGAAAAGAAAACACATGCAATGACTCTAGTGTTGGTTTGTGGTTTTAGTATAAGAACAAACATGCAATGACTCTAGTGGTTGATCCATGTGTGGTT